>CM052717.1:7819874-7844399 GCA_028551405.1 Uromys caudimaculatus | reverse complement strand
CTCCGCTGGGTCTTGCAATCTCCGGCGAGGGATCTTTGTCCCGGCGCTGATCAGGTGTGGGGCCCTGTGGCCCAAGCTGAGGTTTCCGGCCGTCGCAGGAAGCTGCTGGCGGTCAGTCTCTGGTGAGCTGTGGGGCGCGTCCCTGGCCCTCCGCTGGGTCCTGCGATCTCCGGCGAGGGATCTTTGTCCCGGCGCTGATCAGCTGTGGGGCCCTGTGGCCCAAGCTGAGGTCTCCGGCCCTAGACAAACATTGTGGGAAGTGACCATATCCTCACCACGTAGCAACTTCAGAGCTTGTCTGCGCTTTCCTCACAGTACCCAGCAGCAACCGTCCGAGCAGGGCACTCCAGAACCACTTCTCTTTATAGTTTTAATTGATAGTAATTTTGTGTTAATTTATTCATGCTAACACATAATTATTTTTCTATTCTAGTTTGTGGTCACTTCTACAAAGT
This sequence comes from Uromys caudimaculatus, assembly GCA_028551405.1. NCBI lineage: Eukaryota > Metazoa > Chordata > Mammalia > Rodentia > Muridae > Uromys > Uromys caudimaculatus. The sequence goes on along the minus strand of CM052717.1, from coordinate 7,843,944 downwards.
CTTAAGATACATTAGGTTACTTGTTTGTGATCTCTCTTGCTATGTAACTTAGGCATTTGGAATTATAAATTAGGGTGACATTTATTATATCCCATAGGTTTTGCATTTTGTGGTTCATTTTCGACCAATTAAAAGACTTTTTCAGTTCTATCTTAATTTCTTGTCTGAGATGTTCTGTACTCATTTGTGTGCTGATTATTCTTCAGAATGCTTTGTTTTCTGTCATTTCTCTTGCAGTTGATTTCTGTCTTTACCCCTTTGCACTCCAGTAGTATAAAAGAAGATATTTCAAGTCTCTCCTATTTGTTGATACTTTCTTGGTGCCCTAATTTGAGATCTATTTTAGACCAAGCCCTATGGCTGCTTTGAAGAATATGTGTTTCAGACTGTCTAAGCAAAGTGTCCTGAAGATAAATGTCATCTCACCTACGTTACCATTTAACTCCAATTGAACTTTGTTAGCTTTCTGTCTACATGACTAATATATTGGTAAGAACATCAAAAAGGAACAACTCAACAACTCACAGACATTTTTAGGTAAAGGGGTATATATTCCAGATGAAGATAAATGACCCTAAATTTGAGAAGTAAAATCTGCACCATACATCATCTGTCCACCAACACTCCTACTTTGCTTATTGAAAGATTGATCATAACCCCTAAAATTATGGGTAGAATCTGAAAAGTTATGAGGCAATCTGGGTCAGAAAAGAAAGGAAGCATCAGTGACTATGGGACAAGTCCACCAAGGGCATCTGAAATTCAAAGATGCCCATAAACACCTTTCTCTTCATCCCTATAAACATACCTATATACCCCTTCTTGCTCTCTGTTTTCATTAAATGCTATTACATAAATGTATGTATTTGCATATGAATACACAGTGATTAATTCCAAAACACCAATAATGCATCAGTGTCAAGGAAAAACTAAACACACCTCCCCTTAGAGTCATTTAACCAAAAGAGATTCCACACTCCTACATTCTTCCGGTGTCTGCTGTCCTCTGTCTGTTGGAGTGAGACTCAATATCTGCCTGATGAAAGGCTGTCTTATGAATCTGTCCATGTCTATCTGTCTGTGTGTGTTTGTCTTTGTCCTCTTTGTGTGTCTGTCTGTCCATACATAACAGGACACAGGGAACATAAAGTAGAGAATTCACATCTGGAATCACTCTTATTTAAATGACTCTGAGGAAAATGCTTTCATTTTATTTCTTGACCCAATATGGATGTATCATTAATAGCACAGGGTTAATCATATGCAGATTGCAGATTCTATTCCCTGATGACATCCTTTTTTTTGTTTTGTTTTTTTGTTTTTGTTTTTTGTATATTCAGGAAAACAACAAACTTACAACAATGTGAAACAAGTAGCCCTGTCATCTGAAAGTTGTCCATGGGCTCAGAACCCTGTGATTTCCAAGATAGACCTTTAGCTCTGGGTTTGTGTTTCTGTGCTCCTGCCTCCCTGTAGAGCTGAGATACTTTTTAACCTGTGATTATCATGATAGCACAATTTGATACTCAGAACACACCAGAGAAATATGGTTCTCATTATAATGAAAAATCTTTCTTAGGTAGGATGTCTAAAGGGATTCTGAAGTTTCTTTCCTGCAGCCTATGTAGGTATGCATGCATGTACACAGAGAATTGTAGTGGAAATCAGGAGACCAGCTATGAACAAATGGCTAAGCAGTGTAGTATATATGCTACCTATATTTCTAGAGGTTTTTTTGAGTGGGGGTAGAAGCTATATTGTTTTCCAAAGAGGCTACTCTTGTTTATGTTCCCAAAAGCAGTATATAAAAGAGTTCTTTTCCTTACATTCATGCAAACATTTGTCATTTATTCTGATGATGGCCATTATGACTGTGGTGAGATGGAAACTTAGAGATTTAGTCTGCATCTCCCTGATAGTTATACATGCAGGACTTTTGTCTAAGGACTTGAGAAGCACCAAAGTTAGCTGCACATCCGACTCAGTAGACATGAGTGTACAAGAATATTTATTACCTTGACTTTAAAGACCTCTAGGCATCTTCATTGGAAACCCTAAAAGAAAGGAACAAATACCTGATTCATAGCATATACCAAAATGATACCAACATAAAATTAGTGAACAGATAATTAACATCAACAATAAATGTACTCCCATTCACACACAAAGAATGTATTCTGTGATTATTGCATGGTTATTCTGTACTTCGTAGCTAATATCAACTTATAAGTGAGCACATAGCATGCATGTCTTTCAGAGACTGGGTTCCTGCACTCAGGATGACATTTTCTCATTCCAGCCATGAGACTTTTATTTTCTTTCATCATTTCCTTCAACTGAGCCCTCCAGTTCCTCTCCCCTGTCTTCAAGTTCTGATTTTCAGTTTCCTACTTAATTTAGTTGAGTTATTGCATTTTTCACTTCTTGTTTAATTTCAGTTTGGGTTTTTTTACTGCTTCTCTTTATTAAATTCAGTTTTCTACACTGCCCTCATTTCCTCAGGCATTGCTGGTGTTCTCATGTCCATCATTCATTTCACTCCTATGTGCTCTGAGTTCATTCACGTGCTTTATGTGCTTTGACCTCCTTGAACACAACTCTAGTTTTTGAGCTCCTTATCTTGGATACCATTTCAATTACTATCCTTAGGGGACATAGATACAGTTGGTGATTTATGTAAATAGAATTTTGTCATAGTTTTTGAAGGGACTCTACCAGGCCCCAAAATGACAAACATGGCTCTAGCAGGCCTTGCTCTTCCCCATTCCCTCTACCTTGCTTAAAAACATCAGATTACATTCTTAAAGCCAGCCACAAAAGTCCATCCCCTTATTTTCTCACTTCCTCCTCCTGAGGATGTCTACCAATGTCCAGCTATCAAAACTTTAAAGTCCAGCAATAGAAAGCCTTGGGTTTATGCAATTGCCACACCCAACCAAAACATACCAGAGTATCCAAGTCCATTATCACACAGACTTCCTCTTTATTTCCTCTTGAAAATCACACCTATAAGATCATATGCTGTTGTTTTTCTGCCTGAGTCAGAAATCAACCACTTTAATTTTCTTCCCTACTTAATAAAGAATCTCTCTGTGAAAATAGGGGTTTGGGTGTGCCTTTTGGGCTACTTCAGGGTCAGGGAGGGAATACCTACTGTGTGCAGGTCCCTTCAATTTTGTTTTGGGAATAGAACAGAAATGACACTGAATTTAAAGGGTTTGTTTTCTTTCTCTGTGTGTTTTAGCACTGAAGGTGGGTATTCCAAAATCAAAAGTTAGGCTGGATAACTTGTATCTGAAAGGTTCAGAACCCAGGGTAGCAGACAGATACTAGAGTGCACCATCGGACAAGATGCAATTTTGGTCCAGGGTGGGAGCAAGAACGTTGGAAGTCTGTGAAGAGCAGGTCCAGGGAAGCCTGACATGTGGAGCTATGTGGAAGGCAGACTGAGACAGAGGGCGGGGGACTGGACTCCTGGGTACAGGGAATTTGCCATCTGAGAAAAGTGATTTGGAGAAAGATAAAAGGTGGACAGACTTGGACAACTAATTTAGAAAAAAATTGTACCTACCATGGGTGGGTTTACAGGAGTCACGTGTCTGGAACATGGTTGTAGTGGGCAAGGCCAGAAATGAGCTCTAAGGAGCCACGTCAAGGTGACAGCAAAATCCACTGTTCACTGTGGAAACATGGGGAGGGAGCCACATGGTTCAGAGTCCAGGGAGGAGGAAGAGGCATTCTTTAGGACTTGAAAACTCTTGGTTGCCACATGTGCCATGTCATGTGTCCTGGCAAAGTCATCAGTCAGCAGCTGCAGTCTCAGGGATCCTCAGTTCAGGGACCCTGGAACCTCCCAGGTCAGAGGAGCTGCCGGCCTGGAAACATGCAGAAAAGGAGCAGGAGTGTGCTCGGCAACTGAACCTAAGAATGCTGGTCTCATGAGTCGCTCATGAATGTCTTCCCATTGTCAGCAAGTTCGATATTCTATGAACTTGGGCTTAGTGTGATTTTTATTTTAATTTCTGTTATGGTTGCCAGAATGTTTTCATATCATAATCTGATAGAGTGTTTGAGGTAGTTGCTGTCTACAAACACAGTTCTCTTTGCTATTATAGCCTGTTCAAAGCTCCCAGAATATAAAATCTTCCCTACTCTCTTAACTTTCCTGTTCTACAATCTGCCTATTCAAGAGGGTGGCCTTTGCCCCTCATGCTATATTGTACTTGCAGACAGGAGTCTAGCATGGCTGTGTCTGAGAGGCTGTACTAGCAGCCAACTGAGAAGATGCAGACACTCGTAGCCAACCATTAAACTGAGGTCAGGAATCGCTATGGAAAAGTTAGAGGGAGGATTGAAGGAACCGAAGGGGATGATAACCCCATAGAAATACCAACAGCATCAACTAACTGGATCCCTGGGAGCTCTTAGACACTAAGACACCAACCAAGGAGCATACACAGGCTGCTCTGAGTCCCTCAGCACAAATGTAGCAGAGGACCAACCTGTCAGGCCTCAGTGGCAGAGGATGTACCTAATCCTGTGGAGACTTGATGCCCCAGAAAAGGGAGATTGGACTGATTATAATAGCAAAGAGAACTATGTTTGAAGAGGGCAGTCAATGCAAACGCTCTACCATGTTATTACAGAAACATTCTGGCAATCATCTCAGAGATGAAGAGATGGTGGAATGGAGGGAAGAACTCTGGGAGGAGGACTGGGAGGGGAGCAACATTCAAGATGTAAATGAATAAAATAATTAATTAATTTTAAAAAGAAAAGAAAATGCAAAAGAGATTTTAAGTACTATATTAAATAGGTGTGTATAGAATGGAATCATGGGTGGGCAGGTGGGTGGGAGGTGGAATTCCCTCATAGAGGCGGGGATGGGGAGGGGATAGGGGGTTTCCAAAGAGGAGACCCGGAAAAGGGGAAACATTGGAAATGTAAATAACGTATCAAAAAATAAAATTAAATTAAATTAAATTAAATTAAATTAAATTAAATTAAATTAAATTAAATTAAATTAAATTAAAAGTATTGGTATTAGGTCCTCTTTGGAAGTCTTAAAGAATTCTGCACTAAACCCATCAGGTCCTGGGGATTTTCTGGTTGGGAGACATTTAATGACTGCTTCTATTTCCTTGGGGGTAATGGGATGGTTTAAAAGGCTTTATCTGATCCTGATTTAAGTTTGGTACTTTGTATCTGTGTAGAAAACCATCCATTTCATCTAGATTTTCCACTTTTGTTGAGTATAGGCTTTTGTAATATGATCTGATAATCTTTTTGAATTTTTTGATTTTCTGCTGTTATGTCTCTCTTCATTTCTGGTTTTGTTAATTTCGATACTGTCTCTGTGCCCTCTAGTTAGTCTGGCTAAGAGTTTATCTATCTTGTTCATTTTCTCAAAGAACCAGCTCCTGGTTTGTTTGAGGTTTTTTGTTTTTTAGTTTTGTTTTGTTTTGTTTTGTTTTTTGTTTTTTGGGTTTTTTTTTTTTTATTCTTTGTATAGTTCTCTTTGTTTCTACTTGGTTGATGTCTCCCCTCTGTTTTCTTATTTCCTGTAGTGTATTCCTCTTGGGTGTACTTGTTTCTTTTTGTTCTAGAGCTTTTACGTGTCCTGTTAAGCTGCTAGTATATGCTCTCTCTAATTTCTTTATAGAAACACTCAGAGCTATGAGTTTTCCTCTTAGCACTGCTTTAATTGTGTGCCATAAGTTTGGGTATGTTGTGTCTGAATTTTCATTAAATTCTAAAAGGTCTTTTTTTTCCCCTCTGACCAAGTTATCACTAATAGACAGTTGTTCAGCTTCCATGTGTATGTGGGCTTCCTCTTATTTTATTTGTTGTTGAAAACCAGGCTTAGTCCATGGTGATCTGATTGGATGCACAGGATTAATTTAATCTTCTGATATCTGTTGAGGCTTCTTTTGTAATCGATTATGTAGTCAGTTTTGGAGAAGTACCATGAGGTTCTGAGAAGAAGGTATTATTCTTTTGTTTTAGGATAAAATTTTCTGTAGATATCGGTTAAGCACATTTGGTTCATAACTTCTGTTAGTTTCAGTGTGTCTCTGTTTAGGTTCTGTTTCCATGATCTGTCCATTGGTGAGAGTGGGGTGTTAAAGTCTCCTACTGTTATTGTTTGAGGTTCAATGTGTTATTTGAGCTTCAGTAATGTTTATTTTTATTTTATATATATGGGTGCCCTTGCATTTGGAACATAGATGTTCAGAATTGAGATTTTCTCTTGGTAGATTTTTCCTTTCATGAGTATGAAGTGTCCTTCCCCAATTTTTTTTTTTGATATCTTTTGGCTGAAAGTCTATCTTATTGGATACTAGAATTGCTTCTCCAGGCTGTTTCTTGAGACAATTTGCCTGGAAAAAATTTTTCCAGCCTTATACTCTGCAGTAAGGTCTGTCTTTGTCACTGAGATGTATTTCCTGTGTCCAGCAAAATTCTGGTCCTGTTTTCGTATGCAGCTTGCTATTTTATGTCTTTTTATTGAGGAATTAAGTCCATTGATGTTGAGAGATAACATGGACCAGTGATTGTTGCTTCCTGTTGTTTTTGTTGTTAGAGATATTATTATGCATCTGTAGTTCTCTTCTTTTGGGTTTGTCGTGAGATTAATTTTTTGCTTTTTCATGGGTGTAGTTTCCTTCCTTGTGTTGGAGTTTCCTCTATTATCCTCTGTATGGCTGGATTGGTGGAAAGATATTGTTTAACTTTGTTATGATCATGGAATATCTTGGTTGTTCCCTCTATGGTAATTGATAGTTTTACTGGATATAATAGCCCCAGCTGGCATTTTTTGTTCTCTTAAGGTCTGTACGACATCTGCTCAAGATCTTCTGGCTTTTATAGTCTCTGTTGAGAAGTCTGGTGTAATTCTGATGGGTCTCCCTTCATATGTTATTTAATCTTTTTCCCTTGCTGCTTTCAATATTCTTTGTTCTGTGCATTTGGTGTTTTAATTATTATGTTAAAGGAGGAATTTCTTTTCTGCTCTCATCTGCTTGGTGTTCTGTAGGTCTTTTTTGTTTATGGACACTTCTTCCTTTAGGTTAGGGAAGTTTTCTTCTATAATTTTGTTGATGATATTAGCTGGGCCTTTGAGTTGGAAATCTTCACTCTCTTCTTTAGCTATTATTCTTAGGTTCGGTGTTTTCATTGTGGGACTCCTTGAGCTAAGAAGTCAATTGAATGTAAGACATTCTTGATACTCAAAGCTTCATTTCATGACAAGAGATGGCCAGTTGTTTCTTGATCAGACTTATTATTTGGAGGATTCATTAGGATTGCCTTCAAATGTTTAAGGAAGTTTCCACTGCACTGGGATTCCTTATAGCTCCTCAATACCTAGCTTTCTCTTTCCACATTCACTCTGTCAACTCCATCTCCCCTCCCTCTTCCCAAGTGATCCCCCCATTCATGTTCCCCACATATTATGCCCTAGGCCACCCATAAAATCTCTTTAACTTCCCCCAACCACGGAGATATATCCCCCTGCTCCCATCCCCTATGCCTATCCTCTAAAGATTGTAAAACAATGTATAAACTCTACAGATTGTAATTGATTATCTGTTATCTAACATATAAATAAATATGTACCATATTTATCTTTCTGGTCACTCCCTTCTTCATATTAGCAAAATTTTCTCTTGTAATTTTGTTGAAAATGTCCTCCAAGCCTGGGACCTAGGATTCTTCTCTTTGGTTTATTTCTACTATATGTAGATTTAGTCTTTTCATGGAACCGTAGATTTCCTGAAAACTCTGTGCCTAGATATTTCAGATTAATAACCCAACCACATATCTAGAAGGAAATGCCAGAAAGGTTTTATCCAATTAAAGAAAGTAACTTGTAGGAAATGAAGAAGGGAAATCTAGAAGCAGAAATCCAGTAATGTGGGTTAGAGAGGACACCGGTCATGTCAGCTCCTTGCTTAAAGGTGCCTAGAGGAATCTCTTGACAACAAAGCTTCTTGCTATTTCTGATTCTAGGGCTGAGGATGTTCTGTTTCTCCAACAGGAGCTTCACTCATCTGACAACTCTTGATTTCCTTCTACCACTATAAGGCTTAGGGGCTTTACTTTGATCTCTCTTTAAGGTCCTGTCCTGTAGCTTATGCTGGAAACAAACTCAATATGTAGTTGAAGTTAACCTTGTACTGCTGATCCTATTTTCAACATCCCCATCTCTGCTACTAAAGTGATGAACTGACATGTCTGAATTACGTTAGTTTTGGGGTTTTGTGTCTTATTATAGGGTGTCTAACCATATTACTTAGGTTGTCTTTTATCAATGTATGCCCCTACATCAGCCTCCTGAGCAGCTATGACAACAAGTATTCACCACAGAATCAGCCTCTGGTTTCTGAGGTTGTTTTCACTCTTACTTTGTTTTCTTTTCTAAGATTGACATTTTTAATTAATATTTTTAAATGTATGTGTGAGATCCTGAATGTATCTGTTTCCAACGAGCATAAAATAAGACATCAGATCTTATGTAACTGATAATAATACATTAGAGATTTGTAAGATAACATGTGGATGTCAATCCTTGGCTAAGAGGCAAATGTGAAATTAACTATTGCGAGGTTCTACCTCAGCCCTGACAGAATGACTATCTTCAAGAAAATGTCTTCCTGGACATGGAGAGCTGCTCGTAACACAACCTGTATGGCCTGCACATCAGTCCTGGGCTTGAGGTTTGCAGTATTGCTCATTGTGTCAAAGCCTATAACTAAGAAATGGATAAATCCAATAAAATTGAAGAGATCAAATCTAAACATTATCATCATATAATGATTACTCTTTTTTTTTTGATATTTTATTTACATTTCCGATGATTCCCCTTTTCTTTAGAAACCCCGTGTCCCCTCCCCCTCCCCGCCTCTGTGAGGGAATTCCTCCTCCCACCTATCCGCCCACCCATTCCCACATTCCCACCTTGACATTCCCTTTTACTGGTGCCCCTAGCACCCTCAAAACTATTTGCCAATATAAGACATTTGACTATTTTATAGTACTACTGAAGAATATTAATGTTCTGTGTCTAATATCTTTGTGTCAGCCTTGAAAACTCTATTTTATTTTTATTTATTTCTTATTTATTTTATTTATTTTTATTTATGCAAAATATAATTGTGCTGAAGATTACTAAAATCATTCTAAATTTCTTCCAAAGTAGGTACTTTTATATAAACTTATACAACTGTGAGTTTTACATAATTAAATAGCAACGAACCCTAAATCAGAAAAAAAAGAACAAAGAAAATATCACTAAAATTCTATAAATGTGGCAAATAAAGAAGCACTTATTCTCTGATAATGTGATTATAAGCTAGTGAGTACATTAAGATAATCAGCATGGACGTGGTGATTATCAATAAGCTAAGAGCGAACCAGATAAACCATTTCTAATTGCAACATACGGGGTTATCATGGCTAAATACTTGCTTTTACATTTTTATTGCTGTTCTATTCAGAAAATCTAGAAAATGGACTCAGACAAGATATTCATCAGTATACAAATGGATGAAGATAATATGTGGGTGAAAAATTACACACTGGAATTTATTCAGATTGAAAAATAAGCAAATTCAAGGAAAATAGATGACACTACCATATGCTATACTAAGTGAAGCAAGACAGGATTAGAAAAACAAATTCACTGTGTTCACTCTCAAATGTGGATCTTAGCTTTAAATTGTATATGTGCACATCTATATAGGAGAGACTGACAGCAGGTAACAAGATATGTTAAAAAGACCATGAGGGAGAACAATGTTTGCCCCAAAAATTTACCCTGTAAGTAAATCTTAATAATTAAAATCAATGCTTCACACAAAACTCAAAATACAGGATTGGTTCAATTCAAATGTTTCCATCTATGAGAAATTTTGAAATTTCTGATAGAGTTCTCTTAGAATCCATGTTTAAATTTACCACTGATCACACATCAGGCCTACTTTGACCCCTTTAACCTGTACTACAGACAACCTCCAGGCTTCTGCCAGGACCTACCTGCCTTATGTGCATTCATCCTCAGAGCTCATGGTGTTTTAACACTACACAACCGTGCCCAGACTTCCCACACTTTCATCCAGCTCGAACCCTGATCTCTTCTCTTATCCACCCCTTTTCAGAAAAACAAAACAAAACAAAAGCAATACAGATTGAACCTAGTACCCCAAACTAGTATATAAACCTATCTGGCCTTCCCTGCCTTTACTTTAAATGAGTTCTTGGCATGGGCGAAGAATCTTCCTGCTTATCCACCAAACCACAGAACACTCCTATGTCATATCCAACCTGTCCACTCAGACCTATCTAGCCCCACTCTTCTGTCTTGATAAAAAAAAAAAAAAAAACAGCCTTGTATACTAGGCCAGTCCCTTCTGTCTACCTGATTTTATTCTACTCAAGCCATTTCCAGCATTTCAACCAAAACATTCCCCACATCTTTTCTTGTTTCCAAACTTGCTTTATTCATAGCAAAGTCAGAACAAAGAAGGAAAACATTCAATCTCAGATAGTATCACAAAAATACCTACAGTAAGAAGGGTCAACCTAGTATCTTATCTCTAAAACCTACACATCCTGGGAAATTGTTTACTGGTAAGAATTAACCAAATGAATTCCAAGATATCCAGTTTAAAAAAACTATCATAAACATCATCAAAAAAGTCAAGAAGTATTTTTTAAAAGGCACAAAGAAACAGCTCACAGAATATAAGGTAAAAGAAGCTGTATACAATAAAATGTAGACTGATGCCAAACAATCTAAATAAAACATATATACACACAAAAAAACAGGGGGTGGCAGTGCACACCTTGAATTCCAGCAGTTGGGAGGCAGAATCAGATGAATCTCTGAGTTCAAGGCTAGCCTGGTCTACAAAGAAAGATTAAAGGAAATGAAAAAGGCAATCCAAAATGTGATAATGCAATTTAACCAGAAAATAGAAGCACTCAAGTGCACATGGGTTGAAGTGAAGATAGAATTGAAAAGCCCAACAAGCCAACCAGAAACCCCAAGGGAACATGTTACGAGTACAATGAATCAAGCAGCAGAAAAAAATAGGAGTTGAAGATAAATCAGAGCATTTAGACCAAATAAGAGAGAACTATAAATAAATTAAAGAAACGTGAAAATAAAAGACAGAAAATGTGAGATATCAACACAGACAAATAATTGAAAACCCTTCACATTACAGACATACATAAAGGTAAAGGAACTAAAGTCAATTGCATAAAATAAATCTTACACAAGATCATAAAAGAAAATGTTACCAAACTAAGGAAAGAAACTTACATATACACAAAGCACATAAAACACCAAATAGACAATACTAGAAAACTATGCAGCATATCATAGATAAAATACCAAATATACATAACAAAGAAAGTATGTTAATATCTTTTTAAAAAGCTCAAGTCCCTATCAATTAAAACTCATCAGAATAACACCTGATTTCTCATTGGAAACTATGAGATCCAGAAGCGCCTAGAGAAGGGCATTCTAAGTCTTTAGAAACTGAGACAGTCAGCTGAAAATAATATACTCAGTAAAACTATTTGCTGTGGTGAAAGAGAATAAAAACTTTCTACAATATAAATAACATTTGAAAAAAATATACAAGCCTAAAAACATCATTCTAGCTGAGTTATTTGGAACGGAGTAGGAGAATGAACATACCAGAGAAACTAAGGAAAAATATATGGAGCCATAACTAGTAAAACACAAAATGTCATCGAGAACACATACAGAAGCACATAACAAAGTTCAACAACAGGATGATCAAAACTAACACCATTTCAATAATAACTCTAAATATTAATATTTATAATATAAATTATAACTTATAATTATAAATATATTATAATATAAATATAATATAAATATCCTCAATTGCCCAATTAAAGGCAGACTGACCAAATAAATCAAGAATCAAATCCCTCTGTCTCTTTTCTATAAGAAAAACATCTGATTTTTAAAGATAGACCAGTTTTAGAGCAAAAGAATGGCCAACAAAAATGTTCCAATAAAATGGGATCAAGGAGCATACCAGAATTACCAGTCCAGTATCTGACAAAGTAGACTCCAAACTACAACTAGTAAGAAGAGAAAAACAGTGATACTTCATTCTAACCAAAGAAAGAGTTAGCCAAGAAGACATCACTGTCATAAACATATATGTACCAAACTCATGGGAACACAATTTCATAAAGAAATCTGATACTTGAATGGAAGGCACAGATTAACAACAAGTCACTAAAACTGGGGCACTTTAAGTCCCCCACTTTCTCCAATAGAGATGTCACCTGGGCAAGAAATAAAGAAAAATATCAAACACAATTGACATGATACTTCAAATGGATTAAATAGATATTGTAGTGGTTTGAATGAAAATGGCCTCCATAGGTTCATAGGAAGTAGCGTTCCATCTGTGGACTTTTTTTTTTTTTTTTTTTTTTTTTTTTTTGGTTTTTTGAGACAGGGTTTCTCTTTATAGCCATGGCTGTCCTGGAACTCACTCTATACACCAGGCTGGCCTCGAACTCAGAAGTCCTCCTGTCTCTGCCTCCCAAGTGCTGGTATTAAAGGCATGCGCCACCACTGCCGGGACATCTGTGGACTTCTTGAAGTAGGTGTGGCCTTATTGGATGAAATGTGCCACTGGAGATATGCATTAAGGTTTCAAAAGACCGAGCCAGGCTCAATGGTTCACTTTATTTTCCTCCTGCCTGCCAACTGAGATGTAGATCTCTAAGTCACACTTTAGTGTCATGTCTGCCTGAACGCCACCACGCATCCTTGCAAAGTGATAATGGACTAAACCTCTGAACTGGAAGCCAGCCCCAATTAAATATTTTTTCTTTATAAGAGTTGCTATTGTCTATCATCACAACACTAAGATGGATGTCTACAGAATATTTTCCCAAGCACCAAAGAATACACATTCTACTTAACAACACATGAGAGCATTTCTAAAAGAGAACACAACCTGGGACACAAAACAAACCTATACAATTTCAAAAAGATTGAAATTACTCCATGCATTTTGTCTCACTACAATACTATAAAACTTAAAATGGAAAGAAAAAAAGATTCCAGTAAATGCATAAACACATGGCAATTAGACAACTCTTTACAAAATGAAGAATGGATTAAAGAAAAAATTAAGAAAGAAATTTCTAAAAACAATTAATAAATAAATAAACATGGAAGCATGTCTCAACAAAATCTTTGGGAGACATTGGAAAGCAGTCCAATGAAGGAGATTTATAGCTCTAAGTGCTCATATTTAAAAGTCAGAAATAACACAAAGAGTGGATTACTAATACTACTCAAAACATTGGAAAAACAAGAACAAACCAAGTATAAACACAGTAGACAGCAAGAAATGACAGGAAACAGAGGAAAAATCAACAAAATAGAAACAAATGAAACAACCCAAAGAAACAGTGAGTCTAAGAGCATCTTCTGCTTCCAATTTCCATGTGTGCCTAGAGCTGATGCTTCTGCCACAGCTTTCAATATCCGTCTGCCAGGAGAGAGCTGGTCTCCCAGGAGTGCTGACACGGCAGTTAGCACAGGTAAGACCCCCAATTCTGCTCCCAGGGACCAGTCAGACACTCAGGACACAGAAACTGAGGAACTCAAATATCTGCCCCAAGAGGGACCCACTTGAAGCTCTCAGGACACAGGAACTGAGGAGCAGCCAGGGACAGAATCCTTCTGGTTTCCATCTAAGCATCTGAGCTAACACTCTGCCACAGCTCTCTGGACCCATATCTCACAGAGAGAGAGCTGGTCTCCGAGGAGTACTGGCATACAGGCTTGCAGGAGGGACAAACCATAGTCAGAGACAGCAAGACCACTAACACTAAGGAAAACCAGATGGCAAGAGGCAAGAGCAAGAACATAAGCAACAGAAACCATGACTTCTTGGGATCATCAGAATATAGTTGTCTCACCACAGCAAGCTCTGGATAACCTAACAAACCAGAAAAGCAAGACTCTGATTTAAAATCACATCTCATATTGATGATAGAGGACTTTAAGAAGGACATAAATAACTCATTTAAACAAATACAAGAGAACACAGGTAAACAGATAGTAACCCTTAAAGAGGAAACACAAAAAATCCCTTAAAGAATTTCATGAAAAGACATCCAAACAGGAGAAAAAATTGAACAAAACTATCCAGGATCTAAAAATGTAAATAGAAACAACAAAGAAATCACAGAGGGAGACAAAATGGGAGGTAGAAAACCTAGAAAACATGTCAGGAATCATAGCTGCAAGCATCACCAAGAGAATTCAAGAGATAGAAGAGAGAATCTCAGATTAAGAGGATAACATAGAAAACATTGACACAACAGTCAAAGAAAGTGCAAAATGCAAAAAGCACCTAATTCAAAATATCCAGGTAATCTAGAAGACATTGAGAAGACCAAACCTAAGAATAATTGATATAGAAGAGAATCAAGATTCCCAGTTAATGGGACAGTAAATATCTTCAACAAAATTATAGAAGAAATATTCCCTAACCTAAAGAAAGAGATGCCCATAAAAATACAAGAAGCCTACAGAACTCCAAATAGATTGCACCAGAAGAAAATTCTTCCTATCACATAAGAGTCAAAACACCAAATGCAAAAAAAAACAAAGAATAGTAAAAGCAGTAAGGTGAAAAGGTCAAGTAACATATAAAGGCAGACTTATAAGAATGACACCAGACTTCTCACCAGAGACTAAGAAAGCTGGAAGATCCTAAGCAGATGTCATCCAGATGCTAAGAGATCACAAATGCCACCCAAACTACTATAGCAAGCAAAACTCTCAATTACCACAGATGGAGAAACCAAGATATTCTATGACAAAACCAAATTTAAAAAACATCTTTCCACAAACCCAGCCCTACATAGAATAATAGATAGAAAATTCCAACACAAGGAAAGAAACCACACTCTACAAAAAGCAAGAAAGTTATCATCTTTCAACAAATACCCAAGGAAGATAGCCACACAAACATAATTCCACATCTAACAACGAAAATAACAGGAAGCAACAATCACTATTCCTTAATACATCTTAACATCAGTGGACTCATTTCCCCAATAAAAAGACATAGACTAACAGACTGAATATGTAAATAGGACCCAGCATTTTGCTGTGGATAAGAAACACACCTCAGTGACAAAGACAAACACTACATCAGAGTAAAAGGCTAGAAAAAAATTCCAAGCAAATGATCCAAACAAACAAGCGGGAGTGGCCACTCTAATATCAAATAAAATCGACTTTCAAATGAAAGGTATCAAAAAAGATAAGGAAGAACACTTCATACTCATCAAAGGAAAAATCTACCAAGATTAACTCTCATTTCTGAACATCTATGCTCCAAATGCAAGGGCATCCACATTGATAAAAGAAGCTATACTAAAGCTCAAAGCACACATTGCACCTCACAGAATAATAGTGGGAGACTTCAACACCCCACTCTCGTCAATGGAAAGATCATGGAAACAGAAAAAAAACAGAGATACAGTGAAACTAACTGAAGTTAGGAACAAAAGGGCTTTAACAGATATCTATAGAACATTTCATCCTAAATCAAAAGAATATACCTTATTCTCGGTGCCTCATGGTACGTTCTCCATAAATGACCATATAATCAGTCATAAAACAGGCCTCAACAGATACAAGGAGATTGAAATAATCCCATGCATCCTATCAGATCACCACAGAAGAAGGCTTCTCTTCAATAACAACAAAAACAACAGAAAGCACACATAGACATGGAAGCTGCACAATACTCAACTCAGTGAAAACTTGGTCAAGGAAGAAATAAAGAAAGAAATTAAAGACTGTTTAGTATTTAAGGAAAATGAAGGCACAACATACCCAAACTTATGGGACACAATGAAAGCACTGCTAAGAGGAAAACTCATAGCTTTGTGTGCCTCCAAAAAGAAAATGGAGAGAGCATACACTAGCAGCTTAAAAACACACCTGAAAGCTCTGGAACAAAAAGAAGCTAATACCCCCAATAGGAGTAGACAGCATGAATTAATTAAACTCAGGGCTGAAAACAACCAAATAGACACAAAAAGAAATACATAAATAATCAAGAAAACCAGAAGCTGGTTCCTTGAGAAAGCCAACAAGAAAGATGAACACTTAGCCAGGCTAGACAGCAAATACAGAGACATTACCCAAATTACCAAATTCAGAAATGAAAAGGGAGATATAACAACAGAAACTGAGAAAAATCAAAAAATCATCAGATCCTACAAAGAAAGCTTATATTCAGCACAACTGGAAACATTTTCTAGACAAATACTAGGTACCAAAATTAAATCAAGATCAGATAAACTATCTATACAATCCCAGAGCCCCTAAGGAAATAGAAGCAGTCATTAAAATCTCCCAACCAAAAAGAGCCCAGGACCAGATGGCTTTAGTGAAGAATTCTATCAGACCTTCAAAGAAGACCTATTTCCAATACTGTTCAAACTATTCCACAAGATAGAAACAGAAGAAACAGTAGCAAATCCATTCTATGAAGCCACAGTTACATCGATGGCAAAACCACACAAAGTCCCAACAAAGAAAGAGAACTTCAGACCAATTTCCCTTATGAATATAGATGGAAAAATACTAAATAAAATTCTTACAAACTAAATCCAACACACATCCAAAAAATCATCCATCATAATAAAGTAGGCTTCATCTCAGGGAAGCACGGATGGCTCAATATATGGAAATCCATCAAAGTAATCCACTACGTAAACAAACTCAAAGAAGAAAACCACATAATCATTTCATTCGATGCTGAAAAAGCATTTAACAAAATTCAACATCCCTTCATGTTAAAAGCCTTGGAAAGATCAGGAATTCAAGGCCCATACATAAACATGGTAAAAGCAATATACAGCAAACCAGTAGCCAACATTAAAATAAATGGAGAGAACCTTGTAGCAGTATCACTAAAATCAGAGACTGGGCAAGGCTGCCCACTCTCTCCTTAGCAATTCAATATAGTACTTGAAGTTCTGGCTAGGGCATTTAGATAACAAAAAGAGGTCAATGGGATACAAATTGGAAAGGACTAAGTCTAAATATCACTGTCTGCAGATGATATGATAGTATATTTAAGTGATCCACCAGAGACTTCCTGCAACTGATAAACAATCTCAGCAATGTGGCTGGATATAAAATTAACTCAAACAAATAGGTACTCTTTCTATACTCAAAGGATAAATGGACCGAGAAAAAATTAGGGAAACTATACCCTTCAAAACAGTAACAAACAACATAAAATACTTTGGCGTGATTCTAACCAAACATGTAAAGGTCTGTAACACAAGAATTTCAAGTCTCTGAAGAAAGAAATTGAAGAAGACCTCAGAAAATGAAAAATCATGCTTCATGGTGGTAGGATTAATATAGTAAAAATAACCATCTTGCCAAAAGGAATCTACAGATTTAATGCAATCCCCATCAAAATTTCAACTCATTTCTTCGTAGAGCTAGAAAGAGCAATTCTCAAATTCATTTGGAGTAACATAAAACCCAGGATAGCAAAAACTATTCTCAACATTAAAGGAACATCTAGGGTAATCACAATCCCTGGCCTCAAGCTATACTGTAGAACAGTAGTGATAAAAGCTGCATTGTATTTGTACAGCAACAGGCAGGTAGATCAATGGAATAGATTAAGGACCCAGAAATGAACCCACACACCTATGGTCACTTGGTCTTTGTAAAAGACGCTAAACCATCCAGGGGCAAAAAGACAGCATTTTCAATAAATTCTCCTGGTTCAACTGGCAGTCAACATGTAGAAAAATGCAAATTGATATATTCTTATTTCTTTGTACAAAGCTCAAGTCCAAGTGGATCACTGAACTTGATACAAAACCAGATACACTGAATCTAATAGAAGAGAAAGTGAGGGAAATCCTCCAACACAAAGGCACAGGGAAATTTTCTTCAACAGAACACCAATGGCTTATGCTCTAAGATCAACAATAGACAAATGGGACCTCATAAAATTGAAAAGCTTCTTTAAGGCAAAGAACACTGTCAATAGGACAAAAAGGCAACCAACAGATTGGGAAAAGATCTTTACCAATCCTACATCTGAGAAAGGGCTAATATCCAATATATACAAAGAACTCAAGAAACTAGACTCCATAGAACCAAATAACCCAATGAAAAATGGGGAACAGAGCTAAAGAGAGAATTCTCAACTGAGGAAACTCAAATGGCAGAGAAGCACCTAAAGAAAGGTTCAACATCCTTAGTCATCAGGAAAATGCAAATGAAAACAACCCTGAGATTCCACCTCACACAAGTTAGAATGTCTGAGATCAAAAACTCAAGTGACAGGAGATGCTGGTGATGATCTGGAGAACAAGGAACACTCCTCCATTGCTGGTAGATTTGCAAGCTGGTACAACCACAGTGGAAATCAGTCTGGCTCTTCCTAAGAAAATTGGACATAGTACTACCTGAGGACCCAGCTATAGCACTCCTGTCCATATACCCAGAAGATGCTCCAACATGTAATAAGGACACATGCTCCACTATGTTCATGGCAGCCATATTTATAATAGCCTGAGGCTTGAAAAAAAACAGATGTCCCTGAACAAAGGAATGGATACAGAGAATGTGGTACATTTCCACAATGGAATACTACTTAGCTATTAAAAGCAATGACTTCATGAAACTCGCAGGCAAATGGGTGGAAATAGAAAATACCATCCTGAGTGAGACAATCGAATCACAAAATAATGCACATGGTATGCACCCACTAATTATTGTATATTAGCCAAAAAGTTCAGAATACTCAAGATTCAATTCATAGACCATACGAAGCCCAAGAAGTAGGAATGCCAAAGTATGGATGCTTTAGTCCTTCTTAGAAGGGGAACAAAATACTCACAGGAGGAAATTTGGAGACAAAGTGTGGAGCAGAGACTGAAGGAAAGGTCATCCAAAGACTGCCCCACCTGGGGATCCATTCCGTATACAGTCACCAAACCCAGACACTGTTGCCGATGCCAAGATGTGCTTGCTGACAGGAGCCTGATGTAGCTGTGTCTTGAGAGACTCTGCCAGAGCCTGACAAATACAGAGGAGGATGCTCGCGGCCAATCATCAGGCTGAGAATGAGACCCCAATGAAGGAGATAGGGGAAGGACTGAGGGAGCTGAAGGGGTCTGCAACCCATAGGAAGAACAACAATAGCTGCCAACCGGACCCTCCAGAGCTCCCAGGGACTAAACCACCCACCAAAGAGTACACTTGGAGGGACCCGTGGCTCCAGCACCATATGTAGCAGAGGTTGGCCTTATAGCACATCAGTGGGAGGAGAGGCCCTTATTCCTGGGAATTCTCAGTATCGCAGTGTAGCGGAATGCTAGGGCAGGGAGGCAGGAGTGTGTGTGTGTGTGTGTGTGTGTGTGTGTGTGTGTGTGTGTGTGTGTGTGTGTGTGTGTGTGTCTGTGTCTGTGTGTCTGTGTGTGTCTGTGTGTGTGTGTGTGTGTGTGTTTGTGTGTCTGTGTGTGTGTGTCTGTCTGTCTGTGTGTGTGTGTCTGTGTGTGTCTGTGTGTGTGTCTGTGTGTCTGTGTGTGTCTGTGTGTGTGTGTGTGTGTTTGAGCACCTTAATAGAAGCAGTGGTAGGGAGGATGAAATACGGGGTTTCCAGACAGGGAACCAGGAAGGGGATAACATTTGAAATGTAAATTAATAAAATATTCAATAAAAAAAATATTTAAACCTCTAAAGAAAAGAGACAGGAAAAGAAAACAGTAGGTATTAGAAAGATGTTCCATGCTCATGGATTTATAAAATTAATATTTTGTCACTATAATCCCAATCAAAATCCCCATCTCCTTTTTCACAGAAACGGAAAAATTACCCTAAAGTCCATATAGAATCACAAAATACCTGTGATAGCCCAAATAACTGAGGGGGGGGAACATTGCAGATCTCAAGATAAATTATAGACCCATAGTAATAATACTATGGTACTGACATGAGACTGACATATTTCACAAAAACATCAAAATCGTATCCTAGAGAAAAGAAAAACATACTCACCTAATGGCATTGAGAAAACTGAATATCCACATACAGAAGAAAGAAATTAATCCAGTATCTATCACCTTACATAAAAATAAACACCAAGTTGATTAGAACTCTAAACCTGATTCACTGAAACTGCTAGAAGGAACATGGGCAGAATCCCCCATGGTATCAGTGTAGGACTTTCTAAATGAGCCTCACCTTGCCCCAGGAATACAGCCAACAACTGATAAATGGTATTCTATAAAGCTAAAGTTTCCGGACAGCTGAAGAAGCAGTCAGCCAGGTTAATGTGGGCCCACAGAATGGCTGAGAGTCTTTGCCAGCTTTACATCTGACAGAGGATTATATCCAGGATATGCAAAGAACTCAAGAAACAATGAATCAGAATAGAAATGGCCAGTTTGAAAAACTTGGCTGGAACATA
Organism: Uromys caudimaculatus; assembly: GCA_028551405.1. NCBI lineage: Eukaryota > Metazoa > Chordata > Mammalia > Rodentia > Muridae > Uromys > Uromys caudimaculatus. Next base: position 7,823,401 of record CM052717.1, on the reverse strand, counting down.
TACAGAGAGTTATAAAAAGAAGAAGGTGGGCTCTAAGCATCCACATCTGCCTTGGTCAGTTGATGGCCAAACCTCCCAAGGAACAGCCACAACAGGTTCCTGTTAGCAAGCACCTCTTGGCAACAGCAACAGTGTCCGGTTTGGTGTCTGAAGACAGGATGAATCCTCAGGTGGGGCAGTCCGTGGATGGCCCTTTCTTCAGTCTCTGCTCCATTTTTTATCCCAGTTCTTCCTTTGGACAGGAACATTTCTGGTTAAAACTTTGAGATGGGTGAGTATCCCCATCCATCGACCTGGAGCAGTGTAGGTGGTCTCTACAGGTTCTATCTCCCCTACTCTGCACATTTTGGCTAAAGTCATCTCTGTTGGGTCCTGGGAGCCTCCCATTTCCCTGGCATCTGGGACCTTCTAGTTTCTATCCCCAGTTCCTCAACCCACACTGCTGCATATTTTTATTTGATTTCCTGACCCTCTGTACCTCTATCCCATCCCCTAGAGTACTGACCTCCTGAATTCCTCCCCATCTTCTCTCCCTTCCCAGGTCCCTCCCTACCTCTAGATCATCCTGTTCCCCCCTCCGTGTAGAACTGAAGCATCCACACCCTGGTGTTCCTTCCTCCTAAACTCCATATAGTCTGAGGGTTGTATTATGGGCATTGTGAGCTTCTGGGCTAATATCCACTTATGAGTGAGTACGTACCATGTGTGTTGTTTTGTGCCTGAGTTACCTCACTCAGGATATTTTCTAGTTCCATCCATTTGCCTGCAAATTTCATGAAGTCATTGTTTTTAATAGCTGAGTAGTACTCCATTGTGTAAATATACCACATGTTCTGTACTCATTCTTCTATTGAGGGACATCTGGGTTTTTTTCCTGCTTCTGGCTATTATAAAGAAGGCTGCTATAAACAGTGGAGCATGTGTGCTTGGTATATGTTGATGCATCTTTTGGTTATATACCCAGGAATGGTATAGCTGGGTCTACAGGTAGAACTACTTGGTTCCCTGGAGTCCTTTTGAGTTCCTTTTATATTTTGGATATTAGCCATCTATCAAATCTAGGGTTGATAAAGATCTTTTCCCAATATGTGGGTTGACAGTGTCCTTTGCCTTACAGACACTTTTCAACATTAGCCAACCATCAGACTGAGCTCAGGGACCACAGTGCGGTAGCTGGTGGAAGGCCTGCAGGAGTGGAGGGGGATTGCTACCCCACATGAAGAACAACATCAGCTGCGCAGACCACCCAGTCCTCCCAGGGACTAGACCACCAAACAAGGAGTGTACAAGGAGGGATCCATAGCTCCAGATATATATTTAGCAGAGGACAGCCTTGTTTGACATCATTGGGAGGGGAGGCCCTTGGTCCTGTGGAAGTTTGATGTCCCAGCATACAGGGATGCTGGAGGCAGGAATAGGTGGGTGGGTAGGGCAGCACCCTCACAGAGGCAAAGGCGAGGGAGGAGAGGGCAGAGAGGGTAGATGTGGGAGAGGGGGTTGTGGAGGGATAACCTGGAAGTGGGATATAATTTGAGATGTAAAGAAATGAAATTATTAATAAAAAAATTAAAAATATTAACACAGAAAAAGAGAATAAATATAAAAAAATAAAATCTCATAAATAGTAATAAAAATCAAAATCAGGACAATGATGATATTTTAATTGAAAATATTAAAGAAATTTTTGCAAAATAGAAAAGAAGAAAAGGGCTAAGTACACACACACACACACACACACACACACACACACACACACACACACAATGAGATCATCCTTAGCTATCAGGGAAATTCTAATCAAAAAAAGGTTGATACTTCATTTTACCTCAATCAGAATGGAAAAGATTATCCAAAAAATGGACCACAAACGATTGGAGTAGTGTAATCCTATTCAAGCTGTGGAAACCCCATGGAGTGGAGGTGAGATTGGAGGAAGGGCTCCTGCATCCAGATATTGAGGAAGATTAGGGCAGGAGGGGTAGTGAAACTCACCTGTGTCCTAGCCCATGAATACTGATTGCTCCCTATCAAAGAAAAGCCATTATTGACACAACGATTTATGCTCTATGCTGTCCTTAGTACTCATGGTAGGCATTTGCATTAAATTGCATCATGGCTACAGAGCCTCACACAGTACAATCATGGACTTAATTCATCCCTGTGCTTTTGGAAAGAGCCCTTCTCTCCTGACAGCTTTACTCACTATCTGTGGGGGATGAAAATCTAGATATTTTTCTAAGGTATTATATTTATAAAAAATACTATGTTCTCAGATATGAATTATCAGTGGATAGACCCAATGTACTAGGATTAAGTGGTATCAAGACAATATGTCTATTCAGAGATTCATGGTGGATAAAAGCATATTACAGAAAGTTCAGATTCATACAGGAAACTGTATTTCTGTGTTGACATGAAGTTGATCATTGGGAAATCAGTTGTGTAGAACCATTAGTTTCATTACAAAGAGAAACAAACTGTTTAGAATGGGGACTGGACATATAATTAATATTGACATTCAGAAATCTTTAAAAAGAAAAATAGTGACTCCTGGAGACCCTGGAAAGCAAAACTAGAGTTGATTCTCCCCAGTTCTACAGAACATGGGGTCTGCGACTGCTACTTGGTCAGGACAGGCATGGCCGTTTTGGGGTCCTTTTCTCTTTCGTCTACACGGCATCATCTGGTGTACATGTTTGTACCATCATAATGGCTTTCCCATGAGTAGTTTCTTGACTCGCATTTGTGGCTGAATTCACTAAGGATTTCATGTATTGGGACTGGATCTTTGTAGTCTTGGATGAAATCATATTGCCTGTGGCTGAAGAAGGAGCTTTAAAAATATTTTTTTATCCGTAACGTTTATTATTCTGAAAGCCGGTCCTCAGATTCAAATCCGGTGGGAAGAAAGTGACCCACTGGGGAGAGAGGAGTTGTGTCAGAAAGAACTTGGGATGATTCAAGTGATAACTTCTGTTTATTAATTCTAAACAATCTTGTACACATAAGGCATGCATATGTGTGCTGGACACTGCAGAGTTTACCTTCTGCTCAACCAGAAGCAGATACTTTGTTATTATGCTGTTTTCTTGGACTTTTATCTCTTGCATTCTGCAGATTCCAATTCTTGTATGCTCCTACAAAAGCAGCGAGTGCTTAGTCAAGATGAATTACCGTTTAAATGGTGAAGGAAACGTGGTGATTGTTGGATATTTCCCCGCTTTTGCTGTCTACCCCCTCAACAAAACAACTGACTGGAGGATGTTTAAATTCAACAAAGATTTTATGGTCGAGTAAGTCCCTTATCCATTTATTCATTGTCAAGATTTGGCACTGACATGCCCTAGGGGAGGACAGATTCAAACATCATTATTCTGAATCTTTACTGTAGTAAGACATATCCTCTCTTCCATTCCTAGATCTTTCTGCAGTCCTGTCTTCATAGTGACTCATCTGGTACTTTCAAAGGACAAGAACTTTGGGGTTTATTCACTTTCTTTCCACACTAGATACTGGAAATTTCCCCC
>CM052717.1:7801844-7819374 GCA_028551405.1 Uromys caudimaculatus | reverse complement strand
GTTTCACCCCCTCCCAGAAAACCCTATCCCATCCCCATCCCCTGCTTCATGATGGTGTTCCCCTACCCACCCACCCATTCCTGCCTCCCTGGCCTTGATTCCCCTACAATGGGGCATCTATTGAGCCTTCATAGGACCAAGGACCTCTCCTCCCATTGATGCCTGACAAGGCTATCCTCTGCTACATATGCAGCTGGAGCCGTGTGTACCCCTTGATTGGTAGCTTAGTCCCTGGGAGCTCTGGGGGGTCTGGTTGGTTGGTATTGTTGTTCTTCTTATGGGGTTGGACAGATTAATTTTCTAGTTATGTTTTAATGTCTTCCTTTGCCTGGTTGATGAGTAGTTTATTGATTATTGTATTGATTGATTGGCTATGTGTTTAATTCATGTATTGGAAATATCTATTCAATATTTATTGAGTTTTGTTGATTCAGAATAATCAGGCATGTAATGAATAAGAACACTCTGCATTGTTTTCTGTTTTATTTTGTAAGTTCTATAAAGAAAGATAGAAAATGAAAAGGCAAACCCATTCATATTACAATTTTAAATTTCACTATCTAGCCTTGGTTGTACACATCTGTAATTCCAGCACTGAGGCACAAATGAAATCCTTTACCAAAGCTGAGGGCTCCTGCATTGCTGTAAGCAGATACCTCATAGAGCACATGCAAGTACCTTGGTTCAATCCCTAGCATCTTGAAACCAAGGTGTATTTAAATATACAAGAGAGAGTTTTGCCTCCCCATCTGTTTTGAAATCCCAACTGGTGGCTGTATTCATGGCTACTATTTTTGAAAATATTTTTTTCTAAAATTAAGAATTGAATGTTGCCTGGAGGGCTGGAAAGATGGCTCAGTTTTTAAGAGCACTGGTTACTCTTGTAGAGGCTTGATTCCCAGTGCCCATATACTGGCTCATAACCTTCTGGCTTTTGTAGGAACTATGCTCACATGTTTCATAGACTCACATGCAGGCTAAACATTCTTTAAAAACAATACTTTGTGAGAGCATTCTCTCTCTCTCTCTCTCTCTCTCTCTCTCTCTCTCTCTCTCTCTCTCTCTCTCCAATAACTTGGTGACCAAGATTATATTTTATATTTACTTCTTTACCCTTGAAAGAGTTCATTGAAATTGTACTTTGCAACATATTAAATTTTTAAATCTGGACAAATAGAGATGGCTAAGTCAATAAATACCCTGCTGTCTAAACATTATAACTTGAGTTCTGATCTGAAGAAACCACACAAAAACCCACTTGGAATCTCAGAACTCCTACTGCAGAACAGACCTGCTGAAGCAAGTTAGCCAACTAGCAGAATTGGTGAGCTTAGGTACCATTGAGAGTTCATGCCTTGCTAAAGCAAAGAGTGATTATTAAGGCATCTGAAACTAATTTGAGGCTGTCACATTCATATATAGGCATATGTACATGTCACCTGAACACACAAATACACTCCCATACATATGAACATATATATGTATGTATGTATGTATGTATGTATATATATATATATATATATATACCACATGTACATATAAAAAAAATTGTTATGTTAGTCATTTCACTTTTTCTATTTATATTTGTGTGTGTGTAGGCTCGTGTGGTGCATAACTGTGTACACATTTTTGCATATGTGTGACACTATACATGCACATTCCAGAGACCAGTCCAGAGGTGCAGGTGTACGTGATGCTTTGTGCCTAGAACAGCCACATAATTGGACCAGTATAACATATATATATATATATATATGTGTGTGTGTGTGTGTGTGTGTGTGTGTGTGTGTGTGTGTGTATTTCTAAGGCTGTCTGGCTCCTCTTCCTAGACCTCATTTTTTCTTTCATATCATGCACACACACACACACATTTCACCAATTATTCACATGTGAAAAAAAAGCAGGCAACATTCTTTTCAACCTGGCTTATTTCACTTGACACTATAAACTCAAGTTCATCCCATCTTCCTGCAATAGTTAGAATTTTATTCTGCTTCATTAATTCATAAAATTTATTATGTATTTGTATCAATTCCTTTCTTCCTTTTTTCCAAAATGTAGTACATACAGAGTTACTCATCTGACAGGACTGTTAGCTAGAATGTATGAGGAACTTAAAAACAACTAAACATTAAGAAAATAAGCAGCCTCATAAAATTGAGTTATGGAACTGTACAGAAAAGTCTCAAAAGAAGAAACACTTGTACTCACCATCACATTTCATGCATTGTATAATGTTGATTTTCACGCAGACATGTGGTTTCAAGTATCTTCCAAAATTGGACCACATTGCCCACAATAAATGGCTTAATATATCTATGGAGAATCCTATGGCACACAAATGGATGAAACTGTGTTATATTTGTCTACCTGCATATGACCTATTAATTCAACATAATAACAATGCCATTCAACTTCTTTCTTTTTGGGCTCTCTTCGAGTCATTCGGTGACTGGCTTTTTAAGGGGGGATTATTGTATTGTTTGGAGAATATTGCATACATATAGAGCATGCTATAACAGTGTGGAAACTGTCTCATTTGGGGCATTTGCTGTGCGCCAGAAAGTAGGGACTCTTTTGAGTAATTTTGTATATTCTATGGAACCATTGGTGATCGAGAAATAAAAAGGTATTGAGGACATTTCTCCTTTCCTTTGTGTCAATGTGGATACATTACCTTAGTCCTAATTTGGGGGAGATTTAGTTAGGTAGTATCTAACAAGCTAAATATTATTTCTAAGACACTGTTGGGGAACAGCTAACCCTTGCCCTTGGAGCTCCTAAAGACACTAAATAAGAAATCTGAGGCCAGGACTGGCAAGATGGCTCAGTGAGTAATTGCACCTGCTACCAAGCCTGATGACTTTATTCAGTCTCCAAAGCCCACATGTTGGAAGGAAAGAACCAACTCCCACAATTTGTCCTCTGATCTCCACCCATGTGCAATGTGCCTACATATATACTGTACGCCAACAAAGTAAATATGAAGTGTGTGTGTGTGTGTGTGTGTGTGTGTGTGTGTGTGTATATGGGGGTGTAAAGTATATATATTATATATGTATAGAAAACATACTTTTTATAGGATATTTTATTTATTTACATTTCAAATATTATCCCCTTTTCTGGTTTTCCCTCCTGAAATTCCCTATCCCATCCCTCCTTCCCCTGCTTCTATGAGCTGATCCCCCACCCACCCACCCACTCCCGCCTCCCCAGCCTGGCATTCCCCTACACTGGGGCATCAAGCCTTCACAGAACCAAGGGCCTCTCCTCAAATTGATGTCAGATAAGGCCATCCTCTGCTACATATGTGGCTGGAGCCACGGGTCCCTCCATGTGTACTCTCTGGTTGGTGGTTTAGTCCCTGGAATCTCTGGGGGCTCTGGTTGTGTGATATTGTTCTTCCTGTGAGGTTATATATGCCTTCAGCTCCTTCAGTCCCTTCTCTCTATATATCACATTTTTATATATTATATTTATATATAAAACCCCTCATCCTTATGTTAAAAAATAAGAAATCTCTGGCTAATTATTTTATATTAGTTTTAAATTTTTATTGAATACTAAAGATTATGACTGACATGCCTTTAAAAGTTTTGTATAAATGTTTGTATCGATGAACTTTGAGTGCTTTGTGGTGTTTTGGACTGTATAAGAACCATTGCATTTGTATTTGATTTTTTTATTTCTAGCCTTAGTTAATTAATAGAAAAGTTAATTCTGAACTCCTAGTCTATAAACTTCTGAACTCCTAGTCTATATACTTGAGCCTGCTCCTTACTTAAAATTTAAGATTATAATTTCCAAAATAACTTATGTTGATAAAATGCCTCTAAAAACATACATTAAATGTTTTTATATAACTTTGGTTGAAAGTCTATTTTATTGGATATTAGGATGGCAACTCCAACTTGTTTCTTGAGACCATTTACTTGAAGACTTTTTTGTAGCCTTTTACTCTGAGGTAGTGCCTGTCTTTGTTATTGAAGTGTATTTCTTCTATGCAGCAAAATGCTGGATCCTGTTTCTGTATCCAGTCTGTTAGCTTATGTTTTTATGGAAGGGGCCAGAGAGGAAATGAGTCCTTTGATGTTGAGAGATATTAAAGACAGATAATTGTTAGTTCCTTTTATGTGTGTTCTTCTAGTTGGCATTATGTGCATATGATTTTCTCATTTTGGCTTTGTTGTGAGATGATTAATATCTTATTTTTTCTTTGGTATAGGTACCCTCCTTGGGTTGGAGTTTTCCTTCTAGAATCTTATGTAGGGCTATGGTATGCTTACAGATAGGAGCCTAGCATAGATGCCCTGTGAGAGACCCAACAAGCAGCTGTAACTGTCAAACACACCAGAGAAATATGTTTCTCATTATAATCATGAAAAATCTTTCTTAGCTAGGATGTCTAAAGAGATTCTGAAGTCTCCTTCCTGCAACCTATGCAGGTGTTCATGGTTGCACACAGAAAATTGTAGGAAAAATCAGGAGACCATCTATGAGCAAATGGCTAAACAGTGTAGCATATATGCTACCTATATTTCCAGTTTTTTTTTCAGGAAAATTTATACTGTTTTCCAAAGTGGCTACTCTAGTTTATGCTCCCCAAAGCAGTGTATACTATAGTTCTTTTCTGCACATTCAGGCCAACATTTGTCATTTATTCTGATGATGGCCATTATGACTGGGGTGAGATGGAAACTTAGAGGAGATTTAGTCTGCATCTCCCTGATAGTTATGCATGCAGGATTTTTGTCAAATGACTTGAGAAGCACCCAAGCTAGTTGCATAGCTGACTCAGTAGACATGAGTGTACAGGCACATCTGTTTCCTTGACTTTAAAGACCTCTAGGCAAATACATTGGAAACTCTAAAAGAAAGGGATAAATATCTGATTCATACCTTATATCAAAATCACATCAACATGAAATTAGTGAACAGATAATTAACAGGAACAACAGTGAAGCAGTAATAAATGTACTCCTACTCACACAAAAATAAATATTCCTTGATGTAAATATCAAGTAGGCCATCAGACTCTTAATGAAGCTAGTATTATCTGATTCCAAATCAGATATAATAACAACTGATATGTATCAGTTTTACGTTATTGTTATTTTTCCTTGTTACATGAAAAACCTTGATTATTGCAAACTCTCATCCCCAACTCCCTACAATCCTGCACTGTACTGTGAACACTCTAATTCTATCTATCTATCTATCTATCTATCTATCTATCTATCTATCTATCTATCTATCCATCCATCCATCTACCTATCTATATTTTTGTCGGTCCTTCCTTACCACCACCCTCTTTCTCTCATATGTTCATTTCCATTCATTCAGTTTTAAGATATATCAATGTTAACCAGGGCCATCTGTGAAACTATGAGTTTGGAGCTATGTTTTGGAGCCTGGTGGGCTCAGCAGAGAGGATACAACTAAAGACAGTGATTCCTTTTCTCTTAAAATCTATCCATAGACACAGGCTAATTATAGCTAGAACTGGTCTTGAGTGAGATCAGAGCAGATAACTATTGTTCCTCTCTAGTATGGATTAAAATAGTTGTATGGAGTCTGGAGAGTAGCACATCATTGCTCTTCCCACTCTTCCTGTCTTACTTTCTTCCCACCTCCTCTTACTTAATGTAAACAAGCCATAGATGGATGCTGTAACTGACTTGTTTAAGGGCTAAAGGGCTGTTCCGTGTACATTACTAATTTTCTGCATCGGAGATAATCATGAGTCTCTGCATGAACCATTGATTTTGGTTTTGTTGTATAACCTTGGCTGCCCTGGAACTGGCTCTGTGGACCAGGCTGGCATTGAACTCAGGGATCTACCTTCCTCTACCTCCCAAGTGCTGGGATTGAATATATGCACTATTACCTCCCAGCCAACACTGTATGTTTTTTTAAAGAACTGTTTGGTCCATCCGTGAGATTTCACCTTAGACCAATCAGAATGGCTAAGATAAAAAACTCAAGGGACAACACATGCTGGTGAGGATGTAGAGAAAGAGAAACACTCCTCCATTGAAGGTGGGATTGCAAGCTGGTACAACCACTCTGGAAATCAGTCTGATGGTTCCTCAGAAAATTGGACATAGTATTACCTGAAGACCTAGCTATACCTCTTCTGGGCATATACCCAAATGATTCCCCAACATATAACAAGGACACATGCTCCGCTATGTTCATAGCAACCTTATTTTACAATAGTCAAAAGCTAGAAAGAACCCAGATGTCATTCAACAGAGGAATGGATACAGAAAATGTGGTACATTTACCCAATGGAGCACTATTCAGCTATTAAAAACTATGACTTCATGAAATTTGTAAGCAGATGGATGGAACTATAAAATATCATCCTGAGTGAGATAACCCAATCACAAAAGAACACAGATGGTATGTACTCACTGATAAGTGGATATTACCCCAAAAGCTTGAAATACCCAAGATCCAATTCACAGACCTCATGAAGCTCAAGAAGAAGGAAGACCAAAGTGTGGGTGCTTCAGTCCTTCTTAGAAAGGGGAACAAAATATTCATGGGAGCAAATATGGAGACAAAATGTGGAGTAGAGACTGAAGGAAAGGCCATCCAGAGACTGCCCATATACAGTCAACAAGTACAGACAGTATTGCGGATGCCAAGATGTGCATGCTGACAGGAGCCTGATATAGCTGTTTCCTGAGACGCGGATGCTTGGGGTCCTCAATGGAAGAGTTAGAGAAAGGACTGAAGGAACTTAAGGGGGTTGCAACAAAATCAACCAACCAGACCCCCCAGTGCTCCCAGGGACTAAAACACCAACTAAGGAGAATACCTGAAGGGACCCATGGCTCCAGCCACATATGTAGCAGCAGATGGTTTGTTGGGCATCAGTGGGGGACAAAGCCCTTGGTCCTGTGAAGGCTCGATGCCCAAGTGTAGGGGGATTTGATTTGTGCAGGGGAGGGGTTGAGTGGGTGGGGGAACAATCTCATAGAAGCAGGGGGAGGGGAGAGGGGATAGGGGGGTTTCCACGGAGGAAACCAGGAAAGGGGATAATATTTGAAATGTAAATAAAGATAATATCCAATAAAAAAAAGAAGGAACCAGACTTCAATATCAGCACCTCCTTCTACAATCTAGTCTTTGTTTGCCTGGACTTTCTGGTTGTTTCAAGGGTGGGATCCCTCTCATGGCATAGGTCTCATGCTAGACCAGTCATTGGTTGACCATTATCTCAATTTCTGCACCCCCTTTACTCCAGCATGGCTTGTAGGGAGGACAAATTTTAGGTCCAAAGTTTTGTGGCTTGGTTGATGTTCCAATCCCTCCACTGGAAGTCTTGCCTAGTTGTAGGAGAGGGCAGGTTCAGGCTCTGTATTCCCCATTGTTAAGAGTCTTAAGTAAGGTCACCCTGTAGATTCGTGGGAGTTTCCATTGCACTAGGTTTCTTGCTCATCCCTGAGATATCACCTTCCTAATTCCAGGATTCCAGTTGTCTTTCCCATTAATCTCTGTCCTCCAACCTGATTCCTACTGTGTCCATCCCCAGCCACAACACAACTGGTAATACATATTCTCACAATGTGTCTACCTTAAGCCTTTCTTAGCACTTAGCTTTTCTGGCTCTTTAGATTATAGCAGCTAATATCTACTTACTAGTGAGCACATAACATGAATGTCTTTCTGAATCTGGGTTACCTGATTCAGGGTGTTTCTTTTCATTCCAGCCATGAGACTTTTATTTTTTCCTTCCTTATTTTCTTTGACTGAGCCCTCCAGCTCCTCTACCCTGTCTTCAGGCCCTGATCTTCAGTCTCCTACCTAATCTGAGTTATTGTATTTTTCACTGCTTGCTTCATTTCAGTTTGGGTTTTTCACATGTTTCTCTTTACTGAATTCAGTTTTCATATTCTACATTGTTCTCATTTCTTTAAGGCATTGCTAGTGTTCTCCTGTCCATTGCTCATGTTGCTATTTGCTTTGAGTTCATTCATGTGTTTTGTGGTCTTGGACGTCCTTGAACACAACTCTGGGTTTTGAGCTCTGTATCTTAGGTATCATTTCATTTACCATCTTTATGAGACACAGCTACAGTATGTGATTTGAGTAAATAAAATTTTGTCTTGTTTTTGAAGGGGCTCTATCAGGCCCCAGCCTGACATACATGGCTCTGGTAGGCCTTGATCTTCCCCATTCCCTCTGCCTTGATTAAAAACCATCAGATTACATTCTTAAACCTTGCCACAGAGGCCCATTCCCTTATTTGGCCATTTTCTCCTCCTGAGGATGTCTAACAATGTCCATCTATCAAAATATTAAAGTCCAGCAATAGAAAACCTTGGTTTGCTTCCATTTTGCACCTACACCTGGGAGTGGAGCCTGTGTTCTGATTCCACACCCACTCAGCCCACTCCCAGAAGAAGCTTGACCCCCAAGAGTTCTGACACAAACAAAATCACAGGTGAGGCCTCAACCCCTGCCCCAATTACTCACCTAATTGGAACTGCCCAGGATCCTAGAAACACAGGAACTACTGCCCAGACAGATGGTTTGACATGGTTTGCACCTGTGCCTAAACAGAGACTCTAAAAGCCAGAAGATTTAGGGAAGATGTCATACAGACCATAAGAGAACAAAAATGCCAGCCCAGGATAATATCGTTGCCAGCAAAACTTTCAATTACCACGGATGAAGAGACCAAGATATTCCATGCCAAGACCAAATTTAAGCAATATCTGTCCACAAATCCAGTCCCAGAGAGGATAATAGAAGTAAAACTCCAACACAAGGAGGGAAACCACACCCAACAAAAAACAAGAAATTAATCTTCTCACAATAAATCCAAAAGAAGAAAATTACAGAGACATAATTCCATCTCTAACAACAAAATAACAAGAAGCAACAATCACTAGTCTTTAATATCTCTCAGCAGCAATGGACTCCATTCCACACCAGAAAGATATAGGCTAACAGAATGGATACATAAACAGGAGCCAGAATTTTCCTGCACACAGGAAGCATACCTAAATGACAAAGACAGACATCACCTCAGAGTAAAAGGCTGGAAATATTTTTCCAAGCAAATGCTCCCAAGATACAATCTGGAGTAGCCATTCTAATATCCAATAAAATAGACTTTCAACCAAAAGTTATCAACAAAGATGGGGAAGGATATGGCATACTCATCAAAGGAAAAACCCACCAAGTTGAACTCTCAATTCTAAACATCCGTGCCCCAAATGAAAGGGTACCCACATTTATAAAAGAAACTTTACTAAAGTTCAAAGCATACATTGCACCTCATACAATAATAGTAGTAGGAGACTTTTACACTCTACTCACATCAAAGCACACAGATAATGGAAACAGAAAATAAGCATAGACACAGTGAAATTAACAGAAGTTATGAACCAAATGGATTTAATAAATATCTACACAATACTTCACCCTAAAACAAAAGAATATACCTTCTTCTCAGCACTTCATGGTATCTTCTCCAAAACTGATCATATAATCGAACACAAAGCAAGCCTCAACTGATACTAGAACATTGAACGAATCCCATGTATTCTATCAGATCACCACAGATTAATGCTGTTCTTCAATAACAAACAACAGAAAGCCCATGTATACATGGAACTTAACAACTCTCTACTCAATTGTAATTTGGTCAGGAAAGAAATAAAGAAATTAAAGACATTTTAGAATGTATTTAAAAGAAGGCACAAAGTACGCAAACTTATGGATCACAATGAAAATAGTACTAAGAGGAAAACTCATAGCTCTGAGTGCCTGCATAAAAAAATTGGAGAGATCATACACTAGCAGTTTAAGAGCATTTATGAAAGCTCTAGATCAAAAAGAAGCAAATACAAATATACCCCAAAGGAGTAGATGGCAGGAAATAATCAAACTCAGGGCTGAAATCAACAAAATAGAAACAAAGAACTATACAAAGAAGCAATAAAACCAGGAATTAGTTCTTTGAGAAAATCAACAAGATAGATAAACCCTTAACCAAACTAAGTAGAGGACACAGAGACAGTATCCAAATTAACAAAAATAGGAATGAAAAAGGAGACATAACAATAGAAACTTCAGAAAATAAAAAAAATCATCAGATCCTACTATAAATGCCTATATTCAATAAAACAGGAAAACCTAAATGAAATGAATGATTTTCTAGACTGATACCATGTATCAAAGTTAAATCAGAATCAGATAAACCATCTAAACAGTCTCATAACCACTAAGGAAAAGAGGCAATTATTAGAAGTCCCCCAACCAAAAAGGCCCAGGGCCAGAGGGTTTTAATGCAGAATTCAAGCAAACCTTCAAAGAAAACCTAATACCAATACTTCTCAAACTATTTCACAAAAGAGAAACAGAAGGAACACTACGCCATTCACTCTATGAAGCCATGGTTACCCTGATCACTAAACCACACAAAGACCCAACAAAGAAGGAGAACATCAGACCAATTTCCCTTTTGAATATCAATGCAAAAATACTCAATAAAATTCTTGTAAACCAAATCCAAGTACGCATCAAAACCTTCATTCACCATGACCATGTAGACTTCATTCCAGGGAAACAGGGATGGTTCAATATATGGAAATCCATCAACATAATCCAATATATAAACAAACTCAAAAAACCACATGATCATCTCATTAGATTCTGATAATGTCTTTGAAAATATGTAACACTCCTTCATGTTAAAAAGTATTGGTGAGATCAGGAATTCAAGGTCCAAACCTAAACATAATAAAAGCAACATAGCAAATCAATACACAACCTCAAACTTAATGGAGAGAAACTTGAAACAATCCCACTAAAATCAGTGACAAGGCAAAGCTTCCCACTCTCTCTCTTTCTATCCAATATAGTACGTGAAGTTCTAGCCAGAGAAATTAGTCAACAAAAGATCAAAGGGATACAAATTGAGAAGAAGGAAGTTAAGATATCTCTATTTGAGGATAATATGATAGTACACATAAGAGACTCTAAAAATTCTACCAGAGAATTCCTACAGCTGATAAAAATAAAACTTCAACAAAATAGCTGGATATAGAACTAACAAATCAGTAGCCTTCCTCTACTCAAAGGATTCATGAGCTGAGAAAAAAATTAGGAAAACGACACATGTCACAAAAGTCACAAATAATATAAAATATCTAACCAAGCAAGTGAAAGATCTATATGACAAGAAATTCAATTCCCTGAATAACTAAATTGAAGAAGATCTCAGAAGATGGAAAGATTCCCCCTTGCTCATGGATTATCAGAATTAATATAGTAAAAATGACCACTTACAAATTCAATGCAACCCCATCAAAATTCCAACTCAATTCATCACAAAGTTAGGAAGAGCAATTCTAAAATTCATTTGGAAAAAACAAAAACCAAGGATAGCAAAAACTATTCTCAACAATAAAATATTTTCTGGGGGAATCACCCTGATATCAAGCTGTACTACAGAGCAATAGTGATAAAAACAGCATGGAATTGGTACAGAGACAGGCAGGTAGATCAGTGGAATAGAATTAAAGACCCAGACGTAAACCCACAAACCTATGATCTCCTGATCTTTGACAAAGCCAAAACTATCCAGTGGGAAAAAAGCATAGCCTTTTAAACAAATGGTGCTGGTTCAACTGGCTGTCAACATATAGAAGGTTGCAAATTGATTCGTTCTTATCTCCTTGTACAAAACTCAAGTCCAGGTAGATCAAGGACCTCCACATAAAACCAGATATGCTGAATCTAGTAGAAGAGAAAGTGGGAAGAGCCTCAAACACATTGGTACAATGGAAATTTTCCTGAACAGAACACCAATGGCTTGTGCTCTAAGATCAACAGTCAACAAATGGGACCTCATAAAATTGAAAGGGTTCTTTAAGGGAAAGGACATTGTCAACAGGACAAAAGGGCAATCCACAGCTTGGGAAAAGATCTTTACCAATCCTACATTTGATAGAGCACTAATACATACAAAGAACTCAACCAAATAGCCCTATTTAAAAATGGGGTACAGAGCTAAACAGAGAATTCTCAACTGAAGGATCTCAAATGGCTGAGAAGCAGTTAAAGAAATGTTCAGTATCCTTCGTCATCAGGGAAATGCAAATCAAAATGACCCTGAGATTCCACTTCACACCAATCAGAATCAAAACTCAGGTGACAGCAGATGCTGGCATGGATGTGGAGAAAGAGGACCTCTCCTCCTTAGCTGGTGGAACTGCAAGCTGGTACAACCATTTTGGCAATCAATCTGGCTGTTCCTGAGAAAATTTGAAGTAGTTCTACCTGAAGACCCAGCTATATCACTACTGGGCATATACCCAAAAGATGCTCCCACATACAACAAGGACATATACTTCACTATGTTCATAGCAGCCATATTTATAATAGCCAGAAGCTGGAAACAACCCAGATATCTATCAACAGAGGAATGGGTACTAAAATTGCAGTACATTTACACAATGGAGAACTACTCAGCTATTAAAAACAATGACTTCATGAAATTCCCAGGCAAATGGATGGAACTAGAAAATATCGTCCTGAGTGAGGTAACTCAGATGCAAAAGAACACACATGGTATGTACTTACTGATAAGTTGATATTAGCCCAGAAGCTCAGAATACCCATGATACAGCCCGGGGGGTCCAAAGTTTGGAAGCTTCAATCCTACATAGAAGAGGGAACAAAATAATCTCAGGAGGTAGAGGAAGGAAAGGACCTGGGAGGGAAAGAGGGGAGGGAGGGGGAAAAGGGGGCAGGATCACAAATTGGAAGGGACAGGAGAGAAGTACAGAGGGTCAGGAAATTGAATAGAATTATGTAGCAGTGGAGGATGGAGAACTACGGGTAGCCAGTAGAAAGCACCAGAGTACATGAAAGCTAGAAGCTCCCAGGACCCAATAGGGATTACTTTAGCTGAAATGCACAACAAAGGGGAGATAGAACCTGTAGAGACCACCTCCAGTACATCAGCACGGCCCCCATCTGAGGGATAGGGCCACTCACCCATCTCAAAATTGTTAACCCAGAAATATTTCTGTCCTAAGGAAAGACAGGGACAAAAATGGAACAGACTGAAGGAAAGGCCATCCAGAGACTCCTCCACCTAGGGATCCATCCCATTTGCGGACACCAAACCCTGACACTATTAAAGATGCCAAGAAGCACTTGCTGACAGGAGCCTGGTATGGCTGTTCCCTGAGAGGTGCTATCAGCACCTGACAAATACAGATACTGATACAACCAACCATCGGATGGAGACCAGGAACCCCAATGGAAGAGCTAGGGAAAGTACTGAAGGAGCTGAAGGGGATTGCAACTCCATAGGAAGAACAAAATCAACTAATCGGATCACCCAGAGCTCCCAGAGACTAAACCACCACCCCAAAGAGTATATATGGAGGGATGCATGGCTCCAGCTACATACCTAAAAGAGGATGGCCTTATCTGACACCATGGGAGGGGAGGCCCTTGGTCCTGTGGAGGCTTGATGCCCTAGTGTAGGGAGTGCTAGAGCACTGAGGCAGAGTGGGTGGGTAGGTAGAGGAGCATCCTCACAGAGTCAAAGGTGAGGGGGAGAGTGGGGGACAGAATGGAAGGTTGTGGAGGGGTAACTGGGAAGGGGGATATCATTTGAAATGTAAACTAATAAAATGATTAATAAATAAATAAATATTTCCCACGAAAAAGAAAAGAAAGCCTTAGTTTCACCTAATTGACATGCCCAATCAAAACATACCAGAGTATCCTAGCCCATTCCAACACAGACTTCCCCTTCTAATTTTTTCCTCTTAAAAATCACACATTCAAGGTCATTTGCCGCTGTTTTTCTGCCTGAGTCAGAAATCAACCACTTTTATTTTCTTCCCTGCTTAATAAAGAATCTTTCTGGGAAAATTGGTGTTTTGGTGTGGTCTGTTGGTAATCTAGGGTTCGGGAGGGAGCACCTGCTGTGTGCAGGTCCCTTCACTTTGAATATTATGTTTTGGGAATGGGACAAAAACAACTCAGAATTTACGGGATATGTTCTGTTTCAGTGTGGGGCAAAAACAACTCAGAATTTATGGAATATGTTCCCTTTCAGTGTGTGTTTTTAACCCAAAAGGCTGGTATTCCAAGATCCAATGTTAGGTGAGATAACTTGTATCTGAACTGATGAGAACCCAGGGAAGGTGTCAGATACCAGGGTACAGCATCCTACTAGACCCAGTTTTGGTCCAGGCTGGGAGCAAGCACGTGGGGAGTCTGCAGAGCAGGTCCAGGGAAGTCTGACAGGTGGACCTGTGTGGAAGGCAGCCTGAGACAGAGAGCAGGGGACTTTATATTCAGTTTTCTTGAAAGACCTGTATATAGGTGGTAGTGGGTTATTAAAGTCACCCACTCCCATTATGTGTCAACATGTGATTTTTAGCTGGTGTATATTTTATAAACTTTGCTGCCATTGTGTTTGTTAAATTTAATTATTAAAAGTACAATTTCCTCTTGGAGGATTTTTCCCCTGATGAGTATGTAGTGCCCATTCTTCTTTCTTTCTTTCTTTTTTTTTTATTGGGTATTTTATTTACACTTCAAATGTTATCCCCTTTCACAGTTCTCTCTCCCCGAAACCCTCTGTCTATCTTCCCTTCCCCTCCTTCTATGAGAATGCTCCCCCTCCGACACACCCACTCCCAATTGACCACCCTGGCATTCCCCTACACTGGGGAATTGAGCCTTCACAGGGTCAAGGGATTCTCTTCCTACTGATGCCAGAGAATTCCATCCTCTACTACATATGTGGTTGGAACCATGGGACCCTCCATGTGTACTCTTTGGTTGGTGGTTTAGTCCCTGGGAGCTCTGGGGGGTCTGGTTGGTTGATATTGTTGTTCTTCCTATGGGATTGCAAACCCCTTCATTTCCTTTGGTCCCTTCTCTAACTCCTCCACTGGGGACCCCATGCTCAGTCCAATGGTTGGCTACAAGCATCTGTCTCTGTATTTGTCAGGCTCTGCCAGAGCGTCTCAGGAGACAGCTATAACAGGCTCCTGCCAACAAGCAGTTCTTGTTCTTGGTATCTACAATAGTGTCTGTGTTTGGTGGCTGTATATGGGATGGATCCCCTGGTGAGGCAGTCTCTGGATGGCCTTTCCTTCAGTCTCTGCTCCACACATTGTTGGTCTGTTTGGATGGTTGATTTGGTTTGGTTTTCCTAACAGGGTTTCCCTTTGTAGACCTGGCGGATCTGAAACTCACTCTCTAGACCAGACTGGGCTCAAACTCACAGAGATCAGCCTTCCTCTGCCTCTCAAGTGCTAGAATTAAAGGCATGTACCATCCATCTCACCCTGTTTTGTGTTTTCTTAGGTGTGTTAACCTCTTCATACTAAAGTTTTTCTCCTACCACCCTCTGGAGAGCTCAATATGGAAACAAACAATGCTTAAATTTGTTTTCATTGGAAAAGTTTATCTTTCTTCGTGTATTGTGATTGAAAGTTCTGCAGGGTATAGTAGTCTTGGATGGCATCTATGAATTCTTTCAAAATTCAGAACATCCATCCAGGCCCTTCTAGTTATTAGTCTCCACTGAGAAGTGAGGTGTAATTTTATTGCTTTGCCCTTGATACGTTACATGCTCTTTTTCTCTTGCAGCTTTTACTATCCCTTCTTTGTTGTGTACATTTGGTGTTATGTTTGTTATGTGTCATGGGGAGTTTCTGTCCTGTCCCTGTATATTTGGTGTTCTTTGCTTTTTTTGTAGCTTGATAGGCACCACCTTCTTCTCCTTCTCCTTCTCCTTCTCCTTCTCCTTCTCCTTCTCCTTCTCCTTCTCCTTCTCCTTCTCCTTCTCCTTCTCCTCCTCCTCCTCCTCCTCCTCCTCCTCCTCCTCCTCCTCCTCCTCCTCCTCCTCCTCCTCCTCCTCCTGCTCCTCCTCCACCTTCTTCTTTTTAAAATATCCTACCTGTACTGGCTAGTTTTGTGTGTCAACTTGACACAAGCTGGAGTTATCACAGAGAAAGGAGTTTCAGTTGAGAAAATGCCTCCATGAGATTCAGCGGTAAGGCATTTTCTCAATTAGTGATCAAGGGGGAAGGACTCCTTGTGAGTGGTACCATCTGTGGGCTGGTAGTCTGGGGTTCTATAAGAAAGCATGCTGAGCAAGCCAGGAGAAGCAAGAAAGCCAGTAAGCAGCATTCCTCCATGGCCTCTGCATCATCTCCTGCTCCTTGACCTTCTTGAGTTCTAGTCCTGACTTCTTTTCATGATGAACAGCAATTGGAAGTGTAAGCCAAATAAACCCTTTCCTCCTCAACTTGCATATTGGTCATGATGTTTGTACAGGAATAGAAACCCTGACTAAGACACTACCTCAGTAATACTGATTCATCCCTATCAAAAAGAAGCCATGTTTTGCACAATTATTCACACTCTATGCTATACATAGTTCTCATAGTGGTCATTTGCATTAACTTGCATCATGGCTATAGTGCCCCAAACAGTAGAATCACTGACTTAACTTATCCCTTCTCTCCTGACAGCATTACTTAATGTTTGTGGTGGAAGAAAAATCTAGGTTTTTTTTTTTAAGTATTATATTTCTTAAAAATACTATGATCTCAAGTATGAATAATTGGTGGATACACCCTATGTTCTGGGATTTAGGGTTATCTTGACAATATGTCTATTCAGAGACTCACGGTGAATAAAAGAATATTACAGGAAGTAATAAAAAAATTTTAAAAAGTAATAAAAAAAAGTTCAGATTCACAGAGGAAACTTGATTTCTGCATTGACATGAAGTTGCTCATTTGGAAATCAATTCAGCAAAATTGTTGCTTTCATTAGAAAGAGACACAAACAGTTTAGAATGGGGCCTGGACATAATATTGACATTACAACATCTGTTAGAAAAAAAAAAACCTGTTAACCCTGGAGACCCGGGAAAGCAAAACTAGGATTGATACTCTCCAGTTCTACAAAGCATGTTGTCTGCTATTGTGACTTGGTCAGAACCGGCATGGGCATTTTGGGGCCCTTTTCTGTTTCATCGACCACAACATCATCTGGTGAACATGTTTGTACCATCATAAATGGCTTTCCTGTGAGTAGTCTATTTGGTCACATTTGTAGCTGAATTCACTAAGGCTTTCATGTCTTGGGACTGGATCTATGTAGTCTTGGATGAAATCATACTGCCTGTGGCTGGAGAAGAACCTTTAAAAATATTTTTTATCCATAATGTTTGTTATTCTGATGCAGGACCTCAGATTCAAAGCCTGTGGGAAGAAAGTACTGGACAATTTCACAGGGGAGTGAAGAGTCTTGTCAGAAAGAATTTGGGATGATTCAAGCAATAACTTCAGTCACCAATAAAATTCTAAACGGTCAAACTTCCCCAACCTAAAGAAAGAGATGAACATAAACATACAAGAAGCTTACAGAACTCCAAACAGACTGGACCAGAAAAGAAATTCTGCACGTCACATTATAGTGAAAACACCAAATACACAAAACAAAGAAAAAATATTAAAAG
>CM052717.1:7769387-7783208 GCA_028551405.1 Uromys caudimaculatus | reverse complement strand
CCCTTTACTGGGGCCTCTAACACCCTCAGACCCAAGGGCCTCTCCTCCCCCTGATGGCCAACAAGGCCCTCCTCTGCCACATATGTGGTCCGAACCATGGGTCCCCCCATGTGTATTCTTTGGTTGGTGGTCCAGCCTCCAGGAGGACCGAGGGGGTGGGGGGGTGGGGTCAGGCCAGTTGTCACTGTCTTAGCACACATCTTTAATCCAAGAGTTTTTTTTTCCCCTTTTTTTTGTTTTTTGTTTTTTCGAGACAGAGTTTCTCTGTGTAGCCCTGGCTGTCCTGGAACTCACTCTGTAGTTCAGGCTGGCCCCGAACTCAGAAATCCACCTGCCTCTGCCTCCCAAATGCTGGGATTAAAGGCGTGCGCCACCACTGCGCGGCAATCCATGAGTTTTCTACTTGAACATTTTAAACTGGATTAGAGTCAACCATAGGCCAAGAGGCAGAGCAAGCAACCAGTTGACAGGGAGTGAACATAGGATTTTTAAGGAAAAAAACCCAAAACCCAAAAAACCGTAGAGCGTAAGAGGGAGTCAGAAAGACGGATAGAGAGACATACCGGAAGTAGGAGGGAGGGAGATTGAGTTTGAAGGAGGTGTTTTGGAGATGGGCTTGAGGGAGGGGATTCTTTCTGGGACATCATCTGAGAAGGAAGGTCAGCGGGGTGCTTTCTCTGCCTATCTGAGCTAGCAGAGTTTACCCCAGCATCTGACTCCAGGGTCTTCATTGGTAAAATACAACGGTTGAGATTTTGTTAAAAACAACACCCAAGTGCTTGAATTAAAGGCATAAACCACCACACCCTGTCAGGTGATCATTCATGATTTTTCGTCTTGTTTCCCAGCAGAGTTCAGATCCCTCCACCAGGCACTAAAGATGTTATGGCAGAACCTCCATCAGTTTGGCCAGAAGTTGGTTCGCCGGCGGCCCCTGGCGGCGAACGAACAGTCTGAGTCTTCCTTGTCTCGATGTCTGACCACTTTGGACCTGGTGTCCTTGGGTGTGGGCAGTACCCTGGGAGCAGGCGTGTATGTCCTGGCCGGGGAGGTGGCCAGAGAGAAAGCTGGACCGTCCATCATCATCTGCTTCTTAATTGCTGCATTGTCTTCAGTGATGTCTGGACTCTGTTATGCGGAGTTTGGAGCCAGGGTACCATGTTCGGGTTCCGCATATCTCTACAGCTATGTCACAGTGGGCCAGCTGTTGGCTTTCATCACTGGCTGGAACCTCATACTCAACTATGTCATTGGTGAGGAGATGGGAACTTAGAATGGGCATGAGGTGGGGTGGAGTAGGCAAAGTGGGTTTTACCCTCCATTTGTAAGCAATGTCACCGGGGGCAGGGTCTTGGGTAGTGGGGACCCCAGATGCCATTCTCCCTTTTTGCTGCTTCCTTAAAGGATTAAACCTAGAAGAAGTGAGATTTGTAGTGAATGGACAGATTTCTTTTTGTTTGAGACAGCCTCACTATGGAGATCAGGCTGGCTTCAACTTTGTTGAGACACTCCAACTTTGCCTCCTCGTCACTAGGATTATAGGTGTGACCCACCATGCCTTATGGGACCTCTTGTTTCACTTTTTATGAATACAGGGTCTTATGTAGCCCAGGCTGTCCTTGACCTTGCTATATAGCAGTAAACAGCCTCAAATCTCTGATATACATGCTTCTACTTCTCAAGTGCTGGGATTACAAGGCATGTGTCATCTGGTCTGGCCTGGTCCCCCATCCCTTCTTTCTATTTCAGTTTTTAAGGTTTATTTTATTTTAAATTATGTGTGTATGTGCATAGGGTTGTACATGCAAGTGCAGGTATCTGCAAAGGTCAGAAGCCTTGGGCCCCGAAGCAGGAGTTATAAGCCATATGACATGTGCGCTGGAAACTAATCTCAGGTCTCATGAAAGAGCAGTATGCTCTTACAACCTCTCAGCCATCTCTCCAGATCCTCCCCTGGCTTCTGCTTTGAGACAGTCTCACTCTAGAGCCTGGGGTTGACCTGGAACTTACTATATAGAACAAGCTGACCTTGAGCTCACAGAGTTCCCCTGTCTGCTTCCTGAATGCTGGGATCAAAGGTGTGTACCTCCACACCTGGCTTTTTTTTTGGGGGGGGGGGGGCTGTCGGTTTTATATAAGTAGGCCAGGTTGGTCTTGAGCATTATATGTTAACTGAGGATGACCTGAACTCCTAATTCTCCTGCCTCTACCTCCTAAAAATGGCATCACAGGATTGCTTGTTTCATTTTTATGAATATAGGGTCTTATGTAGCCCAGGCTATCCTGAACCTTGCTATATATAGTAGAAAAAGGCCTCAAATCCCTGATATACATGCTGCTACTTCACCACGCTCAGCCTGCCAGGAATTCTTTTTTTTTTTTTTTTGTGAGTGTCGAAGACAAGGGTTTCTCTGTATAGCTCTGGCTGTCCCAGAACTCACAATATAGACTCCCCTGTTTGTTCCTCCCAAGTGCTGGGATTAAAAGCCTGCAGGCTGGCTAGGAATTCCTTATATATTTCAGGGAGATTAGTTTCACAGACTCTTCATCATTGGGAGTATTTGTTCACCTGCTCCATTTTTGAAAAATTCCTAGACCACCATTTGGTTGTTCTTGCACTGCCTGGGCTCAAACCCAGGGCCTTATATACATGAGGCAAGTAGTCTGCCACAGAGCTAAATGCCTATCCCAAGAAACTCTGTGAGATTATATATCTTTTTATTTATTTATTTATTTATTTTGTTTTTTAATTTATCATTTTATTTGTTTACATTTCAAATGATATCCCTCTCCCAGTTACCCCTCCATGACCCCCCCATCCCATCCTCCCTTTCTCTCCTCCCCTTTGCCTCTCTGAAGGTGCTCCTCTACCCCTTCACCCACTCCCGCCTCACTGCTCTAGCACCCCCTATGCTGGGGGCATCAAGCCTCCACAGGATCAAGGGCTTCTCCTCCCATTGGTGTTAGATAAGGCCATCCTTTGCTACATATGCAGCTGGAGCCATGAATCCCCCCATGTGTACTCTTTGGCTGGTGGTTTAGTTCCTGGGAGCTCTGGGTGGTCCAGTCAGTTGATACTGTTTTTCCTATGGGGTTGCCATCCCCTTTAGCTCCTTCAGTCCTTCCCCTAGCTCAGGGGTCCCCGTGCTCAGTCTGATGGTTGGCTGCCAGCATCCTCATCTGTACTGGTCAGGCTCTGACAGAGCCTCTCAGGGGACAGCCATACCAGGCTCCTGTCAGCAAGTGCTTCTTGGCAACGGCAATAGTGTCAGGGTTTGGTGTCTGCAGATGGGATGGATTCCTAGGTGGGGCGGTCTCTGGATGGCCTGGACAGGGAGATTATATATCTTTTGTGTGATTTTCACCTCTGCTCCTCACAGCAGAGATTGAGATGAGATACATTTCTCTCTCTTCCTGTCTGTATTCTAAAGGTTCACTTTCTGCTTGTAAGTGACAGCTCCTTTCCTCTTGCAGGTGCAGCCAGTGTGGCTCGGGCCTGGAGTGCAGCTTTTGATGGCCTCATAGGGAACCATATCTCCCAAGCCCTGCAGGCGACTTTCCCTATGCACGTGCCCAGCTTTCTGGCCAAGTATCCAGACTTCTTTGCTCTTGGTCTGGTGATAGTCCTCACTGGTGAGATAGGCTTGAGAGGGGTGGTGAGTGTGTGGGAGGACTGGAGCTGGTGGAAGATGTGAAATCTAAGGCCCAGGAGGGCAGAGTGTGAGACAGGGGTTTTCCCACACGGGAGGCTGTGGATCTGTGGTAAAACACTGAGTAACAACATGCCTAGCTTTCGACCACTGGACGTTTGTGGTACCCTCTTCCCCACTGTTACAAGCCGGTGTCTGTGGTACCCCACCCCCTCCAACCTTCTGCTGAGATCCACTGATGTAGAATTAGCTTCTACTTCTGCAATTACATTGATTGATTGTGTATGTGTGTGGGAAGTCACAGGAGAAACTGTGGAAGATGGTCCTCTCTACCATGTAAGGGCCTGGACACAGAACTTAGACTGCCAGGCTTTCTGGTAAGCCCTTTTTACCTGATAAGCCATCTTGTAAGCCTTTGTTCTGTATGAAGAACAAATTAAAAGAAATTAGATCTTACTTTAGTTTTTTTTTTTTTTTTTTCCGAGCCAGGGTTTTTCTGTGTAAACCTGTCTGTCCTGGAACTCACTCTGTAGACCAGGCTGGCCTCGAACTCAGAAATCCACCTGCCTCTGCCTCCCAAGTGCTGGAATTAAAGGCGTGCACCACCACTGCCCAGCTAGATCTCACTTTATATATATGTGTTTTGCCTGCCTGCCTGTATGTGTGTATACCAAGTATCTGCCTGGTGCCATAGTGTCTGTGAAGCAGGTATCAAAGCCACCATATGGCTTCTGGGAACTGAATCCCGGTCCTCTGCAAGAGCAACCTGTGTTCTTAATCGAGATTTTGACCCACAGTCTCCTTCCTGTGTATCTGGGTTGGTTAAACTTTTAATTCCACCAATTGTATCCCAGTATTGTAGGTGTTTGCCACCACAGCCATGTTAGGGTTCTTGCCTCCTTTCCATTCCCTTTCCTGCAGGAATCCTGGCCCTGGGAGCTCGAGAGTCAGCCCTGGTCACCAGGGTTTTCACAGGAGTGAATCTTTTGGTGCTGTGTTTTGTCTCCCTCTCTGGCCTCATTAACGGCAAGCTACACAACTGGCAGCTCTCAGAGGATGACTACAATCTGACTCTGTCAGGATCCAACAGCACTGACAGGTCAGGAGCTCCAGAGGACACAGCTAGCTCAGGGCAGGAAGGGGCGGAGAGTAGGGATCTGGCTAATGGGCCCAAGTGAGGCATGTAGCAGCCCAAAACTATGTGCCAACAGAGGGATACTGTGTAAGTTGTATTTTCTTTAAATGGTTTTCTTTAAAAAAAAACAACTTTTATTTTGGAGACTTTTTGTTTCTCTTCTTTTTTCTTTCTTTGCTTTCCTTTTTCTTTGTTTGATTCTTTCTCTCTTTCTCTCTTTCTCTCTTTCTCTCTTTCTCTCTTTCTTTCTTTCTCTCTTTCTTTCTTTCTTTCTTTCTTTCTTTCTTTCTTTCTTTCTTTCTTTCTTTCTTTCTCTCTCTTTGTTTTATTTGAGGCAGGGTTTCCTTGTATAGCTTTAGCTGTCCTGGAACTCAGTCTGTATGTAGACTAGGCTGAGATCTATCTGCCTGTCTCAGCCTCCTGAGTGCTGGCATTAAAGGCTTGTGTGCTGTCCCACCCCCATCATCATTTTATTTCTTTCAAGACAAGGTCTCACTATATATGTCTAAATGTCCTGGATCTCTCTGTGTAGAGCAGGCTGGCCTTGAACTCAGAGATCCACCAGCCTCTGCCTCCCAACTATTGGGAGTAAAGGTGTGTGCCGCTATGCTCCGCAGGTTTGTTTGTTTGTTTTAAAAATGTATTTATTTTATATATGTGAGTACAATGTAGCTGTCTTCAGACACCAGCAGTGGGCATTGAATCACATTACAGATGGTTGTGAGCCGCCTGGAATTGAACTCAGGACCTCTGGCAGAGGATTCAGTGCTCTTAACTGCTGAGTCATCTCTCCAGCCCCATGCCTGGCAGTTGTTAATATTTATTTGTGTATGAGTGATTTTGACTGGATATATGTACATGCACCGTGTGCATGCCTGGTGCATGTGGAGGCCAGAAGGGGGGCATTGGATCCCCTGTAATTGGTGTTAAACATGGTTGTGAACTACCATATGGGGGCTAGAAATTGGACCTAGGTTCTCTGGAAGAACAGCCAGTGCTCTTAACTGCTGAGTCGTCTGTCTAGTCTCCTTTATGGTGGTTTCTGAGGCAGGGTATCATGGATCTCAGCCTGGCATCTAACTTACCATGTAGCGAAGGATGATCAGAGATGTCTGATTCTCTTGCTTCTAGTTCTCAAGTGCCGGGATTATACATGCACATATTGGGATCAAACCCATAATTTGTATGCTAAGTAAGCACTCTACCATCTGAGCACTGTCCTAGCATTCATAGTCCTGCATCTTCACCATTTTTGTGTTTTGAGACAAGGTCTTGCTGTGTAGCCCAGGGCTGGCTCTGAGGTATGTAGTTAGAGTTGGCAGTGAACCTTCAGCCTCGAGTTCCTGAGTGCTGGGATTATAGGCACACCTCATTATGCCCTGGGTCCCTCAATGATTTCCCCCTTCTTTCTCCTGCCACAGCTTGGGACCACTGGGCTCTGGCGGGTTCATGCCTTTTGGCTTGCCTGGGATTCTCCGTGGTTCAGCAACATGTTTCTTTGCCTTCATTGGGTTCGACTGCATTGCGAGTACAGGTGAGTAGTAGTCCCTCTGTCCTGTCCAAAGCATATACGTGTAGGGGTGATGGAGGGTTAGCCTGCTTTTGGGAGCATAGGAGGGGAGAGCGTGTGTGTGTGGTGGTCTGTGAGTGCTTCTGAATCAAGGTCTGTTCCATCCCTGCAGGGGAAGAGGCCCGCTGTCCCCAGCGTTCCATCCCATTGGGCATCGTGACCTCACTCTTCATTTGCTTTCTGATGTATTTTGGGGTTTCGGCGGCACTCACCCTCATGATGCCCTATTACCTGATTAACATCAACAGCCCCTTGCCCCAGGCATTTATCCATGTTGGATGGGGCCCTGCTCGCTATGTAGTAGCTGTGGGAACCTTATGTGCCCTTTCATCCAGGTTGGTATCAAAGCTTTGTCTCATTTGCTGCTAGATTCTCAGCTGTCCCAGCCTTTGAAATAGAGAGACGAGAGGGAGGGGAAATGTTTTACAAGGCTAAAGGAGCAGGCCTGCTTGTTGACCCTCTCTGGGGTCTCTTACTTGTGTTCTTCTTCCTTAATAGCCTCATAGGCTCCATTTTCCCCGCACCTCGGGTGGTGTATTCCATGGCAGAGGATGGGCTCCTGTTCCAGAAACTTGCCCATGTTCATCCCCGGACACACACCCCGGTCCTAGCCACGGTCGTTTGTGGAATCATCGCAGGTAAGACAAGCAGCCTTAATTTCGTCAGCTTGGCTGTGTTCACGAGCTAATGCTTCACAGATTTCACACCAACCTTTTGTTCTTATCACTTCAGCATTTATGGCTTTCCTCCTTGAGCTCAGTGATCTGGTGGACCTCTCATCCATAGGGACCCTGCTCGCCTACTCCTTGGTGGCCTTCTCTGTTCTGATCCTCAGGTGAGACTCTATCATGCCTTGGCTGAGTGTTATGGGGCCTCGAAGACAGCTAGATGCTTATCTTGACTGCACTTGTATGCATGGGGCAGCTGGTAAAGTTCCCATGCTATCTTGCTCATTCAGGTACCAGCCAGACCAGAACTTAAGCTCTGGTAAGGAGAAATCTGGGAGTGTAGTAGCTGTTGAGCTGGAGCCTGAACTTGAACTTTCTTCATGCATGGAGCCCGTCTCTCCAGAAGGGACTCCAGAGATTGCAAGGAGACTCTGTATCCCCACGGACACCACCCCAACTCTGAGATCTGGCCAGATTGTCTATGGATGTGCTTCCCTACTTGGTGAGCACTGGGACTTTACTCCTTGGGCATTTGGAAGCTGATAGCATGGGGTGGATGTCATTCGGTGAGTGGGAGGCACAGTACAGACAGGTTTGGTGGGATATAGCCCAGTGTTCTGACAGACTTCTCTCCAACTTGACTTGCAGTCCTCCTTCTGCTGCTCCTGTGCCTGATCCTGGCCCAGTGGACCATACAACTATTCTCTGGGGACCCAGTTTTGATAGCTATGGCTGCTTTACTGTTGCTTCTCACTGTCGGGGTGGTCATTGTCATCTGGAGACAGCCTCAGAACACCACTCCTCTCCACTTCAAGGTAGGTGATTGATTTCTCTAAAATAATCCACCTTAGGGAGGTGGTCATGCCTGGCTTAAGGTCTGAGCACTTTTTACTTAAAGGGGCGGGGACTGATAAAACCAGTGGACATGCTGGGCACGGTGGTCCTTGTCTTTAGTCCCAGAACTCAGGAAACAGAAGCAGGGAGGGTAATCTCCCAGTCTGCAGTCAGCTTGGTCTACACAGAGTATTTCAGGCCAGAAGGCTACATAATGAGAGCCTGTTTCACAACCCCCTCCCAATACACCAATGGGCAGAGCTCCCAGATACTCAGGAGGCTGGAGCAGGAGGATCACATATTACAGGCCAGCAAGGGCTGCAGTTACTTCTAGACTAGTAGTTTAGTGAAATTCTGTCTCAAAATAAAAATAATACAGGTATGCTGTTGCTACATAGCTATACTTTTAATAATAGGGAGGTAAAGGGAACTCAGGAATTCAAGGCTATGCTCAGTTTGAGCAAACAAATAAAAATACCAAAGTGCCCTCTCCCCCAAGCCTGGGAGATGTGACTCAGTGGTAGAACACTTGCTTAATATGCATGAAATTCTGGGTGCAATCCCCAGTACTGAAAAGAAGCCAGAGGGAGGGGGTGTGTGTAGTCAGTTGGTAGAGCAATAGTTTAGAATGCATGAAGTCTTGGGTTTGATACTAGCACTACATAAACCAAGAACAGTGCATGGTTATAATCCCAGCACAGGGGGAGTGTAGGAACTGGAGAACCAGAAGTTCAGAGACCTCGTTGAGACCCTATGTCCGAAAAATAAGACATCTGCTGCTGGATAAGGTGGCACATGCCTTTAATCCCAGAACTCAGGAGGCAAAGGCAAACAGATCTCTGATTTTGAGGCTAGCCTGGTCTATAGAATGGGTTCCAGGATAGCCAGGACTACTCAGAGAAACCCTGTCTCAAAAAACCAAAATCAATCAAACAAATAAAAGACATCTGGGGGCTGGATAGATGGCTCAGTGCTTAAGAGCACTGGCTGCTCTTCCAAAGGTCCTGAGTTTAATTCCCAGCAACCACATGGTAGTTCACAACCATCTTTAATGGGATCTGATGCCCTCTTTTGGCTTGCAGGTGTACATCCAGATAGAACACTAATATACGTAAACAAATCTTAATAAAAGTATTTTAAAAATGAAAAAAAGCCATATGCTGCTGAGTATGTAGTACATGCCTTCAGTGTGCCTTTAAACCCAGCACTTGGAGGAAGAAGCAGGCAGATCTCTTAGCTCAAGGCCAGCCTGGTTTACAAAGAGTTTCAGGACAGCAAGACTGTTATGTTATACAGAAAAACCTTGTCTTGAATCCCCTGCTGCCCCCCCACGCCCCCAAGGCACTCGCTTACAAGCCCCATCTCAGTGCTCAATATATGTCCCTTCTGGCATATCCCATGGAGTCTCCAGTATGAGCAGAGCCCAGGGACAGGGCTGTGTTTTTCACTCATGGGAAAGAGCTCAGGTGTCTGGTGTGCACAGGGATTTACACGCTGTGCCCATAGGTTCCAGCCCTGCCCATGCTTCCTGCACTGAGTATCTTTGTGAATATCTACCTGATGATGCAAATGACTTCTGGGACCTGGATTCGATTTGGAATCTGGATGGTAATCGGTGAGTAGCTTACTGGGGAAGAGATCCTTTGGCAACTGAGTCCAACAGTCTTCTAATTGCTTGTCTTTGAAAGGATCTGAGGCCATGTGGAGAATCCCCCAGTGGGTACCTGTGTAAAAGGGTGAACAATTGCACCCCGCTGTTCTATTTCCTTTTAGGATTTGCTATCTACTTTGGATATGGGATCCAGCACAGCTTGGAAGAGAAGAATGACCAACAGCCAACAGCCTCAAGCTCCCAGACTCTCCAGGAACATACTCCCAGTGTGGAATTAACTTAACTGCAGAAACTGGATTCTTCCAGGGCCCCATGGGGGGTCAGTTTCCTTTCCTTCCCTCTCTTCTTCTCCCTCCTCTCCCCCCCTCCAGTGTGTGTTGGGGAGGCACTACTGGGAATTGAACTTAGAGTCTTGTGCATCTGAGGCAAATGCTCTACCACTGAACTATCTCCTGTAGATGTCTTTTTTTTTTTTTTTTTTTTTTTTTGGTTTTTTGAGACAGGGTTTCTCTGTTTAGCCCTGGCTGTCCTGGAACTCACTCTGTAGACCAGGCTGGCCTCGAACTCAGAAATCCACCTGCCTCTGCCTCCTGAGTGCTGGGATTAAAGGCGTGGGCCACCACTGCTGGGTGATGGGATTTATTTTTATAGCATTGTTATTTGTGAGCAAATTCCTTAACTTTGTGTGTATTGAAACTGGATCCATGATTTTGCATATGCTAGGCCGCTGAGCCACATTCCTAGCCTCATTTGTTATTTAACTGACAATAAAATTTAGATATTCACATATTATAGAATGGTTTTAGTCTTGTGTGGCTCAAGTCAGATATGAACTTGAGATCTTCTGAACATCTTTATTATTTATGGAGAGAGAGAGAGAGTGCCACAGTGTTTCTGGAGGTCAAAGGACAACTTTGTAGATTCTTCTACCTTTCCACCTTTCACAGACTGAACTCAGGTGTTTAGGCTTTTGTGACAACCGATTTACCCACTGAGGCATCTTGTTGGCCCCTATATCTCTCCCCACAGTCAAACAATATCATAGCTGAGAATGACCATGAACTCCTGACCCTTCTGTCACCAGGTTCTCCAAGTGTTGGTATTACAGGTATGGATGGTGCTCGTTTTTTTTTTTTTTGTTCTGTTTTTGATGACACAGGGTTTCTCATATAGTTCTGGCTATCCCTTTAACTTACTGTATAGACCATGTTGGCCTTGAACTCAGAGATCTCCCTGAGTGCTGGGATTAAAGGCATGTGCCACCCCTGGTCTGTCTCCATGCTCAGTTACTATGGTGCTAAACATCATGCCAGGGCTTTAAGCACGTTGGGATGACCAAGCCTGCTCAGTCAGTCAACAGGTTCTCCAGCTCAGGAGTGAGGAAAAAGAAAAAGGACAATTACACAATATTGCAGCATGGCCTCAGTCAATTCTGAGACTGAAGGCAGGTTTATTTTTTCCCCAATCCACTTTTATACCATTTTAATTACAAGCAAGCAATAAGGTCAGTTCTAGGTCAAGGAACAAGCAATACAATAAACACAAATAGTCAAGGAACAAACAAGGCAGTAAACAAAGTCCTGTTCACTGTCCCTAGCCCAAAGTCATAGCCTGAAGCCTACTTCTTTGTTCTACCCTAAAATCAGATTCCTGCCTGAACTTATTTCCCTGAAGCTTGTTTCTTTGTCCTTGGCCAAAAGTTAGGTTCCTGCCAAGCGGCCCCCAAAACTCTCTACATTAGGACAACCAATTTACCAACCGAGCTATACCCCCAGCCCTACATTTATGTTTTGTGATGAAAACATTGAAACATTTTCATAGCATTTTCCAGATATATAGTACATTGTTCATCTGTGGCATATGCATATGAACTTGGAGAATGTATATTATGTTAAGTGGAATAAATGAGGTTTGAAGAAATATGAATTTATTTTTCTGCACTGTGCATACATGTGACATGTGGGGCTTTGGGCTTGGACTCAGGTCATCTTTTTTTAAATAAAAAACAGTTCCATTATGTAATCTAGGCTGACCTCCAACTCTGCCAACCTTCCTGTATCATATCAGCCTCTTGAATGCTGATCGCAGTGTGTGTCACCACACCTAACTCAATTCCTATTAAGATCCAGAGACTGGCTGGGTGTGATGGCATATACCTGAAACATATTCTTGGTAGAAGGATCACAAGTCTGAGGTCAGCTCAGCCTTCGTGGTGATGTAGGGAGGTGACGTAGGGAATATCAAACAAGCAAAACAAAAACATGTAGGGGCTGCATAGATGGCTCTGCTATTAAACTTGCTACTCTCGTACAATACCTGGGTTCAATTCCCAGCATTCTCATGGTGCTTCAACTGTCTGTTACTCCAGTTCTAAGAGATCCAACACTTCTTTCTGGCTTCTGCAGGCTCCTGAAAGCATGTGGTGCATGTACATACACTCAGGTATACACACACAAATAAAAATCCAAAAATAACATGTAGAGACTGGGTGAACACAAAATTTACTGTCGAAGCTGTATCGAAACGTGAACTTTTTTTCTGCAGTGATGGGCACCCAAGCCAGAGACTTGCATCTTATATGTAACTGCTCTATTCCTGAGCTGCACCCCTACCCTGTTTAGATATCACACCTGTTTAGAAAATAAGTGTGATAGTCAAAGGGAAGCTTGTAGGCTTCATCTCAGAACAGTAGGCTAAGGCAGGATAATGCCAGGAGTTGAAGGCCAGCTTAGACTACGTAGTGAGACCCAGTTACAAAAAAGGGCCTGAGATAGATAGCTCATTTGACAAGCATAAGGCCCAGAGTTCAGATCCCTGACTGTTCTAGAACTTACTATGTAGACCAGGCTGGCCTCGAACTCATAGAACTCAGATATCCACCTGCCTCTGCCTCCTAAGTACTGGATTAAGGTCATGGTCCAGCATACCTGACCTTAAGCTGGGTCATTACGTCTCATTCTCATCTGAACCCTAGCCATACTGCTTGCCTTAGTTAGGGTTTTTCTGCTGTGAACAGATACCATGACCATGACAACTCTTATAAGGACAACATTTAATTGGGGCTGGCTTACAGGTTCAGAGGTTCAGTCCATTATCATCAAGGTGGGAGCATGGCAGCATCCAGGCAAATGTGGAGCTGGAGGAGTTGAGAGTATCACCTCTGGTTCCAAAGGCAGCTCGCAGAAGACTCACTCCCAGGTA
This sequence comes from Uromys caudimaculatus, assembly GCA_028551405.1. Taxonomy (NCBI): domain Eukaryota; kingdom Metazoa; phylum Chordata; class Mammalia; order Rodentia; family Muridae; genus Uromys; species Uromys caudimaculatus. The sequence goes on along the minus strand of CM052717.1, from coordinate 7,770,538 downwards.
GCTAGGATGAGGGTTTTATAGCCCACACCCACAGTGACACAACTACTCCAACAGGGCCTTCTAATAGTGCCACTCCCTAGGCCGAGTTTATAGAAGCCATCACTCTGCCTTTGTGCATGGCCTTGTATTTCTCAGCATTTTGCACCATGGCCCTCACTTTTGTATCGCTAATCCCTCTGGCTTCCCTCTCACTTCATTCTCCCTTCTTTCTCATTGCATCTATTTCCTGCTTACAAAGCAATGGTGGGGAAGGGAGAGCCCACCTCCCTTGGTAGTGGGTAAGGGGTTCTGGGTCCCTTCTGATATTGGCATGGTGTATTCAGAAGTGGGCAATAAGGAGCCTCTGCTAAACCTCACTACATCCACAGGGGCTTTTCCTGGAATGGCTAATGAACAGCAACACTAATGGTGATGACCACAAGAACAAAAATTGGTATTACTTAGGGAGCTGTCTCTCAGGAGACTGTCTCAGGAGTTAACATGGGCCATTTAATTTCCACTGTGATTATCCTTATGTACAGTGAATGCACAGAACACACATTTTTTTACACATATTGTCTTGATTTATGGAGGTTTTAACTTTTAGTTTTTCAACTTTATGAAGGCACAAAAGCTATTCAAATAACCATAGATTTTTCAAATCACAATAGTGTAAATGTGTGTCCATAGGCACCTACTGATTTTTCAATTTTATGATGGTGTGAAAGCATGTTCAATATGACTACTCATCTCAGCTTTGAAAGGCAGACCCAGTACGACCACTGGCTTTGTCAACTCTCTGGAAGCACACCAAACACAGCCACTAATTCTTAGCTTACAACAGCACAAAAGAATAGTAAGTATAACTGATTCTTTTCACGTTATGACAGTAAGAGCATTTCTATACTACCACTGACTTTTCAACTCTACAATGGCGTGAAAATAGGTTCACCATAACTACTCATTTTCAACTCTGAAAAGTTCTGGTTTTTGAACTTCAAGATGGTGTGACAGTGTACCTAGTATAATCATAAAATCATAGACTCTTCAATATCACAATGGTGCTAAAGTGTACTTGATACAACCAGTGATTTTCACTTTTGAAACAATATTTTTCATCCCTTCTTTCTTCTTCTTTCTTCTTTCCTTCTTCCTTCTTCCTTCTTCCTTCT
>CM052717.1:7741417-7769287 GCA_028551405.1 Uromys caudimaculatus | reverse complement strand
TCCTCCTCCTCCTCCTCCTCCTCCTCCTCCTCCTCCTCCTCCTCCTCCTTCTTCTTGTTGACTGGGTTATGCTATGTAGGCTAGTCTGGAATCTGGTGTGTTGCTCAGGCTAGCCTTGAACTCTCAATTATCTTATCTCAGCCTCTTGAGATCATAGGCACATGCTACCATACATGGCCATTAGTCAAGAAATTATGTGAGACACTCAGCATTTTATTACTGAATAACTCTGTGTTGGATTTTGCCCAGGCTAAAGAGTGTGTTCTTAGCACATTTGAGGAAGGCTGGGTTAAAACTGTGGTGCTTGATTAGCAAGGTATCTTAAGTGCATTTTCAATTGCTTTTCTTCAATGTATGATGGGTTTATCAGGGGATTAGCAGATGATGAGTGTCTCACAGAAAGCAAAGAGCTGGGATGGTGATGCTAGCTGGTACAGTATACTGCTGAGACTTAAGACTTTCCCAAGGGTGTCATATGAGCAGGGTTGCTCCCTAGAATGAAACTGAGGTGGAATAAATGGTGGAATGGTGTTAGTGGGCTTCCATGAATTGATTCAACCAACTTATTCAGTAAAAATGCGAGTATGGAAGGATACAATCATTAACAACAGTGATGTTTATACTCTCCCAAATTTACCTCTGGAAAATGACCATGGAAGGCTGGCTTAAGATAAATCACTATCCAAAGAAAGAATGGATGTATGCCAGAGGCCTTGGAAAGCTCTTTGTAGTCAATACTTTCCTTGTTTGTGAGTCTTCGGGAGTTCTCAGGGATGGCTTATATTATTGTAAACTTTCCCACACTCTTTACACCATTTTGCCGTGTGAATTTTCTCATGCTGTCTAAGTTGGTGGCCACGGCTAATGGCCTTCTCACATTCCTCTCACTCATGGGTTTTCTCTCCAGTGTTAATTCTCTCATGTTTAACAAGGCTTGATCTGTATAGAAAGGTCTTCCCGAATTCCTTACATTTCTAAGGGTTTCCCCCAGGGTGAATTCTCTCACGATGGGTGAGGTGATGGCCACACCCAAAGCCCTTCCCACATTCTGCACATTTATAGGGTCTCCTGCCTGAATGCTCTTTCTTGTGTTTAACCAGGCTTGACACCCACTGAAAGGCCCTCCCACATTCCCTACACTCACGCAGCTTCTCCCCAGTGTGAATCATCTGATGCTGAGTGAGGTAGCTGATTCTAGTGAAGGACTTCCCACACTCTTGGCACTCAAAGAGTTTCTGACCTGTGTAGATTTTCTTATGCTGACTGAGGTTGGGACTACAAAAAAGGCCTTCCCACAGACTTTACATTTATAGGGCTTATTATCACTGGATTCTCTTGTGTTGCAGAAGTTTATAGAGATGGCTAAAAGTCTTCCCACAATTGTTACACTCATAGTCTCTCTCCCCAGTATGAAGCTGCTGATGCAATTCAAGTTCATCGTCTAAAGGGTTCCCCACAGTCTCTATATAAGTATGGGTTTTCACCAGTGTGGATTTTTCTTATGAATTACAAAGCTTGAACCCCAGTGGAAGACCTTCTTATAGTTGTTACATTCATAAGGTTTCTCCCTGTGTGAATTTTTTGGTGTTGAGTAAGCTGATTACTACAGCTAAAGGCTTTCTTATGGTCTTTACATTCATAGAGCTTCTTACCAGTGTGAATTTTCTGATGCGACTGAGCTGATAGCCATGACTAAAGGCCTTCCCACAGTCCTCACATGAGAAGGGGCTCTTCTTTTGAGGTCTCACACATGGTATAGGTGTGTTTTCTGTACTGCTGGGTGCTTTTCTAGCCCTGTCTGTTAAATCATTGACATCTTTTTCTCCAGAGCCCTGTGGTTGTTCAGACTCACCCTCACCAATCCTGTCAGGGCGAGGAGATGCACTTTTGTCACTTGTCAACCTCTCTCGAAAGCTCAGTCCATAAATGCTTTCTCTAGTAGCTAAACTGTTGGTCCCATGGGATGATTCCATATCCGAAAGAAAAATAATGTGAAGAAAACAGATTTATTTATTTTATATGTACGCATGTTTTGACTGCATTTCCATAGGTGCACTATACTCCTGCCTGCTGCCAGTGGAGGTCAGAAGGCATTGGTCACCTAACTGGAGTTACAAATGGTTGTGATCCACCATGTGAGTGCTGGGAACCAAACCACGGTCTTCTGTAAGAATAGCAAGTATTCTTGACTGTTGAGCTATCATGTAGTTGCTAGGAATTGAACTCAGGACCTCTGGACGAGCAGTCAGTGCTCTCAACCGCTGAGCTACCTTTCCAGACCTTATTTGTTTCTTTTAAAGGGAATCAGAAGGTAAAACTAAGCATAATTCAAAGCCTTCCCCAGCAGAACTGATATTCTAGGACTGCAGCTGTTAGTGACGAAACACCATGGGAATTCATGTTAAAGCCAAATGAGAGAGGACACTGATTGCTGTGGCAGTGACTCTCTGCCCCAGTGAGGGAGAAAGAGTTTTGAAAGTAAACACCATATACTACACGCTATAGATGATGAGATAACATAGAGGACTGCTGGGAGGTCAGGGAGAACACTTGGGGCAACATGGACGAGCCTGCAGGACACTATGTTAAGTGAAACAAACCAGGCACTGAAAAACAAACATTCCATGTTCTTATTGATAGGGAATGTAAAAAAGAAAATATCTGGTCTACAGAGGGAGTTCGAGGGCAGGCAGGGCTACACAGAAAGACCCTGTCTCGGGAAAAACAAAACAAAACAAAACAAAACAAAACAAAACAAAAACAACAAAAAAGCTCATTGCTTTGCCCACTCTAAATAGAAGCTCCTCTGACCTGCCCAGGTTTATGAGTATAAACAAATATTTAAATATTTAGAAGGCAATCTAATAACACGGCAACTGGTAGGTAGTAACCTGTTCGTGCTCTGGAGGATTGCCCCATACCCCTACATATAGGGGCAACAGTAACTGGACTTAGTGTGAAAAAAAAGGAGGTATGACGTTGGGAGGGGAATATGAACATGTAGGGGTGAATCCTGGGGGAGGTGAAGGGGAGAAGTAGAGGAACGATATAATCATATTTCATTGTATACATGCCAAAAATTCTCAAAGAATTTAAAAAAAAAGTTAAAACAAAGAAACCTGTGATTGCTGAAGCAGAGGGTAGAATCACAGTATGGGGAGTTCATTTATAATTGAAACACTTAGAAGGCAGAGACAAGAAGGGCCTCCCCAAGTTTGAGGCAAGCCTGGGCTATACAGTGAATTACAGGCCAGCCTTTGAGATGTTGCTGGAAGTATTAAATAAGAAATCCAGCTGGGCAGTGGTGGCACATGCCTTTAATATCAGCACTTGGGAGGCAGAGGCAGGTGATTTCTGAGTTCAAGGCCAGCCTGGTCTACAGAGTGAGTTCCAGGACAGCCAGGGCTACACAGAGAAACACTGTCTCAAAAAAAACAAAACAAAACAACAACAAAACCAATTTGCTTTTAAAGATATTTATCTCAATTAATTAATTAATATTTTGTTCTTTCAATGCAGAGTTTCTCTGTATAGCCCTCGATGTCCCAGAACCCTGTAGACCAGGCTAGCCTTGAACTCCTCAAACACCAGCTTCTGCCTCCTCAGCACTGGGTTTAAAAGTGTGCACCACTACATCTGGCTCCCTAGCATTTTCTTTTTTATTACAGGGTGGGGTGTCTCTCTATGTAGTCCTGGCTGTCTTGGAACCTGATACGAAGACCAGGTTGGAATCAAGATCTTTTATTTTAGGCTTTGCATATTTAAGTGTTCTGAATGCTCAAATCACTAATTAGACTCTCATTGTAATGACAGAAATATCAATAAGTCTCATCATAGTAGAGACAGACTTAAGCCTTTTGGAGTCATAAACCTGGCCAGCTGAGACAACTGTCAATTCTGCCTTTCTCCTGTTTCTGATGCAGAGGACCCTGGTGCCAAATGACTAAGTGTCACACGGAGATCTGGTAGGGTCATCCAACAGCAAAATGCATCTCCTGGTTTCCGTGACAAGCACAGGGTTTCAGCCCCTATGCAATACAGTGCCACCGTTAGAGGCCTCACAAAGCTTGTACGACAATGCATACATGAAGGTGAAGATCACTTGGACATACTCCTTCTTACTACCCAGAACACAAGGCCAGTCAGTGGAGATGAACAATGTTTTTTCTCTTATGGTCCAACTAGTGTGTGCAATTTGCCAGGCCACTGATACGACAATATTTTGGGCAAGGGATTTTGTTCCTTCTCTGGACCAAAAAACCCCAAACCAAACCAACCAACCAACCAACCAACCAACCAACCAACCAACCAACCAACCAAGCAACCAACCAACCAACACTCCAAACAAAACAGGAACACACAGGAGAGTCTCAGTAATTTAGTGACTGAATAAAGAGGCTATATAAGACTATCATTCACGGGCAAGGGGAGAACTGGGAAGACAGGGCTTGCTTAGTTCCAAGTGTCTGGGTAATTCACAGTAATGTCCCCACACCTAATGAACACATTTTGGGAAGGAAGGAAATACAAGTCTACATGGGCCATAGTTCCGGAACTCAAGGCTCCATCTGTCGTTTTGGGATTTGTTTCACAATAAAAATAAAGTCCAAGAGATGAGAGCTGCAGGAAAAAGTAACTAGTTAAAACCAGTGGCAACTGGGTCTTCAAATGACTTCTGGTTTTCATCCTCACTTCCCACTCCACAGACACACACACACACACACACACACACACACACACACACACACACACACACACACACACACACACACACACACACACAGTGAGGCACATCTGAGACGGATGAAGAAGATTCTGGATAAAAACCAAGAACACTAAGGTTTCTTAGAAAAAGAGGCATCTCACTTTTTGGGGGGTTGCCTTGATGACAGACTCTAGCAGTTCCCTTCTTGAAGTATGTCTGGAAGAAGTCTGAGATGCAGTGAAGAATGTCCTTGCCCCCAAACATCTGGCCTTTGCCTTCAGGTCCCAAGAGACAAATCTCCACCTTACCTGTCCTTTAGGCAGAGGATGACTAGTTTGGACAAATCAACCTGGTGACTCAGGATGAAGGTCTTGGATCATACAGTGACAACAGACCTGGAGACTGAGATCAACCATGTAGACCTATCAGTCAACCACACTAATGTGCCAGAACTCCTGCCAGTGCTGAATGGCCAAGCTTGAGTGAGTGACAGTTCCTAACCTCATAGTGTCTGTTTCCTTCCTGCTAAAATTGGAACAGAAAGATTATGAGACTGTCCCAAGCTTAAGATAACCTATCTGTGATTGTTTGTACATGCTTGGGCCAGGGAGTAGCACGGTTAGGAGGTCTGGCCTTGTTGGAGTAGGTGTGTCTCTGAGGGTGTGGGCTTTAAGATCCTAGCTGCCTGGAAGTGAGTATACTGCTAGCAGCCTTCAGATGAAGATGTAGAACCCTTAGCTCCTCCTGCACGGTGCCTGCCTGCATGCTGCTATGTTCCCACCTTGATGATAATGAACTGAAGCTCTGAACCTGTAAGCCAGCCCAAATTAAATGTCCTTTTTAGGAGTGGTCTTGGTTCTGGTGTCTGTTCACAGCAGTAAAACCCTAACTAATACAGAAGTTGGTACCAGGGACTGGGATATTGCTGTGATATGCCTGACTGTGCTTTTGTTTGGGAGAATGTGGATTTTGGGACATTGGATTTGGAAAACAGTGGAATGCTTTAAATGGGGCTTGATGGGAATATTGAAGACTTTGTTACTGATAAGGATTTGAATTGGGCAGACCTGGCCTAAGAGGTTTTAGTGGAGAATTTCAATACATGGCCTAGAGACTGTTTTTGTGGTATTGGTGAAAACTGGCTACTTCTTGCCTTCATCTGAAGAGTCTGCCTGAGGCTAAGGTGAAGAGTCTCAGATTAATTGCATTGACAAAGGAAGTCTCAGAAACACCCATCATAGACTTTGTTCTCTGGTTAAGAACCATGAGGAGCTTTTAAACAAGAATAGCAAGCTGAGAAAAGAAAAATATAAAATATATGGTTCGAGTATTAAAGGGGGATCAGGAAGTGAAATGGAGCAGAATCCTGTGTTCAAGGATATTTGATTGAGTTAAGGGAGTAGTGACCTCAGGGCAAGATCCCACCCAGCTAAATTTAGGCAAGGTAGTACAAGCCTTTAATTGGAGGAGGCAAAGACAAGCAGATCTCTGAGTTCAAGGCCAGCCTAGAACAGAGCAAGTTCTAGGTGGAGAAAAACAAAACAAAACAAAACCAAACCAAAACAAAAAACCTGCCGGGCAGTGGTGGCGCATGCCTTTAATCCCAGCACTTGGGAGGTAGAGGCAGGTGGATTTCTGAGTTTGAGGCCAGCTTGGTCTACAGAGTGAGTTCCAGGACAGCCAGGGCTATACAGAGAAACCCTGTCTCAAAAAACCAAAAATAAAAAAACCTTTAAATTCAGGGAGTGGGACTTTGGGACAAGATCTTACCCAGCTAAATTTAGATCCAGGCAAGGTGGTACACACCTTTAATCCCAGGAGATATAGCCAAGCAGATCTCTAAATTCAAGGTCATCCTGAGACTGTGCAAAAGTTCTAGGTGAAGAAATCTTAAACCCAGGCGTGGTGGTGAAAGACCTGACCCCCTTATGAGGAAAGTTAGACCCCTAGCACACTTGGAGCCAGAAACAGAAATAGGACTGAAATTGCATCCTTGGCCAATCTCTACCTGGCTGCATTCTTTCCCCTAAGAAACGGGTGACCTTGGCCTGGCCCCAGGGCCAGAGGCACAATGTTTCAGGAACTGGCTAACCACAAAAATGTTTGTGCAACTGCCTTGTGACTAACTTAGAACATCCTGTACTTCCCTATAACGCAAATCCTTTCCATTTCCCACCCCTTGCTTTGTGTTTTTTTCCTTTAAATACCCCTGACTTCAGCTGCTCAGGGTCGAATTCCTCTGCCTCTGCGTAGGTTATGAGCTCCACCCCAGTGCACTGGTCCCCCTGAATAAACCTCATGTGATTGCAGCAAGGATGGTCTTTTGTGAGTTCTTGGGGGGGTCGTGCCATCCCAGGACCTGAGCGAGGGTCTCCCCAGCTCTGGGGTCTTTCAGTGGTATACACCTTTAATTCCAGGAGACAGGCATGCAGATCTCTGAGTTCAAGGTCATTCTACAGAGCAAGATTCTGGACAGCCATGAGTAGGCAGTGAAGGAGTTGGAAAAGAGGAAGCTAAGGATAATGTAATAGAACAAGGAGGCCATGTTCCAGCCCCAGCAAGCAGCAGAGCTTGGCAGCTTTGGCCACGTGGCTCTGGCTTTATGGTCAAGAGGAGAAGAACACTACTGGGACAATTGATGCTGCTGTGCTGGAGCTAAGAAATTAGTGGTGATTAGGAAGAGACCAGCATCACTGGGGTGAAATCTTCTGGGAAGTGTTTTCTGAGAGCACAAAGAAGTGGGTTCCAGACATAGTCAAGTGTGGGAACAAATGGTGCTGGGTAGATGAAGTCCCACGTGTACACCCCCGAGCGCTCATGGCTCCCGAGTGAGACGTGGGACACCCGGGAAGTGGCTGCATGCCTCTGCCCACAGTCCACTGGGTAGGTGGGGGCTATGTGAAGCTGCAAGGACACTGCCCATGGGTTGGGGTCCTGCCGCGGGACCCGGTTGAAGGCTTGGGCGCCAGCTAGCTGCTTTGGCTTGGTGGATAGCATGTCTAGAAGTGCTGAGATGCCTTCAGCGAGAGATTAGACGCAGCTCCTTAATCGAAGGCCAGATCTCTCGCTTCCTGCGGCGAATTAAGATGAATAGAGACAGTCCATAGATCTAAGGCATTTATTGACATGTGGAGGATGCGTGGATGAGACCGTACTGGCTCCCTCAGGGAGGGGCAAGGTTAAAATAGTAACTGGGAAGGGGCGTGGCTAAGCCTCTAGGTGTCTCATTAACATTCAAATGGCTTGGGGCTGTGTGTCCACGCCTCTACCTGTGACAGGGTTTGGGGGGGCGTGACTCTTTTTTACGTGACCAAATGTCACAAGACCTATGGAGAGATATAGCCACGTGTTAGAAGCTGTATTCTAGGAGCTTTGGCAAATGTCTGCTATCCCTTATAGGCTGAAGACAGCCTATTGGTCCTGCAGCGGTCAAACCTTAGCTCTACCAGAAAACAGACTGCTAATCACGGCCCAACAGTCAAGGTTGTACCTTGTGCTGCAGCTGGACTTGGTAATATGTAATGTAGCCATCGGCTACAGTCTAACAGGGTTCACCTAAAAGGAGGGCTGGAATGAAAGGACAGGGGACAAGAGAAGATGGAGCCAAGGTCTGTATAGCCTGCAAGGCTGGTGGTGGTGGTGGGGTCACTGTGTAAGAGTCACCCAGGTGGTACTGGTTTTGAAGGCATGAAGGCGTCCTGAAGAGCAGCTGAGGCTTGGCACTGTGAGAGGCCATGGAAGGCCATTGGTGAAGGTGACGCCAGTGTATTGGAAATAACTACCATGGGATGATCACCAAGAACAGCAGCAACAGTGCAGTGGATCAACCTGAGCTTAGAGTGCTACAGAGGGCAGAGCTGGAGAAGTGACGCCAGCCCTTTGGAGGAGCCCAGAAGATCATGTGTGGGTCCCAGACATTGGAACAAGAAGCTATAACATTGAAGTTGCCATGGAGACCCCAAGATGTTTGAGATGCCAGAGCATGGGCTATCTGCTGAGCAAAACTGCTAACAGGGAGTGGAACCAGCTCAGGAGAAAGAAGTTTGTTGCCGTCAACAAAGATGAAAAGGAGTTGGAGATCTGAAGACTGCTTTGACATCAACCATGGAGATGCAGAGTTTGGAGTTTGCCCAGCTGGTTTCCTGTCTTGCTTTGGGAATTACAGATAAGTGATTGGATGAATCTCAGAAGAGACTTTGAACTTTGGAATTTTAACGTTGTTGAGACTGCTATGACTATGGGGATTTTTTTTTTTTTTAAAGATTTATTGTATATAAGTACACTGTCACTATCTTCAGATGCACCAGAAGAGGGCATCAGATCCCATTACAGATGGTTGTGAGCCACCATGTGGTTGCTGGGAATTGAACTCAGGACCTCTGGAAGAGCAGCCAGTGCTCTTAACTGCTAAGCCATCTCTCCAGCTCCCAACAATAGGGACCTTTTGAAGTTATATTTTGCATTAGGTATGGCCCCCACAGACTCATGTGTCTGGACAAGGCTATGGGGGTTGGAGAATAGGGGAGAGGTAGATGATGATGTGAACAAGGGCTCTGTGGAGAACAGATTAAAACAGAAAATACACCCGGGGTACAACTACTTATAAGCTATTGGTAAAACCCTGTGTTTTGGCTCTGAATTTTCCAGATTCCTGAGGACCTGAGGACATCCCTACCTGTAGTCTGAGGGACCTTTGCATTCTCCCAAAGGGGATTATATCAAGGCCACCTGTTTCTGTGATCTAGGGAACCTGCATACATAATTCTGGCTCCAAATCTGTCATCACACCTGACTGCCTTTGCTCCTCTGCATCATTTTACCTAGGGCCAAATTGCAGACAGTAGGTAAAGTAAGGCTCGATGTACCTCAGCAGTGATGCAGATCATGTCGGTGTTTCACACCAGAAGAAGGGTAGAACTGCAGGTGTTCTCTCTCGTGGCTGCAAATGCCTGTACAGTCAGCTCCTTGTTGCTGCAGCCCCACACTATAGCATCTGCAGCTGGAAGGAATAGAGGTGGGGGAACTGTAGCTTCCTGCTGCGTTGTCAAGGCAACAGCTGGCTGCATCAGTGCTGAGTGATCAGTGGTCAGTGACCCCTCAGTGTGCAACACCATTTTGGGGAGAGGCTATACCTCAAACCAGGACAATTTGCAGCATACACATGTGTGCAGGAGCATATAAACACAGGCAAGAGCGTGCACGCATGTGCGTGTATGTGGAGGAGGTCACGCTGGTTTCTGACCTCCTCAGATGCCAGGCATGCAGTTGGTGCACATACATACAGCCGGGCAAAACACTCACATATAAAATCAAAAAGTGCCCACAGCTCTTGCAGAGGGGCCAGAGTTCTGTTTGCAGCAGCCACGTCACACTCTGTTCACTACCTCCTGTAAATCCAACTACCAGTGTAGAGGTTGGGGGCAGGGGGTGGGGTGGGAAGTAAAGCTGGCGCTCTCTTCTGGGCTCTGCAGAAACCTGCACTCATGTGAATATATCATCTCGCTCCCATAATTAAGGAAGAGAAAAGAAGACATTGAAAACAGAACAAAAACAAACAAAAAACCAAAAACTAGGACCTGTCTGTAACTCCAGTCTCAGGAAATCCAATACCCTCTTCTGTTCTCTTCCTTAGGCATCAAGTACGAATGAGATGCATAGATATACAAGAGGCAGAACATGCACACACATTAAACAAAACTAAACAAAAGGAAACAAAACAAAAAACCCAAGCTCATCAGTGGTATACCCCTTTAATACCAGAAAAACAAACAACAACAAACCAGCCAAACAACCAAAAAACCTAAAAAATTAAAATAGCCCCAGAAATGCCAACACTACATTATACCAATTGTACATGTACCGGCAGTTCTGATGGCCTGCCCTCAGGGACCTAGCAATTGCTTAAGTCATGACCTGCTGTTTGGCTGGACCACCCACCACTTCAGCTTTCTCTGTTCTCCATGCTCTCTCTCTCCCTCTCTGCCCTCATGACTCCCTTACTGCCTCTACTTCTCCCAGGTCCTCACTACTCTCTTTATAACCAGATCTGCTGCATGGCCTAATTACTCCGGGGCACATCACGGCATGGGCCTGTCATGGTACCCTCTTGCCGAATTATATTTCATAGCACCAGTAGCAGGTGGATTGTAATCAAGTTAAAATGACTGTGAGAGAGAGGAGACTGTGGTCACTGGGGCTGGGGGAGTGGAGAGGACATATGCAACTTCCGTTAGAGAGGAGGAATTAATTTTAGAAGTCTATTGTGGGACTTGGAGATAATTATAAAAACTGAGTCCAGCCCATTTGAATACTATTGAGCAAGGAGTTTATTTTCCTCACAAATATGATAACGAGTGAGGGGAGGGATGGATTATAGGTCAACTTGATTTAGTTAGTCTGGAATCTATACAAATTTCAAAACACTGTTTGATATTACATAGCCTAGATGACAGAGTCTTTCTATATAGCCCTGACTGTCCTGGAACTCAATATGTAGACCAGACTGGTCTTAAACTCAGAGATCTAGAGATTTACCTACCTCTGCCTCCCAAGTGAACTTGAACTCACCCCCTGCCCTTCTACCCCATGACAGGGTTTCTCTGTGTAGCCCTAGCTATCCAGGAACTCAGAGATCCACCTGACCCTGCCTTCCAAGGGCTGGGATTAAAGGTGTATTTCACCATGGCTTGGCTAACTAGAACTTTTGATCATCCCACCTCTACCTCTGTAGCTCTGGAAATACCACCAGTGTGGTGGTATGATTGAAAATGGCAGTATGTTGTATATTTGCCTGCTTAGACATCAGGGAATGGAACTGTTTGGGAAGGATTAGAAGGGGTGCCCTTGTTGAAGAAGGTGTGCTACTGGGGGTGTGCTTTGAGATTTCAAAAGTCCGTGCTAGTCTCACTCTCAGACTCTGCTTGCTGTCTGTAGATCAGGATATAGCTCTCGGCTTTGTCTCCAGCACCATGCCAGCCTGCCTGCATGTCATCACATTCCCCACCATGATGATTATGGACTAATCCTCTAAAACTATAAGCAAGCCCCTAATGAAATGTTTCTTCTGTATGTTGCTTTGGTCATGGTGTCTCCACACCAATAGAACAGTAACTAAGATAACCATAATGTACATTTGTCAGCTTTCCCTTCTCAGTACTGGGGACTGAAGACAGAACTTTCTGTACTTGAGGCAAATGTCATTGAGCTATATTCCTTAGCTCACTTAATCTTTTTTTTTTTTTTTAAAGTACTAATGGTATTTCAAAGAAGTAATCACAGGCTGTAGAGATGGCTCAGTGCTTTAGAATGTTCCCGGCTCTTTTGAAGGATGCAAATTTGATTTTAGGAACCCATGTTGGGTGGCTCAAAACTAACCATATATTCACCTCTTGGGGATTTAATTCTCTCTTTTGGTCTTTGTGGAACCACACAGACATAGGGTGCACATACAGACACACTTGTACACATAAATAAAAAAACCTATAAATTATACCAAAATTGCAAATGCTCCCTCTCTTAGGTTAAAGAAACAAACTCAACTTCATGCAGTTATTGGTGCTAAAACTGGCATCTAGGAAGCATTTTCCTACACCATTAGATTCTTAGAAAAGCAGAGCCTACAGGAGGATTGAACAGTTCTCCAAACGAGTCTGTGCATTAACAGAAGGCTGGTCAGTGGAGAGCCTGCTGTGTGCCCCCAACACATCTTTGGGGGGCAATTACAGGGCCAACTGCTATTAAGGGAGAAAAGAAAAAAGGACTACCTCATAGAAATGAGATCTTTAATAACAAAATGGCAACTCACCTTCACCTTACAAAAGGAAACTTCTGTCTTAGAATGATTCCTTTTCAGCAGGCTTGGGGGGAAAAAGAGTATATGGATGAGATATTAGGGTCTTTCTGAAGAGTGGCTTACAGGCTGTGGTCCAGCTAGTCCAAAAATGGCTGTCTACCAGTGCAAAATTCAAGAATCCAGTTCAAGAGGCTGATGTCTCACCTGGTCTTCAGTACATGACTGAATCCCCCAAAAGTAGGGTCTAATGCCAATGAAGGAATGAACTTGACAGAGAAAGAGCAAGCAGGCAAAGAGCCAAAACTTCCTTCTTCCATGTCCTTTATGTAGGCTGACAGCTGATTTAAGGAGGCTCTTCACACCTCTACTGATCCAGAAGAAAAAGTCTCTCATAGGTGTACCCAGCCACTTGGGTTTTAGTTAATTGTAGGTGCAGTCAAATTGTCAACCAAGAATAGCCATCACACCTTTAAATAGGAGGAGGCAAGGATGACTACTAGAGGTCAACACATGGTCTCTTACTGTGGAAGAGCCAACTCTACCAAGTTGTCCTCTGACCTCCACATGTGTACCATGGAACACACGGTCACATGCTAATTATTAAAACAAACACCCACCCCCACAAACAAGGACAAAACTAAAAGCTAACCAAATCTCAAACACACAGCTCTCCAGGGACAGGAGATAAAAACCATCAGAAAGAATAGTGTGTTTATGGGAGGTGACACTGAAATAGACAGTTTTTCCTTCTACTGCGTCTTGTGTCAGAAACATTTGTTAGGAAAATCTTGAAATGACAAGGAATGGAAAGGCACATTTGAGTATTTCTCTTGTCGTTTATGCCCATAGGCTTGTTCAAACACATGAGTCTATGGGGGCCATATCTAATCATAGCATAATAAAAAGTACACTTAGTTCAACTTCAAAAGTACCCATAGTCTATAGCAGTCTCAACAATGTTAAAAGTCCAAAGTTCCTGGTGTCTTCTGAGATTCATCCAATCGCTTAACTGTAATCCCCAAAGCAAGACAGGAAACCAGCTGGGCAAACTCCAAACTCTGCATCTCCATGGCTGATGTCAAAGCAGTCTTCAGATCTCCAACTCCTTTTTCATCTTTGTTGATAATTCTCCTGGGCTGATTCTACTCCCTGTTAGCAGCTTTCCTCAGCAGATAGCCCATGGCTCTGTCATCTTGAAAATCATGGAGTCTTCAAGGCAACTTCAATGTATGGCTTCTTGTTTCAATGTCTGGGATCCACACATGATCTTCTGGCCTCCTCCAAAGGGCTGGCGTCACTTCTCCAGCTCTGCCCTCTGTAGCACTCTAAGCTCAGGTTGATCCACTGCACTGTTGCTGTTCTTGGTGATCACCCCATGGTACTGACATCTCCAATACACTGGCGTCTTCCTTTGCAACTAGACTTCACCAACAGCCTCTCATAGGCTCTCTTCATGGTGCCAAGCCTCAACTCCTTTGTATGACCCCTTCAGGCCTGGGCCATCAACTATAACTGAGACTGCACCTTCACCAATGGTCTTCCATGGCCTCTCATAGTTCCAAGCCTCAGCTGCTCTTCATGACCCCTTCATGCCTTCAAAACCAGTACCACCCGGGTGACTCTTACACATCATCAAGTACAGCTGTAGCACGAGGTACAACCTTAGCTATCTCTAGAACAAAGCTTTGTGCTCTCAGAAAACACTTCCCAGAAGATTTCACCTCAGTGATGCTGGTCTCTTCTTAATCATCACTAATTTCTTAGCTCTAGCTAACCAGCATCAATTTTCCCAGTAGTCCCTTTTATTCTGGACTCTAAAGCCAGAGCCAAATGACCAAAGTTGCTGAATTCTGCTGCTTCCTGGGGCTGGAATTGGTCCCCTTGTTCTATTACATTATCACCAGCTTTCTGTTTTCAAACTCCTTCAACTGCCTAAGCTGAGCTGTCCTGGAACTTGCTCTGTAAACTGACTTTGAACTCAGAGATCTGCATGCCTGTCTTGTGGGATTAAAGGTATGTACCACCATGCCTGGATCTAAATTTAGCTGGGTAGGATCTTGGCCCGGAAGTCCCACTCCCTTAATCTGCTATCTCCTAGAACATGGGATTCGGCTCCATTTCATTTCCTGGTATTCCTTTAATACTCAAACCATATATTTTGTATTTTTCCTTTCTCAACTTGCTCCTTTTCATTAAAATGCTCTTCATAAGCGTGAACTTTAGTAACCACACAACAGAATTTACACCAGGCTGTTTTGAGACTTCCTTTTTCAAAGCAATTAATCTAAGTCTCTTCACCTTAGCCTCAGGCAGACTCTTTGGACAATGGCAAAAAGCAGCCACATTCTTCACCAAAATACCACAAAAACAGACACCTGGTCACATATTAAAATTCTTCTTCTCTGAAACCTCTAGAACCAGGCTTCCACAGTTCAAATCACCCTCATCAACAAAGTCTTCCATATTTCTACTAGGATGGCCCATCAAACCCCACTTAAAGCATTCCATGGCTTTCCAAATCCAAAGTCCCCAAAATCCACATTCTTCCAAACAAAAGCATGGTCAGGCCTATCATAGCAATACCCCACTCTTGGTACTGACTTCTGTATGAGTTAGGGTTTTACTGCTGTGAACAGACACCATGACCAAGGCAACTCTTATAAAGAACAACATTTAAGGGGGCTGGAGAGATGACTCAGAGGTTAGGAATACTGGCTGCTCTTCCAGAGGTCCTGAGTTCAATTCCCAGAAACCTCATGCAAGCTCATAATCATCTTTAATGAGATCTGGTGCCCTCTTCTGGTCTTCAGGCATACATGCAAAAGACTTTTGTATACATAATAAATAAGTAAATCTAAAAAAAAAAAAAAAAAAAAAAAACCAAAAAAAAAAACCAAAAATGGGGCCGGCTTACAGGTTCAGAGTTTCAGTCCATTATCATCAAGGTGAGAACATGGCAGCATTCAGGCAGGCATGGTGCAGGAGGAGCTGAGAGTTCTATATCTTCATCTAGAGGCTGCTAGTAGGAGACTGAATACCAGGCAGTTGCAGCTAGGGTGAGGGTCTTAAGCCCACACCCACAGTGATACACCTACACCAACAAGGCCACACTCACTAATAGTGCCACTCCCTGGCCCAAGAATATATGAACCATCACACCCACCTAATAGACTAATAGAAGAATAGACTGGCTATTTAGGTAAGGAACCCTGGGGAGACAGGCAGAAAGAGTCATCATGGGCTTGGTCACCCTGCAGGAAACTGCATCCAAAGCCTTAATGGTATTCTGTAGTGGCACTGGTCTCCAAAGGAATGGTAGATTTGTCAGAGAAATAGACTAGGAATTTAAAATGGGAATGTATAATTTCTGAATGAATGTATGAAGGCTTGTCATGGCCTTATGGCCCTGTGGGTATGGGACATGATTGAGTGCCAACCTGCAGTTCAGCCGAGGCCATCTCACCTGAATGGGTATTCTCCTTCAGTAATAGGAGGTAACCAAGCACGAGGATAAATGCAAGGGTCCATGATTCACTGAAGAATGATACCCTGGACACACATGGTAAAGTCCAGCATGTTGGGGTTTCCCATTACCAGAATAGAGAGACACCCAAGTGAACTTGCAGGCCTGATTTAAAGCACATTAGGGAATTCCAGGGTAGGTGACCTCTATGTTAATCTATTGGGTCAATCTCTACAGACATTCCACTACTAGGGTGTGGGGGCTGGAAATTTGCTGGGAGATGTCTGGAAACTGCTGCTAACCCATTGTCCTTGCCTCAGTCTAGGTGGTGGAGCAGCTTCTGAGGCCTGGACTTGCCTGGAATTGCCCAGTTCTTGGAAACAGAGATTTAGGCCTAGTCTCCTTAACTGCTGATTTGAAGCCTGTCATGGAATTAGCCTAGCCTTCTCATATACATGTGGTCCTAAAGTAAGACCTCTTAATTATTTCTGGGGACCTACCCAGACAGACACCTGCTTAAGGGAGAAGCTAGTCTTTACCACCCTGCCTCATGAACCACAGAGGGCTAGACACATATAATCTCCTCAGGCTCCTGAGTTGGCAACTCTTCTAATCATGGAGACTCCACAGTCCCAGTGTGAGGCCCAGTCCTACAAGCCATGCTGAACAACATTAAAGGAGGCTTTATGTCTGGCTATGGAATAAAGATAAAACCCTTTAAATTAAAGACTGTTGTTGGGCAGTGGTGGTATACGCCTTTAATCCCAGCACTTGGGAGGCAGAGGCAGGTGGATTTCTGAGTTTGAGGCCAGCCTGGTCTACAGAGTGAGTTCCAGGACAGCCAGGGCTACACAGAGAAACCCTGTTTCGAAAAACCAAAAAAAAAAAAAAAAAAAAAAGACTGAAATTGACTGGCTTCCTTTGATGTTGGCTGGCGTATTTATTAGTCAGGGTTCTCTAGAGTCACAGAACTTATGGGTAGTCTCTATATAGTAAGGGAATTTGTTGATCACTTATAGTCTTTAGTTCAACTCCCCAACAATGGTCAGTGGCAGTTGTGAATGAAAGTGCAAGGATCTAGCAGGTGCTCAGTCCCACAAGGCACACAGGCAAAGAAGAGCGAATCTTCCTTCTTCCAATGTCCTTATGTAGGTCTTTAGCAGAAGGTGTGGCCCAGATTAAAGGTGTGTATCACTACACCTGGGTCTGGGACTTGCTTTGTCCCAGGCTGACCTTGGACTCAAAGATCTGCCAGCTTTAGTCTCCTGGGATTAAAGGTGTGTACTACTTTGCCTGGGGCTAAGTTCTTCATGGCCACTCTGCCTCAAGATCTCCATGCCAAGATCCGGGTCAGAAACTTGTGTCTTCTAGCCTCAAGATCTGGATCACAGGTAAGCCTTCTAATTCTGGATTGTAGTTCACTCCAGAAATAGTCAAGTTGACAATCAGGAAGAGCCACTAGAGTTCTGAAGGAACTCTAGATTTACTCTGATTGACGGAGTCTAAGAGATCTGTTTGAGACTACCTGGCTACTCAGACCACCTCCTAATGTATTGATTCAGGGTGTTTCTTGGCTTGAGACCCTCTAGCATGGCTTTGCTACCAGATACTGAGACCTTCTCAGTCCTGATCATATTGGCTGCTTGAAGACACCAAGGAAGCATCCCTATTAGTGTTCCCCGAGTATGAAATTTTGCCTGTGATGCCACCTCACTATCAGCTCCAACTGCCAGCACCACATGGCTCCGAGGCAGTTGGAAGACCACTTGATCCTGCTTCTCTAGTGGCATCTACCTAGACACAATGTTCCCTGACCTTCGCAGGCCAGTCAGCTCTGCCAGACTCAACTACATGGGGATGCTCAACAGACTTTGCTCAGCTAGATTCCTGGGCAGAACCCTTTCTGACATGCCATTGAGGAAAATTACAGGCCTTCCCTCATTCAAGAAGATGACAGCTATGTTACCAGGTCGGAAATTCAGCCCCATACTTGCTTGGAGAGGAGGGAGAGTCCTTCTATAATTTCAGAGCAATTATCAAGGACATTTTCTACTTACAGACAGATTTACAGGATTAGTTGCTCCCTAATTTAGATATGGAACTTTTTATGGATGGGAGCTTAAGCCCACAACAGGAAGAACAGCCCCTCATATCAATACACCCAAGGCAACAACGTTTCAATAAAGGGGACTGCTTACCTCAGGGACAAAGCAGTTAAAAACAGAGATCAAAGGCTATACAGGTCCTAGAAGCTATCTGCTGGCCCTTGTCCTGCCGTCCTCGGCTGTGGCTTTGGCACAGAGCTACGCTCACACAGAGTCAAGGTAGAATGAGTCTTGAAAACCAATTAGCAGACCAGACAGCTGTGCAGACACAGCACTGCATTCTTTTCCATTACCGGGGGAGAAGATACGTTTACACTCTGGGTGTGGGGAGCTCTCTTCACAGAAACTAGGAGAAAGAAAAAACAGTGAATGGAGGGGCTACTGAAAATCAGGAGGCTGGCTGATTACCACAGATAGAAAAATAGTAATTCCAGCAATGACAGCTCCCAGCTTAGTCTGGCAAGCTCATGAAACAACCCACCTGGGAAAACGCCCTACAAAACTTGTTGCAAAGATATTTGGTGGTCTTGAGGTTGCCAGCACAGACCAGCAACCTAGCAAAGCCTGTCTGAAGTATGCTTGAAACAATCCTAGCCAGGGACCCAAAGCACACACACTGACTGGAAAACAGGGATCCTAGCTGTTTGAACATTTAGAAGTGGACTTTATTAATGTCTGTCCAGCAGAGGGGACTGATCACTTGCTGGTTGTGGTGTGCACTTTTTTCCCCCCAGGCTTGGTAAAAGCCTTTCCTACCCACAGAAAGAATTAACTTGAAACTTGCACATATGGTACCACCTTCAATATCTAGGCCAAGTTGGGAAAACAGGACTTTTAAAATGACACTGGCCAAATACCCACGAAACAGACCTCCCTCCACCAGAAATTCTTCCACTTGCACTCACAGTTCGTATAAGTGTTGTTATTCTCCTTTTGAGATCGTGTCTGGCCTATCTCCATTGCTCCCAAAGGACTCAGGGGATATCTGAGAGTATGGACACACCTGCCTGCATCAGTTCTTGAAAGACTCAGTGTTGTGGATGGGCCTGGTGCTGTTTGTATTTGATGCTAATTCCGCTCTCCAGGGAGGGGATGTGGACAAGGAGTGAGTCACATACTCAGGTGACTTCTTGTGAACCAATCCCCTAATGAATAAAGGAGCCAATCACTGGGTGAGTAGGAGGGACTTCCGGGTTGGATAGGGGAAGAGAGGAGGAGGCTAGAGAGCGGGTCCTTTTTTGACGGGCATAGCATGAGGACAAGATGTAGCTACTAGTGTCTCCCAGCTTATGGTGAATCCTCCAGGATTTGCCACTGGATAAATTAGATTTAATATGGCTTACAAGATTAGGTTTTAGTTGTTGCATCCAGCAATTGAATCACCGTTGTTTCTGAATTAAGTTTGTGTTCTGTTTTCCGTCACGAGGCAGCTTGTCTGGGTTCAAGAAATAAAGGTATGGTGGCAAAGTCTGGGTTTGCCTGATGTGCACCACAGAGGCCATGGGGGATTTGAGACATGGGGCTGGATGTGTGGTACCAACCAGTGGGAACCTAGTGAGCTGTGTGGAGAGATTTTGGAGTTCTGAGTCAGAGTATCTATGAGAGAAAAACAGGTTGGCCATTGCCCGCCACTGTGGGGCTGGCCTCACCGGCACAAGCGCAGGAATGTGCGGGTCCTTCTTTATTATTTCCCGGAAACAACTCAGGGTTAGGGTTAGGGGTTTGTCCAGGGTGAGGCAGGAGGAAACCTTGTTTCAGGATAAACTTTAACCAGTCCCTCAATACAATACAAACTGAACCTAAGTCAAGGTCCTTTAAGGTAGTCATCCCGGGATCAGCTCGACCAGGCTCTGGTTCATTGGTAACAAACATCTCTGTTTCTCTGACCTTGGTGTGGGAGTGTTTATTCCAGAAAGATTCCTGCAATACAACTGTAAGAGTGGGGTCATGGAGGCAGGGCTACATGCATTATAAGTATTTCTGCGACATATTACTGTAGAAATTTATGGTGACAGAGACTCTTCCCGATGACCCCCAGAGCATTCGTTCATGTGACCTGTGGGTTTGTAGCTGCTTCACAGGCATAAATGAAAAGGTACTACTAGTCCCATGTTTGCTACTCCCACAGATGTCAGCGGTGCAAATTGGCGCAGCTATCACAGTTCAAGAGGCCAGCCAAGGCAGAATATATGTAGACTGGGCATGTGCACTACTGGGTAAACAACCCCACCTCAACTTTCATTCTGTGTGTGCTGTCTGTATGCATACAATGCAAATACGTTATAATTTCACACCTCTACCCTGCTTTATAGTCTAAGCCTGAAAGTATGATGGAAAAGGGAACTTCAAATGCATGTCCCAGCATGCCATTTACAGCAACTGCTGTACCCAGGTGCCTCTGGGAAATGAAGTCCAGGGCTTAGTGTCTTCAGTAAGAGAGGCTACCCCAACTCTACTGGGTTTCTCTGTGTAGCCCTAGCTGTCCTGGAACTCATTTTGTAGACCAGATTAGCCTCAAACTCAGAGATTCACCTGCCTCTGCCTCCTGAGTGCTGGGATTAAAGACAGGTGTTACCACCACTTGGCTATTTTTCTTGTTAAAAATTTATTTTTGGGCTAGAGAAGGCAGCTTACACTTGACTGTTACTCCAGTTCCAGAAAACCTGACATCATCACAAAGACACATTAGGGCAAAACACCAATGCGCTTAAAAAAATAAAAAAACACTTTTTAATTCATGTGCTACGGTGTTTTGCCTGCATGTGTGCCTGTGTAAGGGTGTCAGATCCCCTGGAACTGGAATTACAGACTATTTTGAGCTGCCAAATTGGTGTCAGATCCACTGGAAGAGCCGCCCATGCTCTTAATGGCTGAGTCAGCTTTCATATTTTAAATCGTTCTAGGATGAATAAGGCTTTAACATATAAAACACTCTTCCTGCACATATGTAGCAGATGTGCAGCTTAGTCTTCATGGGGGTCCCCCATCAACTGGAGCGGAGACTGTCACTGGATTTGTTCCCTGCCTGTGGGTCTCATTCCCCTGAGCATTTTGTCTGGCTTCAGTGGGAGAGGATGCACCTACCCTGCAATGACTTGATGTGCTAGGGTAGGGTGATATGGGAGGAGAGGTCCCCCTACCCAGAGGAGAAGGGGGGTGTGGGATGGTGGACCATGAGAGGAAGCCTGGTAAGGCTGAGCTAGGACTAGAAGCCCTGGAGACCAAGAAGGGACAGTAGCCTGGTCTGCTCTGGACTCCAGGCCCCTGTCATGTAGCCACAGACAAAGAGAGAATTGTGGCTATCAATCCCATAGGGACAGCGCCCAAAAGTCCCTCCTCATGTAGCTGAGTCATCTCAGGCCAAGCCAATAGGAATCACCTCCTGTCAGACCCACCCCACCCCGAGACTGTATAAGATCCTATCCACTGGGGCTGGAGAGATGGCTCAGCGGTTAAAAGCACCAACGGCTCTTCCAGAGATTCTGAGTTCAATTCCCAGCAACCACATGGTGGCT
Source organism: Uromys caudimaculatus (assembly GCA_028551405.1). Taxonomy (NCBI): domain Eukaryota; kingdom Metazoa; phylum Chordata; class Mammalia; order Rodentia; family Muridae; genus Uromys; species Uromys caudimaculatus. Next base: position 7,747,707 of record CM052717.1, on the reverse strand, counting down.
AACAACCGTCTGTAATGGGATCTGATGCTCTCTTCTGGTGTCTCGAAGAAAGCAATGGTGTACTCATATACATAAAATAAATAAATCTTTAAAATAAAAAGATCCTATCCAGAAGGAATAAAGGTGTGTGAAAATTACTCCATCACCTGAGAGCATCCGTCACAAGAGCTGCAACGCTGCTTTCGCCACCAGAAGCTCCCCTGCACTTTGCTTGCCAGCCAGCTTGGCTTGGTGTGTCGCCTCTCAGAGCAGCAGCGACACCAGAGCGGCAGAGGCATTTCCCCTGACTGCGCATACCTTTTCTCCTTCACTTGAACTCTCCCACTGGGCTGGGCCGATAATATTATAATAAGTCAATTAATGATGGAAAAACACCCACTCCATTCCTCTGACCCACAAGGTTTTACTCTGCAGCTCCTTCTGACCTCATACTAGCAATTCTCCTGCCTTAACTTCATGGGTTCAAAGGTCCCCACCCTGTTTGCAGTGTCTAAAGTCTACATGGTCTGCTGCTAGGCAACACCAGGTCAGGTGCCTGGTCCTGGCTAGACATTGCACTGGCTCTGGTTGACTCCCCAAATGGACTGGTGGACTGTTAACATAGACAACAGGGTGTACCCTGGTGGCACACATCCTTAATTCAGCCTCGGAGAAGCAAAGGTAGGCAGATCTCTTGAGTTCCAGGCCAACCGGTTCTACTTCGTAAGTTCCAGGACAACTAGGGCTATGTAGAGAGACCTGATATTTAGCCAGTCTGGCCTTGAACTCACAGAGGCTGTCTTTGCTTCTCTGGTGCTGGAATTGAAGGTATGTACAACTGTGCCTGATTTTTTTCTCAGGGGTAGGGTGGGAGGAGACAGGGTGTCTCTATGTAGAATTAGCCTGCCTGGCTTTTTGACCTTTATCTTCTGATCCTCCCATCTCCACTTCCCAAGAACTGGGATGACAGGAGTGACTCACAATCAGCAGCTCTGGATTTATTTATTTTTTAGACTTATTTTCTGTGTGATTTGCTTGCATGTATGTCTGTGTACCACATGTATGACTGGTACCCATAGAGGCCAGATTTCCTGAACTGTGGTTATGAATAGTTGTGAGCTGCTTTGTGGGTACTGAGAATCAAACCCGGTTTCCCTGAGAGAGCAGCAAGTGTTTGTTTAACCACCCATCTCTTCAGCCTTCTGAATTTATTTGAAAAAAAAAAAAAATCAAGTCTGCTGTTTCTATGTTCTTATGCTAAACCACCCCCGTCCCAATCCCGCTGTATAGTCAGTGTTAGCTAAAAGCTTCTTTCAGCACCTAGCCTTAATAGGTCCCAGTTTTAATTATCAGTATTATATTGCCTAGCACCTACAAGGCTCTGGGTTCAACCATCTGCCCCACCAACAGACAACGCAACAATACTGCAAAACAGATGCCAAGGTACACAAAGCAATTAGAGAGCCGGGGATGTGTCTACTCAAGAAATCTAGCTTTGTGACTTCCCCTGGGAAGAGGCTAAACTGGGAGAACATTGGCAGGAGGCCGGATCGTGTCTCTGTCTGATTTGAGAAGCTGATGGGAACATTGTAAACTCACTGTCTTCTTACTCAGACACCGGGGACTTGTGTCTTATTTGTAACCTGTATAAGTGATCAAGGCTGTGTGATTTCTAGCTTCAGTTTATAAGCCACCAGGCCTGTGATTATCTTCAGGTTCTGGGAAGGAAGCATGTCTCTTATGCTGTAAGGTAGAAACATGATGTTCTCCACATCAGAGAATTCGCTGGCATGGTACAGCTGTTTTCACCATAAGCTCTCACTTTATTTTTATGTGCATAGGTGTTTTGACTGCATATGTCTGTGTGAGGGTGTGTAACTCCCTGGGACAGGAGTTACAGTTGTGAACTGCCATGTGGGTGCTGGGAGTCGAATTCCAGTTTCTCTGGAAGAGCAGCCAGTGCTCTTAACTAGTGAGCTAATGCCATATCTCTTATGCTATAAGATATGTTCTCTAAGTAAGACAGGATTCACTGGTATGGTGCAGTCATTTTCCTCCCACCTTGATGAAACCTATAACTGACATGAATTCCTTTTTAAAAATGTATTTATTTACTTAAAAGATTAAAAAACCCATTTATTTTCTGTGAATGTGCATGTGAGTTGGTTATGTTATAGTAAGAGAAGAACTTGTGGTAGTTGGTACTTTCCTTCCATCATGTGGGTCCAGGGGATTAAATTCCAGTTGTCAGGCTTGACAGCAAGCCCCTGTACTAGCCGAGCCCTCTTGCTGGCCCTGTATTCCTTGTATGCACTACAGTTTAGAGCGGTGGCTCTCAACCTTTCTAATGCTGAGATTCTTTAATATAGTTCCTTATGTTGTGGTGACCCCCAGGAATAAAATTGTTGTTGTTACTTCATAACTGTAATTTTGCTACTGTTATGAATTGTAATGTAAATAGTTTTGGAGTCAAGGGTTTGCCAAGGTGGTTTTGACCACTGATTTGGAGTCTTTTTATTCATTTCTATGATTAAGTGGCAGGACTTCATATTCCAGAAACACAAGCATGCTTAGAAATGTATACGGATTAAAAAAATGATTATGGCTGTTAATTTAATGATTATGGATGGTAATACAATGTGTAATTTTGACTAGCTAGCCTCAGCAGTCACCGAGCCCCTCCTCCTCCTCCTCTTCCTCCTCTTCCTCCTCCTCCTCCTCCTCCTCCTCCTCCTCCTCCTCCTCCTCCTCCTCCTCCTTTCTTAAAATTCTTTTGAGATAGGGTCCTTATAAATTGTCCAGGCAGGCCTTAAATTTGAGATGCTTCTACCTGAGCTTCTGTAGCAACCTGGATTTCAGAACTAGGCTTGTACTGTCTGACCTTGTCTGATATTCTTTGTAAGTTCCTTGAGGTCTTTTTTTTTTTTTGGTGCAGATTTGCATTTTTCCTATTACTAAATTTAAAGCTGAAAGTTGTTTAAAAAATATAGATTAACAAAAGAGGCCCAAATTATGTGGGAGCTGGGACCTGTTTTCTTTAAGGGGCATTTGAATGCATGGAGCTGAGGTAGTCAGGAAGAATAACTCAAAAAATGTCCTTATTGGGATCTGGCTTTATGGCTGAATGGGTACTGGTAACTGCTGCTGAGCCAATACCTACCTGGCTTTCATCTCTAGACTCACATGGTGGAAAGAGTAACCTGACTCCTACAAGTTGTCCTCTGACCTCCTCATGCTCACCATACCTGTGCCTATACTCACACACATAATGAACTAAATACATATAAAAATAGCCTTTAATAAAAATGTCTGTATGTTAGTTTATGAACCTGGGAACATGGCAAGGAGATAAGTCCAGAGAGAGAGAGAGAGAGAGAGAGAGAGAGAGAGAGAGAGAGAGAGACTAGTTTAATAGGTTACAAGTAGAAAGAGAGACAAATTATCTGGTAGGCTCAGTAAAATTACAAACAGCATTAAAATAGTATGAGGCACTGTCCAGAGTTGAGATAATGTGAGGGGACAAGTCACTAACTCACCTTTGCTGGCCTGAAAGCTGCAGAAGGGTCAGAGGCCACACAATGCTGAAGGCTTCTAGAAGCTGGCAAGGCAGGGCACAGGACACCTTGCAGAGTTCCTAACAGTGCAGCCTCAATATTTTGGCTTAGCACAGTGAGACACACTTCAGACTTCTGAGCTCTGGTACAGCTCACACCAACCTGTGCTTATTCAGTGCAACTGAAGTGAGACCTGAGACCTAACTGATGACATATCAACTGAGGTGAGACAATTTTCCTGAGTGTTCTTTCCCCATCTCAGCAAAGCTGTTTCTATAGAATGAGCCAAGATGTGTAAACAGACAGGTATATTTGGAGTATGTACAAAGCCATGCACCTCTCCCCCACAGAATAGTCAACATGTCCTAAAGAATGGGCTAGAAAAATTTCACCATCTATTCATTGATGCCTAGAATATAGGAAGAACTAAATCAATCAAACAAACAAAACAAAAAGAAAAAAGAAAAAAAAAAAGCCAATACAAAAAAAAAAAAAAAAAAAAGGCCAGCTAAGGAGCAGAACAGAGAGTTCTTAAAAGAAAAACTACAAGTTAGTATTAAGTATTTAAGGGTACATCATCCTTAGCCATCAAAAAAATACAAATTGATACCATTTTGTCATTCTCTCTTAACCTCTGTCAGAGTGGATATGGTAGTTACAAAAGATCGGATTAAAATGGAATTTCTAAGTGATTTCAATTCCTTATGTATGATTTCTTTTCTTCTCCTTTTCCTCCTCCTTTTTCTCCTCCTCTTCCTCTTTCTTCTTCTTCCTCTTCTTCCTCCTCCTTCTTCCTCCTCCTCCTCCTTCTTGACAGAGTTTCCACTATGTAGTCCTGGCTGGCTTAGAATTCTCTTCATAGACCATGTTGGCCTTCAATTTCCAGAGATTCACCTGCCTCTGCACCACACCCAGATCACCTTGATTTGATATTTGAAGCAGGGTCTCTCACTGGGGCCTAGGTTCACCAGCAAGACTACACTGGCTATGCTATGAGCCCTAGGAGTAGGAATCCCTAAAGTAGAATTAGGTAGAAAAAACAATTATTAATGATTATTTATTTAGTGATTTCACTTAAAGCACTGACTGTACTGCTTATTTTCCAAGCACAACTTCACTTGCTATCCAGAATGACCTGGAGATATAGCTGAAATAATGGGTTGTTGCCCTTAACCTGCTGATTCATAAGCCACTGTAAAATCTCACTTACTTGCCAGTCCTACCTTGTGGATTTGAAGTATAAAATAAGAATGCAAATAATGGGAATCGAAGCCCTTCCGGAGTGATCCTGGCTTCAGTCCAGTTGTGAAGACATCTCTTCTCTCCCATTCTCACTGGGAGGGGAGGGGAGGAGAGGGGAGGGGAGGGGAGGGGAGGGGAGGGGAGGGGCCGGCCATGAGCACATAGAGAGAGAGGGGAGCGAGAGGGTAAGGAGCAGGGGTAAGAGGAGAAGAGAAGGGAGCGAGAACAAGAGAGAAAGAGAGTGAGGAGGGGCAAGAAGCCCCTTTTATAATGAGTCAGGCATACCTAGCTGTTGCCAGGTAACTGTGGGGCGGAGCCTAGACGAAATGCCAACAGCAACCAACAGGTAAAAATATTTTTTTCAGCTTACCTCTTAACTTTTCTAGGAGAGGCACGGAGGTATCTATGGAAACCCAGTTGTATGCTGTCCCAGCCTGCAACTCACGGAAACAGCTATCTCTAGGAAATGAAGTCTAAGAGTGTTAGGCACGTCAACCACTTGTTCCAGGTTTGAAACCTCACAAAGAGGTACCTGGGTCCTATATGTGAGGGGTGGTGATATTTGGTGATTTTAAGGTTTTTGGTGAATAGTGTTTGACACCAAATTTTTACTTTGTATGTTTGCTTTGCCAGCATATATGTATGTGAACCTGCGCCTGTAGGGTCCATTGGTGTTAGAAGAGGTATCTAAGACTGGAGTTACAGACAGGTGTGAGCCTTCATGCTGTTGCTGAGAACCAAACCTGTGTCAAATGCAAAGGAAGCAAGACTTTTAACAGAGGAGGTCTCTCTCCAACCGCCATCCCCAACAGCTGTTTTCTTTTTTGAGATGATCACACTATGCTGCCCTGTCTGTCCTGGAATTTGTTAGGTAGACCAGGCTAGCCTTGAACTCAATAGGATCCATCTGCCTCTGCCTCTGCCTCCCCAGTGCTGGGATTAAAAGTGTGTACCACTAATTTCAGTGAGATTTTATTTTTATTCTTTTGAGACAAGGTTTCACTACACAGCTCCCACTGGTCTTGTACTGGCAATCTTCCTGCCTCAGTTTCCTATTACCAGAATTACAGGAGAGCATCTTTATTCCCAGCTTGGAGGGTCTGACCAGGTGGTAAGGCTCTCCATGGCTGAGTCTGCACTGAACACCTTACCAGGCTTTCCCCCTAAACCATGTTTTGTATAATTTGTTTAATTTTCTTTAAAGAAATTGCCTCTTTTTAAATGTTTTATTTTTCTTTTTTTCTCCTAAATTCTCACTATGCAGCTTTGACCCTCCAGGTATTCACCATGTAGACCAGGCTGGCCTTGAAATCACAGATTGCACTCCCTATGCTTCCAGAGAACATGGGCCACAAAGCCAGGCAAAGGCATTGCTTTTTTTTTTTTTTTTTAAATTTATTTTTGATACTTTATTTACATTTCCAATGTTTCCCCTTTTCTGGGTCTCCTCTTTGGAAACCCCCTATCCCCTCCCCCTCCCCGCCTCTGTGAGGGAATTCCTCCTCCCACCTACCC
>CM052717.1:7730480-7740917 GCA_028551405.1 Uromys caudimaculatus | reverse complement strand
TCTGGGGTGCAGACAGAAACCAGAGGGATCTTGTCCCCAGCTGTCCCTTGGTTCCTATGCCCTGATGGCTCTGCACAGGTCCCTCTTCGTCCAATGGGTTTGCGCAGAAGTGGTGGTTTTGCCTGTGCTCAAAAGTGTGTCAGCACTCCTGGGATACCCACTCTCTCCTGGAGCCTTGTGGCCCAGGCTGGGGTTCCCAGGCACAGGCCCCTGGTGGCCCAGGCAGAGGTCTCCACCCAAAGGTGGGAACCTGAAGGTTCAGAGATTTTGTGTTCCCCGGCTTCTCAGGCGCTGGGTCCTGGCGGATCCAGGCGGGTCCAGGTGAGAGGTGTTGCTCCCCTTAACCCCACTCACTGCTTTCCCAAGTTCCTGGGAGGGTAGCTTTTTCTGGCGCTCGTTGGCTATGGACTCCTGGTGGCCCAGGCCGAGGTCTCTGCCTCCAGAGGGTTTCTATGCCCGCCTACCTCAGTCCCTGTGTCTCGCGGGTTCGGGGCAGTTCCTGGTGAGCTGTGGAGCTTGTCTTGGGCCCACTCCCGGCTTTTCCAAGCTGCTGGGAGGGTATCTTTGTCCTGGTGCTAATTTTCTATGGAGCCCTATGGCCCAAGCTGAGGTCTCCGCTGCCGGCAGAAGTTCCTCTCACTCAGTCTCTGTGGTCTGCAGAAACCGGGCAGAATCGGTGAGCGCTGGGGCTCGTTTTGTCCCCACTCGGGGCTTTTCCTTGCTCCTGGGAGAGAAATTTTCTCCCAGCGCTGCTTGACTATGGAAACCTGGAGGCCCAGGCAGAGTAGTCTCCTGCCTCAGCCGCCTGTCATTGGGATCCAGGGGGTTTCTATGCCCGCCTACCTCGGTCCCTGTGTCTCCCAGGTTCGGAGCAGTTCCTGGTGAGCTGTGGAGCTCGTCTTGGGCCCACTCCCGGCTTTTCCAAGCTGCTGGGAGGGTATCTTTGTCTCGGCGCTAATTTGCTATGGAGCCCTGTGGCCCAAGCTGAGGTCCCCCAAGGCATTGCTTTTAACTAGCGGACTTTGTGCTCACTTTAATCTGAAAATGTACAGGTAATAATATGTATAGAATAATTTTTTCTTGTGTTTTTTAAAAACTAACACAGTTTGTGGGGGCAGTGGTCTGTAACAGGCAATCTGATACCTGGTTGAGCAAAGGCTGAAAATTCTGGGAGACCCCGTGAAATATTCACGAGGGACTGAATTATATTTTTAGTCAACGCTCCCGGATGACTCCTGTAAAATCAGTCACAGCCTTTACAACTACTGTATAGAGAGAGACCTGGTGTGTGAGACTTGAAAAGCAGCCCTGACCCCTCCCATAGGCAAATGTGGCACTAGAGAGCTCCCAGACCTAGCCAATAGAAAGCACTGGTTGCCAATCCCCTGACTCCTCCAAACCAGTATATCAGATTGTCCCACCTGAGTAGCTTCCTCTCTCTGCGTAGCTCTCTGCCTGCCCCAGCTCTGCCTACCTGCTCTCTGCATCTCTCTACGCTGCTCTCTGCCCGGCCCTGCATGCCAGCCTGCTCCGTCCCCTCTTCTGCCTGTGCCCACCATCCAGAAGGAATAAAGCTGCAAAACTACTTTGGCATTGGAGAACTTTGTCTAAGGGGCTGTAACACTTGGGCCCGTAAGGAAATCCGCTCTCCGGGCCGAGCGGTGGGGCGCACGTGGACAGCGACTGGGGGTCTCCTGCACTCTGTAGGCTAGCCAGCCTCTCACAGGTCTAGCCCTGGGCTGACTCAGCAGGGCAGTGAGCGCTGAGCGGGCTCGGTCCGACAATGCTCGGTTGACAACAGTTGAAGATTCACATCTTTTTGTAAGACATACACAGAGAGATAATGGTATGCCCTGACTTGAATTATTGCAATGGAGGTTTCTTGTGAAACTATAATATACCACCCTCAAGACAGTGGCATCAACACGACATTGCTGTTGTGTACATTTTTAGAGGATAATTTTAAGTATAAAATCTTATTGGTGGTAACTAAATAAGTCTGTTTATTTAAGGCATAGACTACAATCACTATGATACTAACTGAGGAAAAAATTGATAATGAGTTACAAAATAGCAGATTATAAGCCTCGGGGAATGGCTCAGCAGGTGGTGGCATATGCCTCTAAGCCCAAATTTCATCTTCAGGATCCTCGTGGTAGGAGGAATTTATTCCTGAAAGTTGTCCTCTGACCTCCATTAGTGCACAATGTCATGCCCCCACACAAACACACTACATAAAGAAATATAATTTTAAGAAGTCTATGTATAATTTAGGTGCTGGTATCTTAGTGGAATTAAGAATATACACAGTGGTCTGGATTTCAGAAGGTGTGTCTGTGTCATGAGCTACTAACCTATTTTCTTATTGGTAAAGACAGGATAAAAATGACAAAAGCATCATGTGTCAACCACTCCCACTCCCACCTTTTTAGGGGGGATGCACAGGCTCTCTGTGAGCTCAAGTGGAACTTTGCAATATGTTATGCCTCATGTATTTTGTAGGGGATGGAATCAAGGCCTGATGATTAGAAGGTGTATTAGTCAGTTTTCTCCAGAGTCACAGAACTTATGGGTAGTCTCTATATAGTGAAGGGAATTTGTTGATGACTGTCTTAGTCAGGGTTTCTATTCCTGAACAAAACACCGTGACCAAGAAGCAAGTTGAGGAGGAAAGGGTTTATTCAGCTTACTCTTCCATGTTGCTCTTCATCACTAAAGGAAGTTAGGACTGGAACTCAAGCATATCAGGAAGCAGGAGCTGATGCAAGGGCCATGGAGGGATGTTACTGGCTTACTTCTCCTGGCTTGCTCATCTGGCTTTCTTATAAAGCCTAAGACTACCAGCCCACAGATGGTACCACCCACAAGGGGCCCTCCCCCCCTTGATCACTAATTGAGAAAATGCCTTACAGCTGCATCTCATGGAGACATTTTCTCAACTGAAACTCCTTTCTCTGTGATAACTCCAGACTGTGTCAAGTTGATATAAAACCAGCCAGTACAATGACTTACAGTCTTTAGTCCAACTCCCCAACAATGGGTCAGCAGCAGCTGTGAATGAAAGTCCAAGGATCCAGCAGTTGCTCAGTCCCACAAGGCATGCAGGCAAAGAAGAGTGAATCTTCCTTCTTCCAATGTCCTTACATAGGTCTCCAGCAGCAGGTGTGGCCCAGATTAAAGGTGTGTACCACCACTCCTGGATCTGGGACCTACCTGCTTTGTTCCAGGCTAACCTTGAAATCAGAGACTTCTTTGCCTCAGTCTCCTGGGATTAAGAGCGACTACTACTTTGCCTGGGCCTAAGCTTTTCATGGCCACTATGCCTTAAGATCTCCATGTCAAGATCCAGGTCAGAAACTTGTGTCTTCCAGCCTCAAGATCTGGATCATAGGTGAGCCTTCTAATTCTGGATTGTAGTTCACTCCAGAAATAGTCAAGTTGACAATCAGGAATAGCCACTACAATCCACCCCTTGTCAATTTGACACAAATAATATCTCATGTCCACATGAAACAATAACAAGGTCATAAATATGCCTACCATGATATAGCTATTCCTCATACAATTGCAAATGCATTTGTAAATTTACAATGGGGCAAAGTCTCTTGGGAACATTCCTTTAGTATCTCAGCTTAAATATGGATTGTTGTTAAAGAAATTGGAAGAAAGACAAATATATTCTTAACAAAGTAAAACAGAAGCATTCATATTACTTTATAATCCTCATTTCTGCAACTAGTTATGTGGTCTTAGCTGGTATTTATGACTACCTTCCTCTGCTACCCATTCTGTATCTCATCCATCCTCTGCAGGCACCTCAGCAGGTCTTGGCTCTTTTCCTGGAGGAGTGACCCATACCTTCATTCTTGAGGGGTCTGCATCCTTTGTCATCCTGCTTGGATTAGGCTGCTGTAGTTTCCCATTGACTTTAATCACAGGACATGGTAGTACTAAGAGATGCCCTAAGGGATCTCCTGCACTCCAGACATAATCCTTCTTACCTCCATTGTGGAGAGGCAATCCAATTTCCACATGGTAATCTGGATCTATCACTGTTCCTAACACTGTTATTCCTTTCTTAGCCTGTTGGTTTAAGGGCATTAGAAGCCCAAAATGACCAGGGGGAAGTCTGACCTTCCAGTTCAATGGAATGTTTGTTGTGGCTCCTGGGAGGAGCACTCTTCTTTCTGGAACCAAAACTTCTGGGCCAGCAGAACCTAGAGTTGTGGGGCCAGGGAGCAAAAATTTTCATAGAGGGTCACAAGGAGTGATAGTGAGTAGAACTATTCTCTTTTCCACCCCTTGATTCCTGGACCCATGGATCCTGGCTATGGGAGAAACTGTACCATATATTGGACGCTAATTCAAAGCATATACTGCCTCCTGAAGAACTCTGCCCCAGCCCTCCATGCTGCTGCCACCTAATTGGCACTGTAACTGTGTCTTCAAAAGGCCATTCCATCTTTCTATCAGACCAGCTGCTTCAGGATGATGGTGAACATGGTAAGACCAGTGAATTCCATGATCGTGGGCCCACTGTCACACTTCTCTAGCTGTGAAATGAGTTCTTTGGTCAGAAGCAATACTGGGTGGAATACCACAACGCTGGTTAAGTCATTCCGTAAATCCACAGATGGTGTTTTTGGCAGAAGCATTATGTGCAGAAAAGGCAAATCCATAACCAGAATAAGTATCTACTCCAGTAAGAACAAAAGTTGTCCTTTCCACAGAGGAAGTAGTCCAATGTAGTCAACCTGCCACCAGGTTGCTGGCTGGGCACCTCAAGGAATGGTCCATATCTGGGGTTCAGTGTTGGTCTCTGCTGTTGGCAGATCTGGCATTCAGCAGTAGCTGTAGCCAGGTCAGCCTTGGTGAGTGGAAGTCCGTGTTGTTGAGCCCAAGCATAAATAACCTCCATCTCGGCCTCCATGGCCACTTTGTTCATGTGCCAACTGAGCAATGACAGGGATGAAGTCATCTTTTGGTGAACATTTACATGGGACACAAATATCTTCACATCCTTTGCCCATTTGGAGAGATCTATCCACATACCTCTTCCCCAGACATCTTTCTCACCAATTCTCCAATCGTGATCTTTCCAATTCCCTGACCATTCAGCCAATCCATTGGCTACAGCCCATGAGTCAGTGAACAATCATACATCTGGCCATTTCTTCTTCCAAACAAACTGGAATACCATGTGTACTGCCCGAAGTTCTGCCCACTGTGAAGATTTTCCTTCACCTGTATCTTTCAGGGTTGTCCTAGAAAGGGGTTGTAATACTGCAGCTGTCCACTTCTGGGTGGTGCCTGCATAACATGCAGAGCCATCAGTAAACCTGGTCTTACTTTTCTCTTCTTCAGTCAGCTGATCATAGGGAATACCCCATGAGACTATAGGCACATATTTGGCAGCAGATGGCATTGTAACAGGAGTAGAAACCATAGGCATTTGAGCAACTTCTTCATGTAACTTGCTTGTGCTTTCAGGGCCTGCTCGGGCTGGATCAAGGATGCACTGCTTCCATTTGATAATAGACTGCTGCTGTGCACATCCTACTTTACAACTTTGAGGATCTGATAACACCCAGCTGATTGATGATGGTCAGTTCAGGTCTCATGGTAGCTTGGTATCCTATTGTCAAATGTTCAGTTTCCACTAAGGCCCAATAGCAGGCCAAGAGCTGTTTTTCAAAGGGAGAATAGTTGTCTGCAGATGATGATAGAACTTTGCTCCAAAATCCCAAAGGTCTCTTTTGTGATTCACCTACAGGGGCCTGCCAGAGGCTCCAAACAGCATCTCTATCTGCCACTGACACCTCAAGTACCATCGGGTCTGCTGGATCATACGATCCAAGTGGTAGAGCAGCCTGCACAGCAGCCTGGACCCGTTGAAGAGCCTTCTCCTGTTTGAAGCACCACACAAAGTTAGCAGCTTTCTGAGTCACTTGGTAAATGGGCCTGCTTAACACACCCAAGTGAGGAATGTGCTGTCTCCAGAATCCAAGTAGACCCACTAAAGTTGAACTTCTTTCTTGGTGGTGGGAGGGGCCAGGTGCAATAGCTTATCTTTCACCTTAGAAGGAATATTTCTACATGCCCCACACCACTGGACTCCTAAGAACTTCACTGAGGTAGATAGATAGTCCTCGAATTTTGGTTGGATTTATTTCCCGTCCTCTGATACGCATATGTGCTACCAATGAGTCCAAAGTGGTTGCTCCTTTCTGCTCACTTGGTCCAATTAACATAATGTCATCAATATAGCGCACCAATGTGATATTTTGTGGATGAGACAAACGATCAAGATCCCTTCTAACTAAGTTATGCCACAGGGCAGGACAGTTAATATATTCTTGAGGCAAAACTGTAAAGGTATACTGCTGGCCTTGTCAACTGAAAGCAAATTGCTTCTGGTGGTCCTTATGGACAGGTACTGAGAAGAAGGCATTTGCTAGATCAATAGCTGCATACCAGGTACCAGGAGATGTGTTAATTTGCTCAAGTAACAAAACTACATCTGGTTCAGCAGCTGCAATCGGAGTTACTACCTGATTTAGTTTTCGATAGTCAGCTGCCATTCTCCATGATCCATCTGTCTTCTGCACTGGCCAGATCGGAGAGTTAAAGGGAGATGTGGTAGGAACCACCACCCTTGCATCTCTCAAGTCCTTAATAGTGGCAGTAATTTCTGCAATTCCTCCAGGAATACGGTACTGTTTTTGATTCACTATGTTCTTTGGCAGAGGCAACTCTAATGGCTTCCATTTAGCCTTTCCAACCATAACAGTCCTCACTCCACATGTCAGGGAACCAATGTGAGAATTCTGCCATTTTCTAAGTATATCTATCCCAATTATACATTCTGGAATTGGGGAAATGACCACAGGATGTGTTCAGGGACCTACCGGACCTACTGTGAGTTGGACATCAGTCAAAACTCTGTTAATCACCTGTCCTCCATAAGCCCCTACTTTAACTGGAGGGCCACAATGTTTCTTGGGATCTCCTGGGATCAACATCAATTTAGAACCAGTATCCAATAGACCCCTGAAAGTCTGATTATTTCCTTTCCCCCAGTGTACAGTTACCCTTGTAAAAGGCCATAGGTCTCTCTGGGGAAGGATTGGAGAAAGGCTAACAGCAAAACTTTTAGGTGTCTTATCAAGATCCTTCTTCAGGGGAACCTGGCCACTCCTTCATTCAAGGGGTTCTGGGTCTGCAAACTGGCTCAAGTCTGGACATTGGTTCACTGGTTCACTGGCCAAGATTGCCTTTTGCCAGGATCCAATGTAGCCTTTCTTTCATTTGTTTGAGAATTTTTCTGCTTATACAGATCAAACTGATACACAGTAGGCTTCCTATGTATTTCATACCTGGAAACACCATGACTGATTAGCCGGTACCAAAGGTCCGAATGAGTCATGCCATTATAGATTTCACTTCTCCTGTGCTGACCATCATGGTATATGTTATTATAAATGTTGTTTTGTCTACACTGTCCATTATAATAACTACGATCACCTTGTTTCTGAGGATTCAATGCTGCCACCTGGCTCCTGTAACCTCGGGGCCCAATTAAACCCATTGCATTTAATTCATCTAATTGAGCAGCAGCATCTCCAACCCTAAGGTCTGGCACAAGGAAAAGGACAAGAACAAAACTCTTCAAATGTGCTGGTGCCCCTCTCACCAGTTTGAGTCTTATAGGATTGGTGAAGGGCATATCTTCTGGGCCTTCCTATTGTGGAGAATTAGGTTTTACACTCTAGCATTGCAATTTCCCTGAGCCTTAAAATCCTTTCATCAACATCAAGCCACGGGATATTAGGAATCTCCAACTCCTTTTCAGTAGGCCATCTTTTGATAAATGCTTCAGCCAACCATTCAAACAAACTTCTGACACCTTTTTTTTAAACTGTACGAACTTCCATATTAAACCTTGAATCTCCACTCAGAGGACCCATGTCAGTAAACTCAGCCTGATCTAATTTTATGTTCCTTCCACCATTTTCCCACACCCTTAAAATCCATTCCCACACATATTCCCCAGACTTCTGCTTGAATTGAATTAGCAAACTCATTAAGCTCCTTAGCAGTGTAGTGCACTTCCTCATGGACTACACTTTCTACCTCCCATCTAGGGGCCTCTTTTGCTTTGAGTCTGGTTATAGGTCTAGAAGAAACTATTGGTGGGCCTTGAGAAACATCAATATTGTCTTGTCTGACATTTTCTTCAGCGAAAATCACTGCTGGTTTATCAGACTCTGGGGAATTAATTTCCTCATGTGGAGAAGGCATTATTTCAAGGGGTGGGGCTGAGGGCACTACTTCCTCATGTGGGGTAAACCACTGAGAATCTGAAAATTCAGAATTCTCAGCTTCAACAGGGTCCTCCCACACATCTCTATCCCAAGTTATAGGATCCCGTTCTTTGCCAATTAATGAATGCCTTTACATTAAGTACTGACACCCTCTGAGGCTGAGACTTGAATTTTCGCTGTAATTCAGCCAACCCTATAATGAGTACTTCAGTTTGATTTTCTGCAACTCAAGCTCTATGGCTGCTGAAGAGGAGATTCTCTTCAAGGGCACACTTAGAAACCTTTAGATTGGTTACTTGTATCTGGAGTTGTTCAATTTTATCATAGAGCTCATGCTTTTCCTTCATCAATTGTTCCAGAGATACTAAGAGCAACAAGCCAGCAAAATCATTTTCCTATTTTCCCCCCAACTTGTAGAAAGCGTTGTAGACAGGATCACCTAATTTATCGCCAGTTACAATTGATGGATCAAGATAATGAAAGGCATTAGCTTTTTAAAGTTTGAAATATAGTTTCCACCACAGGCCTTCCATATTCTCCGAGCTCCCAGGAGAGAGAGTGTCTGGAGAGGTTTCAGTAGTTGAAGGTGCTGGTGAATTATTAAACCAACTCCAGATTCTTAAAAGATTCATCCTTGTACTTCTGCTCCTCTAGAACCACTTCTGGTACCAAATTCTGTATTAGTCAGGGTTCTCTAGAGTCACAAAACTTATGGGTAGTCTCTATATTAAGGGAATTTGTTGATGACTTACAGTCTGTAGTCCAACTCCCCAAAAATGGTCAGCAGCAGCTGTGAATGAAAGTCCAAGGATGTAGCAGTTGCTCAGTTCCACAGGGCACACAGGTGAAAAGAGTGAATCTTCCTTCTTCTAATGTCCTTATGTAGGTCTCCAGCAGAAGGCGTGGCCCAGGTTAAAGGTGTGCATACCATCACGCCTGGATCTTGGACTTGCTTTGTTCCAGGCTAACCTTGAACTCAATGATCTCCTTGCCTCAGTCTCCTGGGATTAAGGGCGTGTACTACTTTGCCTGGGGCTAAGCTTTTCATGGCCACTATGCCTCAAGATCTCCATGCCAAGATCCAGGTCAGAAACTTGTGTCTTCCAGCCTCAAGATCTGGATCACAGGTGAGCCTTCTAATTCTGGATTGTAGTTCACTCCAGAAATAGTCAAGTTGACAATCAGGAAAAGCCACTACAGAAAGCCTGGCAAGCATTCTGTCTGTTACACTTACATGCACAACGTGCCTCAAAATGATGACGCAAAATAGGCAAAATATACTGAGTATTTCTGTTTGAAATATTCAAATCTCCAACCGCTCCAGATTTCTTTTTTTTGACAAGCAGATGTTAAAGTGGAAATCTATCTGACTGCCTCCAAATCTGAAAAAAAATCCCAAACACAGAGACAGGTTTGTTCCTAAACCTTTTAAAAATGGGATGGTTAAGTACGGTGGTGGTGGTGACACACCCGTTTAATCCCCGAACTCAAGAGGCAGAGGCAGGCAGTTCTTTTTGAGTTTGAGGCCAACCTGGTCTACAGAGTGAGTTCCAGGACAGCCAGGGCTCTACAGAGAAATCATTTCTTAAAAAACAGATAAGCAAAGCAATCAACCAACCAATCAAACAAAAAGCATAGTTAAACTGCACTGCATGAGTTAATATAAGCTAGATGCTATTGTTAAGATCAGTAACACAATACATTCTGTAATTATTTTATTCTGAAGACAGGGTCTCCTGTATTCCAGGCTGGCCTTCACCCTGCTATGTAGAAAAGGAGGACCCTAAAATGGTGCTGGGACAAATATGGCAACATAGGTCATCCTGCCCACCCCCAATTGGACAGTCCTAGTGAATTCATGAGAAAGAGCAGACACATTCCATCAGAGGAGCATCCAACAAAGTACTTCAGTGTAGTGAAAGACCCCCGAATTGGGGAGACCCTCACTCAAGTCTCGGGAAAGCAAGACCCCCCAGAAACTCACCAGAGACCTTTCTTGCTGTAATACACACGAGGTTTATTCGGGAGATTTTCAGTGCACTGGGCCGAGCTCAATACCCTCGGGAGGGCAGAGGAGGTCGACCCCGAATCATTGAAGTCAGGAGTTTTTAAA
>CM052717.1:7708759-7730380 GCA_028551405.1 Uromys caudimaculatus | reverse complement strand
AAGTTCCCAAAAGTTAATGTTTAAGAGAGGCCCTCTTTCTTTAAAACTTAAGTCTTTCAGTAGAAACTGAGGAGGCCATTGAGAACGAAGTCAGCTCAGTCAGGAAGGATCTAAGAGTGGTGACAGCACAGTACAAAGTGATATTCTGGAACAGACAAAGAATGAGAGATCAACACTATGGGAAATGGCATACGTGTTATATTGATTGACGTTAGTCATAGGTGCTGCAGTAGAGAGAGAAGCTCACTAAGATGCTAAGCCTTCATTTCCCAAAGAAGCAGAGGAGTTCAGCCTTCTTGGAAAAGACTGACACCTGTTAGCTCACTCCAGTTACTTTATTAAAAGGTTAATTGAGGTCAGCAAAGGTTCCAGCTACCAAAGTTATCTTGTCCTTGCTGCCCATGAGAGCAGACAACCCACCCAAATCTCAATCCCTTTGGACCATGGTTAGACATAAAAGTAAGAACTCCAGGTGTGCCAGGAGTGTCTTAGGACCAAGGCTGGTGCAGCTGCTGCAAGCTCTCATGTAGTACAAAGTGCAGATTCTCTAGAGAGGCAACATTTCTTTAAGGTTCATACAGTCTTAACACAAATTTCTCACTCTCTACTGATTGACCCAAAACAAAGCAAAGGCTTTGGTGAAATATTTCACTTAAAGTCAGACATAAAGGCTTTACTATACATATCACTACAGTGGTGAACTTAGTGTGTGCAATATGTGTCCATGTGTGGTACATGCAAGTCCTTTTGTCCTCAGAGCTGTATCCTCAGCTTATGAATTTTAGTTAAAGATACATTAAAACAGGATCACTATCATTCAGTTCCTGTTATATTCCCTAGCCAGTGCTATATTGCCTTTGCTCAAGTAAATAACCTCTTTCCTAGGGAGGCAACCCTAATCAAATGCAGCGAGACCCCTCTCCCAACAAAGTCACACAAAGTAAAACAAAAGAAGACATGAGGGTACTTGGGGGACTTGGAGGAGAGGGGGATAAGAGGAAAACACAGAGAACATGATCAGTATTTGTTTTTTTTTTTTTTTTTTTTTTTTTGGTTTTTCGAGACAGGGTTTCTCTGTGTAGCCCTGGCTGTCCTGGAACTCACTCTGTAGACCAGGCTGGCCTAAAACTCAAAAATCCGCCTGCCTCTGCCTCCCAAGTGCTGGGACTAAAGGCGTGCGCCACCACTGCCCGGCTCAGTATTTGTTAAACTGTAAAAGAACAAATACATTATTAAAAAGATTGGTTTATAACAGGTGCCTCTTCCTTGTGTAGAGAAAACTGTGTGCAGCATGTTTAAGAACTTTATGAGCTACTAGTGTAATTTTTCTACGCATCTAAAGCAGTTTTAAGGAACAACAACGGCCGGGCAGTGGTGGTGCATGCCTTTAATCCCAGCACTTGGGAGGCAGAGGCAGGTGGATCTCTGAGTTCGAGGCCAGCCTGGTTTACAGACTGAGTTCCAGGACAGCCAGAGCTACACAGAGAAACCCTGTCTCAAAAAACCAAAAAAAAAAAAAAAAAAAAAGGAACAACAACAAAACAGTTGTTTAAAAAGTGGAAAAGGGCCAGAAAGATGCTTCAAAAGTCAAGAGCTCTTAATGTTCTTGCTTCTTCTGGCTCCAAATTCTCTTCCCATGACTATGTCTGAGCTACCCCATCCCTTTGAGACACAAACAAGTGCCCTGTATTTGGAAGAAGCCAAAGCAAACAGAACAAACACCTGCATTCACTTAACAAGCCATGTACTCAAGTACTTTCCCCTATGTGACACCCACTGACATAATTATGACAGAGACATAATTTATAATAGTTAAGAGACACAGCAAGGCCAGAGTCTACATTCATACACTTTACGGTTGCTCACTACTCTATAAAGATGCTTACAAAGCTTGACTTCGTTGTCCACAGAGAGAGTTCACATCAAAGGAAACAGTCACAGGTGGAGTATACCAGATAGTCACAGCATAGATGTCCATCCTGGGATGTGGTAGCATCTCATCATGCAGTATGTGACTCATATCCCTCCAGGTTGCTCCAGTCCGGTTTTTTTTTTTTTTTTTGAGATAGTGTCTTATATCTCCAAGATTACATCTTGCCTACTTTTGTCATTCAAGGTCCTCTCCTTTACATAGAGTCCTTGCAGAAGCCCGTTCTAGATTTCTTCTGGCAAGAAAACAACTTTCCACTCAGTGCCCACTTCCCTCTCTTATGCCTGGCACTAGCCTCCGTCTGAGGCAAGGCTAAGCTGAATCGTGATGGCTCCCAGGTAGAACCTCTTTCAAAACTGCACCTCCCAGAAGGCATGGTCTGCACTGCCCCAGAGACCTCTGGGAAATATTGTCTGAAGCCCAAGAGTAGGCCCACTATAAATGAGTCCATCAGTCTTTTAAACATTATTCTTTGAGAATCTCATACTTGTATACAATGTGTTTTGATTATTTACACTCCCAACTACTCTTCATTCTACCAACAGTAATTCTTCTTTCCCAGCATGCATCTCAGCCCCAATGACACCGCCCAAACGCCTCTGGGAAATGTGGTCCACGTTGTGGAGCATGAGCAGTCCAAGGAGCGTTAGTAAAATGTTTTGTTATGGTGTTTAACTGCCTCATTTGTTTATCTCATGATCTTGTATCATATTAATTATGTTATATTTTATTTTTGAGGCAATTGAGAATGGTCTTATTTCCCTGTTTTCTTCTAAAAATTGTCATCGGTATTTGCTACAGGGAACATGCCAGAGATGGCTACTTAGACAGTGTATAGCCGCTTGAAAGTCTTCTAGTTGGCTGTGACCACACCCAAATGTTTGGTAGCCTAGTATAGCCCTGTGTGTCTAGAACATAGTTTTGTTTTTCTCCAATACATGCCTACTGTAGTTTCTCCTGTCCCATCACTCTCTTTTTCTCCCATGACTTCCCTCAATCTCAGTTCCATGCTTCCTCCTTTTCTGTTCAGAAAAACAAAGAGACAAAGAGACAAACCAACCAAAAAACCAAAAACTAAACAACAACGACAAACAAGCAACAAGAAAAACAAACAACAATGACAACCAACCAACCAACCACCCACCCAACCAAAAAAACCCAGCCCTAAGTATATTTGCATTATACTTAGCAATTTCTGACCAAAAACTCATCCCAAAGGAATCCTTCACACTATGGATGCTGCTCAGGTGTTTATGAGCACCTCTGAATTTCAGATACCCTTTCTGGGCTTGTCCCATAGTCAGTGATGCTTGCTTTTTTCTCTGACTCAGTTGCCACATAAATTTTCATATTCTATCCATATTTTTCGAGGTTATGAGTGATCTTGCAATAAGCAATGTAGGGCTGGTGGTGGAGAGATGATGTGTGGTGCAGATTTCACTTCCCAACTTTAGGGTCATTAACCTTCATCTGGAAATGTCTATACCTTTCCTAGAAATGTCTGTGAGTTGTTGACATGCTCTCTTTTGATGTTCTTGCCAATGGAGTAGTCATGCAGACAACAAGTTAACAAAGTTCCACTGGAGTTAAATGGAAACATAGGTGAAATGACACATATCTTCAGGACACTTTACTCAAACAGTCTGGAACACATATTGTTCAAAGCAGACCATAGGGCTTGGTCTAAAATAGATCTTAAATTAGGACACAGAGAAAATATCAACAAATAGGAGAGATTTGAAAAAAACTTCTTGTATTCTACTGGAGTGTAATGGGGTACAGACAGAAATCAACTGCAAGAGAAATGACAGAATACAAAGCTATGTGAAGACTAACCAGCACACTAATGAGTACAGAGTATCTCAGAGAAGAAATTAAGATAGAACTGAAAAAGTCTTTTAATTGGTTGAAATGAACCAAAAATGCCAAACCCATGGGATATAATAAGGCCACCCTGAGGGTTATATTTACAATCCCAAATGTCTTAGTTACAAAACAAGGGAGATCTCAAACAGGTAATTTAATGTATCTTCAGACATTGTAGAAGTGAGCACAAACTAAAAAAGAAAAAAAAATATGTGTTGGCATACATAAATGAACACAAATAACTACTATAAAAATAATAATGTAAAGAGTAGATGAAGTAGCTGGGCAGTGGTGGCACACGCCTTTAATCCCAGCACTTGGGAGGCAGAGGCAGGTGGATTTCTGAGTTCGAGGCCAGCCTGTCTACAGAGGGAGTTCCAGGACAGCCAGGGCTACACAGAGAAACCCTGTCTCGAACCCCCCCCCCCCCAAAAAAAAAAAAGAGTAGATGAAGTAAAGAAAGATTTGTTTTTGCCAAAATAGATGAGATTAACAAATCTTTAAGCAAATTAACCAAAAGACAGTGCTAGTAGGTGCAAACTTGGGATTGGAGGAGAAAGGAGAGTAATTATTGTAAACAGCATGAAATCCTGAACTCCCAGTGGACATACCTTAAAAACCTATATGGTACCAATTCAGGAAATAGCAAATAAATGATGGATTTCCAAAAGCAAGTTATAATACATGATTGAGTAAGTCCATGACAAGCAATGAGACTGAATCAGTCATAAAGTATTTTGTCTGTTCCGGAGATGGATCAATAGTTAAGAGCACTGGGTGATTTTCCAGAGGACCTGGATTTGATTCCCAGTGCTCACGTGGCAGCTGACAATTATCTGTAAGTCGAGTTCCAAATGAATCTGAGACAATCTTCTGACCTACATGCCTGCAGTGCACAGACATACACTCAGGAAGACTGTAGAACGCATAAAAGAGAAAAAACTGAATAAAACTAACAAGAAAACAGACACCAAAGTACAAGCTAATGGATTCATCAGAGAAAATTTCCATATCTTTATTTTATTTTTAAAAATTTGTTTTAGGTGGGTGAGGTGGCACATGCCTTTAATCCCAGCTGTTGGGAGGCAGAGGAATGTGGATCTCTGTGAGTTCGAAGCCATCCTTGTCTACAGAGTGAGTTTGAGGACAGTCAGAGCTACACAGAGAAACCCTGTCTTCAAGGCCCCCACCCAATATTGTTGTATTGCATACATACATGTGTTTGGGTCACATTTATGTTTTGTACCACTTTCATGTCTTGTGCTTGTGGATATCAGAAGAAGCTGTTGTGTGCTCTGAAACTGGAGTTACAGATAGTTGTGAGCCACCATTTTCATATTGGGAATCAAATCCTACCACCCTTGTAATGCAGCCAGTGCTCTTAACCACTAAGCCTTCTCACCTACTCTTGTAGCAGATATATATTTTTCTGAAATTATTCTATAAATTAAAAAAAATTCTCAAAACCTAGAATCACACTGATAGCAAAGCTAGTAAGATACATAATGAAGAAGAAAATTAGAGGCTGGGGGTGGTGGCACATGCTTTTAGTCATGCCAGGACGTGGAAGGCAGAGGCAGCTTGAATTTGAGGCAAGCCTGGTTTGCAAAGTGAGTCCAGGACAGCCAGGGCTCTGTTACACAGAGAAACTCTGCCTTGAAAAACCACAGAATATTTTTATTTACTGATTTGGTTTCCTGATGAACATAGGAAAATAATCAGAGTACAATACTTTTGAAAAACATTTTAATAATACATCATTATGTACCAATTTAATGAAAGGTGTTGAACAGTGAAGAGGTAAAAAGATAAAGGGTGCGTAGATGCTTAGAATAAAACAGAGAAGTGAATACAGCATCAGAGGAAGTAGTTACATCTGGACACTTGATGTCACCATAATTTAAAGAATGGTTTTGTATACTGACAGCAAATTGGTTTTCCTCGATGATACTTGGTAGTTGGTCATAAAATAAGTTCCTAAGTTCACAGTAACTTAGAATATAGCTCACTTGCAGTGACCTGGTATAGAATAATCTTCATGAAAGCTTACATCAAATACAGAGGAGTTAGATTTCTTCAGAATAAAACACATGTGTATGGAAAGCATGAAAAATTTGTGAAATGTCTTGACTTCAGAAACATAATGTTATATTGACACAAATTTGCTGTATTGAATGTCAAATTTACAAAATACTACAACCTTTACATATATGACTTGAATTTTCATCAGTAAACATAATTAATAGAGGAAATAAATCTCTTTGGAATCCGGTTGTCAAATTAATAAAATATGTTAATGATCCAAGTGGAAGAACTCAGAAAATTGGATTTCTTTGCAAACTAAATCAATAACACAAAAGTAATAGTGAATACAAGAGGAAGACTAAAAATGCAGCATTTATTTCAATGTGAAAAAAGGTTTAGATTAATATTATTACCTAAAGAAGTAATAGAAAAAAAAGAAATAATAACCCCCGGCATCAAATGTCCAATTATAATTTCATATGTGAGTGTTCAGATAGAGAAGAACAACCAGTCTTCAATGATGTTGTTTAATTTAAGAAGCACAGAAGCTAGGTGTTAAGAAGGTTTTGTTCTCCTTCGAGTTTTGTCCCTGATATAATGAAGTGAGTTCCTTTCTGGCCCTAATAATATGATGTAGCACTTGGGGACAAAGATAATGCCTAAGAGCGATGCACTGGAAGCCAAGATAGAGAAGACTTCCATAGCCACCATGATCTTCCCCTTGGTGCTGTGGTAGACAGGGAGGAAGGTGACCCAGACACTGCAGAACACCAGCATGCTGAAAGCCAGGAACTTGGCTTCATTGAATGTGTCAGGTAGATTTCTGGACAAGAAAGCCATAAAGTAGCTCCCTAGGGCCAGTGCTCCCAGGTATCCCAGGATGCAATGGAAAGCAATAGCTGAGCCTTTGTTGCAAAGGATGACGATGTGTCCATGTTCTGAGTGAGCATCTTTATCAATAAATGGAGGAGACATTGTCAGCCAAATTCCAGAAAGGACAACTTGGAGCAGGGTGCATAGGGGAATAATGAAATTGGGGGCCCTTGATATCAGCCGCCATCTTCTAACCCTTCCTGGAGCAGTAATCTTGAAGGCTAGAACTACAGTGATAGTTTTGGCCAACACAGTGGAAAGAGCCACAGTGAAGAGAAGTCCAAAAATGTTTTGCTGCAGGACACAGGTGGCTGTGCTAGGACAGCCAATGTAGAGCAAGGGACAGAGAAAACAGAGGAGCAGAGTGATGAGCAGGGTGTAACTGAGAGCCAGGTTATTGGCCTTGACAATGGGGGTGTCTCTGTTCTTCAGAAACACCCCAAGAACTACAGCTGTGAGTGATGAGAAGCCCAGGGACATGAAGCAAATTGTCTTCCCCAAGGTGTCATCATAGCCCAGAAATGTCACAGTTTTCGGGAGGCAGTGGCTCTTGTCTGTGTCTGCATAGTGAGTTTCTGGACACTTCACACACTGATCCATATCTGGCAGAAATGCAGGTGATCATGAGTGCATGCTCCGGTTTCCCCTTGTATTCTAAGCCTCTTCCCAGCTCCCTCACACTGCACTGTTATCAGAACCATCTTGCTTTGTGTCTGATGTACATATAAAAACACTTTCCAGATAATATTTCTAAATTCTGTTTTTCTTTTAGTTAAAGAACCTATGATTCTTTTTCTGTCATTCCAGATATGGTTTCCTTGCCTTTAGTGACACAGTTGTATCAGTTTTAGAAGTCACTACAGCACTCACATACATTGTATGAACCTATTTTGGCTCTGGCATTGCCTCTTTATTAATACCTTCTATTTTAGGAGGGCGTTGGACTTCAGTGCGATAGAATGTCCTTTGGAATCCTAATTTTATAATGATTTTCCTATGTGTCCCAGATGTAAAGTATCCATAGTGCTCTCTAAATTTCTTCATTCTCTGAAGGAACCTGAGCGAAATAATATTCTGAAATTCTTGGAACCTTGAAATGATTCACCAGTGACACAGTTCTCATAACCCTACAAAATGCTACCTATGTAATACTAGATACAGAACTGCTCATACGTTCTTATGTCTTTATTGAGCAACATTTGAACACTGTTCATGAGAGCCTGTCAATTTGATCTTAGATCATAATGTACACATATGGATTTTTTTCTAAATTTTAATATATTGACAAAATATCTATATTTCTTTTTTTTTTTTTTTCGAGACAGGGTTTCTCTGTGTAGCCCTGGCTGTCTTGGAACTCACTCTGTAGACCAGACTGGCCTCGAACTCAGAAATCTGCATGCCTCTGCCTCCCAAGTGCTGGGATTAAAGGCATGCGCCACCACTGCCCGGCAATATCTATATTTCTATATCCCTTTTAATTTTTTATTATATTTTGTTTTCTTTATATCATGACATCACCATTCATATTCCCTATATAATACATTCTGATCTGAGTATTTTACCCACCCATAACACCCCCTAGATCCTTTCCATTTCTATGCCCAGCTAGTTCCACATCCTTTCTTTTTCTCTCTCTTTAAAAAAGACATAAAAATCCCAACAAACCATAAAAAACAAGAATTAAAGAAAACCCTCACTCTCACCCACATGCACACACAAACTTTGGAAACATAAAGTTGTAAACTAACATATTAAGAAAAAATTCAATAAGACCAAAAATAGGCAGAAATCAGGTGCAGGTCACACTAGTTAGATGAACAGAGATCTTCTGCACCAAGCTAAGCACCAGAAGTCCTGCTCTTAACTTAATAAGAGAATCCCTTCTAGATCAGAGGTCATGCAGACCACCAGAAATCCATGCCACAAAGATCAGAAGACCAAAGAAGATACAGAAACCAAAACCCCCAAAAACAAACCTAGAAAATAACACCTAGGTTTATAATGATCCCAACTCTAGATACCTAAACACCAGTGTAGGACACAGTAAACAACAGTCAGGGCAATTTGCCACCACCAGAGCCCAGCTATCCTAAGACTGCAAGACTAGAATATTTCAATGCAGCTGAAGCAGAAGAAAATGACTTTAAAACCAAGTTTAGAAAGATAATATGGTCCTTAAAGAAGAAATGAAAATGTCTTAAAGAAACCGAGAAAAGACAAACAAAAAATTGGAGGAATTAAAAAATACCTTAAAGAAACAAACAGACAAACAAAGAAACAAGTGGAGGAAAATTTTCCAGACCAGAAAATGGAAACAGAAGCCACAACGCAAACAGAAATTGAGGGCATTCTGGAAATGGAAAATTTAGGTAGGCGAACAGGAACTTTAGGTTCAAGTATCACCAATAGAATACAAGAGTTGAAAAAATGAATATAGGGGATGAAGCTATTATAGAAAAAACTAGATTCATTGTTCAAAGAAACTATTAAATCTAAAAAATTCCTAACCCAAAACATCCAGAAAAATTGGGATATTATGAAAAGACCAAAACTCAGAATAATAGGAAATGAAGGAAAAGATTTCCACCTCAAAAACATATTTACCAAAAGTATAGAAGAAAAATTTCCTAACCTAAAGAATGTTATAAAGGTTTTCCAAGAAGAATATAGAACACATTGTTGATTGGACTAGAAAAGCACGTTTCCAAGCCATGTAATAATCAAAACCACTAAACGTACAGAACAAAGAATGAATATTAAAAGCTGCAAAGGAATAAGGACAAGTAAGATAAAAAGGCTGATCTATTAGAATTATATCTGAGTTCTCAATGGAGGTGCTCAAAGCAGAAGGGCCTGGGCAGATGTCTTATAGACTCTAGGAGATCCCAGATATCAGCCAGCAAAACTTTCAATCACCATACATGGAAAGACCAAGATATTGCATGATGAAGCAGAATTTAAACAATATCTCCACCAACCTGCCCTACAGAGGATACTAGAAGGAGAACTTCAACTCAACAAGGCTAACTCCACTCAAAAAAAACATAAATAAATAATTATAATGAAGATCCTAAAAAGAGAGAAGGGCCTGAACATATGTCATGCTGACTCTAGGAGATCACAGATGCCACCCCAACATAACTGTCAATTGCCGTACATGGAGAAAACAAAATATTTCATGACAAAGGCAAATTTAAATGTAATATATCTACAAATCCATCCCTATAGAAAGTACTAGAAAGATAACTTCAACCCAAGGAGATTAACTGTATCCATGAATATGCAAGCAATAAATAATGTCACTCCAGCAAAAACAAAAGAAGGGATACACACACACACACACACACACACACACACACACACACACACACACACCCCACCACCACCACCACCACCACCAGTATAACCACCACCACCAAAATAAGAGGAATTAGCAGTCATTGGTTATTAACATCTATCAGTATTAATGGACTCAATTTCCCAATAAAAAGTCGCAGGCTAACAGAATGGACCTGAAAGCAAGATGATTGAGATGTAGGCTTTTTGTAATGAGATTCATAATAGTGAACATAGTGTGTGATTGACTCTTTTACATGCACAAGGGACTCTTCTTTTCCTACTGGGTTGTCTTGTCCAGACTTGACATGAGGGCTTATGCCTAGTCTCATTGCATCTTGTTATGGCACATTCAGTTGACAACTCTGTCATTTTCTCGAGGGAACTGGAAGAGCAGAGGATTTGGGGGAGAAGAGAGTTCAGGGGTGTTGACTGGGAGCAGGGGAGGCTGTGATTAGGATGTGTTGTATAATATATAGAATTTTATAAAATCAAAGAAAAATAGCATTATGATCTGCTAACAAAAACATGGGTGTCAGGGAGCAAAATGTGGTGGTTTGAATGAGAATGCCCCTCACCCCATACATTGCCCCTCCTTGGTGGCACCGGCTGGAAAAGATTAGGACATGCAGCTCTTTTGTGTGAGGCATGTTACTGTTGAAGGGCTTTAAGGATCTTGTCATTCAGTACACTTTCTTTGTCTCCTACTTGTGGATCAGCATGTGAGCTCTCAATTGTTCTTGTTATGCTGTCTTAGTTGATTTTAGAATGCTGAGAAGAGACGTCATGACAAAGGCAACTTATAAAGAATGAATTTAACTTGCAGACTCACAGTTCTAGATAGAGAACATGGCAATATAGAGGAAGGAAGGGATATGGAAAAAATAGCTGAAAGCCTGCATCTGATCCACAAGCATGAGGCAAAGGAGTGGGGAAGATGGAGGTGGAGGAGGAGAGAGAAGGGGAAAGGGAGAGAGTAGGAGAGAGGGATAGTGAATGCTAAATGGAAATAAAATGGGCTGCTGATCCCTCCAAACCCATCCTCAATGGCAGTCCTCCTTGAACATGGTCACACCTCCTAATCCTTCCCAAGAAATTCTATAACTGTAGCCCAAGTATTCAACCATAAAAGCATATGGGGGCCTTTCTCATTCAAACTCACACATGCCTTTGCTCTGCCTTCCTGGATTCCAAGTACATAATAATGTTAGCCAATTAAAGGCCAGCTATTATAAGTCACTTGTTCACATTTTGTCATATTATTTAAAAAGACAATAAGTCAAAATGCATCTTGAAATGAAGCAGAGTACTCTGGTGATGATAAATTGGCTTTCTTCAGGCAGCCTCAACCACAATGATTCAAGAACACAAAGCATGTATGAATTTCAATGTCAAGAGTGTATTACTAGGGGAATGTCAAGATGGGAATATGGGAGTGGGTGGGCGAGTGGGTGGGAGGTGGAATTCCCTCATAGAGGTGGGGGGAGGGGGAGGGGATAGGTGGTTTCCAAAGAGGAGACCTAGAAAGGGGGAAACATTGGAAATGTAAATAAAGTATCAAAAAAAAAAAAAGAGTGTATTACTTCAGTGGGAAAAATGAGCTGTAACAGCTTGTGATTTTCTGATATTTGGAAGGAAGAGAATTATTTTCACTGAAGTGAACTGATTGCAGTTTACTTACACATGTTTTATATTTGCTTAGACATTGCAGATATGGACAGGTATGGAATGTCTTCTGTGTGACACTTACCTGTCTCATTGGAAATCTCATTTTCTGGACAAGGAGTGCAATCAAAGCAACAGGCAACTGTGCCCTCCTGGTGGGTTTTCCTGGATCCAGGAAAACAGCTCTCACTGCATACAGACTGTGGAATCTGAAGATGGAATGTATGATAGCAAATGGTCAGTTTTTGTGGAATTGCCAATAGTGTGTTTTTGAATGTAGAACCATAAATTTGTTTATGTCAATTTCTCTAAATTCAGATAGATGAATTGCTTTTACTACTAGGATGTTCTTGGTATCATGTCTTGTTATGGCTACAAATCTGTTACCTCTTTACTCTTAGATACAAATACAAATATTATTTTTCAATGAGAAATGTTCAGCATGTCTGTGTTGTGTGTTTTAGGATCACTGTGGAAATGAATCTATGAGAATTATTAGGAAATATTTTTTTTAGGTTTGTTTACTTGAGGTGAAAAACCATCTGTAATAGTGGGTGTCTCTGATTTATTGGTCATCATCCCTGAATAAATAAAAAGCAGGGAAGGATGTTAACAGCAGCACTCAGCAGTCTCTGCACTCTGACTGTTAATTCAATATGAGTCACTGTCTCCACCACCTAAGAACATGGCTCTCTGCAGTGATAGAATATCCTCTCAACCTTTGAGCCTAGAAAATGCTCCTACATTGTTTTGTTAGGTAGTATTTTTGCAAAAGCAAAACAAACATCTAACACAGGTACACATTCCCATCATGCTCTTCTGTCTTGACTGGAGCGTAGAACGAAAAGGCCCACTGACTATTGACTGAAAACTGAGTCAGGATTAAGCCAGCTCTCTGTCAGATGATCTGAGA
This sequence comes from Uromys caudimaculatus, assembly GCA_028551405.1. Taxonomy (NCBI): domain Eukaryota; kingdom Metazoa; phylum Chordata; class Mammalia; order Rodentia; family Muridae; genus Uromys; species Uromys caudimaculatus. Next base: position 7,717,769 of record CM052717.1, on the reverse strand, counting down.
TAGTGATGGAAATCATCCTGAAAAATTTTGTATTCATGGCATTAAGTAAATGAGAAGATTAAAAACTCAATAGTTCATTTTGAAAAATTAGGTGTTAAGATAATTCTGTATATTGGTGGTCATTACTTGCCTATGAGTGAGCCCTGAGTGAGCAATGAAGAATCCTGACACGCAAAAACATGATTTTGAATTTTACATAGTGTTCAAAACACATGAGTAAGATGCAACCCACCTCTGTAGATCCTGTGGCCCACTGTATCATGTTAGAAGATATGGATAATTTCTGGTCCTTTGGAGCATTTGGAGAAAATGTTCCCACTTTCACATTTAGCCCAAGACCATTTGGGAAATTCCAAAAGTTGAGAATGTCATACTCTACATGTGATTTCCTTTTCCAACCAAGAACCATATTCTCTCTATCCTGATTGATGAGTTGTGTTTTCCTTAGAAAGGGGTGAAGCTAAAAGAGATGCAAGTGTTTCTATTCCATACACTAGAGAGAAGTGAAGGCCAAGCAGAATCAGGAACTATCTCTATTTCATTTTAATCCCTGATGTGAAAAGCATCTTTAATACAGGTATCAACCACACATAATACTTGATACTGAAAGCATCATTATCTTCTAAAATGTTTCAAACAGTTTCATTAAAATACTTAAAACCAAGAACCCCCCAAATCATGACTGTGCATGGAGAAAACTCTCAGCTCTTTTGAAAATATAGTCACACCCCAATACATTTAAAAAATATTTAGAGTTTCCATTGCAAAATTAATGATTTTATGAGTGATCATTTATGTAATGTAAGCATTTTAGAGTGTTCATATTCATTATGATAATTCCCAGTCTTTGATTTTTCTGTTGTGTGAAATCTCTGTGGTAAATGGACTTTTCATATTGAACATTTTAGTGTGAAAATAATGTAAATATCTATATATATATCTATCTCACAGTCTTTCTTGCAGATTGTTGACAAAATAATATAATCTATGTATTGCCTAGTTTGAATGAATTTACAAAGTCATTGAGTGTCATATTACTGATATCACAATACAACTGAAGTGACATTACCTGCCAAGGGAAGAATAACATCTTTTTTCCTTTGTCATGAGTTTGAAATTGCTCTTGATTGAGAATCATCTCATGCAGACTATGGGCCACAGCATACACAGCATTGTACACATTGTAACTCTCTTCACTCATGGCCATGTCAAATATGTTCCCAGGCAAGAATCCCAAGGAGGCATTAGGCAGACAGTTATGCACAATTTTACAATCTTTCTTAACAAATGAACAATTGAAATATCTGTGCCACAATACATGAAGATAAGTGTCTTCTGGGTATTTAGAAGGGTTGGATTTCTGCAGAAAATCTGTAAAATTAGGAATCTCCTCACGATGGTGTGAAAAAATAAGAGCCCCATGCAACGAGTCTATCATGAAATAATCATCAAATTTAGAAACATCCCACTGTGAGATTAGTATCCATACTTTCCATGTGAGTAACTTCTGCTTAATATTTACTATTAAGCTTAATAGAGAATCAGAGTCCCCATAAATAATGATGACATTTGTTGATGATTCCAGGATTTGTACCTGATTTTTCCAGGATTTGGCAAAAAATGAACCCTTGATGACTAGGATCATTTCTACAAATGCTGTGCAGACTCCATTTTTATCCATCTCACTTCTTAAATCTGACATAGTCTGGGCACCTTTGTCATCATCTATCATAAATAACCCCACCCAGATCCAGTGGAAATGCAGCATCAAAGATACAATGCCAAATGTCAGAGATGTGTCCTTGGGGGCCATCTGGTACAGAGAAGAAAACCATCTTTGTTCACTCAGGAGATGATCAAAAGGCCCAAAAGTAAGCTGTAGAAAAAAAATGTCATAAAATTCAACTCAATTCTACAGCAGTGGTTTGAAGTCCTCAGGACAATCTTTCTTTGAGGGTCACACTTTCGTTTTTATGTGTTTTCAAGAAAAATACAGAAAAATTCTTAAGTTCAATAGTGTGCTGTGTCTATTCTGCCTATCCCCTTTTATCTGTTCTAAGATACAGAAACACAGATGTACCATTAACTGTCTGCCTCATCTTGCTATCTGTGAAGAGTGATTTAAGTTTCCCTGTTTTCTCTCACAGCCTCCTAAAATGTCACCAAGTCGAACTGACCTCACATCCTATCCCATCATTGTCTCTCACCTGTGGAAATTTGTAAAGGTCCAGCAGTGTTGCTATGTTTTCAGATATTATCCATGATGGTCCTGTAAGTACAGCAGCAGAATTGCTCTCACTTGCACTTATGTAGTTAGGGATGTCATAATTAGACCCTGAAAGTAAGCTAAAAAGTTTGACCAGAGCATACCTTTGACCATGTGGGACATTATTGATCTCAAATCCCAGGGATACGTTGGGTAAAAGATAGGGGTTGATGTTAATCTCCTCAATGGCAAACCTCATGGCCAAAATACATTGGTAGTTTCTCAACTTAAACCTGAACAGATGGTAGAACAATATTTAGGAGGTAGATTCATATCACATATCATATGTGCAAGTTTAGTACATTGGCTTTTATAATTTGAATGCTTGTATTTCCAAAAATCCATATTTAAATATCTTCTCAGTATTTTCTGGAAATAGAACAGGATTGTTCTTTCCCCTTTACTTATTTTTCATTGAAAATATTTCTTTTTTTCCACACAATTTTATTACATTTCCCCCTCCACCACTTTCCCTGGTCATGCCCACATCTCATACTATCAAAACTCACACCCAGTCTTTTTTTCTGTTACTAGAAAACAAAAAGGTATGCTAAATAATAATACATTAAAATAAAAACAAAGAAACCAGAATAGGACAAAACAAACAAACAAACAAACAAACAAACAAACAAGAACCAAAGTAAAAAGACAAGGGACAGAGATATATAGAGACGCAAAGACACATATGTTCTCGTTTGCAGAAAACCATAAAAACAAAACATAACAACAAAAACATTCTATGCATAGTATGCATACAAAAGTCATGTATGGTTAAAAAAGTGCCATTGAATTTAATCTTTTTGTTTATGGGCCTGGCCATAAGTATAATATGTATATCTAAAAAGCCTGATTGGAGACAATTATTATTTTTTGTATTTGCCATTGTGTTAGGGATGGGGGCTTGTAATAGCTTACAAATAGCTTCTGAATTAAAGATGGGGTCTTATGTCCATTTCCCCTCTAATCACTGGCAGCCTATTTGTCATAGACTGGTACAGGTTCTCTACATAGTTCCACAGTCTCTGTGAGTTTACATGTCCATCAGTCTAGTTATGTTTAGAAGGCATTGTTTCCTAGTCTTATTTATATTCTCTGGCTCTTGCAACTTTTCCTCTTCCACTTCTGCATTTTTTGAGCCCTTAATAGGTTTTATGCACAGATCTCATTTAGAATTGAGTGTGCTACTGCTGTTGGAATCTTCTCTGATGATTGCAGAGTGAGACACTGATCTGTAAACATAACAGAATGTTCTAAGGAGTCATTTTATTTTGGTATAAATTTAGCAGAACAATACTATTTGTTTTTCCTCTTGGTCCATGGTCTATCTAGTTTTAGGTTCTGGGCAGCCCAATCAGTGTTGGCTTCCATCTCACAAAGGAGTAGATTGTAAACCCAATCAGAAATTGCTTCCTCAATCTCATAAGCTTTGTGCCACTATTGTACTATTGCATACTTTTGTCTTGCAGGCAGGAAACCATTGTTGATCAAAGGGTTTGTAGCTGGGTTGATCTTTACATTTCTCCTTTGATAGCATCCAGAGTGTCTTCCAGTATCATGAACATTAGTCCATAAGTATAAAGGTTCTAGGTAGACACCAGCTCGTCTTCTTCATGTTCAATAAGTTGTGTTAGTGTTGTATTCAGCAATAGGGTCTTACCTTCATTTTGTGTAGGGCAACAAATAGCCTTAGCCATAGCCTGGGTTGTTTGGATGTTCCCATAGAACCGATTTTGACTCAATGACAATGACTCAACCAGTTTCTAGAACTGTAAGTTTCATTTGTTGGCAAGAAATGGGTGAGTTGTGGCTTTCTCCTTGGTGATTCCTTTGAAATTTCTTTCTTCTATCTAACTGTGTGACTATCTGTCTGTCTATGTTTCTATCTTCAAAGAAGTTGTTACACTAAAGAAAACCAGATAGTGCAAGGCAAGCACAAGAACATAAGCAACAGAAACCAATGTTGCTTGGCAACATTAGAACCCAGTTCTTCAACCACAGCGAGCCCTGAATACTCCAACACACCTGCAAAGCAAGATTCAGATCTAAGTTCTCATCTCATAAAGATGATAGAGGACTTTAAAAAGGACATAAGTAACTCCATTTAAGGAATACAGGAGAGAACAGATAAAAAAGTAGAAGCTCTTAGAGAGGAAACACATAGCTTACCCAAAGAAATACAGGAAAACAACATCAAACAGGTGAAGGAATTGAACAAAACCACCCAGGATCTATAAATGGAAATAGAAACACTAACAAAAACACAAAGGTGACAACCCTGGAGATGGAAAACCTAGGAAATGGAGCAGGACACCCAGACACAAACATTACCAACAGAATACAAGAGATAGAAGAGAGAATCTCAGGCTTAGAACGTAACTTAGATTAAATTGACACAGCAGTCAAAGAAAATATGAAAAGCAAAAAGCTCCTCACTCAAAACACTCAAGAAATCCAAGACACAATGACAAGGCCAAACCTAAGAATAATATTTCTATATGAGAGTGAAAATTCCCAGCTCTAAGGGCCAGCAAACATCTTCAGCAAAATAATAGAAGAAAACTTTAACCTAAAGAAAGGGATGCCCATGAACATACAAGAAGCCTACAAATATACAACAGATTGGACCAGAAGAGAAATTCCTCTCTTCACATAATAATCAAAACACCAAATGCACAGAACAAAGAAAGAATATTGAAAGTGGTAAGGGAAAAAGGCCAAGTAACATATAATGGCATAACTATCAGAATTACAGCAGATTTCTCAAGAGAGACTCTAAAAGCCAAGGCAGATGTCATACAGACCCTAAGAGAACAAAAATGCTAGCCCAGGTTACTATGCCCAGAAAAACTCTCAATTACCATAGATCGAGAAACCAAGATATTCCATGACAAACACAAATTTAATCAATATCTCTCCACTAGTCCAGCCCTACAGCAGATAATAGATGCAAAACTCTAACACAAGGAGGAAAACTACACCTGAGTAAATGCAAGAAATTAATTTTCTCACAGCAAACCCAAAATAAGAGAACCATACCAACATAATTCCACCTCTAACAATATAAATAACAGAAAGCAACACTAATTGGTCATTAATACCTCTCAATATCAATTGACTCAATTCTCAAATAAAACAAGATAGGCTAACAGATTGAATATGGAAACAGAATCAAGCATGTTGCTGCTTACCTGAAAAACACCTCAGTAACAAAGACAGACACTACCTCAAAGTAAAAGGCTGAAAAAAAAATTCCAAGCAAATGGTCCCAAGAAACAACCTGGAGTAGTCATTCTTATATTCAATAAATAGACTTTAAACCAGAAGTTATCAAAAAGATGGGGAAAGAAACTACAGATGACAGGAAAAATCCACCAAGATGAACTCTCAATTCTGAACATCTGTGCCCCAAATGAAAGGGCACCCACATTTGAAAAAGAAATGCTACTGAAGCTCAAAACATACAGTGTACTTCACACAATAATAGTAGGACACTTCAACATCCCATTCTCACCAATGGACAGATCATGGAAACTGAAACAGAGACACAGGGAAACTCCCATGAGTTATGAACCAAATGGATTTAATAGATATCTACAGAACGTTTTACAAAGAATATACTTTCTTCTTAGCACCTCATGATACCTTCTCAAAAATCGACCATATAATCAGACACGAAACAAACCTCAAAAGGTACAAGAACATTGAATGGATCCCATGTATTCTATTGGACCACCAGAAACTAAGGCTGATCTTCAATATAAAAAAAAACAAACCAAAAAACCTCAAACAACCAAAAAACAAACAAACAAAAAACAAAAACCAAAACAAACAAACAAACAAACAAACAAAAACAAAGAAGGAAACAAACAAACAGAAAACTCCCATACACATGGAAGCTTAATAACTCTCTACTCAATGATAAGTTGGTCAGGAAAGAAATAAAAAGAGAAATTACAAACCTTTTAGAATTTATCTAAAATGAAAGCACAAAGTACCCAAACTTATGGGACACAATGAAGGCAGTGCTCAGAGGAAAAAAGCATAGCTCTGATTGCCTTCATAAAGAAATTGGAGAGATCATACAGTAGCATCTTAACAGCATATCTGAAAGCTCTAGAACAAAAGAAGCAAATACTCCCAAGAGGAGTAGATGGTAGGAAATAATCAAACTCAGGGCTGAAATCAACAAAATAGAAACAAAGAATCAACAAATATAGATGCTGGTTCTTTGAGAAAATCAACAAGATAGATAAACCCTTAGCCAAACTAACTAGAGGGCACAGAGACAGTATCCAAATGAACAAAATCAGGAATGAAATGGAGACATAAGAACAGAAACCAATGAATTTAGAAAATCATCAGATCCTACTACAAATGTCTATATTAGCCGGGCAGTGGTGGCACACGCCTTTAATCCCAGCACTTGGGAGGCAGAGGCAGGTGGATTTCTGAGTTCGAGGCCAGCCTGGTCTACAGAGTGAGTTCCAGGACAGCCAGGGCTACACAGAGAAACCCTGTCTCGAAAAACCAAAAAAAAAAAAAAAAAAAAAAAAAAAAAAAGAAGTCTATATTAAAGAGAACTGGAAAATCTAGATGACATGGATGATTTTCTAGACAGATTCCATGTAGCAAAGTTAAATCAGGGTCAGATAAACCATCTAAACAGTTCCATAACCCCTGAGTAGAAACAGTCATTAGAAGTCTCCCAACCAAAAAAAGAAAAATCCAGGGACCAGATGGTTTTAGTGCAGAATTCTATCAGACCTTCAAAGAAGACCTAATACCAATACTTCCCAAACTATTTCACAGAACAGAAACAGAAGGAACACTACCCAATTCATTCTTTGAAGTCACAGTTATCCTGAAACTAAGCCACACAAAGACCCAACAAAGAAAGAGAACTTCAGACCAATTTCCCTGATGAATAGCAATGCAAAAATACTGAATGAAATTTTCGCAAACAAATTCCAAGAACACATCAAAATGATCACTCAACAAGATCAAGTAGACCCCATCCAAACGATTCCGGGATGATTCAATATACAGAAATCCATCAACATAATCCACTATATAAACAAACTCAAAGAAAAAAACATGATCATCTCATTAGATGCTGAAAAATTCTTTGACAAAATACAACACCCCTTCATGTTAAAAGTGTTGAGGAGATCAGGAATTCAAGGCCCATATTTGAACATAATAACAGCAATATACAGCAAAAGAACACACAACATCAAACTAAATGGAGAGAAATGAAGCAATTTCACTAAAATCAGGAACAAGGCGAGGTTGCCAACTTTTCCCCTTTCTATTCAATATAGTATTCAAAGTTCTAGTGAGAGCAATTAGACAATAAAAGGAGGTCAAAGTGATACAAATTGGCAAGGAGAAAAGCAAGATACCACTATTTGCAGATGATATGATGATGATACATAAGAGACCCCAAAAATTCTACCAGAGAACTCCTAAATCTGATAAACAACTTCAGCAATGTGGCTGGATATAAAATTACCTCTAACAAATTGGTAGCTTCTTCTAGTGAAAGAATACATGAGCTGTGAAAGAAATTAGGAAGATAAACCCTTCACAATAGTCACAAATAATATAAAATATAATTGTATGACTCTAACCAAGTAAGTTAAAGATCTTTATGAGAAGAACTTCAAGACCCTGAATAAGGAAATCAATTGAGATCTCAGAAGATTGACAGATATCGCATGTTCATAGATCGGCAGGATTAATATAGTAAAAATGGCTATCTTACCAAAAGCAATCTACAGATTCAGTGCAATCCTGATCACAATCCTGATCACAATTCCAACTCAATTCTTCACAAATTTAGAAAGAGCAATTCTCAACTTCATTTGCAATAACAATAAACCCAGAATAGCGATAATTATTCTCAACAATAAAAGAACTTTTGGGGGAATAACCATACCTGACCTTAAGCTCTTCCACAGAGCAATAGTCATAAAAACCACATGATATTGGTCCAGAGACAGAAAGGTGGATTACATTGATGGATTTCCAGGTATTGAACCATCCTGCATCCCTGGGATGAAGCCTACTTGATCATGATGAATGATCGTTTTGATGTGTCCTTGGATTCGGTTTGCGAGAATTTTATTGAGTATTTTTGCATCAATATTCATAAGGGAAATTGGTCTGAAGTTTTCTTTCTTTGTTGGGTCTTTGTGAGGTTTTGGTATCAGTGTAACCATGGCCTCATAGAATGAACTGGGTAGTGTTACTTCTGTTTCTATTTTGTGGAATAGATTGAAGAGTATTGGTATTAGGTCTTCTTTGAAGGTCTGATAGAATTCTGCAGTGAACCCATCTGGTCCTGGGCTTTTTTTCGGTTGGGAGACTTTTAATGACTGCTTCTATTTCTTTAGGCATTATGGGACTGTTTAGATGATTTATCTGATCCTGACTTAACTTTGGTATTTGGTATCTGTCTAGAAAATTGTCCATTTCATCCAGATTTTCCAGTTTTTTGAGTATAGGCTTTTGTAGTAGGAGCCGATGATTTTTTGAATTTCCTCAGAATCTGTTGTTATGTCTCCCTTTTCATTTCTAATTTTTTAAATTTGGATACTGTCTCTGTGCCTTCTGGTTAGTCTGGCTAAGGGTTTATCTATCTTGCTGATTTTCTCAAAGAACCAGCTCCCAGTTTTGTTGATTCTTGTATAGTTCTTTTTGTTTCTACTTGGTTGATTTTAGCCCTGAGTTTGATTATTTCCT
>CM052717.1:7682657-7698295 GCA_028551405.1 Uromys caudimaculatus | reverse complement strand
AGTTTAAAATTTGAAAATAAACTTTATGTAGGTCTATGGTTCCTGAAGCACCTACTTTCTAAGCATTTCAAACAGCTATTATACTCATGAAGTATTCTCAGCCTACATTTTTATTTTACTTTATTTTATTTATTTTTTATATGGGCTTTGCCTCATATATATCTGTATGTCACATGCATTCCTGGTTCCTATGTAATTAAATCTCCTAGGTTAGGAATTTTACTCAGTTGTGAGCTGTGATATAGGGGCTAGACATGAAACCTTGTTGCAATGCAAGAAGAGCCAATGATCTTAATCACCAAGCAATCCACTATGTCAATGATAACAATTTAAAAGACTGGAATCCTAAAAATTATTTTGCAAATTTTACTGCTACATCATATAGTTTATGGCTCCCTAATCATGTGGGATGCTGGGATGCATCTTTTTTCCCAAGTGATACATAATGTTTTAAGGAAATAATATTAGTGATAAGGACTCAGCATGAGTAGATGGATAGGTCATGATCTCTTATCAGAGCTCACTTTAACAGTGTCACAGTTTTAACACACTCATCAAAACAAGCAAGTATTCAGAAGATGAAATTTGAAAGACAAGTGACTTCTAACCAGGGGCACTTAAGATACTGCATATTCTTCTAGAGGGCATTAGTTCCCTTCCCAGCACCCACATGACAGGTATCAACATCACAAAGCTATTGTTTGGGATTCAAAGCTGTATCCTTGTCTCTGTGTTTGCTGCATGCATAGTATTAAACATCGTGATACAGGAATGAAAATAAAATTTTTTACAAAATAAATATAACTTATAGCCTTGTCCTAGGGATATTTATACTATACATTAACCATCATTAGACGTTTCTATATAATACAGTAGTATTAAGACCCACTTTTCCTTCAAAAATAATGTGACAATTATAGACATAATTAATGGTCAGAGTCATCTTAATTTAACACATAGATTAAAAGTTCATTTAACAAGATATTCTTATCTTTTCAATTTCTTGACAGGGTTTCTTGTAATATATGTAAATTTGAAAGTTCTAATGTGATTTACATAAAGACTATAATCCCTTCTTATGGCCCATCCTTCCTATGTACATTCCTGTAATTGGACATCTTAAGAGCACATTGAAAAGCAGAACACTCATTTAATGTTTTCTACTATTTTTAATGTTTTTTTTTAAAAATTATACATTTCCAGTTGTGTGTGTGTTTGATTGTGCATATGTGTGTGCATGTGTGTATGTATGTTGTTATGCACATGTGCCATTTAAGTTATCTTGATGTCCAGAACAGTGCATCTAATCCTTTGGAGCTATTGTTACAGGTGGTTGAGGACATTGAGGGAGATTATAGGATCCAATGTATACAACTATAGTGGACATGTTACTTATAGGCAATATCATTAAAGGAAACATTGAGAGTCATTCTAAAAGGATATAGGTCCTGCAATATAATCATATATTTGTGATTATGAAACAAATATATATTTCTCATTTAGAGTTAATAGAATATTAGATGATGATTTCTCCCTGATCTTTTAAACAGAATTTCTCTGTGGTCTTAACAAAATTATATAGTACTTGGGGACTACATATGAGGCAGAAGAATCACCTCGATGGCCACCAGGGAGAAAGGAGAGGACTTTGGGCCTGAGGGTGCTAGTGGCCCCAGTAAAAGGCAATGTCAAGGTGGGAATATGGGAATGGGTGGGTGGGTAGGTGGGAGGAGGAATTCCCTCACAGAGGAGGGGAGGGGGAGGGGACACGGGGTTTCCAAAGAAAAGGGGAATCATTGGAAATGTAAATAAAGTATCAAAAATAAAACAAACAAACAAACAAAAAAAAAACAAAAAAATAAAATAAAAAAATAAAAGTCATTGTTGAAAAGATCTCCACAGCCACTATGATCTTACCCTTAGTTCTATGGTAGACAGGGAGGATAGTGACCCAGACACTCAGAATACCAGCATGCTGAATGTCAGTAACTTGGCTTCATTGAATGTGCCAGGCAGGTTCCTGGACAAGAAAGTCAAAATGAAACTCTCAAGACCAGGTAGGCCAGATATCCTAGTGTCCAGTAAAAGGCAGTGACTGAACCCTTGTTGCAAAACAATAATGACATGATCATGCTCAGATTGTGAATCAATATCCACAGGAGGAGGAGAAGCACCTTGCCAGACTGCACAGATAGTAACTTGGGTGAGAGTGTAGATGGGAATGACGTAGTTAGATGCTCCTGAAATAAGAGAGTACTTCATCATTCTTCCTATGGCTGCGACTTTGAATGCGAGTACCACAGTAATTGTTTTGGTCAACATAGTGGAAACAGCCACAGTAATACAACTCCAAAAGTGATTTGCTGTAGGATGCAGGTGGTTGAGTGTGAATGACCAATGAAGAGCAAGGGGCAGAAGAAACAAAAGATCAGTGAGATGAGCAAGGTTTATGTAAGAGTGCCATTATTGGCCTTAAGAGTGGGAGTACCTTGCTGCTTCACATATACAACAAGAAGCACAGCTATGAGTGCAGACAAGCACAAGGCCATTAAGAGAATTGCCATCGCCAAGGAAATCTTCATAGGTCAAAAATATAAAAGCTTTATCAACGCAGGATTCTGCACTGGGTTAGCATACTGGCCCTCTGGACACTTGACACACAAACACATATCTCATGGAGAAATTAAGATATCATTAATGTATCTTTATTAATTTTATTGACATAGTATTTCATCTAAGTATGTAGAAGAAATGTTGTCATATATGAATATGGTTCTAAGGATACATTGGAAGGAGATTGCTTCACAAAATAATTGCTTCTACATTTTAATGCTGATTTTCTTCATGAGCACTGATACACAAATACAATTTTTATCAATTTTACTATCTTGATGACATCATTTATTACATTACCACAAAGCACAGATATTTCAGTTCATTATGGATGTTATGCTGAAATTACTTACATTGGGGAAATTACAGAAGCTAAGTTAATTAAAGATAATTTTGCTGAATGTATTTTGAAATCACAGATGTTTTGGATTCAGTTATTCCTTATGTATTTCTCTCTTATAAGAATGCTGTCCCATGAGAGAAACTGTCTTCTATCGGGAAAAGACCTGTGATAGTTCTTCTAGGTTATTTTCCCAACCTAAAACCCTTGACAACAAATCGACACTAAATGGAACCAGTAGTGTGTGTATATATTTGTAAGTGTGTGTATATAAAAAAGTGACAAAGGCGCTCATGAGTTGGAAAGTAATTATGTTTATGTGGAAAAATGAAGAGGGTGAGTGGGATAGGTGAATGTTATAAGAATATAGAAATAATCCTTAAAAACTACAAAAATTCTTGGTTTTCTACTTGTCTAACAGTATGGCCTTTGTATTACTCATGTATTTTCATAAAAATAGGTATCCCTATCACTAAAGTAAAAGCATGTGTACATTTTTACCTCTAAATATCACTACATCTTGATTAGACAACACCTGAGAGAGGACAACAATTTTCTCCTTCCACAATTGCCATCTCTGTGAGACAGAGACTCAGTGAGTGTAAACATGGATGAAGGAGATATTGATACACATAATTAAAAAGCATCAATCTAGATTTCATGAGCAAGAGTGTCAATAAGGAATGTTTATGTTACTCAATAATATCCCATTCATACAAGGTTATCACTGCCATTGTAAATATAGAAAATATGATTTCCTTTACACTGAATCATTGAAGAATTAGTGAAAGGAGTGATTTACCAAGGTTTGAATTCTTTTTACATGAAAACGTGCATTCATGGAAATCTGTTATTATTTACCTTGTTGAAGACCGTAGGAATTTCATTCAGCTCAGAAGCAAATGCATAGTTCTTGGAGAAGTCCTGATATCAATTCTCACCATCCATCTCACAGCCTCCTGTAACCTTCATTATACTTGTTAAACTACTTGTGTATGTTTTTTGTAGAATGGTATTGCTATCAATAGACAAGAGCTTGGAGTTGGTTACCTCCTACTATTTTATGGGTCCTTTGGATAAACTAAGTTTATCAAACTTAGTGGGAATTGATTTCATTTCTTAGCTATCTTATTGGCCATAATTCTGCCTTAAAATTTTTCATTTAATTACATATGATAACAGGAAGAGAAGAGAATAAGTACATACCTACCAACTGTATTTAGCTTGTCCTGAATTAATAACCATTTGACTAGTAAGGGTTATGCAGGTGACAATACCATTTTAATAATTGTGGATACTTCCTTTAGTATAAAGCAATTATGTTATATTATTTCCTGACATTAGCTGCATGATGTGTGTAAAATATCTCATAGAGGACTTCTCATATTATTTGTTTCATGTGTCAACACTGATGTCTCATTTTCTACATTTCAAATTATATTGAACAATTGGAGAATGGGTGTATAAATATTGCATGAAAACGTCTGTTTAATATTAAATAGTTTTTAATAATTTTACACCCAATTATTTGCCCCCTTGATTAATCAAACAGAGAAAATGGTTTTGGTTTCCAGCATCCACAAGACAAAGTTCATCAAGTCTGAAGCCTTATTCTGTTCTCCATGTACTTCTTAACACATAAGTTGTGCATAAACTTATGTGTGGATACATACCTCAATATAAAAAAACCTAATATTTTTCAAAATTTATGATTTGTATCTAATATAATGTTGATATAGAGGGTGTTAATCACTAGGTAAGTTCTTATGTTGAGTACACTGACACTTCCATTTTCCTTTCAAAACAGTTTCTTTGAAAATATACAATCTCCTGTAAATTTTCAGTGTCAAAAATATATGAGAAGCAATAAATTATAAAAAGCGAGACCTTTAAAGTTATTGTATTCTTATAATGATAAACATAGGAAAGTCAGTCATTATATACACAATGTTAGCCATTATATGTGTGAAATATATCTCAGTATGGGTGTGAGAGGATAATCAATGTGAAAAGTTTATTCCTGCAGGAAATACTTATTTGTTTCATTAGAAATTACATTTTTTTTGGCAGGGGTTGCAATCAGAATAGCAAGCAGCCATTCATTACTTGCAGAACTTTCTAAACCTAGGACCACAATTATTTTTGCACACACAGAGTGGCATCTGGTGAGAAATAGACACATGCTGCTCTCAGGAGTTTTGCCCACTTCTTCCAAACACATACTATATTTGCATGTGGAGATATTAATATGCCTCTTTTATATACACCAACTAAGTGACTAAATTTCACCTAATACATTTTATAGAACCAAACATGAATATATGGAAACACATAGTTAAAAAGTAGAATCATCTCTCAATTTTTAGAAATTCAAGAGGAAGTCTACTGTTGTTGTGTGCAAATTCTAAGGAGACTGCAATTTGGTCATTCTAGTTATTTATTGTCAAGTTAACATGAAGTGCAGTATAAAGGAAGAGGGAATATTATTTGAGACATTCTCTCAATCAGATGGGCCCATGATTACATCTTTGAGGCATTTTATTAACTGGCGATTTGTGCTGCCAGTGAGGTGCATATTTGGGTCTGAGGTCTTACTGAAGACAGCGTCTTTGCTGATGTCCATGGCCTGTGTTACCAGGAAAGGCCATGTATGAGATGTTCCCTGAGGCCATACTGATGTCCATGGACTGTAGTGATGAATGGGACCATACTGATTAGAGTGTTCTGCATTGCCAACTGATGCCATGAAATTTTCAGCCTCTTTATTGTTCATGAGGGCCATGTCTGGGTCTATGTTCCTTCTGTAGCCAGGGTCTGTGTTGATGTCTATGACCTGTAATAAGAACAAAGACTATGAGCATATTCCTGTTCTGCACTGCATCTTGAAACCTTATTGATACTCATGAGCCATGCTGCCTCTGAGAGCCTGGCCTGTGCGTCTGCTGCAGACAGAGTCCATTTTAATGGTCATTGCTTTCACCAAAATTCATGTAAATGACTTTCTTCCATGTTAATGATGATTGTAAAGTGCTAGGAAGGTGCTTTTGCAATGGTATTATTGGTTGCAGATGGACATTTGAGAGAGAGGTACAGGAAATGCTTCATTAACAAACACTACCACTACTCCCACCCTATCACCCAACAAAGAGTAGCAGCCTAAATATACTTTGACGAATTCAAAGAAAAGTCACAAAATGTATGATAAATATTCTGAAGTTAGCTTTCTGTATGGAAGGGCCTGGAAAATGTTGTGATCAGAGTGCATGATAGAAAATTCCTAAAGAATCCATAAACATATTCTGTTGAAAAATAAAAAAAAAAACACCAATATCACTGGTCTCTGTATTTTGATTAAAGAATGTGACAACGAACCTTTAGTTATTACTAAAAAATATTTGGTAATTATTGCCTGTTTGCTGTTAATCCAATATTGATAGTTTTCCAATAGTTCTTTTTTTCTGGCAAGACTCCTAGACCTGGACACAGATAAAGGGACATGTGAGAACAGGAAGCAGACAGTGAGGATAAGACAAAGGAGAGAGTATTGTGAGACAAAAATGGAATGTAGGGGTCATATCTTAGACAAGCTAGAAACAGCAATGGAAACTCCCAGGAATCTATGAGGGGTAACCCTAAGTAAGAATCCTATTAAACAGTGCTATGGAGCCTGAACAGGCAATCTCCTGCAATTAGCAAGAATTCGAAAGGAGTGACTTGGACAACATCCTAGCCACAAGAGTTTGTCCATCCTATAAATATGAAGAAGTAAAGATGAAGCAGAAATTTTGGAAATTGCCAAACAACGACTGATGCAGCTTGAGACAAGTGCTATGAGAGGGAACCCACCTCTGCTGGTGACAATGAGATTCATCTACTCTTGCACATAGGAGCCTAGCATAACTGTCATCTGAGAGACTTTACCTAGGAACTGAGGGAAACAAATACAGGGACCCACATTCTCACATTAGGCAGAGGTTAGGGAATCCTGCAAGAGGGGAAAGAAAGAATATAAGAGCCATGCAGGTTAAATAAACTGCAAGAGGGCCAGGCAGGGGTGGAGCATGCCTTTAATCCCAGCACTTTGGAGGCAGAGGCAGGAGGATTTCTGAGTTCTAGGCCAGACTGGTCTACAGAGTGAGTCCAGGACAGCCAGGGCTACACAGAGAAACCCTGTCTCGAAACAAAACAAAACAAAACAAAACAAAACAAAACAAAACAAAACAAAACACAAGAAAACCTACAGAATCAAACAATTTGGGGCCATATGATCCCACAGAGAGTGAATGAGCAATCCAATGACACACATGGTACTGTCCTAGGTCCTCTGCATATATGTAACAATAGAGCTGTTTGGTCATCATGTGAGACTTTTCAAAGTGGGAGCAGAGGCTCTCTGTAATGCTATTCCCTGCTTTCAGGGCCTTTCTCCCTACTAAGCAGGCTCTTCTTGTCCCAAGAGGAGAAACTGCCTATGCACCTAGGATTATAAGCAGGGTGATGTCCATGGGAAGCTTCCCCTGTTCTGAAGAGTGAGGGATCAGGAGAGGTTGGAGGAGACAAGATGAAAAGGGAAAGACTGGGAAGAGAGGAAGGAGGAGAATCTGCTTTAAGGATATCAGGTAAATAAATAATTTAAAAAAGAGTGTCCATGGTGGAATCTGCTGTTATATAGATGGGCCCTTTCTATGTCAGGAGGTCCTGTCCTACAGTTTATTTTCTCTCTTTGTTACAAAATAAAATTTAAGTAAAATATATCAAGGACTGTTTCATTTCCAATGTTGAGTGTTTGATATTTGTCTCCAGTCCACATGATTCACATTGTTTTGGAAATTTATAGCTATTATTCACTGTTGATACCAGTGAAACCTTTTTCTTGTGCCCCCTGATTGTAAATTTGATCTTTTAAATATACTCTCTTGATCTTCTATGATTTTCATTATCCTTATCATTTTAACCTTTGCGCAGTTTGACTTTTCTAACTCTTATGCCTAGTTACCAACTTTGTGCAGCCTGTCCTCCACTTGAAGTATTTTTTTTGTGAGACTTTTTCCTGAGATGTTTATTTGATTTATTTTATTTTTCCTTTACATATTTTAGTTTGAAATTCATTCATTATTTTTTACCATTATTGAATTTCTTTGTCACATCCCAACTCATTGTATGCAAGTTTTCATGACCCTTTGTATTTTCCCTCCAGTAATTTGTACTCTCTTTGATCTTTTGGAATATTCTTTAATCATTCTTTGAATTCTTTGTTTAGTACATCAGGTTGCTTTGATATCGCCTTGTTTTCCTCCGTCTATTTCTATATGTGGAAACAGTACACTCGTTGTATTGTAAATGCAGGACATCCACACAAAACCTAAATATAGAAATAATGAAACTGCCGAACAGTGGTGGCACATGCCTTTCATCCCAGCACTTGGGAGGCAGAGGCAGGTAAATTTCTGAGTTCGAGGCCAACCTGGTCTACAGAGTGAGTTCCAGGACAGCCAGGGCTACACAGAGAAACCCTGTCTCGGAAACCAAAAACAAAACAAAAAAACAAACAAACAAAACCCGAAATAATGAAACTAACAGGACTATGAATCAAATGCACCTAACAGCCAACTACCCAATATTTCATCCAAGCACAATAGAATATGTCTTCTTCTCAGCACTTGATTGATCCTCCTCCAAAATGGACTATATAGTTCACCAAAAAGTAAGCATCAACAAATACAGGAAAATTGAAGTAACACCATGTATCTTGTCAGACCACCATGCAACACACCTGGACTTCAACAAGAACGTAAACACCAAAAATCCTATGCAGTTGTGGAAGTTGAATAAGTCTCTACTCAATCATATCTAGGTCAGGGAAGAAATAAAGAAAGAAACTAAAGTCTTTGTAGAATTCACTGAAAATTAAGGTACAACATAACCAAAATTATGGGACACAAAAAAAGTAGTTGTACTAAGAGGAACGTTCACAGCACTCAGTCCTTCCATGAAGAAATTAGAAAATTTTCATACTGGTAATTATAAAGTACACCTGAAAATTCTAGGAAAAAAAGCAACAAGCACACTTCAGAGAAGTAGAAGACAGTAAATATTCAAAATCAGGGCTGAAATCAATCAGTAAGAAATTAAAGATTTGTGTCACATTATCTTGATGCCAGTTTGCCAAACCTGATACTGTGAAAAAAACTGATTAATTTTCTAATGTCTGACTAGTAAATTTTAAAATGTCATCCTTGTACAAATCATAATTGAGTACATTTGGTTATTACTGTCTTCAGTGTTAGTCCAAAGGATTCTGAGGTTTAGAAAAACATTATGTGAGATCTGAACACCATTTATAGACAAAATTAGAGCTTTATTTTATTTGAAGAGGATGGATACATTGGATTTTTCTTACCAATTATAAATAATAAATGAATCTTTCAAATTTTTTATTGTCGAAATGTGTTAAGTAACCTAAATTTAATCAGATATCTTATGGGGTCCATCTCTGCTGACTTTAGTAACTGCTTCTAAACATATCCTTTTAACTCTAAAGAAATATGGAAAGCCTCCATCACAGTGTACAGTGAATGTTCAGCTCCATTCCTTTTCCTCTTCAGTTTCTCTCTTGAAAGTCAAAGAGTTTGGAGTTGAAGAAATTGGTGCACAAAGCCTACATCGAAACACTTGAGTTAATAAGTCATTAACGGCTCAGTACCAGATGTGGCAAGTCTCTAGTGATTGTGGACTCCTGACTCATCAACTCATGCCCTCTTCCATAGCCTCATGGCTTCACAGTCAAGGTCAGCAGCAAGCTCAGTGGTCACCTCCATGGTGACCTCTCCATTATTCTGTCTCACTTGGAACCATTTTCAGTTTATTTACTATGCACTAGACAGTCCTTGTTTTGTACTCAGCTAGCTTTGGCTCAATGTGCCACTGCTTTATCTTTCTGTTCCACATGTGGTACCTGAATTTGATCCAGTCTCATCTCAGCTATGTTGTACTTGGACATTTTAGATGTTTTCAAAGGTCTACTATGGAGAAGAAAGCAAATGTGTACAACAGTAGATGTGTGACATTTATGAGTAATACTGGCTCTGAACAAATTTGAAAACTTACTTGACAGTGTTTTGAGTCAACTGAAAAAAGCATGACTTTTTGAATCTCTGAATGCCTCAGTAGTATCACTCTATTGAATTTTTTTCTTATTAAAGTATGCAGTTTTTAAGACTTTTTTCCTGACTGTACTATGTGATTTTTTTTTTAGCGTGGTATGTTACCATACAGCTGACATGTGATTTTTGTCTGTTTTTTTTTTTTTTTTTTTTTTTTTTTTTTTTTTTTTTTTTTTTTTTTTTTTTTTTTTTTTTTTTTTTTTTTTTTTTTTTTTGGTTTTTCGAGACAGGGTTTCTCTGTGTAGCCCTGACTGTCCTGGACCTCCCTCTGTAGACCAGGCTGGCCTCAAACTCACTTTATTATCTTAGTAGTTTCATGCTGTTTATGTACCATAACCAACCTATTTCCAATGAGAAACGTGTAAGATAATGTATTTACAGCCATTGTTACAAGTTCATAATGTATTTTTCTATCTTGTTTTATATGTATGCTAAATAACATTCAAAATAAATTTTTCTTGATTGAGAAAAGGATACAAAATGCAAAATCCATAATTTTGATAACTGAAAAAATAATAATATTAAATAATTATATTTGAACAGGATGTTTGTCAGTATGCATCTGTGATTATATAAACAGGCAATGCTCATGTAGGCCTTAAATGAACAATAGGTACTACGGCTTTGAATGATATTTTTCCAGAGTAGTCTCTCCTCAAACACACAGCGATATACCTGATCCAGGTGCTGAATAAAGTGATTAATGGCATATGATATAATGCTAGTGTCATTATACTTCTATTTGATTATGAAGGCATTTGATATACTCTTCATGGATATATTTCAGTGATATAATTTTTCTTTTAGAAAGTATTTTGAAATTAATTTCTGAGGAACATAAACATAGCACTACCATCCAACTGAGAACTAGAAACATCTGGAAATTGCGGAGACATTTATACTCCATTATACATGTTTCTAAAGTAATAGAATATAAAATTTAAAATGTAGGAAAAATATCCATTGTGTATTTTTGTATAAAAATGAGCTTTAAATCAGTTGTAATAGAATAATACCATTTTTATATTTATGCTCATGAGAAAAAAATATAACTCCTCTTTGTTCCCAATTATTTCAAATCATTTGATCAAGAAACATAAAATATGTTCCTTCATTCTCAAAGATTCACTCCTATAAGTATTGTCTAGTTCCCCATAGAAATTGTACATAGTTGGTGTCTGTATATATAACAAAGAGACATTTTGAACATTATTTTAACAGCCAACAGAAAAGTAATGCCTTTTGAAATTTCAGTAACAAGAGACACAAATTTGAGGCTAGCACTTCTAAAACTCAAACATTACCTCATGAACACTAATGAATTATTTGAGCTGTCACAGTGACCACATCTTCTCAAGTGGTTTTTTTGTAGACAATGTCAATGAATCCACAAAATCAAAACTGTATTCTACTCACATTGCTAGCATATTCAGCTATACTTAATGAAATTTCTGAAAGATAAACTTAAGTATTAAATGTAAAATGTATAAGGGATAAATAATTTAGACTTAACAAGAGAGGATATATGAATTTTACATAATGGTAAGGATGAACTAGTATCCTCTATGTTCCTATCTTTATTGGTTGACAGCTATCAAATGCCATAGCTGTCATCCTTGCAAGTGACAAAGGAAGAAAGTATCACAACTATTTAAAAATCCAAAACTTTTCAATGAGTGCAAGCATATCACTTATAGAACATACATTTCTTCTCTATTCTAAAGAGACAATAAAAATAATAATAAAAAATGCCTAAGCTGTGTGAAGTTGGAATACATAAACTTGAAGTCATTGGTGTAGATTAGATTTCTTACGTAGAGCAGAAAATGTAAATAAAGTAAATATCCCATAAAAAAGTGTAAATCACATACTGCAGAGACAATGTGTGTCAATATTTACTGCAGAAATATTCATAATAGCTAAGTTATAGAACCAGCCTCGGTATGTATCAACAGAGGACTGGATAAAGAAAACATTGTATAGATGCACAACGGACTTCTTTGTCAGCCATTCAGAGGAATATAGGTATGTCTAATTCAGGCTCATAGATTAGACTCGAGGTAAACTGTGTGAATAAAGCCAATCTCAGAAAGATATTTGCATGTTTTATTTTCTCATTTGTGGTTCTTAGGTGTTTTATAGATATATATAATATATGCATACATGATAAAAAATGAAGCTGCAGGAGAACAAAGGAGACTAACAGGAGGGGGAGGGGATGACAATGAGGGTGGGCAGAATGGGATGCTATAAGTTCAAGATAAACAGTCTACACTTGTATGAGAAATTAACAAATTATAAAATCCCAAACATTAAAGGTATTTTCTAATATAATTTTTGACTAAAATCTCTAGATTCTCATTTGTTTTATATACATTTTCAAACTTTTTGAAAGCTTCTCTTATTAAATGCATGGTAGGTAAAGAATTGTGCCTTCTGTTGCAGGATACAGCCCCCATCTCCTTTTATGCATAAGCATGTTTTGGGTTGTGAATTAGATCAACCTGAAGTGGCAGGAGACTGCAGAAATGTCACTGTATATGACTAACACACACACACACACACACACACACACACACACACACACACACACACACACACACTATTTGTTCTGGTTTGCTTTCCATTTCAATTTGTGGAGGAAAGGCTTTATTTAATCTTACAGCATATAGTCCCTCATAAAGGAACATCAGGGCAGAAGCAGTAGCCTGGATGTGTACAGTGAAGCAGAAACCACTCAGGAGTGCTGTTTACTGGCTCGCTCCCCTCTATACAGCCCAGATCCACCTACCTGCCCATGGGTGGCACTACCTGCAGTAGACTGCTTCTTTCCATATGAGACATTAATGGAGAAAACACCTCCACAGACTTGTCTATAGGCCCATCTTACAGAGGCATTTTCTCAGTTCTAGTTCCCTTTTCCAGATGACCTGACTTAATGTCAAGTTGACACAATCTACCAGCACAATCTCTTCTCAATACATTCCACACATCTCCTCACTGGCTGCATCTGCCTCATGGATGTACTGAAGTCTGATAATGGTAATTTACTGTGAATTTTTGATAGTAAAGTCAATTAGAATTAATAACATAAACTATTAATATAAAAACACAGATTTGTGTGTTTTCTGTGACTCAAGGAAGGGTAAAGATGAGCTTTACTTCTAATTAAAAACATAACAAAAAACAGAAAAATGTGAAACCCAAGAGGAAAAGTATCTTATTGGGCTTAACCTGTTTTTTCCCCATTCTCTCAAGTTTTAAATAGACTCTGTAAGTTTAAAACATTCCTTAAAGGATATGCCATTTAAACAGGCTCACTCCCATTTCCTATCTCCTCTCTGGTAATAAGGTGTGTCCCTGATTCAGTCACCATATGTTGTGTGCCTGTCTTCCCTTAGAAGATGGAATGTGGAATGTGTCGGACAGTTTCCCTGGCTGGCACTTCCCTCAGATGCCCTGTCCCATCTCAGTGCCCATGTGGGACTCTAGCTCAGTTCCGTTACTCAAAGTTCTGTGACTGAGTTGCAGGTTATTTTATTGTTGTTGCTGTAGACTTTATAGCTCCTTTTAGAAAGTACAGACAGAATGATTACATGTTATTATTACATATTTACTTGAGATTATATTCAAATATTATCTTTAGAAAACCATATCCTTTTTGAAAACTTGGAATTACAACTGCCAAATAAAACTTTTTGTTGTTGTAAAAGTGATTCTGGAATTTTTTTTATAAATTGCAATTATGGATATTGAGAACTATCCTTATATAATAGTATTTATATTTACATTAAGAACTTTAATGTAAATTTATTATTTTATAGTGTTCCTGTGCAGTGCCTTACAAACATTAGTTTATGGAAATTATCTGTGTCAAGATCATTTGAAAGCTAATGAGATTGCATTCTGGTGCTTCCAAACATGTCTGTGGCAAGGCTCATAGGTAACCACCTTCTCCATGGTTAGTTCAGGAAGGCGTTGTTGGTCTAATTAGATGACACATAGTAAGCTCTAGAAAAGTGAACATAGAGATGCTTTCTTTACTGGATGCTGGTCATTGATGCTGTGTCCTTATATGATGTCCTGAAAGCTCATGGCTCACTCTACAAGCACATGGAAAGGACCAAAGCCAGCATGTTTAGTAGAGTAGACCAGGAGAGAAGATTCCTGGTTCCTGAAGGGAGATGTTGAGTTAAATAGTGCCTAAATAATCTGCCTTGTCTCTCTGCTTGTGTGAGTTCAACTGCTGGTTCTTATGCGCCCTGTTGTTGAACTATGTTCTAGGATCACTCATAAAGTGTTAACTGGAGGAGCAATGATCATCCACAGGAAACCTTCAGGACTGGGCCTTTTGACTCTTAGAAGAGAGGACCCAGTCACTCCATCCTGCAACTTCCCAAGTTGTGGGCATTTCTGTTCTAGCTGAATAAAGTCTCCGGAGTGGAGGTTTGGAGGTTAACTGAAAGAGGGACTCAGTCAAGTGCAGCTTTGGGGAGCAGGCTAGTTATGAAATTGAATTAATGTTCTTGGTGAATGATTGGCTATGTATGGGAGGAAGGAGGGGTCTAAATGATGCCATATTTTGTTTGCGTATGCTTAGAGAGGAATCTGTCACTGTATATTTCAAAGGCTGTAACTCAGACAACTTCAATTCTAAACAGTGTAATGTGACAAGTTGGACTATTCAGAAGCTGATGTGGAAAAGTATGTATGGATAATAATGGACTTCATAAAAATGCCCAAGGTGCATGGAGTTGGAAAACATAAAGTTGAAGTCATTGGTGTAGATCAGATTTCTTATGCAGAGCAGGAAAGAAGGATTATGGAGCTTCAGAGAGCACTGCCACTTGTTCCTCAGCAAGTGGTTGGGAAAGTGGAAGCAGGTATCAGAAATGATGCTTTTCATCAAACAGCCTGTCCAAAACAGATCTAGGGCTTCCTCATGCACTTTAGAATATTTAAGTAAAGGTTGTTTCTTAATGCTTGTCTCAGCTTGGACTTTGCAGGGAAGCTTCCCTTGTGAGCAGACTGTCCATCTAACGGGGTAGTCTCTCTCTCACAGAGGTGGCTTCTTTATAAGATTATAAGTGAGCCTCACACATACACCCAATAAAGAGGTTTCCATGAATCATTTCCAATCATTAATATGATAGTTAGCTGTCTTATTTTGGAATTTGTACAGAATATCCATTTATGCCCATTGGTAATTTCCTCTGGATAATTTCATATTCTAGTTCATTCTTTGTGTTATTTCTGTTTTTATCTTTGACATGTGTTAGCAATTATCTTTAAGTGAGAATAAGATTTTCATTAAACATTCTATTTTCACTTAACAGTAACCGCAGGACTGAGAGTGAGGTACCAGATGGAGGGGTTGGAGAAAAGTCTGAAGGAGCAGAGGGAATTGGCAGCCCCATGGAGGGAGCAAGAGCGTCAATGGGCCTGACCCTCCCCCTGGTCGTCCTCTAGTTCAGACCACTAACCAAAGAATACACATCTATTGACCCATGATTTGGACTACA
>CM052717.1:7670014-7682557 GCA_028551405.1 Uromys caudimaculatus | reverse complement strand
AATGGCCACCAGGGAGAAAGGAGAGGACTTTGGGACTGAGGGTGCTAGTGGCCCCAGTAAAAGGGAATGTCAAGGTGGGAATATGGGAATGGGTGGGCGGGAGGGTAGGAGGAGGAATTCCCTCACAGAGGCGGGGAGGGGGAGGGGACACGGGGTTTCCAAAGAAAAGGGGAATCATCGGAAATGTAAATAAAGTATCAAAAATAAAAAAAAAAATAAAAAATAAAAAAAAAATAAAAAAAAAAGAAAAAATAAAAAAGAAAAAAAAAAGAAAAAAAAATATTATTCATAAAAATAGACAATAAAAGCTAGTGTTTATATATGCATAGCACTAAAGTATGGAGAGAAATATGATGTTCACAGTGGACAGATCTCTTACTTCAACTTGCAGTGCAGTATCTGAAGGTATAGAGTGACGACATACAGGAAAATTGAGATAGTAACTGAATATCAATGTGAAAATTCCACTGAAAGGTTTGGTACCAGCATTAGTGCCCCAAGGACATGCACTGGGAACTACATACTTAAAGAAGGACCATCATCAGACTTGACAAACATTTGCTTGCAGACACCTAGGATAAAACGCATTAAAATGTTGTGAGAATAGTTTTGAGAAGATATAACTTGTTACTGTGCTATATACACTGTCAAGAGGAGATATTTATGTGATAAGTCAATGTAGGGGACTTTTTGTTGTTATTGTCTTGTTTGTTTGTTTGTTTTAACTCATCTGTGGCCTTGTCTATGGGAGGCCAAGTGGAAAAAAATTTGCCCTGGCTCACTTTAAATTGGCAAAATATTATCGAGTCTCTAAAAGCATTTGGTGTTGTATCTCAGATTGCAGGTGTAGTGAACAGGATGGAAGACATTGCCCTGCGCACCACCTTAGAACACTTGGGAAGTATGTTTGATGGCATTTATAAGGGAAATATAAAAGCATGTACTGTGTACTGAGAATATTGTTACATTACTCTTTCTCAACTGGCCATGTCACCAGTCCAATTGTGAAGGCACGGCCTGATTTCTGGTTTCCGTCCTTTCCTCACTCTGCTTCTCTCTCCAACCACAGCCACTTTAATAAAACTGGCCACAACGAGTGGGATATTCAGGAGCAAGAAGAAAAAAGCAAGCACAGTCTTCCTGCTTTAAGCCTGGGCAGTAAGAATGGTGAAGTGCCACGCAGATCAGCAAATCAAGGTGCATCTATATATCCCAATCTGCTTTTCTTTCTGTGGGCAAAGCAGAGGTTACCTGTGCATTTATCCTTTCTTTTATCCAAGTGGTTTCTCACTCCTGGAAGTATCTTTGTGAGTTTTTCTGGGGTTCTTCATCTCATGTCCACAGTGCTTGTGAAAACTGGTTAATAAATACAGATGAAGATCGTTTCACTAGTTCTATGACATCACAATGCTTTTGACAATTAAGGTCCCTGGAAGAAGGCCAATTTGGGAAAATGTGGTCTCAGGACTGCCTCAAAATATGTTTATGTGAGCACCTTTCCAAATGATGTAAATGGATTTTCTTAGCAGACCCACATAAAGCCATGCATTAATAGTTCAAAAGTCAGCATTCATGGTTAAACTTTGGGAAAGCTGTCACAAATTTCCTGCCAGGGTAAGAAACAGCCTCATTGTTCAAAATTATGAAATCCCCTGTGAATCTGTGGACTATGCTAGAACAGTGACATGTAAAGAATAGCTATGTACAGTCTTTGATTCCACGGCCTGGATAAAAAATAATGAAGTCAAATTCAGAAATTTCTTTCATTCAGCTCTATCTAGAACTATCTAGGACACTAGAGGAGCACAGTATAGTTTTATGTTAAATGCTGGTTTTTAAATATTCAATAAGATTCAGTAAAAATGTTAAAACTCTGTGCCTCATTTCAAATATTACTTAATACCTAGCATTCTTTCAACCAATCCTTATTAATTAGAAATTAAGCTGAATTTTGGGTTCTAAAACATGATCTTCTTCCCATTTATCAATATTAGACCCTGAACCATGGTTATTCTCTTCATTAAATATTTATTTCCTAACAATGTTTGCCAGGGTACTTCCTATGGGCAGCAACCTTTCTAAAGCAAGAAGGAGGGCCAATGTAATGAAGAACTCTGGGAGGGAGAACCGAGAAAGAGGGCAACATTTGGAGAGTAAATAACTAAAGCAACTTAATGAAACATTAATATGGAAACTAAGTGTAATCCAACAGAAATTGAATGCCAGTCTTTGAAGAAAAAAAATGTTAAAAATCAATATGGTAGAAAAAAAACCTGGGCAGGCAAAGAAACTCTGAACAAAAAGTATGGCACTTGGCCATACTTGATTCCCAAGAGAAAAAGAAGAACAACAAAGAAGCTCAATATTGGAACAAATAGATTTTTACATCAATGAAATACAGTTATTCTGTTCAAAAAGTAAATTCTGGGCACAGCACTTAAGAAACACTGATTCTTGGACTGTCATGATGGCCTAGTGGTGTAAGGTCATGCCTCTGAGCAACACCTGACAAAAATACTTAGAAACAAATTTGTACAGTTTCCAAACAGGTAAACTATGCATCCCTGCTTAATAAAATTATGAAAGGACAGATAAAGAGCTAAATATAAAGTAATTATCAGAAAACTTCATTCTTAAAAATGACAGACACATACATTTTCAATAGTTGCATAGATGAGCCAGTATTTAACACCTATATCCGTATTCACAAATGTTGGCAGGAATCAGAGTTAATATCTGTTAATCGATCAATTGGCAAAGGGTGTAAGCAATCACTTCAAATAGAGATATGCTAGTTTTTCTCAAGATGCAAACCCACCAAGCGAAATCCATACATTGCTTATTGACTTTGAAAAGTGAGATGTCTGGACATTGTAATCATTAAAAGATTCTGCCTGTACATGAATCGTGTGAAAGAGTGACACACTAGGACCTGTAAATTCACAGAAGGTAGGTCTTTTATATCTATTTCATTGCAGCTCCATAGATATGGAGCGATAGCATACAGAGTATATGAAAGTCTAAAGAAACAGTTACATCGATATCCCTCCAAAAGTCTATTGGAAACATGCATTTGTGCAAATGGAAATACATTAGGAAATACAAAATGCTATAGGCAACATCAGCACCCCAGAAGAGACTCTTGGATAAATTTGTCTGTACTGAACAAAGTGCAGTAGTGTGAAGTTACCTTTAATTGATGGGACTGAAAATCTCTTAATGGTGGCTATGATTAGGAAAGTTATGTATGATGGATCAAGGAAAATTATGCTGCCTTCACTCAGTTTTCAGGAATATTTTAGTAGTCACTGGAGGAAAAGTACAATACAATCCAGACTGTGTGAAAGTAAAATATGTATCCTTATTGAAAATGAAAATGGAGTTTAGTTCTGTTCTTGTAGGTGATATTGGGAGAACAGGCAATAAGACTCTTCATAATTTGACCATCTCTGTCATTCTTTTCATTTTTCAAAATGAATTTAAAAGGGATATATGAATGCACTTATGTGATATTCATAATAAAGTTGAAATGGATCTACACAGGCTTCTGCACTGAAGGAATTAGGAAATGTAATTTTTAAATGAAATTTCCATTCTTGTGTTTATTTTGGTTCATTCTTCAACAGCACCTGTCTTCAGTGAAACTCAACCTGAGGAGGGAGATGCTCGGCCTAAAGAAGAAGAAAATAATGTGAGCATCCTCACTTGCCTACGTGAGGATGCTCAAGCTGTAAGCCTGGTAGATAAAGCTGTAGATGGAGATCATTATATGAAATTGATTCCCCTGTATACACAACTGTTTTATAGCCACCACACATCGAGGTGTTCACTTCTATAGCTAAGACTATTTACTGTCCAGCTTGCTCTACTCTCACACTAGAATGTGTGACAGTTTTCCCTGGAGATTTGCCTCTGAAATCCATCATTGAAGTGAACACTGTGGTTTGGAATATACATTTGAAGACATCTAAGCCTTTGGTTCTATTATATCATTCATGTTCCTGGAAATTAAAGGCTCTCAGGAGAGCATTCTTGGGCAATCCTGTACCAGGCATATACCCACAAACTCTGTGTCTATACACCTTTAGATATGATATCAGTACAATGTATCAGAAAGTACCTATAATAAGAGCTCATGTGGAGACACAACATTTTTTTATTCAAATGAAAATTAAGAGAGCCCCAGCCTCATGTGTCCACTATGCTCCATTGATAGAACACTGTGGCTCATTTTACAACAATCACAGAGACCAAAGAAACAACCAGCACTCCTGCTCTCTTTTGTGTCAGGCACCAATAATTAAGTCAAATACAGAAATTCCCTGCCTCATGCCGAAACCAGACTCCCCAGCCCAACACTGTCCATGAGAAACTACGTTTAGTGTTTGAGTTATTAAATATGAACTTCTCTAAAATTTGTTTGCACAGATTGAGAGTGTCTGATGCCTGTTTCTTTGATTTTACCTATCATTAATTGATTGCTTCTGCTTGTCTTAGAACAAAGTACTGGCTGGAACTCAGAATTATTAAAATGCAAAGAACTATGTTATCACCTCATATTTCTTTTATTCTCGTAATATAGGCTTAGGATAATTTTGGAATATATCA
Source organism: Uromys caudimaculatus (assembly GCA_028551405.1). Taxonomy (NCBI): domain Eukaryota; kingdom Metazoa; phylum Chordata; class Mammalia; order Rodentia; family Muridae; genus Uromys; species Uromys caudimaculatus. The sequence goes on along the minus strand of CM052717.1, from coordinate 7,677,949 downwards.
TATGTATATATATACATTTATATATACATATATATATACACGCAAACATATATATATTTGTATGTATGTGTGTGTGTGTGTGTGTGTGTGTGTGTGTATTCTATGACTTTCTTTACAAATACTACTACCTAGGACAAAGTTATATCCTATGATGGAAAAATGGATACCAAGAGAGAATTAAAGCCAGTCATACAGAAAACAGTTTCCCAGTCTGATGTGGTGGCACACATCAGTAACCTCAACAAACAGTTGCAAGGAGGCAGACTGTGTTCCTAAGGACAGCCTGGTTTATATAGTATATAGCCATTTATAGGAATATGTAATAATGGCATATCATCTAGTGCTAGGGGTCACAACTCAGGTCCTTCTGATTATATAGCAATCATTCACCCACTGAGGGAACATTCAATCCCACAACTGCAGTTTTAAGTCATCTAAAGAATAATTGCTCATAAATACTTGGAGAACAAGGCTGGAGGAGGTCAGAGTCTAGTTGTAACCTCACCCCTGGCCCTCAGTCTATGGTCTCTAGATTGGAAGTTTTTCAGATCACTTTCTGAGGACTTGCTCAGCTTCTGATACCACTAAAGTGAAGGATCACTACCACACTTCTAATCTGTCCTTCAGAGATGCTCACTGCTCAGTTAAAACATATTTCTAGCTTGCTGATGTGAACAAGTGTTTCCAAAAGTAATCCCTCTCCATTTGCAGAAACGCTGCGACTTGATTCTTTCATCCTCTAGGGGCAGGAACCCTAAAGTATTTTACATTGAAGACTTGAGATTTCTGCAAGGTGATAAATATGGCTCTATTTGCATTCTTCCACATGCAGACATCCAGTTAGACCAGCACCAGTTGGTGAAGATACACTACTTTCTTCTTAGAATTATTTTGACTTCTTGGTAGAAAATCCATTGTCTGTAGCTTTTCAGTTTTATTTCTGGGACTTTGATTTTAATCCATTGATCAACCTGTCTGTTTCTATACCATATGGTACAACTTTCATTACTGTTTCTCTGTATTACAACTTGATGTCTGATTATGAGATCTTACTGATTGCTTCTGCTTTCTTCAGGATTACAGGTTTATTTGAAATGTGTATTTGTACTTCACCAACATTTTCTTAGTGATATCTTTTGTGAATATTAACCATTTCTATTGGATTTTCCAATTTAATTGAGTACAGAATTTCAGTGAATGCCCTTATGAATTCTTAGGGTTATTTGGTGTTATTTGTGATGTGCCCTCTTCAGTCCTGATTTTAATTTTGACTTTCTCTCATGGATTTTTACTTAGATTGGTTAAGTGTTTGACTGTCTTAATTTTTTCTTTTTCTTTTGTTTTCTTTTTCTTTTTTGATACTTTATTTACATTTCCAATGTCTCCCCCTTTCTAGGTCTCCTCTTTGGAAACCACCTATTCCCTCTCCCTCCCCCACCTCTATGAGGGAATTCCACCTCCCACCCACCTGCCCACCCACTCCCATATTCCCACCTTGACATTTCCCTTTACTGGGACCTCTCCTCTCCCTGATGGCCAACAAGGCCCTCCTCTGCCACATATGTGGTCCAAACCATGGGTCCCTCCATGTATATTCTTTGGTTGGTGGTCCAGTCTCCAGGAGGACGGGGGAGGGGGGTCATGCCAGTTGACATTGTTGCTCCCTCCATGGCGCGGCAGACTCCCTCAGCTCCTTCAGTCCCTTCTCCAACTCCTTCATCTGGGACCTCACTCTCAGTCCAGCAGTTACTGTAAAGTGAAATGTGGGTATCCCAAACATTTCAGCTAATATCTGTGGGGGCAGTGGTCTGTTACAGGCAATCTGATACCTGGTTGAGCTAGGCTGAAAATTCTGGGAGACCTTGTGAAATATTTACGAGGGACCAAATTATATTTGTAGCCAACGCTCCTGGACGACTCCTGTAAAATCAGTCACAGCCTTTACAACCCCTGTATAGAGAGAGACCTGGTGTGTGAGACTTGAAAAGCAGCCCTGACCCCTCCCATAGGTTAATGTGGCAGTAGAGAGCTCCCCGACCTAGACAGTAGAAAGCACCAGTTGCCAATCCCCTGACTCCTCCCAACCAGTATATTAAATTGTCCCACCTGTATAGCTCTCTCTCTGCAGCTCTCTCTGGGCAGCTCTGGCAGCCTGCTCTCTCTCTCTCTCTGCGTGGCTCTGCCCACCTGCTCTCTGCCTGCCTGCTCTCTGCATCTCTCTATGCTGCTCTCCACCCGCCCCTGCCTGCCAGCCTGCTCCATCCCTGCTTCCGCCCATGCCTGCCGCCCGCAATACGGAAGGAATAAAGTTTCAAAACTTCTTTGTAGTCGGAGAACTTTGTCTAAGGGCCTGCGAGGAGATCTATTCTCCAGGCCTAGCAGTGGGGCATGCATCTACAGCAGCTGGGGTTCTCCCGGGAACCGCCAGAAGTCTCCCACACTTCATAGGCTAGCTGGCCTATCGTGGGTCTAGCCCCAGGCCAACTCAGCAGGGCAGTGAGTGCTGAGCAGGCTCGGTCCAACAAATATCCACTTATGAGTGAGTACATACCATGTTCGTTCTTTTGTGACTGAGTTACCTGCCCAGGATGATATTTTCAAGTTTCATCCATTTGCCTGCAAATTTCATTAAATCATTGTTTTGTTTTGTTTTGTTTTATTTTTAAAGTAGTATGTTTCTTTTTATTCAATGAAACAGTGTCTCTCTCACTCTATAGTCCAGGTTAGCCTTGAATTTAGGATCAACCTCTGCCTCAGCCTCCAACAACATTAGGAACAGAAACAGTTTTAGATACAGGTAGATTCTGAGAGAAAAAATGTAAACACACAAACATATTTCTTCTCATCTCTCTAAACTCTGACCAGCTTAGTTCTGTCAATCAAAATAAGACTTGGCTAGAAGCGGACAGAAATGAACCATATATATGAGTCACAATAAAGGAGATACTCAATGGAAGAGTTCTTGCCTAGAATGCACAAGATCTGATTTACTTCCCAGCAACTCAAAATATTAACAATAGAGGATTTACTAAATCCTTGTTCTCTATCAAGTTTTTATTGTATGTATTTCTTTTTTTGTTCTGTCAGTCACTTGTTCATCCAATGATATAGGCTCCCTGCTGATTAGCATCATCTGTCAGTTGTCTACTCACCAGGCCCTAAACGTCAAACTGAACACGACCCAAACAGAATTCCTGGCCATCTGCCCCAAGCCTGCACCTTCCCTATTCTTTATGACATAGCCCTATTTTGCTTTATTCCTAAAATTAATCACTAGACTTTTTTTTTCTCTTTCTGTTTTTTTTTTATTTTAATTTTTTTTATTTTCGATACTTTATTTACATTTCCAATGTTTCCCCTTTTCTGGGTCTCCTCTTTGGAAACCCCCTATCCCCTCCCCATTTCCACCTCTATAAGGGAATTCCACCTCCCACCCACCTGCCAACCCAGCACCATATTCCCACCTTGACATTCCCCTTTACTGGGGCCTCTAACATCCTCAGGCCCAAGGGTATATGCCCAGGAGTGGTATAGCTAGTTCCTCATGAAATTGCAAAGCTTCTGTATGGCAAAGGACACTGTCAATAGGACAAAACAGCAACCAACAGATTGGGAAAATATCTTTACTAATCCTATGTCTGATAGAGGGTTAATATTCAATATATACAAAGAACTCAAGAAGTCAGACTCCAGAAAATCAAATAACCCCATCAGAAAATGGGGAACAGAGCTAAACAGAGAATTCTCAACTGAGGAAATTCGCAGGGGTAAGAAGCACCTAAAGGAATGCTCAACATACTTAGTCATCAGGGAAATGCAAATCAAAACAACCCTGAGATTCCACCTCATACCAGTCAGAATGGCTAAGATCAAAAACTCAGGTGACAGCAGATGCTGGCGAGGATGTGGAGAAAGAGGAACACTCCCCCACTGTTGGTGGGATTGCAAGCTGGTAAAACCACTCTGGAAATCAGTTTGGCGAACCCTCAGAAAAATGGACATAATACTACCTGAGAACCCAGCTATACCATTCCTGGGCATATACCCAGAAGATGCTCCAACAGGTAATAAAGACACATGTCTTAATTTTTTAAAACAACAAACTCTTTGCTTATTTTATACTTTGTGTTCTTTCCTTTGTTTCTATCTTATTTACTTTCTCCTTCATGTTCATTACTTCTTATAATTAACACCTCTTTTGTTTCCTGAACCTAAGAATTTAGGATCCAGAGAACCAAATAACCCTATTAAAAAGTGAGGTAGAAAGCTGAACAAAGAATTCTCAACTGAGGAATTTCTATTGGCCAAGAAGCACCTAAAGAAATGTTCCAATCCTTAGTCGCCAGAAAAGGCAAATCAAAACAACCCTGAGATTTTTCCTCACACCAGGCTGAATGGCTAAGAACAAAATCTCAGGTGACAGCCAATGCTGGTGAAGATGTGGCGAAAGAGGAGCAGTCCTCTATTGCTGGTGGGATTGTGAGTTGGACAAACTACTCTGGAAATCCTTTTGTAGGTTCCTCAGAAAATTGGAAATAATACTACCTGAGGACCCAGCTATACCACTCCTGGGCATATATACAAATGATGTTCCAACATAGAACAAGAAAACATTCTCTACTATGTTCATAGCAGCCTTATTTATAATAGCCAGAAGCTGAAAACAACTGAGATGTTTCCATTTCCATCAACAGAGGAATGGATACAGTAAATGTAGAACATTTACACAATGGAGTATTACTCAGCCATTAAAAACAGCGACTTCTTGAAATTCTCAGGCAAATGGATGGGACAGGAAATAATCTTGAGTGGGGTAACATGGCCACAAAAGAACACACATGGTATGTACACACTGATAAGTGGATATTAGGAGAAAAAAATCAGAATTCCCATGATACAACTTACAGACCATATGAAGCTCATGAAGAAGAAAGAACAAAGTGTGGGTGCTTCAGTCCTATTTAGAAGTGGGAACAAAACAATTATGGGAGGTAGAGGGTGGGAAGTAATTGGAAGGAAGAGAAGAAGGGGAGAAGAAAAAAGGTGCTGGATCAGGTGTTGGAACTGAGTGGCAATGGGGAATGGGTAACTTGGTATAGCCAACAGAAAGTCCCTGATGCCAGGAAAGCAAGAGGCTCTCAGTATCAAACTGGGATGAAATTAACTTGAAATACCCAACAAATGGGAGGGAGAACCAGTAGAGACCCTATCCAGAGGTTAGGCATAGCCCCTGTTACAGGATTGGGGCCACCCCCATTTTCAGAATTTTAATCCAGAATTTCTCCTGTCTAAAGGTAATACAGGGACAAAGAATAGAGCAGAGACTGAAGGAAAGGCTCTGCAGAGATTTCCTGACCTGGGTATTCATCCCATATGCAGCCAACAAAGCCAGTCACTATTGCTTATGCCAAGAAGTGCATGCTTCCAGGAGCCTGCAATGAATGTCTCCTGACAGACTCTGCGAGAACCTTATAGATACACATGCAGATGCTTGCAGCCAACCATTGGATGAGAATAGGGATCCCCTTGGAGAAGTCAGAGGAAGGACTCAAGGAACTGAAGGGTTTTGAAACCCCATAAGAAGAACAACATCAGCCAACCAGACCTCCCCAGAGCTCCAAGGGACTAAACCACCAACCAAAGAATATACATGAGGGACCCATGGCTCCAGCTGCATCTATAACAGAGGGTGAACTTACCTGGCATCAATGAGAGGGAAGGTCCTAGGTTCTGTGAAAGCTTGATGCCATAGAGTTGGGGAGTGTTAGGGCTCTAAGGCAGCAGGTGGGTGGGCAAGCACCATCATAGAAGTAGAAGTGAGGGGGTTGGGATTTGAGGGTTTCAGAGAGAAAACTAGGAAGGGGGATAACATTTCAAATATAAACAAATAAAATAACCAATAAAAATTTTAAAGTTCATACATATAAAAATAAAATAAATAAATAGATCTAAAAGGGAAAATTAAAGAAATTAGGAGATAAATTATTTGACTAAAAAGGCATAAAGGAATTGGGAATAGATATATCATATGAAGTTGGTACTAAGATAATATAGACAAAGGTATCATTTTAATTGCAAATTGAGTATGGACACAGAATGTCATGAAGGGAGAAGGAGGTTGATTGAGCCGAGGAATGAGTCAGAAGCAAGATTGGCAACAGTTATGGGTGACAGAGGTGCCGATATCTGCAAAGTACATGCTATATTTGTGTCAATGTTCTATAATCAAACACATGATAAGGTATGGTATTTTAAACAAAATAGTAATTATTAAACACAAAAATATGGATACTTTACTAAATATGAACTACTAGAAATTTCATTTGCACTATTGAAAAACAAGTTTTCTCTGTATTTTTATGAAATACTTTTCCATTATCATTCCTCCAGATATAAGTCTCTGTACTCTAGGAAAGTTTATCACAAATCCAGACATGATACATAAGAAAAATGGTGACTTTTATGTAATACAGAAATATCCAGTGTAAAACACTAAACTTGTTCATTTCATTCAAACACAAAATGGGGCATACCATCACCAAAACCCATAAATTGTCTACATATGTCCTGCTTTATTTCAGTAGAAATACACTGAAACAGGTTCATGAGTGTACAACCTTCAGTAAACACTCAGAGGGTCAGTGTTGATTCTAGAATGCAACCAAGAGTAGATGGATAGAAAAATGGATAATAAAATTTTACACGCTCCATTTGTGGCTGGGTACCCCAGCTTGGGCCACAGGGCTCCACAGCCAATTAGCGCCGGGAGAAAGTTACCCTCTCAGGAGCTTGGAAAAGCCGGGAGTGGGGCCAAGACAAACTCCACTTCTCACCAGGAACTGCCCCGAACCTGCGAGACACAGGGACTGAGGTAGGCAGGCATAGGAACACCCTGGTTCCCAGATGAGGCAGGAGACCTCTGCCTGGGCCACCAGGGCTCCACAGCCAATTAGCGCCGGGAGAAAGCTACCCTCCCAGGAGCTTGTACCTCGTCAATCAGGGTTACATAGACAAGCAGTGCTAGGAGAAAGTCACCCTCCCAGGATGGTGGAAAAGCCATGAGGGGGGATAAGACAAGCACCACCTCTCACCGGGACCTGGAGACCTCAGCCTGGGCCACAGGGCTCCAGGAGAGAACTGGTATCGCAGGAGTGCTGACAAACCTTCAAGCATAGGCAAAACCACCACTTCCATTCAAACTCACTGGATCAAGAGGGACCCATGCAGAGCCATCAGGACATAGGAACCAAGAGACAGCTGGAGACAGGATCCTTCTGGTTTCTGTCTGCACCCCAGATCTGACCCTGTGCCACAACTCTGCAAACCCAAACACCTCTCGGAGAGAGCTGGTCTTCAAGGAGTATTGATACAGAGGTCTGGAGGAGGGACAAGCCATAGCCAGACAGAGTAAGAAGAGCTAACATCAAAGTTAACAAAATGGCAAAAGGCAAGGGGAAGAACCGAAGGAACAGAAACCAAGGCTACTTGGCATCATCAGAACCCGGCTCTCCCACCACAGCAAGCCATGGATTCCCCAATATGCCAGAAAAGCAAGACTCAGATTTAAAATCATTTCTCATGATGATGATAGAAGACTTTAAGAAAGAACTTAACACCCTTAAAGAAACACAGGAGAACAGAGGTAAAGAACTATAAGCCATTAAAGAGGAAACACAGAAACCCATTAAAGAAATACAGGAAAACACAATCAAACAGACAAAGGAAATGAACAAAACTATCCAGGACCTAAAAATAGAAATAGAAACAATAAAGAAGTCACAAAAAGAGACAACCCAGGAGTTAGAAAATCTAGGAAAGAGATCAGGAGTCATAGATACAAGCACAACCAACAGAATAGAAGAGATAGAAGAGAGAATCTCAGGAGCAGAAGATACCATTGACAACATTGACACAACAGTAAAAGAACATACAAAA
>CM052717.1:7657291-7669514 GCA_028551405.1 Uromys caudimaculatus | reverse complement strand
GGCATATACCCAGAAGATGCTCCAACATGCAATAAAGACACATGCTCCACTATGTTCATAGCAGCCATATTTATAATAGCCAGAAGCTGGAAACAACTGAGAGTCCCTCATCAGAGGAATGGATACAGAAAATGTGGTACATTTACACAATGGAGTAATACTCAGCTATTAAAAACAATGATTAATGAAATTTGCAGGCAAATGGATGGAACTTGAAAATATCATCCTGAGCGAGGTAACTCAGTCACGAAAGAACGAACATTGTATGTACTCACTGATAAGTGGATATTAGCCCAAAAGTTCAGAATACCCAAGTTTCACTTTACAGTAGCTCCTGGACTGAGAGTGAGGTCCCAGATGGAGGAGTTGGAGAAGCGACTGAAGGAGCTGAGGGAGTCTGCAGCCCCATGGAGGAAGCAACAGTGTCAACTCGCATGACCCCCACCCCAGTCCTCCTAGAGGCTGGACCACCAACCAAAGAATATACATGGAGGGACCCATGGCTTGGACCACATATGTGGCAGAGGAGGGCCTTGTTGACCATCAGGGGGAGGAGAGGCCCTTGGGCCTGAGGGTGTTAGAGGCCCCAGAAAAGGGGAATGTCAAGGTAGGAATATGGGAGTGGGTGGGCGGGTGGCTGGGAGGTGGAATACCCACATAGAGGCAGGGAGTGGGAGGGGATAGGGTTTTTCCAAGAGGAGACCTGGAAAGAGGGAAATATTGGAAATGTAAATAAAATATTTAAAAAATAAATAAATACTTTAAAAAAAAAAAAAGAACAAAACTTTGTCCTTTTCATGGAGGAAGTGGTCCAATGTACTCAACCTGCCACCAGGTTTTTGGCTGGTCACCTCAAGGAATGGTGCCATATCTGGGGCTCAGTGCTGGTCTCTGCTGTTGGCAGATCTGGCATTCAGCAGCAGCAGCTGTAGCCAGGTTAGCCTTGGTGAGTGGAAGTCCATGTTGTTGAGCCCAAGCATAACCTCCATCTCGGCCACCATGGCCACTTTGTTTGTGTGCCACTGAGCAATGACAGGGATGGCTGAGGAAAGAGGCTGACTGTCCACAGAAGGGGTCATCTTATCCACTTGATTACTGAACTCCTCCTCAGCTGAAGTCACCTTTTGGTGAGCATTTACATGGGACACAAATATCTTCACATCCTTTGCCCATTTGGAGAGATCTATCCACATACTTCTTCCCCAGACGTCTTTCTCACCAATTCTCCAATCGTGATCTTTCCAAGTCTCTGACCATCCAGCCAATCCATTGGCTACAGCCCAGAAGTCAGTGAACAATCGTACATCTGGCCATTTCTTCTTCCAAACAAACTGTAATGCCATGTGTACTGCCTGAAGTTCTGCCCACTGTGAAGATTTTCCTTCACCTGTATCTTTCAAGGTTGTCCCAGAAAGGTGTTGTAATGCTGCAGTTATTCACTTCTAGGTGGTGCCCGCATAACGCACAGAGCCATCAGTAAACCAGGTCCTAGTCTTCTCTTCTTCAGTCAGCCAATCATAGGGAACACCCCATGAGACTATAGACACATACTTGGCAGCAGAAGGCATTGTTACAGGAATAGAAACCATAGGCATTTGAGCAACTTCTTCATATAACTTGCTTGTGCCTTCAGGACCTGCTCGGGCTCGACCACGGATGTACCACTTCCATTTGATAATAGACTGCTCTGTGCATGTCCTACTTTATGACTTGGAGGGTCTGATAACACCCAGCTCATGATGGGCAGTTCAGGTTGCATGGTAACTTGGTGTCCTATTGTCAAACATTCACTTTCCACTAAGGCCCAATAGCAGGCCAAGAGCTGTTTTTCAAAGGGAGAATAGTTGTCTGCAGATGATGGTAGAGCTTTGCTCCAAAATCCCAAAGGTCTCTTCTGTGATTCACCTACAGGAGCCTGCCAGAGGCTCCAAACAGCGTCTCTATCTGCCACTGACACCTCAAGTACCATCGGGTCTGCTGGATCATACGATCCAAGTGGTAGAGCAGCCTGCACAACAGCCTGGACCTGTTGAAGAGCCTTCTCCTGTTCCAGACCCCACACAAAGCTAGCAACTTTCCAAGTCACTTGGTAAATGGGCCTGAGTAACACACCCAAGTGAGGAATATGCTGTTTCCAGAATCCAAATAGACCGACTAAATGCTGTGCTTTTTTCTTGGTGGTTGGAGGGGCCAGATGCAATAATTTATCTTTCACCTTAGAAGCAATATCTCTACATGCCCCACACCACTGGACTCCTAAGAATTTCACTGAGGTAGATGGTCCTTGAATTTTGGTTGGATTTATTTCCCATCCTCTGATACGAATATGTGTTACCTATGAGTCCAAAGTGGTTGGTACTTCCTGCTCACTTGGTCCAATCAGCATAATGTCATCAATATAGTACACCAATGTGATATTTTGTGGAAGAGACAAATGATCAAGATCCCTTCTAACTAAGTTATGACACAGGGCAGGACAGTTAATATATCCTTGAGGCAAAACTGTAAAGGTATACTGCTGGCCTTGTCAACTGAAAGCAAATTGCTTCTGGTGGTCCTTATGGTAAGGTACTGAGAAGAAGGCATTTGCTAGATCAATAGCTGCATACCAGGTACCAGGAGATATGTTAATTTGCTCAAGTAACAAAACTACATCTGGTACAGCAGCTGCAATTGGAGTTACTACCTGATTTAGTTTTCAATAGTCAACTGTCATTCTCCATGATCCATCTGTCTTCTGCACTGGCCAGATCGGAGAATTAAAGGGAGATGTGGTGGAAACCACCACCCCTGCGTCTCTCAAGTCCTTAATAGTGGCAGTAATTTCTGCAATTCCTCCAGGAATACGGTACTGGTTTTGATTCACTATTTTCTTTGGTGCCCCAGCCCGCTGGGACACTAAACAGGGATCCTGAGAGGCAACGACCACTACACAAAAAGAGACAGAGACAAGTGTAGAGTGGTGGCAAGACAGGGGTCTGATCAAGCCACACCCACTGTCCAAATTTTATTGCTTATATAGCCAGCAAGCAGGTAGGGGAAAGGAGGAAGTGGCAGGGGGATAAATCATTTCTGGACAGTCCTTTGAAGCCCCTGGTACCTGGGATGGAAAGACCGAAAGGGAGGTGGCCAACGATTGTTCCTAGGCAGAAACCACAAAATGTTCCTGATAACAGGAACTGTTTCATCTTGGGTTCAGCCTGAGTTCAGCTGGTCCCCAACATCTCCTCCCTTTCTTTATATAAAATGAGCATTATAGCCTTGTGCAGACAAGGATGGGCTTATAACCTGAGAGGGAGGACAGAGGCCCGAACCCCCATGGAAGATGCCACCATTTGCTGGGGGAGGGGTTCTGGGATGGCTACCCCTATGCATTCGGGCATGCCCTTCAGGGAAGCCAGTATTTTTCGGGTAGTTCACGGACCCTCCTTCCCTTGCAGTGCTTAGCCTCACACCTCTGCAGATGCCCACATGATTTATCATGTGCCTGCTACTGGCAACAGGCAGCCCTCTGTTGCGAGGGAGCTCATTTTATTGAACACCGATGGGGTCGACACCCCGATCTAGGAGGTCGAGACGATGGTAGTGGACCTGGATTGCCTTTGTTGTAGAAGCGTCAATCTGTTCCTTTATGAATGATATTAGGCAGTTGAACACGAACAGTCCCAAACTGATTAAAAGTAACAACACAATTAAAGGCCCCAAAAAGGGGAGAAGCAATGATAACATAGAGGATTGCTACCATGAATTTGCCTGGGAGGAAAACTGCTGCCTTTGCAGGGATAGGCGGATACCTTGAAGTTTCTTTATTTGTTCCTCCACGATACCTGACTCATTGACATAATAACAACATTCCTCCCCCAAAAACACACTGGTACCACCCTTATCGGCAGTCAGGAGATCAAGTGCCCTTCTATTCTGCAATGCCACCTGAGCCAGGGATGTTAATTGCCTCTGAAGGGAGGCAAGGGATTGGGATGAAGCCTCCATGGCGAGATCAAATTGCTGGCAGAGCTCGGCATTTTTTGCCACAGAGTGATAAAGAGCTCCTCTACCAATCCCAATGGATACCATAGAACTGGCAAGGGCAATACCTGCAAGCAGGGGAAGAAAATTTTCCCTTTTTTCGCGCTGCTGGGAAAAGCGCGATCGATGGGTCATTTCTGTGGGAGTTAAAAGATAAAGCTGGGGAACCAAGCTAACTGGAAGGCATAAGCTCTGGGCACTATCCTTATACATGGAAAAATTCTTAGAAAGGGTGCCATTGCACCAAATAAAAACACCAGGGGGAGGGTAAGGAGTTATAGGTTGGGAAGTATGATTACACAAAGGCTTATCATAAGTGGAGAGGCAAAAAGGAAAGGTAGTTACCACTGTAGCCACTGAATCAAATAACTGAACATCACTAATAGGTTTAAAAAAGGGGGAGGGATTCTGAGTCCAGTTGGGCTCTCCCATAGGGACGGCTATAAGAGGAGGATGGGAGAGCGCAGCACACAAAAAACAATCAGTAAGATTCCCAAGGCCTCCTTCATCAGCTATGCGCAAACGTCATATGGCGACAGGCCCCCTGTACAGTCTGCCCCTCCCACTTCGGGCGTCGTACGACCCCTGCGCTGCCTCCGATGCGGTAGAGGGCACCATTGGGCTTCCAAGTGCCATTCCAAGTTTGATATCTTTGGAAATCCTTTAGATGTTACTGCCCAGCCTTACAATCAAGATCAGAGAAACTTCTTTCGGGGCCTGCCTCGGGCCCCAATGACAGGAGCCAGTCATGGGGCGCTTGGTCTGACTCCTACCCCTCTTCCCCGAAGAGTCTTGCCTCCCTCATCAGGGCCACACCAGGGAGCGCAGGATTGGACCTCAGTCCCTCTTCCAGCACAGTACTGATTCCTGGAGAGGGCCCCCAAATTATTGGCACTGGAGTATTTGGCCCCCTCCCAGAGAGGACCTTTGGGCTTATTTGTGGCTGCATTAGCTCCTGCTTAAAAGGCATCCATGTAGAACCTGGGATTATTGATAATGACTATTCTGGTGAAATCATGATTTTGGCCTCAGCCGCCCATTCCCCCCTACCTATTTGCCCTGCCGACCACATTGCCCAAATTGTTCTCTTTCCTTTGGTAAATTCAGATACTCAGGTAGCACCCCCCTCCCGTGGTACTGGCGCTTCCGGTCATAGTGATGTCTTCTGGGTACAACCCATTACCCAGGACAGGCCCACTTTAGAATTGAAAATAGAAGGCAAGACCTTCATGGGGTTAATTGATACTGGAGCAGATGCAACTATTATTGCACAAAAACATTGACCCACAGCCTGGCCCCTTTCACCCACCTTGACACACCTTCGAGGTATTGGCCACTCGTCCAACACACAACAAAGCTCAAGGCTCCTCAATTGGGTTGATATTGAAGGTCATAGGGGGACAGTCCAGCCTTACGTCCTACCAGACATCCCTGTTAATCTTTGGAGGAGAGATACCCTACAACAACTTGACCTTGTCATTGCCACTCCACACTCCGTGGCTTCACGACAAATGCTTAATCAAGGGTATGTCCCTGGTCGTGGATTAGGTAAAGATTTACATGGGGCCCCCCACCCCCTACAATTCAGCTCAAAGCTCGATCGTAAAGGGCTGGGTTTTCCCTAACGGCCATTGCACTGCCTGCACCCCACGCCAATAAGATCCAATGGAAAACAGATGTCCCCACGTGGGTTGAGCAATGGCTGCTCACATTAGAAAAGATCAAGGCAGCATCAAAGTTAGTGCAGGAACAATTAGATGCTGGCCACATTGAACCTACATTGTCTCCTTGGAATACACCCATCTTCGTTATAAAAAAGAAGTCTGGCAAATGGCGTCTATTACAAGACCTTCGTAGTGTAAATAGACAGATGGTAATCATGGGCCCTTTGCAACCTGGAATGCCCACACCAGTTGCTATACCTAAGGGATATGTTAAAATTATTACAGATGTTAAAGATTGTTTCTTTTCTATTCCCCTTCATCTTGATGACCGTCAACAATTTGCCTTTTCCCTTCCCACTATAAATTTTCAAGGGCCTTCCCCTCATTACCAATGGCGTGTCCTACCCCAAGGCATGGCGAATAGTCCCACCCTTTGCCAAAAATTTGTTGATGAAGCCGTCCGCCCTTTGAGGGCTCCATGGCCCTCGATTTACATTCTTCATTATATGGATGATATTTTGCTGGCTGGCCCATCCTGGGACCCTCTCTTTCAAGTCTATGGGGAGTTGTGCTTTAACCTAAAAAATTTGGGCGTCACAATAGTCCCCGATAAGGTCCAATTTAGAGATCCGTATTCTTATTTAGGTTTTCCATTGACCTGTGATTTAGTGTATACTCCAAAGCCAATTTTGAAAACCAAACATTTGAAAACTCTTAATGATTTTCAAAAATTCCTGGGTGATATAAATTGGATCAGACCTTATTTAAAACTTTCTACAGCAGATTTAAAACCTCTCTTTGATATCCTCCAAGGAGATCCAGATCCCCTGTCACCCCGATCCCTAACACTAGCAGCCATAGCGGCACTAAAGATGGTTGAGGTAGCCATTAATGATCAGGCCTCTACCTGCATATCCTATACGGACCCCCTTCTTTTTGTGGTCTGCGCCACGGCCCATGCCCCAATAGGAGTTTTTTGGCAGTCATGGCCATTTCTTTGGGTCCATCTCCCTGCCACTCCGTCTGAGGTTATTACCTCTTATCCGTTGCTGGTAGCTGAATTACTTGTTTTAGGCAGAACCCAGGCTAGAAAAATTTTTGGTAAATATATTGATAAATTATTTGTCCCCTATTCTCGGACGCAGGTTGATTGGCTACTCCAAAATACAAATGAATGGCCAATTGCTCTTTGTTCTTTTCTGGGCTCCATTGATAATCATTATCCTGCTGATAAATTGCTGCAGTTTTTTAGACACCACTCGGTGGTCTTTCCTAAGGTGACTGCTTCCAAACCAATAGAGAGTGCCGTGATGGTGTTCACAGATGGCTCTGCCACTGGTACAGCTGCTTATAAGATTGGTGATGAGGTTTTTCAAGTGCGGACCCCCTATTCATCCGCTCAGCTTGTTGAACTCTTTGCATTGGCTTGTGTTTTTGATAAACTTAGTTCCACTCCCTTTAATTTATACACTGACAGTGCCTATGTGGCTCAGTCTGTTCCCCTGCTTGAAACGGCACCTTTTATTAAGCCTGCCACTGGAGCTTCACATTTGTTTCTTAAATTACAGCGCTAATATTGTCCCGCCAAGCTTGCTTTTTTATTGGCCACCTTAGAGCCCACTCGGATTTGCCTGGTCCTCTAGCAGCAGGAAATAGAGAAGTTGACCAAATTACTTGCCTTGTTTCTTTAGCACAATTGGAACCCATAGAACAAGCAAAAAGAGCCCACAGTCTTCATCACCTAAACTCAACCTCACTCTGCTTACAATTTAAACTCTCCCGAGAACAAGCTCGACAGATTGTAAAAAGTTGTCCCACCTGTGTTACTTCCCTCCCGGCCCCCCATCTGGGAATCAATCCTAGAGGACTGCTGCCCAATAGATTGTGGCAGATGAATGTTACTCATTTTTCAGAATTTGGTAAGCTTATGTTCATGTTTGTATTGATACTTGTAGTGGTTTTATTTTAGCCTCCCTTCAGACGGGAGAGGCTTGTAAAAATGTAATTGCCCATGTGCTTTCTTGCCTCACAGTAATGGGATCCCCTGCTGTTATAAAGACTGACAATGGGCCCGGCTATACAGGCACAGCCTTCAAAGATTTCTGTGCCCGACTACAAATTCGCCATGTAACTGGCATACCTTATAACCCTCAAGGTCAAGGAATTGTGGAGCGTGCTCACCAAACACTTAAGACGGCGCTCCATAAAATTAAAAACAGCACCTGGTATCCAACTAAGGGCAGCCCTAGGAATATCTTACATCATGCCTTGTTTGTCCTCAACTTTCTACAGATGGATGGTGAGGGTCAAACAGCAGCCGATCGCCATTGGCACACAAATACCGCCAAAACTTATGCACAGGCTAAATGGAAGGACCCCTTGACAGGACAATGGAAAGGTCCGGACCCGGTCCTTATTTGGGGCAGGGGCTCCGTCTGCATTTTTGATCAGGCTAATGATGCTGCTTGTTGGCTGCCGGAGAGATTGGTTAGACAGATAGATAAAATCAATAAGCCCAGGGAACAAAACCCTGAGGATGCTATGTTTTCTCCTAGGAAAAATGGCTCTCCTGTGAGGCCCATTGCTGCTTCTCCTGCTTCCCATCTGCTGCCTGTCCATAATGACCCTGAAGACTCTGGTCGCGAAGACACCATTGGCTTGGCATTTTTTCCTGACAGAAAATTGGACAATGGATAGCCTGAAACCTTTTGAAGGGAAAATACATACAGGCAAACTCCTAGCCTCAGTTGATTGCCCTCTAGTTGGTTGTCAAAAACTTCTGCTCTTTACCTTTCCCCGATTTGGCCATCCTCAGATCCAACCCCATGCACTTCCATCTGTTGTGTGCTTTATAGCTGATCAGAAGGATTCCAAATGCAAGACCATCAAACCTAGAGAAACGATGGGATGCCCCTATGGCTCTTGCATCTACCATCAGGCTCAGAGAGTTAACTCTCCATCTGATGCCTTGCAAACAACTTATGGCCAACACCGACTATTCACCAGCAGCCAGGGCTATTCCTTGATTGTGTGGGACCCTTGGGACTCCATGTGGGCCAAAGGTGTTATAGGAGTTTTCACTGATTATTATACCTCCTACGTTTTTAGTTATATTAATATCTGGAGGGAATTGGTCCCCACTACGCCTACTGTCCACCTGCTTATTAAAGATCAAGAATCATTGCTTGCCCACCAGCTCTCACAGATAGAGCGACCCCCTTTGCCTGGCTTTCCAGGGGCATTCTCTTTGGAAGTGACCTGGTTGTTTGCAGGTAAAGCAGGTCTTGTCAGACCTCCCTCTGAGGGCCGCTCCAATGGCCAAAGACATGACATGTTGAGAGCTAGTAATGCCTGCTCAGAGTTGTATAAATTCTGCCACTGGTTTATCCCGATGCGGGCGGAGGGAGGGCTGCTTGGCAGGCAGGGTTTGCATTCTCGAACGCCAAATGTTTAATAATGTTGTCTTCCATAGCTCCTTTGCCCAGAATCCGATCAGCTGACTCAGTTAGCCGGCTGATGAATTCACTGTAGGGCTCATTAGGCCCTTGTCTAAACTTAGCCAGGGAGGTATTAAAACCACCAGCTGCAGGCAGGCGCTTCCAGGTCTGAATTGCAGCTAATTGAACCTGTGCTAGCAGCCCCGGGGGAAAAGCGGCCTGGGTGTCATTACTGTCATAGGGCTCTCTGCCCAGGAGCTTGTCCTTGGTCCATGTCTGAGATGACACCCGTGCAGCATTACGTTGGGCGGTCTCTCTGCAAGTTTGTGAGAAATCTGCCTTCCAGACCAAAAAATCTCCTCCCGACAAAACCGCTCTAGTTAACTGATACCGATCATTAGGTGTTAACCATTTTTCTGCCATCCGGTCAATAATAGACTGAGTAAAAGGGGCAATGGCCCCATATGAGGTCACAGCTGACTTGAGCTCTTTAATGTATTTGAATTTTAAGGGGCGATATCTTTGTTCTCCCCTACGACGGCGAGGAGACTCATCCTCACTCATTCCGGATGGCTCGGGGTCTTGTTCGCCCTCATCTTCGTCTGATTCTGAGAGGGGAACGATCTTAAGTGGCGAAACCTTGCGCCTTGAAGCAGGCAGGGAGGGGCCCATAGCGGGTCTTTGTTTGGCCTTGGAGGCGGACGGCCTCACGGGGGCGTCTGAGGGAGCTATGGGAGTCGCGGGTGTCTCTGAGGCAGGGCGTTCCTCTTCAGGAGAGGGCGTGACTTCTCCCTCGTCTGCTGGGCTTGTAAGCGCATTTCGGGAAAGGCCAGTTTCGCTTTTGCTTTGAAAAATGCCTCCGTATCAGGGTTTATCGAGGGTGGGTTAATTAACTGTTGGATAGTAAGGTCTAAATCTCTTAATTTTTTTATGAGCTCAGTATGTTCCTGGTGTTCAGTAATATATTCTTTTAAGGCGGTATTCTTCTGTTTCAGAAGGCGCTTAGCGGCCGCCAAATTAGTTGAAGCGGCATCCTCATTAATATCAAGAATGGGAGCTGTTGGCATCAGGAGCGCCAAACCAATGATGTCGCACGCAGGTGACGTCACCCAGGCGACAGTGTGACGCGCCCACCTCTTGCTAAGGCAACGGCTACCATATTCCCAGAATTCACCTTGACCCACCGCCCACCTTTACCTGTGGCTACGTCATGCCACGTCACTTTCCCTATATATATACACGGAAGACTTCTCTTTCTCTTCCTCTTTTTCCTCTTCTTCCCCTCGCTGCTACCTTGTCCCCTCCCCAATAAACCCCTCACGTGGAACTGTTTGGCTTGGTGTGGTTTTGGAACATGCGGCCATCTCCACCGCAGCACATACCGGACTCATATCAGCAAATATTTATACAACATTTATACAACAGGAGCGCTGGGAGTGATAAGAGGCATTTGGCATAAGGGCTGATAATCATTCAAAGTAGGGGCCCGAAACTGCGGTGGCCAATCTGGATGGCAATAGGCAGCCGCAGCCTCTTCTAGGGCAATGGCATTGCTGAGAGAAAGGGAGTCTGTCCTCTTAAGCTCGGCTTTCAGGGAGGGATAAATGGTGGGAGTCTTTTTAGATTCTAAATTTATTTCCTCATTGGGCAGATCCCTCTCTGCGATAGAAGGGCCTTGTACAGGGGGGTGGAGAACAACAGGAGGAACGGAGTCATCCCTGGGGACTTCTAGAATTACAGATGAGGTCGCAGAGGGAGGTCGGGAGGCTTCCTTAAGCACTTCTTCACCCTTAGAAATGAGTTTTTTCACATCATCATTACCACTATGATTCTGAAAAATATCACTAATAAGGTTATAAAGGGACATAGCCTGGACAGGAATCTTTTGAGGGCCAAAGGACTTATAATAGTCTTGAAAACAATCCCGTACTCTTTCCCAATGGCGGGCATTTATAGTGCCCTGTAGAGGGAACCAGGGACGGACATCGTTTACAAAAAGAAAAAATTTAGCAAGATCCTTCTTTTTTACTTTAACTCCTCTTACCTTGAGGGACTCTTTTATCCCTTTCAAAAACAATTCATGAGCACTGAGATTTTGTTCTATCTCTACACTTGACCAACTTAAACCTATGTCTCTAAGTAATCACTCACCACTCCGTGGCGGCATGGCCTTAGCCGGGTCAGCGTCACCCTTCACCACTTTTCACTCGTGGAGGCACGGCGTTAGCTGTGTCAGAGTCGCCCTTCACCACTTTCCACTCAGGCCGAAGACTTTTTCACCATGAGTGATCATCCAGGGGGTAGTAGCCTCCATCAGGTCCCTGTTCGGGCGCCAATTGCCCTAGCCCGCTGGGACACTGAACAGGGGTCCTGAGGGGCGACTACCACTGCACAAAAAGAGACAGAGACAAGTGTAGAGTGGTGGCAAGACAGGGGTCTGATCAAGCCACACCCACTGTCCAAATTTTATTGCTTACATAGCCAGCAAGCAGGTAGGGGAAAGGAGGAAGTGGCAGGGGGATAAATCATTTCTGGACAGTCCTTTGAAGCCCCTGGTACCTGGGACGGAAAGACCGAAAGGGAGGTGGCCAACGATTGTTCCTAGGCAGAAACCACAAAATGTTCCTGATGACAGGAACTGTTTCATCTTAGGTTCAGCCTGAGTTCAGCCTGAGTTCAGCTGGTCCCCAACACTTTGGCAGAGGCAACTCGAACGGCTTCCATTTAGCCTTTCCAACCATAATAGTCCTCACTCCACATGTCAGGGAACCAATGTGAGAATTCTGCCAATTTCTAAGTATATCTATCCCAATTATACATTCTGGAACTGGGGAAATGATCACAGGATGTGTTCGGGGACCTATCAGACCTACTGTGAGTTGGACAGCAGTCAAAACTCCATTAATCACTTGTCCTCCATAAGCCCCTACTTTAACTGGAGGGCCACAATGTTTCTTGGGATCTCCTGGGATCAACATCAATTTAGAACCAGTATCCAATAGACCCCTGAAAGTCTGATTATTTCCTTTCCCCCAGTGTACAGTTACCCTTGTAAAAGGCCATAGGTCCCTCTGGGGAAGAACTGGAGAAAGGCTA
>CM052717.1:7641210-7657191 GCA_028551405.1 Uromys caudimaculatus | reverse complement strand
GAGATTGCCTTTTGCCAGGATCCAATGTAGTCTTTCTTTCATTTGTTTGAGAATTTTTCTGCTTATACAGATCAAACAGATATGCAGTAGGCTTCCTATGTATTTCATACCTGGAAACACCATGACTAATTAGCCAGAACCAAAGGTCTGAACGAGTCATGCCATTATAAATTTCACTTCTCCTGTGCTGACCATCACGATATATGTCATTATAAATGTTGTTTTGTCTACAATGTCCATTATAATAACTATGACCACTTTGTCTCTGGCGATTCAATGCTGCCACCTGGCCCTTGTTACCTCAAGGCCCAATTAAACCCATTGCATTTAATTCATCTAATTGAGCAGCAGCATCTCCAACTCTAAGATCTGGCACAAGGAAAAGGGCAAGAACAAAGCTCTTCAAATGTGCTGGTGCCCCCCTCACCAGTTTGCATCTTATAGGATTGGTGAAGGGCATATCTTCTGGGCCTTCCCATTGTGGAGAATTAGGTTTTATGCAATGTATCCACTCTAGCATTGCAATTTCCCTGAGCCTTAAAAATCCCTTCATCAATACCAAACCAAGGGATATCAGGAATCTCCAACTCCTTTTCAGTAGGCCATCTTTTGATAAACGCTTCAGCCAACCATTCAAACTTCTGACACCTTTTTTAACTGTACGAGCTTCCGTATTAAACCTAGAATCTCCACTCAGAGGGCCCATGTCAATAAACTCAGCCTGATCTAGTTTTATGTTCCTTCCACCATTATCTCACACCCTTAAAATCCATTCCCACACATATTCTCCAGACTTCTGCTTAAATGAATTAGCAAACTCATTAAGGTCCTTAGTAGTGTAGTGCACTTCCTCATGGACTACACTTTCTACCTCCCCTCTAGGGGCCTGTTTTGCCTTGAGTCTGGTTATAAGCCTAGATGAAACTATTGGTGGGCCTTGAGAAACATCAATATTATCTTGTCTGGCATTTTCTTCAAGGAAAGTCACTGCTGGTTTATCAGACTCTGGGGAATTAATTTCCTCATGTGGAGAAGGCATTATTTCAAGGGGTGGGGCTGAGGATACTACTTCCTCAGGTGGGGTAATCCATTGAGAATCCAAAGATTCAGAATTCTCAGCTTCAACAGGGTCTTCCCACACATCCCCATCCCAAGTTATAGGATCCCATTCTTTGCCAATTAATGCCCTTACTTTAACTGCTGACACATCTGAGGCTGAGACCAGAACTATCGCTGCAATTCAGCTAACCTTATAATGAGGGCTTCAGTTTGATTTTCTGCAACCTGAGCTCTATGGCTGCTGGAGAGAAGATTCTCTTCGAGGACACACTTAGCAACTTCTAGATTGGTTACTTGCATATGGATCTGTTCAATTTTATTATACAACTCCTTTTCCTTCATCATCTCTTCCAGTGATGCTAAGAGCAACCAGCCAGCAAAGTCATTTTCAATTTTTTTCCCATCTTGTAGAAAGTTTTGAGCACACATTCATCTAATTCATCAAGATGCTCAATGGCATTAGCTTCTTTAAGTTTAAAATATATTTTCAACCACAGGTCTTCAATATCCTCCAAGCTCCCAGAAGAGAGCGTATCTGGAGGGGTTTCAGCAGTTGAAGGTGCTGGTGAATTACTAAACCAACTCCAGATTCTTAAAAGATTCATCCTTATACTTCTGCTTTCTGCTCCTCTAGAGCCACTCCCAGTACCAACTTCTGTATTAGTCAGGGTTCTCTAGAGTCACAGAACTTATAGGTAGTCTCTATATAGTAAGGGAATTTGCTGATGACTTACAGTCTGTAGTCAAACTCCCCAACAATGGTCAGCAGCAGCTGTGAATGAAAACCGGAGGATCTAGCAGTAGCTTAGTCCCACAAGGCTCACAGGTGAAGAAGATTGAATCTTCCTCCTTCCAATGTCCTTATGTAGATCTCCAGAAGTAGGTGTGGCCCAGATTAGAGGTGTGCATACCATCACACCTGAAACTTGTGTCTTCCAGACTCAAGATCTAAATCACAGGTGAGCCTTCTAATTCTGGATTGTAATTCACTCCAGATATAGTCAAGTTGACAATCAGAAATAGCCACTACAGAGACCAAAGCTAGTCTGGGATGGTGTGTGAGACCATCTCAAAGAGAGGGTGACAAGCTTGTTAGTACATTCCTTTAATCCCAGCTCTCAGGAGGCAGTGGCAGGCAGATGTCTTGAGTTGGAGGTTAGCCTCATCATCTACATAGCAAGTTCTAGAAGAGCCAGAGCTACATAGTAAGACCCTATCTCCAAAAGTATTTTGATAAGAGCACATCTCCCTAGAGATATCTGCTTTGATCCTGATGGTGCTTTTCATTTTCAGCTCTTTTGAGGAATTTGATCAACTATCAAAGACTAAGAACAATGGTTAAGAACACTAGCTGTTTTTCCAAAGGACCCAGGTTTAATTCCTAGCAGCCACATATGGTAGCTTACAACCATGTGTAACTCCAGTCCTAGAAATCCAGCACCTTCTCTGGTACTACATAAACAAGGTACACAGACAGACATGTTCAAGAGAAACAACCACACACAATTTTTTTTAAACTAAAATTTAAATAAACCAAAAAAGTCTATTTGTGTGTGTTGTTTGTGTGAGACAGGGTTCCTTTATGCAGTTAACCCAGACCAGACTGGCCATGAACTCATATATGTCCCCATGCCTCTGCCTCTCAAATGCTGGAATTAAAAATGTGCACCACCAGGGGCTGGAGAGATGGCTCAGCAGTTAAGAGTGCCGACTGCTCTTCCAAAGGTCATGAGCTCAAATCCCAGAAACCACATGTCAGCTCACAACCATCTGTAATGAGATCTGATGCCCTCTTTTGGGGTGTCTGAAGATAGCTACAGTGAGTGGGGACAGAACGAGAAGAAAAAGTGTCTGAAGACAGCTACAGTGTACTTACATATATTAATAATAATAATAATAATAATAATAATAATAATAATAATAATAAAAAGATGTGCACCACCATGGAGTCTTTAAAAAGACTAAGTGATAAGCTGGTGAATACCTGAGAACTAGATGAGTGAGTTAACTGTTTTGTTTTTAATTACATTTATTTTGTGTGTTGGTGCTCTTGCTAAGGCACCCAGGTGGAAGTCAAGTGACAGCTTGTACCTTAGTGTTGGAACTCAGGTTGTCAGGATTAACAGCAAGTGCCTTTACTTCATGAGTCATCTCCCCAGCCCAGATGAGTTGGTTGATTTGGGAGGGGAAGGGGTTCTTGAAAGAGTTAATTACAACTGATTTCAAGCAATAAAAATAAGTGTCTTCAGCCCCTTTGTCTTGGGATGTTTCTTCTTCTCATGGCACTTAACCATTTGAGGCATCATTTCTGTTGCCTGATTTTTTTTTTTATTCACTTCACATCCCATTCAGTGTTTCCATTCCTGCCCCCCCCCCCCCATGGTTTCTCCCAGCACATCAAGTCTCTACAGGGCTAGGTGCTTCTTCCCCTACTGAGGTCAGACAGGGCAGAAGAGGTAGAGGACCACAGACAGGCAACAGCTTTAGGGATCGCCCTCTTGCCAGTTGTTTAAGAACCACCTGAAGACCTAAGGGAATGGCCAAGCAATAAGTGGCCCAACCAGAGACCCATCCCATGGGCAAGCACCAATCCCTAATACTCTTTCTTTTCTTTTCTTTTCTTTCCTTTCCTTTCCTTTTATTTTATTTTATTTTATTTTATTTTATTTTATTTTATTTTATTTCTGGTTTTTTTCAAGAGGGTTTCCCTGTGTAGCCCTGGCACTCACTCTGTAGACCAGGCTGACCTCGAACTCAGAAATCTGCCTGCCTCTGCCTACCAAGTGCTGGGATTAAAGGCGTGAGCCACTACTGCCTGGCTTACTGTTTCTTTTTAATTTAATGCTTTGATTATTCACTTTACATTCACTCAGTGCTCTTCTCCCACAGCCCTACCCTCATTCCCCCTCCCCTTGTCCTCTGAGAAGGTGGGGGCCCCTGGGTATCCCCCTACCGTAGCACTTCAAGTCTCTGTGAGGCCAGGCACTTCCTCTCCCACTGAGGCCAAACATGGCAGCCCAGCTAGAAGAATATATCACATGTACAGGCAACAGCTTTTGGGATAGTCCTACTCCAGTTGTTCCAGAACTGCATGAAGTCCAAGCTGCACACCTGCTACATATGTGCAGGGAGGCCTAGGTCCAACCCCTGTATGTACTTCGGTTAGTGGTTCAGACTCTGAGAGCCCCAAGGGTCCAGATTAGTTGATTGTGTTGGTCTTCTGGTGGAGTTCCTATCCCCTTTAGACCCTTATTCCTTCCTCCTATTCTTCCATAAGAGTCCCCAAGCTCCACCCACTGTTTGGTTGTGGGTATCTGCATCTGTCTGAGTCAGCAGCAGGGTGGAGCCTCTCAGAGGACAACATACTCCTGTCTGCATAATAGAGTATCATTAATAGTGTCCCTGATTGGTGCTTACTTATGGGATGGGTCTCAGTTCCCTAAGAGCTGTGACTATAGCCCTCAGATATTTTTTTATCACTTCAAAGATACCAGCCACTCCATTAAGCAGTTATGACCCATGTCTTCCTGTTCTTCCAACCTGTCCATTGAGGAATGCCTACACACATGAATGTGTCCATCCATACACTGGACCCCTAAACTTCCATGTCCTAACCAATTGCACAACCGCCACATCACAATGACATACTATTTCAGCCACAAAGATCTATCGCTTAAAGACAAATATTAAATGCCAGGCAGTGGTGGTGCACGCCTTTAATCCCAGCACTCAGGTGGATTTCTGAGTTCGAGGTCAGCCTGGTCTACAGAGTGAGTTCCAGGACAGCCAGGGCTACACAGAGAAACCCTGTCTCAAAAAACCAAAAAAAAAAAAAAAAACAAAAACAAAAACAAAAACAAAAGACAAATACTAAGCAAAAGAAATCAGGATATGGAGGTCATGAAACCAGGTGAGTGGCTATATATATATATATTTATGTGGAGAGGTGGTCGCACAGGAGATGATGTGCTCACATGCTACAAGCATCAAAGCTTGTCCTTTTCTTCCCGGGGTTCTAATTCAGCGTCACAAACACCTTTATCGACTGAGATACCTCCCCCAGACTATTCTATGTTCATAGAAGCAATCAACAGACAGTTGCTGAGGTCAGTGGATGGCTGGACGTCTATGGTCAAGGTCAATGAGTTGACAGACATGTGCAGTGCTGTGACACCTGAGTTCTCCACCGAGTATATCCATGATGGTTGTTTTACCCCAAAGGACAACTAGGTGCTGGAGAAACTGCTGAGCAATTAATAGCACAGGCTGCCCTAGTAGCTGGGAGCCAGGGACCAGGGGAACCTGCTCATCAGTGTGGCTGGTGGATCTCGTTGCTCCACAGCATCCTGGTTTCTGTGTTTTGCCACTTTCCAGCAGTCTCTATCTTTTGAGTGTGTATATGTGTTAGTGGGTATGTGATATCTTAGGACGGTGTGTGTGTGCCTGTGTGTATGTGTATATGTCTGTGGTGATTTTCAGACAAAATATATGTGGGTGATTTTGAGACTCTGTGTGTGTGTGTGTGTGTGTGTGTGTGTGGTGATTTTGAGAAAAAAATGTGTGTGTGATTTTGAGACAAAATGTCTGTGTGTGTGTGCACGCACGCGCACACACACACACACACACACACACACACACACAGCCCTGACTTCTCTGGATCTCACCATGTTGATCTGGCTGACCTCTAATTTACAGATAATCTTCAGGATTCTACCTCCTGAGGGCTTGGATAAAGGGTGAGCTCTACTACTCGTGGCCGGTCTTAACATTTGTTAAGGAATAAGGAATTTGAATGCCAGGCTTGAGGTGGGGCATTCATTGAATTTACTATCAGCTACACGGGGGGGCTGATCTAGGAGGACTGCAGCTCAGGATTAATCTGGCCTCCACACCTAGTCCTCCCATCTAAAACAAGAGCCAGGTGTGGTTCGAGATGCCTTTACTCTGCTCAGAGTGCTGAAGACAGAGTATCTGTATCTTATGAGTTCTATCTAGGCCAGCTTGATGTACATAGGGAGCGCCAGGCTAGCCAAGGCGTCACAACGTCAGCCTGCGTTGTTTAATTAATGAGTTCATTCATTCATTCATTCATTCACCCATTGATCCATCACTATCTTTATTGACTTGGATTTCTTATTGGTTTCTTCTTTCCTTCCCTTTTTTTTTTCTTTATTTTCTTTCTGTCTTTATTAAATAAAAAAAAGTTAGGGTCCTTTGTAGCCCGCTTCATTTTGAACTCCATAACCTTTGACCTGAACTCCTGATCGTGTGTCACTTTCTCTTAAAAGGTTGGGATCAAAAGCATTATCGCCACGCCCAGGCTTTTGGTTTTGGAGGGGTGTGTGTGTGTGTGTGTGTGTGTGTGGTAGTAAACTTGCAGTGTGGCCTAGAAGGACATTGACCCCTTCTCCCCCACCCCCAGGTCACCTCCTGAAGAACAAGGAGCAAGTCTAAAACCTTTTTTTAAAGTTTTTTTTTTTTTTGGTTTTTCGAGACAGGGTTTCTCTGTGTAGCCCTGGCTGTCCTGGAACTCACTCTGTAGACCAGGCTGGCCTCAAACTCAGAAATCCGCCTGCCTCTGCCTCCCAAGTGCTGGTATTAAAGGCGTACACCACCACTGCCCAGCAAAGATTTTTTTTTATTTATAATATGTATGTGAGTACACTCTCACTCTCTTCAGACACACTAAAAGAAGGTATCAGATCCCATTACAGATGGTTGTGAGATGCCATGTGGTTGTTGGGAATTGAACTAAGAACCTCTGGAAGAACAGCCAGTGCTCTTAACTGGTGAGCCATCTCTTCAGCACTGTCTTGAGAACTTTTAAGTTCTGAAAAGCCCAAACTTACTTACACTCCAGAAAATTTAAGTTGAAGGAGGTCTCTAAAATGTGTGATTTTCTTTGTTTTTGTTGTGGAGGTCCATGGTCATAGAAGCAATCAATAGACAGTTGCTGAGGTCAGTGGATGGCTGGGCGTCTATGGTCAAGGTCAATGAGTTGACAGACATGTGCAGTGCTGTGACACCTGAGTTCTCCACCGTGTATATCCATGATGGTTTTTTTTACCCCAAAGGACAGCTAGGTGCTGGAGAAACTGCTGAGCAATTAATAGCACAGGCTGCCCTTCCGGAGGATAGTACTACATTCCCAGCACCCACCTGGTGCTTTGCAGCCCTCACCTGCTGTGCTATCATACTGATCCTGCTTCAGCTCTCTACCTTTATCTATCAGGTACTGCTTCAGCTACTTCTCTGCCTGCTTGCTATGATACTCTCCACCAATATGGCCATAGATTCTAATCTGCTGAAACCACACTTTTCAAATAATCACTTTCTTTTATAAATTGCCTTGGTCATAGTGTCTTATCTCATCAATAGAAAAGACAGTGAGATATTAGAGGGCCCACCCTACAACTACTGGTTCAAAAATTGAGTGAAGTTCAATAAACACAGAGGGCATCAGCCTACAATGATTGGGCTAGGATTGATGGCAGTGACATCAGGAAGCCCATGCTTCCAATCCTCCATGTCTGCCCTCACTACGATTGTCGAAAGGGGTCAAGGGAAACCATTGGATCCTTGGAACAGGAATTACAGACGGTTTCCAACCACCATGTGGATGCTGGGAATCAAATCCTGTCCTCTGGAAGAGAAGAGCCAGTACACTCAACTGCTGAATCATCTCTTCAGCCTCCAGTTGCCTGCTGTTGTTGTTATTATTATAACGCATGCTCAATGGAGGGCTTGTGCCATAGCACTCATGTGGAGACAGAAGTCAAAGGACAACTGTTGACTCTCTCCTTTTACTTTTATGTGTGGATCTCCATTTAGATACATAAATTGGCTGCCAGACATTCCAAATGAGGGCTTTTATCTGCAGAGCCATCCCAGACACCCCAATATGGCACTGATGAGAGATTCTGGGGGAATCTTAAAAATCAGATTATGGTAAGAGGAAGACTAAGAATGAAAAAGGAGTGTCTTGTGGGCGTGGTTGAACAAGGATGTACTTAAGCCACATACCTGTCGGTCTGTAGTCTGTCTAACACATGCAGAGCTAAGTACCGGGGTCACGATGCCACGGGTCATGATGCCAGGGGTCACGATGACAGAGGTCACCACACCAGGGGTCACAATGACAGGGGTCACCATGACAGGCTCTCACATCCTTCCTAAAGGTAAGCTGGAGAAAGGGGTGATGCCTATGTACAAAATGGAGTCAGAATCAATCTGGGATTCAGACACTTCATTGCTGATGCAATCTCTGTTTAGATACGTTGGATACAAATCATATACGGAGACCTGGTTCTGTCTTAGTTTGAGCTTTTTCCCCTTCCTTTTTCGTTTTATTATCTTTTGCTTTTGAGTGGGTAGGTTGTTTTGTTTGTTTGTTTGTTTGTTTGTTTGTTTTTGGAGACTGAGTTTCTCTGTAAAACAGGCCTGATTGTCCTGGAACTCATTAGTAGATCAGGCTGGCAACAAACTCATATAGATCTACCTGACTCTGTCTCTCAAGTGTTAGGATTAAAGGTATGCAGCACCATGCCTGACATCTCTTACTGTTTAATTTATTTAGTGTGTGTGTAGTCAAAGGAACTTTGGTGAGCATGTGGCTATGAGATTAGGTGGAATCGCTTCTGCTTTACCATACAGGTTCAGGGACTTGAACACAGATAATCTGGCATGGTTTTTACTTACTATCTCACTGGATTTTCTCTCTGGATTTCCTTGGTGCTTAGCATTCTAGTTAACCTGCTTTGGTTCATAAGAAAGACTGAGTGCTTAGAGAAGAATTTGTCATTTTTTTTTCTTCTTCATTAATTCCAGGGGCGTTGCACTAGATGCTCTTCCAGGGGACCTGGTTACTAACACCAACATGGAGCTCACAGCCATCTGTGACTCATCCCAGGGGTGTCTGGCATCTTCTGACCTTTATGAGCACTGTACCTACATGGTACACAGGTAGACATTCAGGCAAAACATCCCTAGATGTAAAAATATTTTAAAAAAAAATGATTACCAGGTTGATTCATTAGCCAAGTTATTTATCTCTTATTGGTCCTAGGGGGGTCTTCTGTTAATTCTGTAGATTTTACCAGTAGGAAAGTCACCACATACAAGTAGCCCCCACCACTGCAGTGCCTGCCACCCTCAGTTTTCTTTGCTTGATACAGCATGAGTGCAACATTTTATCACCTTTCCATTTATCTACTGGGTTTGTGTGCATGGGGAGGCACCCATGTGGGGATCAGAGAACAACCTTTGGGAGTCCTCTCCCTCTGCCTTATGGGTGAAAGTCCACGGAATTGAAATTCAGGCTTAGTGTCATTTACCGACTAACACCTCTCAATTGCTCTCCTGCAGAGTTTTGACAGAGCTTTTCCAAAGGAGTCCAATGCGTCTTAATCTGTCCAGCAGCTAACTTGTGAACAGCACCCACCCCAATTTTTGGCATTTACGGTAAAGCCAATATACAACCATTTACACCCAGCTTCCTCCTCCCTGAGTACACACTTTGGAGTACAATAGTACTATCATAGCTGAGTCAGATGCCTGTTAATCCCAGTACTCTGAATGGCAGCTAGAAGATCTTGTAGATGCAGATGACCTACATTTTAACACTTCTGTCCACTATCAATCTCTGTTCAAACACACACACACACACACACACACACACACACACACGCACACGCACACGCACACGCACACACCCCAGGGTAGGGAAGTACTTCAGAGTCTTGCTTATTGTGATGGTTTGTAAGTGCTTGGCCCAAGGAGTGGCACTATTAGGTGTGATCTTGTTGGAGTAGGTGTGTCACTGTGAGCATGGGCTTTGATACCTTAGTCCTAGCTGCCTGGAAGTCAGTATTCTGATACCAGCCTTCAGATAAAGATGTAGACGTCTCAGCTCCTCCTCCACCATGCCTGCATGAATGCTGCCATGTTCTCACCTTGAGGATAATGGACCTATTGAACCTATAAGCCAGCCCCAATTAAATGTTGTCCTTATAAGAGTTGCCTTGGATGCTGGGCAGTGGTGGCGCACGCCTTTTATCCCAGCACTTGGGAGGTAGAGACAGGCGGATTTCTGAGTTCGAAGCCAGCCTGGTCTACAGAGTGAGTTCCAGGACAGCCAGGGCTATACAGAGAAACCCTGTCTCAAAAAACAAAAAAAAAAAAGTTGCCTTGATCACAGTGTCTGTTCACAGCAGTAAAAACCTAACTAATACAGAAGTTGGTACCAGGGACTGGGGTATTGCTGTGATAGGCCTAACCATGTTTTTGTTTGGAAGAATATGGATTTTGGAACTTTAGATTTTGGAAAGTAGTGGAATCCTTTAAATGGGGCTTGATGGGCTATCCTAGTAGGAATATGGAAGACTTTGTAACTGAGAATGATTTCAATTGTGCAGACCTGGCCCAAGAGGTTTCAATGGAGAATTTCAATATGTGGCCTAGAAACTGTTTTTGTGGTATTGGTGAAAACTGTGGCTACTTTTTGCCCTTGTCTGAAGAGTCTGCCTGAGTCTGAGGTGAAGAGACTCAAATTAATTGCATTGACAAAGGAAGTCTCAGAAACACCCATCCCATCGTAGACTTTGTTCTCTGGTTAAGTCTCATGAGGAGCTTTTAAACAAGAATAGCAAGCTGAGAAAAGAAAAATATAAAATATATGGTTCGAGTATTAAAGGGGGATCAGGAAGTGAAATGGAGCAGAATCCTGTGTTCAAGGATATTTGATTGAGTTAAGGGAGTAGTGACCTCAGGGCAAGATCCCACCCAGCTAAATTTAGGCAAGGTAGTACAAGCCTTTAATTGGAGGAGGCAAAGGCAAGCAGATCCCTGAGTTCAAGGCCAGCCTAGAACAGAGCAAGTTCTAGGTGGACAAAAAAAAAAAAAAAAAAAAAAAACCCGCCGGGCAATGGTGGCGCACGCCTTTAATCCCAGCATTTGGGAGGCAGAGGCAGGCAGATTTCTGAGTTCGAGGCCAGCCTGGCCTACAAAGTGAGTTCCAGGACAGCCAGGGCTACACAGAGAAACCCTGTCTCAAAACACCAAAAAAAAAAAAAAAAAAAAAAAACCTTTAAATCCAGGCTTGGTGACCCACACCATTAATCCCAGTGATTAGGAGACAGGCACGCAGATCTCTGAGTTCAAAATCAGTCTACAGAGCAAGATCCAGGACAGCCAAGTTTAGGCAGTTGAACGAGTTGGAAAACAGAAAGCTGGTGATAATGTAATAGAACAAGGGGGCCATGGTCTAGCCCCAGCAAGCAGCAAAGCTCAGCAGCTTTGGCCACGTGGCTCTGGCTTTATTTATTTATTTGGTTATTTTAATTTTTTACATTTCAAATGTTATCCCTCTTCCCAGTTAACTCTTGGCAAACACCTATCCCATCCTCCATCCCCCATGTCTATGAGAGTGCTCCCCCACCCATCCACTCCTGCCTACATTCCCCTACATTGGGACATTGAGGCTTCACAGGACTAAGGGTCCTACCTCCACTGATGCCAGACAAGGTCATCCTCTGCTGCCTTTCCTTCAGTCTCTGCTCCGCTCTTTGTCCCTGGATTTCCTTTAGACAGGAGCAATTCTGGGTTAAAATTTTTGAGATGTGTGGGTGGCCTCATCCCTCCGCCAGGAGCCACGCCTAACCTCTGGATATGGTCTCCACAGGTTCTCCCTCCCCTTTGTTGGGTATTTCAGCTAATGTCCTCCCCATTGGGTCCTGGGAGCCTCTTGTTTCCTGGCATCTGGGACTTTCTGGTGGCCACCCCCAGTCCCCCATCCCCCATTGCTGCACACCTCTGTTCAATTCCCTGACCCTCTGTACACCTCCTCCATCTCCTCCCACACCTGATCCTATGCCCTCCATTTCCCCCTCCCCTTCTTTTCTTCCTCCCAAGTCCCTGCTACCCTCTACCTCCTTCTAAGATGGACTGAAGCAGCCACACTTTGGTCTTTCTTCTTTTTGAGCCTCATATAGTCTGTGAGTTGTATCGTGGATATTCCCAGCTTTTTTTTTCCCCTAAAATCTGCTTATCAGTGAGTGCATACATACCATGTGAGTTCTTTTGTGACTGAGTTACCTCACTCAGGATGATAATTTTCCAGTTCCATTCATTTGCCTGCAAATTTCATGAAGTCATTCTTTTTGATAGCTGAGTAGTATTCCATTGTGTAAATGTACCACATTTTCTGTATTCATTCCTCTGTTGAATTGCCACTGCCACCTGTATCTACTACTTCTTTTCCTTCCCCTTCCCCTTCCCCTTCTTCTTTTCCTTCTCCTCCTCTTCTTCTTCTTCATCTTCTTTGTCTTCTTCTCCTTCTCCTCTTCCTCCTCCTTCTCCTCTTCCTCCTCCTTCTCCTCCTCCTCTTCTTTTCCTCCTCCTCCTCCTCTTCTTCTCCTTCTTTCTCTCCAGACTTCTGCTGTGGCTGTCCATGCCTGATGCAGTATATTTACTTTCTGGCATTGGAGGATTCAGCTACTGTTGTATATTTCTGTTTAACTCCAATGTGCTTCAAAGATCATCCTTTGTATGTCCTTTTAAATGATTTGAAGTTTTCTGTACATGAACTCCACACCAACAACTAGCAAAGAAAGGAATAGTGGTACATCCCTGTCACCCAAGCACTTTAGGGGTGTGAGGCTGAATTAGAAGGATTATTTTGTGTTAAAGATTGCCTTGGGCTGGAGGGAAGGAGAATCTCTCAGAATTCCTTATCTCATGGATCAATTTTAATATTCCAGGAATCAGATCAAGAGATGGTTATGGGTAAAGGAGCTTGCTGACAAGCCACTTTTACCACTGGGCTACATCCTGATCAAATCCCACTTTTTGTTTGGTTTTTTTTTTTTCTTTTTGTTTTTTTGAAGAGCTCAGCCTGCCTCTGCCTCCCAAGTGCTGGGATTTAGGGTGTGTACTAACATACCCCAGGGAACATCCCACTTTTAAATTATAGCCAAAACAAATACAGAACCACATACTGTGTGATCCCAGTACTTGGGAGGCTGAGATTGAAAAATCTTGAGCTTCAGATCAGCCCAAGCTGCACAGAGGGTCCTTTTCATCTCCTGAAGCAGGAGTCTTACTGTGTAGCCCTTGGCTGGACTAGAACTTGCTATATAGACCTAGAAGTCAGAGATCTACCTCTGCTTTCTGAGACTACTGGAATTAAAGGTGATGCTACCTTTAAGCACAAATTATAATAAAATATTTAGGGATTGAATGTAGAAGGATTAGGTGCCAAGGCTAGTCTTGGTTCCATAGCAAGTTGGAGAACAACCTCTAACTCGACTAAGTGAGATCATCTCTCAAAAATAAGGGAGAGGCTGGGCAGTGGTGGGCATGCCTTTAATCCCAGCATTTGGGAGGCACAGGCAGGTGGATTTCTGAGTTCAAGGCCAGCCTGGTCTACAGAGTGAGTTCCAGGACAGCCAGGGCTACACAGAGAAACCTTGTCTCAAAAAAAAAACCAAAATAAAAAAATAAGGGAGGAAGGCAGAGGCAGGTAAATCTCCACAAGTTCAAGGCCAGCCTGGTTTACATAAGAAAATCTTTTCTAAAGAAGAAAGAAAGAGAGAAAGAGAGAGAGAGAGAGAACAGATTGAGAGTTTATTCATGTTTTCTTTCTCTCCTTCCAAGGTGAGACCTCGAAGTGTCTACAGAGGATTCGAACTACATTCACTCAGAAACAAGTGGAAACACTGAAGTTTTTCTTTGACAAGAACCCATACCCAAGCAGCACCCTCAGGAAGGAATTAGCATCACAAATGAAGATAGATCCCATAGCAGTACAGGTTGGTTAGCAGCGCCCTTTTCCCATCTCCCTAGATTCCTCCCTAACTCTCCTAAACTCAGGGCCCTGACAATCATTCGGGAGCCTACCAACTACTCCAATCTCAACTTTCAAAAACCCTGGCTTTCCAATCCACATCCTGTGATCCTCTGTATAGACCCCAGCCAAAAGAATGGGCTATCCAGCATATGTGGCAGAGGAGGGCCTTGTTGGCTATCAGGGGGAGGAGAGGCCCTTGGGCCTGAGGGTGTTAGATGCCCCAGTGTAGGGGATGCCAAGGTGTGAAGACAGGAGTGGGTGCGTGGGTGGGGAATACCCTCATAGAGGCAGGGGGAGGGGGAATGGGATAGGGGTTTCTAAAGGGGAAAACATTTGAAATGTATATAAAGTACATATCCAAAAATAAAAGCTGGGAAGTGGTGTTGCACACCTTTAATCCCAGCACTTGGGAGGCAGAGGCAGGTGGATTTCTGAGTTCCAGGACAGCCAGGGCTACACAGAGAAACCCTGTCTTGAAAAACCAAAATAAAATAAAAGAAAAGAAAAATAAAAGAATAAAAAGAATGGGCCAATCTATATTTTTTCTTTTTTTCTTTTTTGTTTTTTTGTTGTTGTTGTTTTGTTTTGTTTTGTTTGTTTTTGTTTTTGTTTTTGTTTTTGAGACAGGGTTTCTCTGTGTAGCCCTGGCTGTCCTGGAACTCACTCTGTAGACCAGGCTGGCCTCGAACTCAGAAATCCACCCACCTCTGCCTCCCAAGTGCTGGGATTAAGTCCATATATTTTTTTTAAAAAGCAAGAAAGATGCTTTGTGAGTAAATACTGCAGGAGAGCAGCTGTGAGTGGTAGGTAAACAAGGAGAAATATTAGTTTTTCTCACTTCTTTTGTTTCCGTTTGAGATCTCACTATGTAGCACAGACTGGCTATTCAGCCTCTCAAATGATGAAATTGTGTGAATATAAGCATATGCCATAGTTCCTACAGTCCCCTCTCCCAAATTATAAGAAAACATAATTTTCACATTTCAAATAGTGGGGCTGGGCATATAGTTCAGTAAACAAAGTGCTTGCATGAAGATCTGGGTTCTATCCCTAGAACTCTATAAGCCTGGTAGAGTGGAACAGGCACCACCTTAGGGAAATGTTAGAGAACTAAGGGTTCAAAGCCACCCTCTGCTAAATGGAGAACTTGAGGTTTCTACCTTGTTTCCTTGAGACAGCATCTCACTCACTTTTTTTTTTTTTTGCTTTAAATGGGGAATCCCTGTAGCCCTGGCTGGCCTCCTACTCACAGAGATGGGGCTTTGAACTTGCAGAGATCTACTTGACTTGACTTTGCCTCCTGGTTGCTTTGATCAAAGTTGTGTGCCACCACACCTGGCTCTTCAACAGCTCCTGCTTTCTGACTCCTCGCTTGTCCCCACAACCTCTGATTTCTGCTTATGATATAGAATATAATTGTGGGATATAAGTCCCAGAGGTGCAGGACTAGATGTTCTCAACCTAGAAGCCTCCATAGCACTGAACAACAGTAACAGGCTTCTGAGTCAGTCTCCATTCATTAACCCCCTGGCTCCCTTTTCCACTTAGATTTGGTTCAAAAACAAACGAGCAAAATGCAAGAGAGTCACACTTGACATTCAGAAGAAGATACAAACGTGCCAGGAGTCATCTCAAGGTCAAGAGCAACAACAGAAGTCACCTCAAGTCCAAGAGCAACAACAGAAGTCACCCCAAGTCCAAGAGCAACAACAGAAGTCACCTCAAGTCCAAGAGCAACACCAGAAGTCACCTCAAGTCCAAGAGCATCAACAAAAGACACCTCAAATTCAATGTCAGCAGTTATTACAACACCAACACCAGCAGTCACCTCAAATCCAGCAGCAACACCAGCAGTTATTTCAAGTCCCACTTCAGCTATTTCACCTCCAACACTGGCAGTCACATCAACTCCAACACCAGCATTTACCTCAAGTTCAAATTCAGCCATTACTTCAACTCCAACACCAGCAGTCCCCTCAACTTCAATATCAGCAGTCACCTCAAGTCCAACACCATCAGTCACCTCAACTTCAACATCAACAGTCAACTCAAGTGCAACACCAGCACTCACCTCAACT
>CM052717.1:7536559-7640710 GCA_028551405.1 Uromys caudimaculatus | reverse complement strand
GATTGAGAGAGGAATTTGGCTTAGCTGGTATCATACTTGCCAAGCCTATTCAGAGTTCAGAGCTCCATCCCATCTCTAAGCCAAGTTCTCATGTTTATAATCCCAGAACTCAAAATGTGTAGGCAGGAAGATCAGAAGCTCAGTTGTTCTCAGGTATATAACAACTTTAATGCCATCTTGGGATACATGAGACCCTATCCCAATAAAATGAAATACAAATAAGAACAGAAAGAAAAGAAGACAAAGATTACAGAGAATCAACTGGGGAGTGGTAAATTCAGTGTTTAGCCTGCACAAGCTCTGGATCCTATCTTCAATAAAACAATTTCTTCATCGTCATCGTTGTTGTCTTTCAAAACAAGGTCTCGTGCTAGCCTAAAGCTCACTCTGTTGCACAGGTTTGCCTCAGACTCATAGCAATCCTCCCAAGTGCTGAAATTACAGACACGTACCACCACACCTAGTTTAAAATAACTCTCTAGCAAAGGAAAAGAACAAAGACTACTACTACAAAAAGAGTACAGTGGCCCAGGCACTTAGAATTAATCTCTCTGTTACTTCAGGAGTGGCTTAACCTCCTTCCAGAGAGCAGGTATTGGCTAAGGATGCTCAGAACTCAGTTCCCTTTTGGTTAAAAACTCAAGGCCAAAACCCAGTTCTTCCAAAGACAGGCTTATTACTGCAGAGAAGGCTCAGAGGCTAAGAGGATGTGTTGCTCTACCTGAGGACTGGATTTCAGATCCCAACACGTACGTGGGGCAGCTCACAACTGCCTTTAATTCCAGCCCTAGAGGATCTGATAACCCTCTCTGGCATCTGCAGGCACACAAACGCAGACGTACGCATTTTGTTTTAATAAAAATTAAAGATAGGGGTGCAACTAGGAACTTCCCTCCCTAGCCTTGAATCAGAAATACCAGGCAAGTGCTTTCTAAATCTTACATTTGGGCTCTACCAAGGCATTTGACTGACTGGGTTGGAGCCTCCTGCATGTATTAACTCTCCCCAAAAATACCTTAGTTCATATTTGCTCAAGTCTTCGTATTCTCTGCCTTAGGACACAGGCTCAGGGATGCAGGCTTATCTCTGTGCTTTTGCAGACTAGGGCAAACTTTGTGCTTAAAATGAAGTCTCTTGTAGCTGGGGCTGGTGTGAAACTCCCTATTTACCTGAAGATGACTGTCAACTTTAGTCTCAGGATTATAGGTCCTGAGGCTAAGGCAGGATGAGACCAAACTTAAGTTCAGTCTATGAAAGGTAGATGCTGGCTCAAAATAGAATAAGTATTAAGGGGATGGGGCTTGGCAGCTTGCCCAGCAAGAGGCTCCGGGTCCAATCTCCAAAGCACCACACACACATAGAGGCACCAAACCCAGAGATGGCTCATCTGTATCCTTGAGTGTTATGCCACATGCAGACTGGTGGTTTTGTTGCTGTTTGTGAGGTTTGGGCTGGAAGGGGTTGGAGGCATCAACAATTCACCTGTCTCTACATTCTGAATACTAGGACTATTACCCAAAAGAACAAGTAGGCAAAACAATAATACATTTGGGGTGTGGCATAATGGTAAGACTTTAATCTAGGGGGCTGGAAAGATAGCTCAGCAGTTAAGCACACTGACTGCTCTTCCAGAAGTCCTGAATTCAATTCCCACAATTCCCAGCAACCACATGGTGGCTCACAACCATCTGTAATGGAATCCGATACCCTCTTCTGGTGTGTCTAAAGACAGCTACAGTGTACTCATTAAATATATATATATACATATACATACATATATATGTATATATATATATACCTTCTTTTTTCTACTAAATCTTGCTAATTCGTTTTGTTAAATTATTTTAATTTTTGAAGTTATTACTTATTTTTATTGGACATTTTCTTTATTTACATTTTCCCTTTCCAGGTCTCCCTTTCGGAAACCCCCTATCCCATCCTCCATATTCCTTCTTTTTATTTAATCTTTTTTGTTTTCTTTACGCTCCAGATTTATTCCCCTCCCAGTCCACCCTGACTGTTCCACATCCCATACCTCCTCCCTTCCCCCGTCTCCATGAGGATGTCCCCAACCCCCACCCCTAGCCCCACCAGACCTCTAAACTCCCTGGGGTCTCCAGTCTCTTGAGGGTTAGGTGCATCTTCTCTGACTAAACCCAGACCCGGAAGTCCTATGCTGTATATGTGTTGGGAACCTCATATATTAGAGGCCAATTATATGGTCAGTTTTGGAGAAGGTACCATGAGGTTCTGAGAAGAAGGTGTATTCTTTTGTTTTAGGGTAAAATGTCCTGTAGATATCTGTTGAATCCATTTGGTTCATAACCTCTATTAGTTTCACTGGGTCTCTGTTTAGTTTCTGTTCCATGATCTGTCCATTGATGAGAGTGGGGTGTTGATGTCTCCCACTATTTTTTTTTTCCCTTTGGGTTTTGGTTTTTTGAGACAGGGTTTCTCTGTGTAGCCCTGGCTGTCCTGGAACTCACTCTGTAGACCAGGCTGGCCTCAAACTCAGAAATCCACCTGCCTCTGCCTCCCAGGTGCTGGGATCAAAGGCGTGCGCCACCACTGCCCGGCTATCTTCCACTATTATTGTGTGAGGTTCAATGTATGCTTTGAGCTTTAGTAAAGTTTCTTTTATGAATGTGGGTGGCCTTGCATTTGGGGCATTGATGTTCAGAATTGAGACTTTCTTTTGATGGAGAATCAGTCCCTCTATGGTTACTGGCTTCTGCCTGGGCTGTATAGTGAGGCCCTGTGTCAAAAAAAGAAGATGAGGGGCTGGAGAGATGACTCCACAGTTAAGAGCATTTGCTGCCTATTTAAGAACTGGGTTGGATGCCGGGCGGTGGTGGCGCACACCTTTAATCCCAGCACTTGGGAGGCAGAGGCAGGCGGATTTCTGAGTTCGATGCCAGCCTGGTCTACAGAGTGAGTTCCAGGACAGCCAGGGCTACACAGAGAAACCCCGTCTGGGGGGGTGGGGGGGGCAAAATTAGTACCATCTTTTTCATTTTCCTAATGATGCACTAGAGTCTTTAAATTTAAAAAAAAACCAACAACAAACATGTGTAGGAAGGCGGATCTCTGTGAGTTGGAAGCAAGCCTATTCTACATACCAAGTTTCAGGCCCACCAAGAGGTTAAGGTAGCGGCTGGTGAAGCTAATGGCTAGCATCTGAGAAGCCCTGGGTTCAATTTCCAACAGTAAAAGTAGATTAAGATAATGACCACAGTAGTGAGAACTAATGAGAAAAAGTTCTGTCAAGCAGAAGCCAGTAACCATTGAGTGACTGATTCAGTCAACTCACATGTGTCTCTATGATGTTGATGGAAGCAACCAAGCTTTAAGCATGTATTCTGGGGACCAACTAAATGGCCATGTGAGTGAGTTAAAGACACCTGTCACCAGGCCCAAAGACCTGAGTGCAATCCCTGGGATTGAACATGTAGAATAGAGCAGACTCCTACAGTTGTCCTCTGACCTCTACACCCATGTGCCACTGCATGTGCACCCTCACATACAAAATAAATGTAAATGAAAGACAAAAGGGCTGGAGAGATGGCTCAGTGGTTAAGAGCACTGACTGCTCTTCCAGAGGTCCTGAGTTCAGTTCCCAGCAACCACATGGTGGCTCACAACCATCTGCAATGGGATCCGATGCCCTCTTCTGGTGTGTCTGAAGACAGTAACACTATTAACTATATTTAAATAAATAAATCTTTTTAAATAAATAAATGGCAAAACAAACAGGGCAGTGTTGATGCACGCCTTTAATCCCCGCACTCTGGAGGCAGAGGCAGGTAGATCTCTGTAAATTCTAAGCCAGCCAGGTCTACCTAGCAAGCTCAAGACCAGTCAAGGTTACATAGTTAAGACCCTATCTCAAAAACAAAACAAAAAAATTAATTTTAGAACCAGGTATAATCCTAATGCTTGGGAAACAGAAGCCAACGATCACTGTAAAATCAAAGCCAGACTTTGGCTTACATAGTAAATTTCAGACTATTCAGGACTACAGACCCTGTCTAAGAACAAAACACCCAAAAAACAACAAACAAAAGTATTTAGATAGTGCACTGGCAGGTTTTGTGTGTCAACTTGACACAAGCTAGAATCATCAGAGAGAAAGGAGCTTCAGCTGAGGAACTGCCTGCATGAGATCCAGCTGTGGGGCATTTTCTCAATTAGTGATCCATTGTAGGTGGTGCCATCCCTGAGCTGGTGGTCCTGGGTTCTATAAAAAAAGCAGGCTGAGCAAGCCAGTATGAAAAACTCCTCCATGGCCTCTGCATCAGCTCCTACCTCCAGATTCCTGTCCTGCTTGAGTTCCTGTCCTGGCTTCCTTTGATGATAAACAGCATTGTGGAAATGTAAGCAGAATTAAACCCTTTCCTCCCCAACTTGCTTCTTGGCCATGATGCTTCCTTTAACAATAGAAAACCTATTAGCCTGGCAGTGGTGGCGCACGCCTTTGATCCCAGCACTTGGGAGGCAGAGGCAGGTGGATTTCTGAGTTCGAGGCCAGCCTGGTCTACAGAGTGAGTTCCAGGACAGCCAGAGCTACACAGAGAAACCCTGTCTCGAAAAAAAAAAAAAAAGAATCAGGGTTCAATTCCAAACCCCATATGGTAGTTCACAATCATTTCTCCAGTTCCAGAGAAGCTAATAACTTCTTCTGCACCTCCAACCCAAGGCACTTTAAGCATGTGGTACACAGGCACAAATGCAGACAAACAAAACACTTAAAAAACACTTACAACATAAAGTTAAAAAAAAATAAGCTATTACAAAAAAAATAAAAAGACTTAAACATGACCAGAAATCCACCTGCCTCTGCCTCCCAAGTGCTGGGATTAAAGGCGTGTGTCACCACTGCCCGGCTTCTCTTATTTTATTTTTAATTAATTTATTTATTTACTTTACATCCCTACCTAAGTTTCCCCTCCCTTCTCCCATTCCTTCCTCACACTCATCCCCACTCACTCCTCTGTTTCTCTTCAGAAAAGAGGAGTCCC
Organism: Uromys caudimaculatus; assembly: GCA_028551405.1. Classification (NCBI taxonomy): domain Eukaryota; kingdom Metazoa; phylum Chordata; class Mammalia; order Rodentia; family Muridae; genus Uromys; species Uromys caudimaculatus. The sequence continues at coordinate 7,635,692 of CM052717.1, read as the reverse complement.
ATGGCTATCAACCAGCCTTGGCACATCAAGTTCAGTAAGACCAGGCTCATCTTCTCCTGTCGAGGCTAGATTGAGCAGCCCAGTAGGGGGAAAGGATCCCAAAAGCAGGCATCAGCATCAGAGAGGGCCCTGTTCCTGTTGTTAGGAGTTCCCCATGAAGACGGAGCTGCACATCTGTTACATACGTGCAGAGGGCCTAGGTCAGTCCCGTGCCGGTTCCCTGGTTGTCAGTTCAATCTCTGTGGGCCCCTGTGGGCCCAGGGCATTTGATTCTGTATGTTTTCTTGTGACCTTGAGCCCTCTGGCTCCTACTATCCTTCTCCCTCTTCCACAGGTTTCCCCAAGCTCTGCCTCTGTGTGGCTGTGGGTCTCTACATCTGTTTCCATCAGTGCTGGATAAAGCCTCTCTGATGACAGTTAGGGTAGGCTCCCATCTCAAACATAGCAGAATATCATTAACAGTGTCAGGGTGGGCTCTCTCTCTTGGCATGGATCTCAAGCTGGACTGCTCATTGGTTAGCCATTCCCCCAATTTCTGCTCTATCTTTTTACCCCAGCATATCTTCTAGGCAGGACAAATGGTAGGTCTAAGGTTTTGCGGCTGGGTTGGTGTGCCAATCCTCCATTGGAAGTCTTGCATGGTTACAGGAAATAGACAATCGAGGCTCCATATCCCCCATTGCTAGAAGTCTTAGCTAGAATCACCCTCAGAGATTCCTGGGAGTTTCCATTGCCCTGGGTTTCTAGCTTATCCCAGAGATGGTTCCCCACTCCACCTCCAATTCAGTTGTCTTTCCCTCCATCTTCCCTCCACCCAGTCCCTACTGTTCCATGCCCATCCCCCAATGCCATGTCCCTCCTACTCCCATCATGCACTCATGATGTCTATTCTATTCCCCCTTCTCGGTGAGATTCACAAGGCCCCCCCTTGAGCCCTCCTTGTTACTTAGCTTCTTTAGGTCTGTGGACTGCCACACGGTTGTCCTTTACTTTATAGCTAATATCCACTTATAAGGGAGTACATACCACGTTTGTCTTTCTGCGTTTGAGTTATGTCACTCCTGTGTGCTAGGAGCCTCGGTCCAGTGTGAGCTCTTTGCTTGGTGTCTCAGTCTCTTGAGAGCCCCCAAGGGGTCAGGTTAGTTGACTTTGTTGATCTTCCTGTGGAGTTCCTATCACCTTCAAGGCTTTAAATCCTTCACCCAAATCTTCCATAAGAGTTCCCATGTTCCACCCAATGTTAGGGTGTGGGTGTGTGCATCTGTTTCAGTCAACTGCCGGGTGGAGCCTCTCAGAGGACAGTTATGCTAGGCTGAAAGCACAACAGAGTATCAATAATGTCAGGGATTGGTGATTGCCCATGGGATGAGTCTCAAGTTGGGCCAATTATTGGTTGGCCATTCCCTTGGGCTCTGTTCCATCTTTATCCCTGAATTTCTTTTAGACAGGACAAATTTGGGGTCAAAAGTTTTGTGGGTGGGTTGATATCTTTATCCCTCCACTGGGGTCCTCCCCCATCCCAGGTGTCTGGGACTTCCTAGAGACTGAATGCACATTTCCATTCATTCCTGTTCTTCCCCACAGTTGATCCTGACCCCACTACATTCTCCTCTCCATCCTCTCTCCTACCCAGTTTCCTCCCTCACTTCCTCCTTTCCTCGGTTTTGCTTATTTTTCAAAAGGTTGGGTTTTTTTTTTTATTGATTTAAGCAGAATACTCCTTGAGGAATGAAAACTGTGCTTCCCACTAACCGTTTTCTTCCAGTTCGCAGACCATGTGGATTTTCCGAAAATGTTTCAGCCAAGGAACTGGTACAAAAATTATGATAGGTCTCCGACCACTCTGTAGTTCCACTTCGTTGGCCCCAGAGATGTTGAGTTCCCGCAGCTGAGCCTTAAGATCCAAGCTCAAACCCCAGCCATGGCAGAAGATGCCAGATTAGAATAGGTAAGTTTTTTTTTTTGTTTGTTTTTTTTTTTGGTTTTTCGAGACAGGGTTTCTCTGTGTCGCCCTGGCTGTCCTGGAACTCACTCTGTAGACCAGGCTGGCCTCAAACTCAGAAATCCGCCTGCTTCTGCCTCCCGAGTGCTGGGATTAAAGGCGTGCGCCACCACTGCCCAGCTTAAGCTTTCTCTTTTAGACTTCACAATCTTGCCTCTCTAGAGGGACAGTTCCGCATTCTTATGGAGTGCCGGAATGCCAGACACACAGCTCTCTCGAGAACCTTAACTTTAAATCTTAAAACTTAGGGCCTTGAATGGATGGAACTTGAAAATATCATCCTGAGCGAGGTAACTCAGTCACAAAAGAACGAACATGGTATGTACTCACTGATAAGTGGATATTAGCCCAAAAGTTCGGAATATCCAAGTTCCACTTCACAGTAACTGCTGGACTGAGCGTGGGGTCCCAGATGGAGGAGTTGGAGAAGGGACTGAAGGAGCTGAGGGGGTTTGCAGCCCCATGGAGGGAGCAACAGTGTCAACTGGCCTGACCCCCACCAAGTCCTCCTGGAGGCTGGACCATCAACCAAAGAATACACATGGAGGGACCCATGGTTCGGACCACATATGTGGCAGAGGAGGGCATTCTTGGCCATCTGGGGGAGAAGAGGCCCTTGGGCCTGAGAGTGTTAGAGGCCCCAGTGTAGGGGAATGCCAAGGTGGGAAGATAGAAGTGGGTGGGTGGGTGGGGGAATACCCTCATAGAGGCGGAGGAGGGGGAAGGGGAAAGGGGGTTTCCAAAGGGGAGATCTGGAAAAGGGGAAACATTTGAAATGTAAATAAAGTATCAAAAAATAAAAAATAAACCCTTAGGGCCTCGGAGGAGACCAATGGGATACTTGTCAAAGAAAATAGATGCTGTAGCATCAGGACCGCCCCATTTGCCTGCGGGCCATTGTGGCTAATGCCATCCTAGTGAGCAAAGCAATGAAGCTTTCCTTCCCAGTAAACGGCTGATGAATGCCAAAATTACTCAGTATTAGGCCCTGCTACTTGATCTCAGAGAATCACTTTTACTACTTGCCACTTTGTTGCTTCTTGACTGGGAATCTGAAGCAACAAGGATTGCCTGCCAATGGCATGTAGATAAAATGACAAAAGCAGTAAGTATCAACCACTCCCACTCTACCTTTTTAGGGGGAATGCACTTGCTCTCTGTGAGGTCAAGTGGAACTTGGCTATATGTTATGCCTTGTGTATTTTGTAGGGGATGGAATCAAGGCCCGATAACGAGCAGCAGGCAAGCATTCTGTCTGTTACACTTACATGCACAACATGTCTCAAAATGATGAAGCAAAATAGGCAAAATATACTGAATATTCCCAAAAAAGTGATACATAATCAAATAATTAATAATATCAGTCTCTGATCTCTTGGTCCTCCTAGCTAAATACTCTGCTATCAGCACTGACTGGGCCTTTAATTTCCATTCTAATTGGATTAAGAATGGGGACCCAGCATAAAAAATATAGCCAGTTCTATGTCGGCTCAGTAAAATTAATGGTCCTTAAGACCAACTACATCTCTTTAAAGAGAAGGAGCCCATGATTTGACTCATTCACTCAGACCAGTGGAGAATGTAACAGGCCCCAGATCTTTAGTAGGCCCCCAGGCCAACTGACTCCACGAAGGAAGTGCCATTGGGGCTGTAAAACGAAAATGTGCAGAAATAGTGGTGGTGCACGCCTTTAATCCCAGCACTCCGGAAGCAGAGGCAGGCGGATTTCTGAGTTCGAGGCCAGCCTGGTCTACAGAGTGAGTTTCAGGACAGTCAGGGCTACAAAGAGAAACCCTATCTCGAAAAACCAAAAAAAAAAAAAAAAAAAAAAAACCTAATTCTTCTTGCTAACTGAAGTATATCAACCCACAATATTGTTTTTGTGCTTAAAAGCTCACCCTGAGAAAGGTGATCCTGAACATTCAGTGTAGTCACCAACCAGATAATAACGTCTTTTTTTTTTTTCCAAGCTTTTTTTTATTTATTTATACTAGTACACTGTAGCTGTCTTCATGCACACCAGAAGAGGGCATCGGATCCCATTGCAGATGGTTATGAGCCACCATGTGGTTGCTGGGAATTGAACTCAGAACCTCTGGAAGAGCAGTCAGTGCTCTTAACCGCTGAGCCATCTCTCCAGCCCCAATAAAGTCTTTCTATTGGCTTAAACTCAGTGTGTGAGCAGGCTTCTCAAGTGTCTACCTCATCACAACACCATGTCCCCCAGCTCTGGATTTTGTTTTCTTTGTCGACAGGGTCTTAGTGTGTAATCCTAGCTGGCCTAAAACTTGTTATGCAGACCAAGGCTGGGGTTAAAGGCCTGGCTTTTTTAACCATGCCTGGTTCAAAATATATATATATAATTATTTATTTACTGTGTGTATTTAGGGGGGTGATGGAGTGGGGGTGTGTGGTGAGATCGTGTGGAAATCAAAGAACAATTTCTGGAGGTCCTGGGGATGGAACTCAGATATCAGACTTGGGCAAATACTTTTACCTGCTAAGCCCTTAGTAAGAGGGTTCTTTGTGTGTATACAATCCCAGGCCGGCTTCAAACTCGCCACGTATCATTATGGAGGCATTATAGCTATGTGTCATCACACCTGGCTTTTCTCAGTTTATTTGTTTGTTTGGTCACTTATTTAGCCATTTGTTTAGGTTTTGGCAGGAGGTTTGATGGGTTTTATGTAGCTCAGGCTAGCCCTGAGTTACCTATAGTCTTCAAAATGGCCTTGAACTTTTGGCCTTCTAAATGTTGGGATTACAGGCTTGGGACACCTAGCTGTCCCAGCTTTTGGCTGTCTGCACAGAAGTGGGGCAGAATTTAGCAATTCATTTAGCAATTCTCTTTAATATCTTCTGTGTCTAGCACATGTATGTACGTGCACGAGTGCACTCACGCACATGGAAACGCCTAAAATGGCCTATGTATGGAGATCAGAGAACAACTTGCAGGAGTCAGATCTCTCTTTTCACCCAGGCATTGAACTCAAGTCATCAGAATTGGAGGCCTTTTATCCAGAGTTGAGCCTTCTCAAGGGCTCCTATTTACCATTTTCTGCTTTCTGCCCTAAAGGCTAGCCTCTGGAGTTCTGGAATTACAGTTTATAGTCAGCATATCCTGATAAGGTTGTTTTTGTTTGTTTGTTTGTTTGTTTGTTTTGTTTTTTGGTTTTTCGAGACAGGGTTTCTCTGTGTAGCCCTGGCTGTCCTGGAACTCACTCTGTAGACCAGGCTGGCCTCAAACTCAGAAATCCGCCTGCCTCTGCCTCCCGAGTGCTGGGATTAAAGGCATGTGCCCCTGCAATTTTAACAATGATATCCATTCTTCTACATTTGATGCTGGGGCTAGCTTTTTATTGTTTTTCGGGGGTTTTGTTTTGTTTTGTTTTGTTTTTGTTTTTCGGCTAGGGCTAGCTTTTAAGGACAACCTTGTGAAGCTCATTTCCTGGTATGACAATGAGCACAGCCACGGGATGCTGAACCTGATGGCATAAGTAGCATCCAAGGAGTAAGGAGCCCTGGAGTAGCCCACCTCAGCAAGAACACAAGAGAGAGAGGCCCTGTGATGCTGCTGAGGACTCACTGTCCCAACTCAGCCCACACGCACACACACTTAGCATGCAGAACCGCAGAACAATGAGAGGAGCCTAGGGAGCCCTACTCTCTTGAAAAAATTCTATTTATCGTATATATATAAAAGAAAGCAAATACCTGATAAAAATGGGTTATCCTGGAACTTGCTCTGTAGACCAGGCTGACATTAGACTCAGAGCTCCATCTGCTTCTGCCTCGAAAGATCCGGTATTAAAGCCCTGTGCCACCACCGCTGGCTTCAGAGACTTGTTCCATGTCAAAGCAGGATGTGCCGTTTGCTTCTATGAACAGAACATGTCTCAAGGATCTGTGGCTTCGGGAAGCTAAGTTTCTCCTGAATAGGGCTGATCTAGAAATCAACATGGCCCAATAACACTTTCATAGACATCTCCGGATTTTTCACAGCCTCCATTCTTGTAACGAGCCTATTGTTTTTGATAGTGACGCCCATTGCGTACTGAAACTGCAAGTCTTTAGCCTAGAGTATTAACTCTTCCATTTTCTTCCTTTCAGACGAAACATTCTCACGGCAAATATCTCGATCATGCTAGCTAGCTAAAGTAGGTTAGGAGAATTCAAATGTAGACCACAGTTGTGCTTGGCACCGCCCCGCTCTGAGCCAGGTGCGCAGGCGCAGCGTACCATGACGTATGGGTGACAGGGAAGGGAACAAAGGGTGGCTTTTTTTTTTAACATTTATTTTTTTTATTAACGTGTATGTGTGTGTGCGCGCAGGCGCGCGCATGTGTGGGTGGGTGGGTGGGTGGGGTTGTGTGCCGACCTTCCACATATGTACATTTAATCTCCATCCTGAGAACAAAGGCAGGTAGTTATCAGAGAGTTTGAGGTCAGCCTGGTCTACACAGTGAATGCCTGGACAGCCAGAAACATATGGTGAGAACCCATCTCAAAATTAATTGAAATTTCCGGGCAGTGGTGGCGCACGCCTTTAATCCCAGCACTTGGGAGGCAGAGGCAGGTGGATTTCTGAGTTTGAGGCCAGCCTGGTCTACAGAGTGAGTTCCAGGACAGTCAGGGCTACACAGAGAAACCCTGTCTTGGAAAAAAAAAAAAAAAATTAATTGAAATTCAGTCCTAGATACTCTCAACCGTCCAGCAATCGAAAAGCTAAAAATGTCACCAGCCAGCATCTGACGCCCGGCAGAGGTTTTCCCACTTTCTTGTAACCTGCTCTTCTGATGTTTCTGTTGATTTTTGTTTGTTTCATTGGTGGAATGGTTGGTTAGTTTTGTTTTTAATCTTTAAACATCCTTGTTTTGTAACTTCTAAACCCTCTTGCAGTTGCTTCCAAGTTGAAAATGTCTTACATGCCGTCCTGAATCTGTTGTCCAACCTGGAAGCCATGGTCACTCATGTTTGGCTCAAGAATAAGCTCTTACAGCTGGCATTGGTGGCGCACGCCTTTAACCCCAGCACTTGGGAGGCAGAGGCAGGCGGATCTTTGTGAGTTTGAGGCCTGCCTGGCCTACATCATGAGCTCCAGGCCAGCCAGGGCTTCATAGTGGGTGAAACTTTTGTTTCAAAAATAAAGGAAAAACTCTTGTAATTTGAGATGGAATCTTGAACTCAGAGAAGTCGTCTACCTTGCCAAAAATAACCACTTGTTCCCTGCGAGGCGACAGCTACATTTCATTCTAACACTCTTTTCTTTTGTTCTTTCATTTTGTTTTGTTTTGTTTTGTTGTTGTTGTTGTTTTGTTTTGTTTTTTGAAACAGAATTTGTCTGTTTAGCTGTGGCTGTCCTGGAACTCCCTCTGAGGAGCAGGATGGCCTTGAACTTGGAGATCACTTGCCAATAAGATTAAAGGTGTGCACCACCTCCACCTTGCTCTTTCCCGAAATGGTCTTTTCTTTCTTCTTTTTTTTTTCCCCATTTTTTTTTTTGTTGTTGTTGTTTTGTTTTTTCAAACAGGGTTTTTGTGTGTAGCCTTTGTTGTCCTGGAACTCACTCTGAAGACCAGGCTGGCCTCAAACTCAGAGATCTCCTTGCCTCTGGGAATAAAAGTGTGTATACCACCACCACCACCACCACCACCACCACCACACTCATTCAAACACTCTTTTTACTTCAATGGCAATATATTTTAATTATAGTTCTCCTAGGGATCATTTGGAGAAAGGTTAGTCAGAGGGGAGGGGGGCCATCTAGCTGGGGGCATCTGCTCCAGCTGCCCGAGCCCAGTGCTAGCTGTGGCCACTTGAAGGTAGTATTGGTTTGGCTGCCTGGTAGTGTGCGAGAGTCCCAGTCATTGGCCAGGCGCTACGCCTGCTCATCGCACACATTTCAGTGGCGCTGTGTGGGCACAGGCGCACCACATATAGTCCATATTGTGTCCTTTTTGCAGCTGAGGTTCCAGGGGAGGCTGTTGTGTGTTACTGTGCAAGTTGTAGCAGGTCAGCATGTCAGTCAGTACCGCATAGCTAGGTGCTCACTGATTAAATTGCCATGTGTATACAGAGAGTCAAGCCTGGGTTCTCTTATATTTTTGGTTGTGAGCCTAGCCTTTAACGGCTGAGCCATCTCTCCAGCCCCTAGGTCAAAATGGTTTGGTAGTCAAACATTTAATGGTGTGTGCCTTTAATCCCAGCACTCAGGAGGCAAAGTCAGACAGCCTGGTCTATATAGTGAGTTCCAGCCCAGCCATGTATTCATGGTGAGAATTACTCTCCAAAAAAATGGGGGTGGGGGAGCAGGTGGTGCCAAGGACTAGCATCAGTTGTTTTGGGGTTTGGGAGAATGGGAGAATTGCTGTTCAGAAGCTGCACTCAGAGACAGCTGGCAGTCTCTCTCTCTCTCTCTCTCTCTCTCTCTTCACCTCAGTCTGTTATTGGTTACATACTTCCTTGTTATATAATAATACATAATCAAAAGCCTTTTCATTATTTCCCTCAAGCCTATTACTTTTCCTGAAAAATCCCATGTCACCAGAAAACACAATGCACACAAATAGTCACAGTTCAGTGTCTGCTAAAGCAAGTTATATATTAACTTTTAACTCTCATAAAAACCTCCAAATCACAGGCCATCTAGGCATAAAACTTACAGTTACAATATTAGCTTGTCTAAACTTGCAGAATCTCTTCCTCCGGTTGGTTGAGCTCCTCCAAATATCTATGTTTCTACAATGCTTTTCAATCTCTTTTCCATATGCAATATCAACTCCTCTTGCAGCTTCCCCAGGACTCTTTCACAAACCCAAATTCTTTCTCTTAGAACTTGCTGATAGGCAGGTGATGCCAGGGGATCAAATCAGCAGGTCCCAGTCTTTCCAGGAAGGTCAGTTCACAAATCTAGTGGTCCTTTCAAGGGATCCAACTTCTCTGCTCATCCTTTATCCTGGTTTTACTCTTTGTTTTTGGGTTTGTTTTTTTTGTTTGGTTGGTTGGTTGGTTGGTTGGTTTTTGGGTTTGTTTTGTTTTGTTTTGTTTTGTTTTGTTTTGTTTTGTTTTTTTCGAGACAGGGTTTCTCTGTGTAGCTCTGGCTGTCCTGGAACTCACTCTGTAGACCAGGCTGGCCTCGAACTCAGAAATCCGCCTGCTTCTGCCTCCCAAGTGCTGGGATTAAAGGCGTGCGCCACCACTGCCCGGCTACTTTCTTTGTTTTTTAAGGTTTATTTATGTATGTGAGTACACTGCCACTGTCTTCATGCACACCAGAAGAAGGCGTCAAATCCCATTACAGATGGTTGTGAGCTGCCATGTGGTTGCTGGGAAGTGAACTCAGGACCTCTGGAAGAGCAGTCAGTGCTTTTAACCACTGAGCCGTCTCTCGGTCCTTGTCCTTTGTATTTTCTATGGACATCCCTGTCCTCGGTGACCCAGGCCTAGTGTTCCTTTTCCTTATGGTCTTCAATTTTCTTAACTACTAAAACTTCAGGTTTCTCAAAAACATTTCCAACTTCAAATGATTCCTGGTAAAATTCAATCATCATGAGTTGGCTAAGATTTCCCAGAGAACAATTAAGGTGGTCAGCCTCCGCATCCAGAACCCCTCTTCCCATTATGCCTGCGTTGACTGCTTAAATGGCCAGGGCCAGAGCAGTTTGTTCCTAAGAGACATCAGAGCCATTTCTTTCTCCAGTAGTGCCTTTAATCCCTTTCCCAGACATTTTTACCAAGGTCGTATTTGAGCACAAATATAGTATGAAAAAAGGCAAAGCAGACAAGGACGAGCAACACCATCTGCATACCAGAAAGCCAGGGCTGCATTATTCAGATTGACTGCTTCCCACAGCTGAAACTGTGTCCCGCAACCATGAGTTAGCAACCACGTCGCACCTGACAGGTCTCGTAGGGGAGGCCATATGAAACATTCTTGATCGTAGAGGACAGTTTAAGTTGAAATCCGGCTACTGAAGGAAGTGATCCAAGGTCAGGGCTGCAGATAAAACAGCTTTCTGGATCTATCACAGTTTTATTTCATTCCTACCATTCTATACTAACATTTTGGAGAAGGAGCTGTATCTCCAGAAAAGGGGCCTGCGGGCAGGTAGGGAGCCTTGGAATGAGGCAGGGTGAGACAGGCAATAAGCTCGCAATAGTAGACAGGATCGCTAACTTCAGATTTCCCTCAATGCCTGTATTCAGCTCAAGGTGAGATATTTGATTTTACATCCTGACTGTATTCTCAAAACTGAGCAATTGACATACTACATTACAAGCCCCTGGGTTTTTTTGTTTTGTTTTGTTTTGTTTTGTTTTGTTTTTTGGTTTTTCGAGACAAGGTTTCTCTGTGTAGCTCTGGCTGCCCTGGAACTCACTCTGTAGACCAGGCTGGCCTCGAACTCAGTAATCCGCCTGCCTCTACCTCCCAAGTGCTGGGATTAAAGGCGTGTGCCACCACTGCCCGGCTAAGCCCCTGTTTCAAAATCATGAAACAATGCCTTTATCTGCTAAGAAAGAGGCGGACTTATCTCTGAATTCCAGGTGAGCAGGACCACACAGTAAACTATGTAGAAATAAACCTGAATATCTGATGATGGCACTGCCCTGTAATCTCAGTATATGGACCGTGCAGGCAGAAAGATCAGGAGTTCAGGGGCTAGAGAGATGGCTCAGTGGTTAAGAGCACTGACTGCTCTTCCGAAGGTCCTGAGTTCAAATCCCAGCAACCACATGGTGGCTCACAACCATCTGTAATGAGATCTGATGCCCTTTTCTGGGGTGTCTGAAGACAGCTACAGTGTACTTACATATAATAAATAAATAAATAGGGGGCTGGAGAGATGGCTCAGCGGTTAAGAGCACCAACTGCTCTTCCGAAGGTCCTGAGTTCAAATCCCAGCAACCACATGATGGCTCACAACCATCCGTAATGAGATCTGACGCCCTCTTCTGGTGTGTCTGAAGACAGCTACAGTGCACTTACATATAATAATAAATAAATCTTAAAATAAATAAATAAATCTTTAAAAATATCTTTATCAGGAGTTCAAGGTCATCTAGTCTCAAACCAAAATTACATCCTTTGCAGCTAGCCACACAGAGACTTGATGAGCCTGGGTGGGGAGGGTAACCAGGGGGTATCCCCATTTGCTCACAGAGGAAGGGGAAGGGGTTGAGGGAAGAATTATGGGAGGGGTGACTAGGATGGAGCAGTGAGTGGGAAGTAAAATAATAATAAAAATATTATATTACTATAAACTAAAAGTAATATATATATATATTACATCTTCGTTGTTTCGTTGTTTTCTTTTTCTCTTTCTCTTTTTCTTTTCCTTTTCTTTTTTTTTTTTTTTTTTTTTTTTTTTTTTTTTTTTTTTTTTATTGCAGGGAAGGGGCTGGTCTTGAATTCGCAATGAATCTGAGGATGGCCTTGAACCTTTGATCCTCCACCATGCTGGGTTACAGGTTTAGCCACTCTTCCCAGTTCATTAGGTTTTTAAATAGGATTTTAAATCCACTGCTGCCAGGCAGTGGTGGCACACGCCTTTAATCCCAGCACTTGGGAGGCAGAGGCAGGTGGATTTCTGAGTTCGAGGCCAGCCTGGTCTACAGAGTGAGTTCCAGGACAGCCAGGGCTACACAGAGAAACCCTGTCTCCAAAAAAAAAATACATAAATTAATTAATTAATTAATTAATCCGCTGCCTTGTGAATGTCAGGAAGGCACAGCATCCATGGAGCCATTGTCTTCCCTGATTCCCACCCTCAGCTATTCATTCATTTGTTTATTTGTTTGTTTGTTTGTTTGTAGTTTTTCTCCACAGCTGTCTCTGCCCTGTAAAGCCACAGGTCTGGAATTTTGTGGCTCTGTGCTACTCCACATTCCCTAGTCTGGGTTGATAGCTTTATTTTATTATCATTTTGTTTTGTTTTCTTTTGTTTTATTTTTAAGACAGGGTTTCTCTGGGTGGCCTCAGATTCAGAGATCCTCCTGCCTCTGCCTCCTGAGTACCAGCATTAAAGGTATACGCCACCATGCCTGGGTTTGTGTTGATATCTGTATGTTCTCCACGAAAGAAGAGGCTGGTTATCCTGGGAAGTGAAAGTATCATTTAATTCCCTGTATATATGTGTACTTTCCAGTGCACCCTTAGCATTCATAAATGTACATTTTTTTTAAGCCAAAAGGCTAAGTAAACTCATGGAATCACAGGAAAATGAAATCCAGAGAAGGGGGCTGACACCCAAGGGTTCATCAACCATTCAAGGTTTACAGCTGGGACTGGGCAGGAGGAATATAAAAGCAGCAGCACCCAGAACAGCATCCTTCCTGTTTGCCTGAAGTTGTGATTTCTCTCTAGAACTCCCTTCATCCCTGCTCAGAGCTTCCACGGGAAACTTCAGACTTCAGCCTTACTTTGAGACTCTTCTCCAATCTCCAATTCCCCCTCAGGGATTTGACTTTAATCCCCCTCCCCCTCTCACACACACACACACACACACACACACACACACACACACACACACACAGTGCTGGGGAGTGACCCAAGGGCCTTACCTGTAATCTGGCTTGTCTTCACTCACTGTGTAACCAATACTAGTCCTAAATACCTGACTCACCAGTTCCCACCTCTTAAGGGCTGGGACTACAGGCCTGTGTGCCAGTGGGCCTGGTATTATATTTGTAAATTTATAGATTGATTATGGAGACTTGACTGGCCTCACACTTGAAGTGGTCTTCCTGTCCCTGCCAACTCAAGTGATGGGTAGCACATGCTAACATGCACAGTTAAGAATGTAAATTCAAGGGGGGCCGGAGAGGTGGCTCAGCGGTTAAGAGCACAGGCTGCTCTTCCGAAGATCATCAGTTCAAATCCCAGTAACCACATGGTGGCTCACAACCATCCATAATGAGATCTGACGCCCTTTTCTGGGGTGTCTGAAGACAGCTACAGCAAGCGAGTGGGGCCAGAGCGAGAGTCCGAAGACAACCACAGTGTACTTACATATAATAAATAAATAAAACTTTTTATTTAAAAAAAGGATATAAATTCAAGCTGAGAAATGATGGCTCAGGGGTTAAGAGCACTAACTGCTCCTCCAGAGGTCCTGAGTTCAATTCCCAGCAACCCCATCATGGCTGACAACCATCTGTAATGTAATCTGATGCCCATTTGTGGTGTGTCTGAAGACAGCTACAGTGTACTCATATATATATATATTACATAATTCTATATATATAACATAATTCTAAAAAAGAAAAAAGAAAAAACGAATGTAAATTCATGGTGTGTGTGTGTGTGTGTGTCTGTGTGTGTGTGTGTGTCTGTGTGTGTGTGTGTCTGTGTGTGTGTGTGTGTCTGTGTCTGTGTGTCTGTGTCTGTGTCTGTGTGTGTCTGTGTCTGTGTGTGTGTGTGTGTGTGTGTCTGTGTCTGTGTCTGTGTCTGTGTGTGTGTGTGTCTGTGTGTGTGTGTGTCTGTGTGTGTTATGTGCAGAGGTCAGAGGACAACATGGAATTGGTTCCTAGATGTGGCTATTCAGGGTTGAAGCCTGGTCATTAGGAGGTGAAACCAGAAACCGTTTTTACCCTCTGAGGCACCATTCTATCCCCAGCCATTTAGCCAACTCTCTAAGAGAGAGAACTAAATCGACTTATCCCCTAAATTTTCTCGGGTGGGGTACAGTTCCCTGGGCATCAATCTCCACAATACTTGGAGAAGTCAGCATCAGTGTGAGCTACATTGGACCCTGTGTAAAGTTTTCCATGATACTCAGCTGACTTCAGCTTTGCTAATGTGTTTATCCCAAGATACAGTGGTTTGACAGCAAATTCTCTTCATCCCTTAGGATGGGACATTCCCTCCATACGTTTCTGGGTTGGTCAATCCAAAAACTAGTTGTTCTGGATGGACCTAGAACATGCCTGAGATCCCAGGTACTCAGCTACGAAGACAAGCCTGCTTGGGTGTACTATGAATCACTCTTAAATAGCACTATACGTATTGAGAGACCAAAGCTTTTAAGTTCAGACTCCATTTAAGAGAACCTGACCTAAGTCTGAACTCAGGTAAACTAACCTAGCATTAGTTTCCAAATTGCCCCACACACATACACATAACTCAAGCCTAGCTCCAGTCTCTAGGTTAATCTCTATCAAGACCAGCGTCTCCAGGTTATTCCCCCAACAAACCTGCGCCCCCAGGTTACAAGCCCAACCCCTGCCTTATGACCACCAATGCAGAGGAGTACAAATCAAGTTTATGATATGACTCGCAGCCAGTCAATTACATTAACGGCCACAGTAGCTTTCCAATTAGATGCTTGCACACTTACCCTCTACTTGCTGCTTATTATAAAGCCTTGCCCCATTAGATATTTGGGGCTTCACCACCACCAAAACCGTCCTGTATGAGGGTGGTGCACTGAGAGGGGTGGGGGAGTGAGCTAGCTAGTCTATAGAATAGAACCCTGCTGTGAGTTGCATCAGATCAGCTCCTGTCTGTTTTGGGGGAAATCACTAACATTTCCCTGGCACTACATTTTGGTGCCTTAGCCCAGGAAGTTGCCCTTGACACACAGGACTATCGATCTGGAGGATCTTTTTTTTTTTTCTTTTTTGGTTTTCCGAGACAGGGTTTCTCTGTATAGCCCTGGCTGTCCTGGAACTCACTCTGTAGACCAGGCTGGCCTCGAACTCAGAAATCTGCCTGCCTCTGTCTCCCGAGTGCTGGGATTAAAGGCGTGCGCCACCACTGCCCGGCTGATCTGGAGGATCTTGAAGCAGGCAAAACTAGTCTAGGCATTTGTGGTTTTATGTTTGTAATACTGTGTTTAACTTTCTGCTTTTTGCCTATCTGAGCTTTCTGTGGGATCTGCAGAGCACAGCAGAAGCACGCTTGTGTAAAAGTAAATGTGGTAGGGCTGGAGAGATGGCTCAGCGGTTAAGAGTACTGACTGCTCTTCCAGAGGTTCTGAGTTCAATTCCCAGTAACCGCATGGTGGTTCACAACCATCTGTAATGGGATCTGATGCCCTCTTCTGGTGCGTCTGAAGACAGCTACAGTGTACTTACCATATGTATAAAATAAATAAAATCTTTTTAAAAAAAAAAGTAACTCTTCCAGCCGTGCTGATATATTTGTGTGGAACCTCGTGGCTTGTGTTGCCATGGTATTCTTCTAGCTTTGAGCAGTGCTGAGGAATCTGAGTGTCAGAAGTTTTCTATGTGGTCTGAGCAGGTAAGTACTTGTGCAGTTCGGCAAAAACGTGTGATTTGCGTGGCAGCTGATTTGTCTGAATGTTAGGAGCTTTCTGTGAGATCTACAGAGCAGAACGAAAATGTGTGTAAAGATAAATGATTTTGTTGCCATGGTAATTTTTCCAGGTCTGAATAAACATCTGTGCAGTACTGCGGGTTGTCCTGTGTGTGAGCGCCACCTTCTGGTTGGTTCTTGTTACTGTGGGCTGTATCTTTTTCTGGTTTTGGTTTTTGTTGCTGGCTGTCTCTGTTCACAGATTGATGGGTGCCACATCTTTCTGGGAACAAGACCTTGAATTTGTTCCGTGTCCAATTTGCAATTAGGACAGACATATCTGTGAGCCATGGCTACGGTGGCTACGGTGGGGCCAGGAGACGTCCCAAGTCTCAGTCTGGGGTGGGTGTGGGCTCAGGGAACCTAGAGACGCTCCCCAATCTGGTTCTTTTCTTGTGTGTATGCACCACTTTCTGGTTGTTTCTCATTTCTGCCTGCTGAGAGAAAAGGTCGGACTTGTGTTTTGGGTATCATAGAGAGGTCTTTTTCTTTTTTCTTTTCTTCTTTTTTTTTTTTTTTTTTTGTTTTGTTTTTGTTTTTGTTTTTGTTTTTCGAGACAGGGTTTCTCTGTGTAGCCCTGGCTGTCCTGGAACTCACTCTATAGACCAGGCTAGCCTTGAACTCAGAAATCCACCTGCCTCTGCCTCCCAAGTGCTGGGATTAAAGGCGTGCGCCACTACTGCCCGGCTGAGAGGTGTTTTTCATGAGCACCACTTTCTGGTTGTTTCTAGTTTCTCCTGATAGAGAAAAAAAGTTAGACTTATGTTTTGGATGTCATAGAGAGGTCTTTTTCATGTGTGCCACTTTCTGGTTGTTTCTTGTTTCTGCCCGATAGAGAGAAAAGGTTATATTTGTGGTTTTGTATGTTGTGTTTGTGTTTCTCGTTACAAGATGACTTTGATGAAGTGACTTTGACGGACATATTAACATGAGACAGGCTTCATCTACTACATTCTACAGGTTCCCTTCACCACAGAAGAGGCCAGGAAGCTAGTTCCTGGCCTTGTAGGGGAGTCCACCAGTAACCAATCAGCTACTGATGCTTGCTTCCCCCATCTCACCTAGACTGGGATTTTAACACCATTAAAGGCAAGAGAAGAGACCCTTGGTCTGCCATCAGTCTCCGCTGGCAAGTCTAAAGGTGGCTGCAGTATAGCCCACAAATTTGGCCAGAGCATATGACATTAGGCAGAGAGAAAATAAAAGCCCTGCAGCTTTTTGTTTGTTTGTTTGTTTTTGTTTTTGTTTTTGTTTTTGTTTTTCAAGACAGGGTTTCTCTGTGTAGCCCTGGCTGTCCTGGAACTCACTCTGTAGACCAGGCTGGCCTCAAACTTAGAAATCCACCTGCCTCTGCCTCCCAAGTGCTGGGATTAAAGGTGTGCGCCACCACTGCCTGGCGCCCTGCAGCTTTTTTAGAGAGGGTCATGGACACATTTTGACAACACACCCCCATGGACCTGAATCGCTCAAAGCAAAAGCAGCAGTCTCTCTAGCTTTTATTAATTAGGCAGCACCAGATATTAAGAGAAATCTCCAGAAGGTTGAGAGGCTAAGAGAAACGAGTCTAAGGGACTTCGTGATAATGGCAGAGAGAGAATTTTAATAGAAGAGAGACTACAGAGAAGTAGATAAGAGGTCAGAAGAAACAGCCTAGAGACCTGGCAAAGATGCTGTTGGCAGCCATGGCCAAACCAGACGAACGTAGGAGATACCTAAAACAGATTGCCTCAAATAAGGAGATAAGGGGGGACCTGAATATCGAAAGTGCCCCCTCCCCAACCCCAAGGTAACCCTATAAGGGAAACCCACCAGCTTTTTTGTTGATTATTAATAAAGCTCAACATTCTATCTTGCTAAAACCTAAAGATAAAGTCATTTCATCAATTTATAAATAACTTTCCAGTGGCAACAGAAACAAAACAAAAACCCAGGACCTCTTAGAGGCCCTCAAAAATTCAGAGTATTGAGCCTCCACTAAGAAGGCCTTACTCTGCCAATTACAGGTGACCTCCCTAGACCCCCGGGGGGGCTCTGGGCCCTGGTGTCACCAATTGGCAGAAGCTGGCCCCCGCCCTGTTCACACATCAGTACAGCAACGACCTCCTGGTTAAAGATGATGCCAGAATGACTCACTACCAGCCCCTCTTCTTGAGTGCCCCAGGATAACTCTTCAGCTGCCCTGCAGTCTGATGGGTGCAGAGGTAACTTGGTTCACCAATGGCAACAGCCTCATTCAGGATGGACAGATATGCTGAGGCAGTGGTGGTCTCAAACACCAAGATCACATGGGCAGAGCCACTCCTGGCAGGAATGTCAGCCCAGAAAGCTGAACTGGCAGGTCTGACCAAGGCGTTAGACCTGAGAAAAGACAAGAGACACAGATAGCTGGTGTGCCTTTGCTTCTGCTCATATCTGTGGGATTATTTATAGGGAGAGAGGCCTTCTGACGGCAGAAGGAAAGACTAAACTGCATCCCAGATGGCAACAAGACAGCCCAGTGAGTGGCCTTAGAAATTGGGTCCCTCATGTCCTTGATTGCCCTAGACCCAAGAGATCCCACATTCTCTGACCAGAGAGAAGATGTGATCTGAGCCAAAAACTTGCCCGTGTCTCAGTGTCATAAGAGATGGCTGAGGACAGCGGACTACAAAGTAATTGTACCAAAGAAAATGAGTATACGCATTACACATGGGACCCCAGAGAATGCATGACTTAGTCCACCAGTCTCACATCAAAATTAGAGATGCCAATTCAAAAACAGCTGAAATTGTGAAAAACTATGAGGCCTGTCAATTGACTAATGCAGTTAGCAATGAGAAGAACCCCAGTACTCAATACCAGAGCACCAAGTCAGGAGTCTGTCAGGAAATGGACTAATGGACTTCAAGGAGCTAAAACCAAGAAAATTCAGATACAAATATCTGCTAGTATTTATATATACCTTTTGAGGATGGACTGAGACTTTCGCAACTAAGCACAAGACTGTGAAGATGGTAACAAAGAAATTACTAGGGCTGGAGAGATGGCTCAGCCATTAAGAGCACTGACTGCTCTTCCAGAGGTCCTGAGTTCAATTCTCAGCAACCACATGGTGGCTAACAACCACCTGGGTTGTGATGGGATCCGATGCCCTCTTCTGGTGTGTCTGAAGATAGCTACGTGCATTCATATACATAAAATAAATAAATCTTTTTAAAAATTACTAAAAGAAATTCTTCCAAGATATGGTTTTTCTAAACTTATAGGGTCAGACAATGGACCTAAATTTGTGTCCCAAGTAAGTTAGAGATTAACTAATATTCTGGGGATTGATTGGAAGCTTCATTGTGCTTATAGACCCCAGAGTTCAGGACCGGTAGAGAAAATAAATAGAGCCCTAGAAAGAGACCTTAACTAAATTGATCTTAGAGACTGACAGTAGCTTCGTGACTCTTCTCCTCTTCATCCTTTATAGAGTACAGAACTCCCCATACCAGATGGGACTCACCCTTTTTGAAGTCATGCTTGGTTCTCCTACTGACAGAAGTTATTACAGAAGCAGATGACTGCTAGTTATTACATGATCTCGAGGGTGTCCAATGGGTACATAAAACAGGTCCGCCTCCGGAGCTCCGCCAACATTAGCCCAAAGACTGGGTGTCAAGAGACACTGCCAGGGGTCACTAGAGCTTCCTGAAAGGGTTCCTGTACTACAGAGTTGCAGCAGGGATCCACCACACATCCTTTTGCAGTTGAAGAAGACCTTGGCCAGCAGGAGGAGAATCCAGCCTCAAGACTCCCTCTTGTCTCCCACTGAAGAGCCCTTACCCATCCCCAGGGACACTACAAAGACATCACCCTGTTACTAACTGTTTTCATGAACCTTCAGTAAGTCCCATGATTGGGCCTTCTAGTCCAAGGGGGGGATGAAAAGCCAAATTTTTTTAATTCATACTCCATTTTAGAGAACCTGACCTAAGTTTGAACTCAGGTAAACTAACAGGGTGGTACCTAGCATTAGTTTCCAAGTTACACCCAATAAAACCCAAGCCTAGCTCCAGTCTCTAGGTTAATCCCTAACAAGACCAGTATCTCCAGGTTATTCCCCCAACAAACCTGCACACACACACCCCTAGGTTACAAGCCCAACCCCTGCCTAACGACCACCAATGCAGAGGGAAGCAGAAGTTTATGATATGACTCCCAGCACCAACCAATTATGTTAAAGGCACAGTAACTTTCCAATTAGATGCTTGCACACTTACACTCCACTTGCTGCTTACTATAAAGCCTTCTCCACCACCAAAACCGTCCTGCATGAGGGTGGTGTGCTGGGGTGTGCGAGCTAGCTCGAATAGAATAAAGACCCTGCTGTGAGTCACATCAGATCGACTCCTGTCTGTTTTAGGGGATCACTAACATTTCCTTGGTAATACACGTATATCATTGAAGGTGGCAAGGTGCTGAATGAATATAAACATTCTCTTTTCATTGGAAGAAGTTACCTTACAGCTCCCCCATTCAGCCGCACACCAGACTCCCAAAGGTGGATTCCAAAAGGGTATGTATTTTCTTTAAAAAAAATCAGTGTGGGTTTGTCATGTTGAACACTGCCTTTCAACCAAGAACTGCAGAAGCAAAGGCAGGCAAATACAAGGCACAGCCCAATGTGGTCATCTTTGAGAGCAGCAAATATAATCTCTGAGCCACCCCTCGGGCCTATAAAAAAAAAAAAAAAAAAAAAAAAACTATTTTTATCAAAAAGACTGTAGAGAGCCCTAGGAGCTGGAGATCCCCACCAAGGTGAGCGATTTCCAGTGGATCTGTGGATAACTGGTGTATCTATGAAGGAGATAGACCACCAGTTTGAAGGTTTATCTGGGTATCTGGGATACGGAACTGTTTGAGGCTAGCCTAGGCATAATAAGAACTGAATAATGGGTTTTTAAAATATGGGCTGGGGGGCTGGAGAGATGGCTCAGCGGTTAAGAGCACTGACTGCTCTTCCAGAGGTCCTGAGTTCAAATCCCAGCAACCACATGGTGGCTCACAACCATCTGTAATAGGATCTGACGCCCCCTTCTGGAGTGTCTAAAGACAGCAATGTACTCACATAAAATAAATAAATAAATAAATCTTTAAAAAAAATAAATAAATAAAAAATAAAAATAAAATATGGGCTGGACATTAAAGGTCCGGGCCTTTACCACAGCCCTCAGCAGGACAGGCAGAAGGAAGATCTCTGAGTTTAAAGTCTGTCGGTTGTCTAAAGCCAGTTTTAGGCTACCAGGTAAAGCTTCATGAGAGACCGTGTCTCCAAAAGCCAAATGAGTTCAATACAAGGAAAGAGATGGCTTGATGGTACAAATCCGGGAAATTAGGGCCAGCTGTCACTCCTAAGGACCATTTTCAAAAAGCCATGGGATGGAACTGGGTTTCCTTGGCCTGGCTGTAGCTTTCTCTTAGCAAAGCCTGCAAGCGGCAGTAATAGGGATGGTTACAATCTCGACAAGCACTTTAAAGTGTTTCTCTTTGTGTCACAAGGAGAGCATATCTCTGTGTGTTTGTGGGGCTTAGTGTCTCCCTAAACTATGTTTCCATGGGAGTACCTTTTCCCCTTCTAATCAATTACAGCAAGGTTGAACTGAGTGAAGAATCCGGGTGGGGCTCTGGTTTGAGCCACTGCTGAAGACACAAGGCTCCCTGGAGCTGTGCTGAGGAAGGATCCAG
Source organism: Uromys caudimaculatus (assembly GCA_028551405.1). Taxonomy (NCBI): domain Eukaryota; kingdom Metazoa; phylum Chordata; class Mammalia; order Rodentia; family Muridae; genus Uromys; species Uromys caudimaculatus. Next base: position 7,614,666 of record CM052717.1, on the reverse strand, counting down.
GCTCAGGCTGTGATTTCTTTTTTTTGTTTGGTTTTTCGAGACAGGGTTTCTCTGTGTAGCCCTGGCTGTCCTGGAACTCACTCTGTAGACAAGGCTGGCCTCGAACTCAGAAATCCGCCTGCCTCTGCCTCCCGAGTGCTGGGATTAAAGGCATGTGCCACCACTGCCCGGCTAGGCTGTGATTTCAAACTCAGAGGATGTTTTTGTGGCTCTGAAAAACATCTCTGAGGCTTGGACTTCACAATCTGAGACACAACATCACTCTTCAAGGTCTTCATCTATTTATCCTTGTATCTAAGGAAAGTGGAGGAAGACTTTCTTCTTGATATTTCTCTGCAGCCACAAGAGGGTCCGACATAATTGGTGAGCAGTGGAGACAGGAGGACCCACTGATAGTGAACACAAGAAAATGGGGTGATTGGAGTTATACAAATTTTAAATCTTCATTTATTCTTTTAAGTGTATGGGCTGACACCATCTCGGGGTTCTGAGTTCGCAGACAACACCAAGGTTAACAAAAGGTTTAGGTCGCCGGGCAGTGGTGGCACACACCTTTAATCCCAGCACTTGGGAGGCAGAGGCAGGTAGATTTCTGGGTTAGAGGCCAGCCTGGTCTACAGAGTGAGTTCCAGGACAGCCAGGGCTACACAGAGAAACCCTGTCTCGAAAAAACAAACAAAAACAACAACAACAACAAAAAAAAAGGTTTAGGTCTAGGGGTGGAAGGAGGGATAGGATGCACCCTCAGAAGGGCCCTGTGCAGGGTCTGGAGAGATGGCTCAGTGGTTAAGAGCACTGATTGTTCTTCCAAAGGTCCTGAGTTCAATTCCCAGCAACCACATGGTGGCTCACAACCATCTGTAATGGGATCTGATGCCCTCTTCTGCTGTGTCTGAAGATAGCTACAGTGTACTAAAATAGATAAAATATTTTTAAAGGAGGAGGAGGAGGAGGAGGAGGAGGAGGAGGAGGAGGAGGAGGAGGAGGAGGAGGAGGAGGAGGAGGAGAAGGGCTTTGTGCTGAGACTCACAAGATTAGGGCTTCTGAAGTCGTATTTTTAAAAAAAAGATTTATTTATTTTATTTATATGAGGACACTATAGCTGTCAGACACACCAGAAGAGGACATCGGATCCCAGATGGTTGTGAGCCACCATGTGGTTGCTGGGAATAGAACTTAGGACCTCTGGAAGAGCAGTCAGTGCCCTTAACAGCTGAGCCATCTCTCCAGCCCTCTTAAGTCTGATTTTGAGAAGGAAAAAAAATGTACCTACCAGTTTACACCATCCAGGCCAGTAAGGAATAGTAGCTGACTATGCGGTTTACCACAATGAGGCTGGAAGTCAACTCACACAGTGACCCATGTTCTAATAAACATAAACACAAAAGCTAGTGTTTGACTCCTCCCTACCGTTCAGGGAGCTCTGGATTCTAGATTCTGTCCCAGAAGTTGTTGTAAAAATCTGTGCTCTTTAGACACGGTCTTCACAAAAATGTGCTGGAGTCCTGGGAGACAAGAGCTCAGCCAGGGACACTCAGTCTTGGAGGCACTTTCAGTTGTCAGGACCCAGAAGGGCTGTCCTAGCTGAGTACTTTCGATTGGAGGCAGCTTTCCAGGAACACGGAGAGGTGCGCCCCTGCTATCACCTTAGGATATCGCCTGTGGCAGGGCCTCCGAGGCTGTGGGAAGATAAGTGGGGGGGCCGCGGGAGGGGGTCTAGATCAATGGGAGCCATGTGTCCTAAGAACAGAGCTAGGTTGGAGGACTTGCACAGGCCAGTGGTCACTCCTAAGAACCATTTTCAAAAAACCAGGAGAGGGAATCGGGTTTCCTGGGCCAGGCTGCAGTGTTCCTTCATCCATGCCTGCAAGCTGCAGGGTCCCTAAAGGCAGTGGCAGAGATGATTACTATCTTGACAAGCAATTTTTTTTTTTTTTTTTTTTTTTTTGGTTTTTCGAGACAGGGTTTCTCTGTGTAGCTAGCCCTGGCTGTCCTGGAACTCACTCTGTAGACCAGGCTGGCCTCGAATTCAGAAATCTGCCTGCCTCTGCCTCCCAAGTGCTGGGATTAAAGGCTGCGCCACCACTGCCCGGCCTTGACAAGCAATTTAACATATTTCTCTTTGTATCACGTGGAGAGCAAGTCTATGTGTTTCTGTGGCTTAGTGTCTCGGGGAAATATTGTCCTTTCCTTTCTAATCAATTATGACCAGGAGGAACTGGGGCATGGGGTCCTATGTCATCCATATTAGTCAAGTTCCTGGTACCACAATGAGGAATTGGGGTGTGACTGTGGTTTGAGTCACTGCTGAAGACAAGGTTGCCTGGATCTGTGCTGAGGAAAGAGCCTGGCTCAGAGGATGTTTTTGTAGTTCTGACAAAACATCTCTGAGGCCTGGACTTCACCATCTGAGACAAAGTATCACTCTTCAAGATCTCTGAAAGCTTCCTCCTTCCTGTATGAGATTCTGCAGTCAAGCACACGGGCTTGGCTAGAGGACCATGTCAGGGTGTGCCCTTCGAGTGGGAAATGCCCTCTCTGCTTCCAAAAGGAGAAAGTGAAAGCGGCAGCTAAATCAAACATAGTATAAGCAATCGGATGATCATCTCTGGACTTGTCTGTGTTCACACAATTACAAGTCTTAAGCTCATTCCACCTGTCAAGGCTGAGGGATCGGGGTTGTGCTGGGGAGGTGGAAAACAGGACTGGAGCGTGCTAGACGTGTGTGTGTGTGTGTGTGCACGTACGTGAGTGGGTGCGTGCGTGCATGTGTGTGTGTGTGTGTGTGTGTGTGTGTGTGTTTAAGATTTATTTTGTATTTATGAGTACACTGTAGCTATCTTCAGACACACCGGAAAGGGCATTGAATCCCATTACAGATGGTTGTGAGCCATCATGTAGTTGCTGGGAATTGAACTCAGGATCTCTGGCAAAGCAGTCAGTGCTCTTAACTGCTGAGTCCAGCCCCCATCAAGTGTGGTTTCTTGTGTATTGTTGTTGTTTGTTTGTTTGTCGTTGAGGGACACAGACCAGGGATGTCATATGACAATTTTGGAGACATTTACAGAAATGGCCCAGTGACCAGGCAGGGGCCATGACTATCCTGGTCATGTTGCAAGTACTGTCAAACAAAGAGACTCTCACTAAGTTCCTCAGACCCAGTCCTCAGTCTTCGAATTGACAGGCTAGAATTGCAGGGCTGGACCAACTATTTCTTGAGTGAGTTTGTGGCCTGTTGCAATTGTAATGTATATGAGAGTTCATGCCTGCATGCACATCTGTGCACCTAATGCCTGTCTGGTAGTCAAGAAAGGCCTATGAGAGCCTCATCAGAGTTCCTGGAAATGAAGTTCTGGGCGGTGCTGAACCACCGGGATGCTGGCAAGATGCCACGCTCTTCTGGAAGGAGGGGAAGTGCTCTAAGACACTGACTCGCCTCTCCAGCCTCCTGTGGCTCCTGTCACTTGATCTTTCTGGTTCTTGTGTCCCTTTTCTTCTTGTTGTTGTCGTCTTCCCTGTATTCTGTTGACCACTAAGGCCTTGGCATTCGGAGGATCCTCTGCCTCAGCTTCATGTAAGTGTTCTTACAAGGCATGAGTCACTATTCCCAGCAGGTATTTTTTTTGGAAGAGGGCATTTTATATGTTGGACGGTTTGACTCAAGACCCCAGACTAGCCTCTGGTTTGGTAGGAAGCCAAGACTGACTTTGAACTCCCCATTTTCCTGCCTGCAACTCTCAATATTTTCTGGGAGCCTCCGCTCTGTAATCTTCAATAAAATCCATGTCTTGGACTGGATGGCTCAGGGGTTAAGAGCCTCGACTGCTCTTCCAAAGGTCGTGAGTTCAAATCCCAGCAACCACATGATGGCTCACAACCATCCATAATGAGATCTGATGCACTCTTCTGGGGTCTCTGAAGACAGCTACAGCGAGCAGGACTGTAGTGAGCAGGGCCAGAGTGAGAAGAAAACGTGTCTGAAGACAGCTACAGTGTACTTACATATAATAAATAAATAAATCTTTAAAAAAAAAAATCCATGTCTTTACTCCATTCACCTTGTATGAAGTTGTTATTTATTTGGGAGTGGGGAGGGGCAGTGGGCAGGGGGAAAAGGCACAACCAAAGCCCTAACAGGTGCCCAAAGGTCTTGGTCAATTCACCATTGCTGTGTCTAAGGAAGAGAAGGAGGGAAGCCTTTCTTCCTAACATTTCTCTGTAGCCGCAGAGGGTCCTACACTGTTGGTCAGCAGTGGAGACAAGAGGACCCAGTGCAAGTGAACACAGGACAATGAGGTAATTGTGGGTTATTTATTTTATGTATATGAGTACACCATTGCTTCGAGACACCAGAAGAGGGCATCAGATCCCATTACAGATGTTGTGAGCCACCATGTGGTTGCTGGAAATTGAACTCAGGACCTCTGGAAGAGCAGTTGGTGCTCTTAACCGCTGAGCCATCTCTCCAGCCTGGTTATAAAGATTTTTAATTATCAGTTATTCTTTTAAGTGGGTAGGCATTTTCTCTGAGTGGGTGTGTGACCTGTGCAGGCCTGGTTCCCTGAATTCATGGATCTGGAGTTATAGTGAGCACGTGATGGAGGAGCTCAGAACCAAACACTTCAGGCCTGAGCAGCAGGAGTGTGCACTATTCCGCAGTGATTAGCCTCCTGCGTGGCAAATATTCACATCATGTTGATAGACTGCGCTTGGATGTATCGGGGAACACCACCAACATGAAATTCATGGAGGACTGAGGAGCAGAGCTCAACTGAGAGTGATTGCCTCAAGGAGTGAGGCTGTGGGTTCCATTGCCTGCTTTTTAAAACTCTGGGGTAAGAGGGAACTGTGCCTAAATGGCCCAGACCTTCCACCAGAGCCTTCAGCAGGGGAGGTACAGGCATGCAGATCTCTGAAGGCATGTCTTCTATCTAAAGCCAGTTTTAGGATACCTGCCCAAAGCTTCATACAGAGACCCTGTCTCCAAAAGCCAAAAGGAATTCCATATGAAGAGAGACAGGGCTGGCTGGTAGAAATCAGGCAGGTGAGGATGTGATACACTGGGGTGTAGCTCAGCAGTGTGGCCTACGTTTAGCTCACGCCATCTTTGGAGTTCTGAGCTCATAGGACACCAAGGTTAGTAGAGGTTTTAGGTCACAGGGTTGAAGGAGGGGTAGGATGCAGCTTCCGAAGGGGCATTAGCTCACTGAGACATACCGATTCAGGGGAGTTCTGCCTTCCCAAGACAAATTGTCTGACGTCCTATTTTAATAGGAAAAGAGTACCAACCTAAGTCATCCAGCACAATAAGAAATCCAAGCGGACTTAGGGGTGTGCCATGCTGTCGCTAATATACCATGAAATAAAAATCACCTGGGTTGGCCAGGCAGTGGTGGCGCACGCCTAATCCCAGCACTTGGGAGGCAGAGGTAGGTGGATTTCTGAGTTCGAAGCCAGCCTGGTCTACAGAGTGAGTTCCAGGACAGCCAGGGCTACACAGAGAAACCCTGTCTCGAGAAAAAAAAAAAAAAAGAAAGAAAGAAAGAAAAAAGAAAGTGTGGTCGTCAAGAAAGTCATAGCAGGGCACTGCAAGCCCTTGGGACAGAGCTCTGGGTTACTAGCATTCTGCACGTTAGAGCTTTATCAAGGTCCTAGGTTTAGCAGATTCTGGTTTGGTAGGAAGCCAAATCTGGCCTTGAATGCCTGACTTTCCTGCCTGAAAATGTAACCATCTTCTGAAAGGCCCAGCTCTGTAATTGTTAATTAAACCCATGTCTCTTCTGCATTTACCTAACTTGGGGTTTTTATTTGGGAGTAGGGAGAGACAGTGGGCAGGGAAAAAGAGGCACAACCAAAGCCCATCAGATGCCTAAAGGTCTTAGTCAATTCACCCTTGTTGTGTGTAAGGAAGTAGAGGAGGGAAGACTTTCTTCCTGACATTTCTCTGTCACCCCAAGAGGATTCTGCATTGTTGGCAGCAGTGGAAACAAGTCAACACAGAATAATGAGGTAATTGGAGTTACACAGATTTACATTTTTCTTTTTTGTTTTTATTATGTATTTTATGTATGTGAGTACACTGTCGATGTCTTCAGACACACCAGAAGAGGGCGTCAGATCCCATTACAGATGGTTGTGAGCCACCATATGGTTGCTGGGAATTGAACTCAGGACCTCTGGAAGAACAGTCAGTGCTCTTCACCGCTGAGCCATCTCTCCAGCCCTCTTTTATTCTTTTAAGTCTGTGGGCTGATGCCATCTCGGGTTCTGAGTTCACAGACAAACACCAAGGTTAACAAAGGTTTTAGGGCTAGGGGTTGAGGGAGGGTTGAATACAGCCTCAGCTTTTTTTTTTTTTTTTTTTTTTTTTGGTTTTTCAAGACAGGGTTTCTCTGTGTAGCCCTGGCTGTCCTGGAACTCACTCTGTGGACCAGGCAGGCCTCGAACTCAGAAATCCACCTGCCTCTGCCTCCCGAGTGCTGGGAGTAAAGGCGTGCATTTTTTGTTTTTGTTTTTTTTAAAGATTTATTTATTTATTTTATGTATATGAGTACACCATCGCTGTCTTCAGACACACCTGAAGAGGGCATCAGATCCCATTACACATACAGATGGTTGTGAGCCACCATGTGGTTGCTGGGAATTGAACTCAGGACCTCTGGAAGAGCAGTTGGTGCTCTTAACTACTGAGCCATCTCTCCAGCCCAAGCACAAGCTTTCTAAGTCCTATTTTGAGAAGGGAAATTTTACCAGGCTATGCCATCCAAGTCTGTAAGGACTAGTAGCTGATTGTGGGGTGGACCACAGTGAGGCTGGAAGGTCATAAGGTGAAAGTCACCCGGATTAACTTGCACAGTGGGCCCCATAGCCAAATAAACATGAACACAAAAGCTAGCGCCTGACTGTTGCCTAGCATTCAGGGAGCTCTGGGTTCCAGATTCTGTCCCAGAAGTGTGCGTAAAGATCTGTGCTCTTTTTTTTTTTTTTTTTTGGTTTTTGGTTTTTCGAAGGATCTGTGCTCTTTAGACACGGTCTTCACAAAAATGTGCTCGGCGTTTCCAGGTGCTGGAGTCCTGGGGGACAAGAGCTCAGCCAGGGACACTCAGCCTTAGAGGCACTTTCCGTTGTCAAGACCCAGAAGGGCTGTCCTAGCTGGGGGTGCCCCTGACTTGAGGCAGTCTTCCAGGAACATGGAGAGGTGCGCCCCCTGCCGTCCCTTCAGGACATCGCCGGTAACACAGACTGAGGCAGGAGACTGCTGTTGAGAGATAGATAGCCCACAAATTGGGGTAGGGTTTAGGTCCAGCAAAGCCATGGCTCCTAAGGACAGAACTCAGTGGTGGAACTACACAAGGGCCAGCAGTCACTCAAAATGCCATGGGATCCAACCAGGCTTCCTAGCCGAGCTTCAGTGTTGCTCTTAGCAAAGCCTACACGCTCCAGGATTTAAATTGCAAGAGAGGGTCTCTCGGTCTCTCTCTCTCTCTCTCTCTCTCTCTCTCTCTCTCTCTCTCTCTCCCTCCCTCCCTCCCTCCCTCTCCCTCTCCCTCTCCCTCTCCCTCTCCCTCTCCCTCTCCCTCTCCCTCTCCGTCCCCCCCTTCTCTCTCTCCTCTATTTGCATATACACCACCATGTTAGAGGAATCAGATTCCTTTATAGATGTCATTCATGAGCCACTATGCGGTTGTTGGGAATTGAACTCAAGGCCCTCTAGAAGCGCAGCTGCACAGCCATCTCACCAGCCCCGATGGTTTCACTCTTGACATGCTATTCAAACTATTTGTCTTTGGGTCACAAGGAAAGTCTGGGCCTGCATTGCGGTCCTGTGACTCAGTCTCCCTGGAATGTTCTCCCACAAGAGGTCCTTTCCCCTTAGAGGCAGTTTTTCCCAGTGTAGAAATGGCGGGTAGGGTCCTATAAACTTGGGTTGTGCTACTTTCGGGGAGTACCGTGCTTGGGGACAGGGGCATTTAGGCCGGTGGGCAGCTCAGTTCTGTTCCACCACTGTCTGGAGCTGTGCTAAGGAAGGAGCGTGGCTCAGGCTGTGGTTGCAAGCTCAGAGGATGCTTCTGTGGCTCTGAAAAACATCCCTCGTCATTTTCTCTGAAAGCTTTTCTCGTTGCTGTATGGGATTCTTCAGTCAAGCACACCATGGCCAGACTTGGCTGGAGGACCATGTCAGGGGTACCCCTCAAGTGGGAAGTGCCCTTTCTGTTTCCAAAGGGAGAAAGTGCTTCTCTTGAAAGCAGCAGCCTAGAACCCAATACAAGCAGTCACTGTGTTCCAGCTGGGGACTTGTCTGTGCCCACAAAATTACAAACCTTCAGCATGTTCTGCCTATCAGAGCTGGAGGTCAGGGAAGCAGCCACGGGACTGGCATGTGCTAGATGGCTTTCCTGTGTGGGTGTCTATTTATTTCATTTCATTTTATTTTGTTAGGTAATAGACTTAGAGATTTACACACAGTGATACTGGAACGTGAGTGACATTCATTTGGGATGTCATTTAGAGTGACTTCTAAGGATTAATCTCAGGTCGCCAGATAGCTGTCAATACCCTTCCTAGCTATAAGAGTTGCTAGTATTTTGAAACAAAAAGAGGGTCTCCCTAAATTCCCCAGCCTTGCCTCAATGAAGCTGTTGAGTCGTGGGGTGTACTGCCAATCCCCTAAAATTCAGTGCTTCTGTGCTTCATTTCAATTTGATTTATTTATTTTTAATATGTATGAGATTCTATGCCTGCATGTCCATGTGTAGCAAATGCACCCCTGGTTCACAGAAGTCCTATCAGGGCACCAGAACTCCTGGAAAAGGAGTTCTGGCTTTAGTGGACTACCACGTGGCTGCCGGGACTCCCAGGTGCTCTGTAAGAAGTTTCAGTGCCCTAAGCTACCGAATCATCTCTGAAGTCCCTATGTTTTCTGTCACTTGCTTTTCTTTCTGGCTGTTTTGTTGTTGTTGCTGTTCCCTTATATTGTGTTGACCACACAAGGCCTTGGTTAGTTATGGTAAACCCCCTGCCTCAGCTCCGTATAAGTGTTTCCAGGCATAAGTCACTACTCTCAACAGTTTTTTTTTTTTTTCTTTTTTCTTTTTGAATGATTATTTTATGTATGAGTACATTGTCACTGTCTTCAGACACACCAGAAGAGGGCATCAGATCCCATCACAGATGGTTGTGAGCCACCATGTGGTTGCCGGGATTTGAACTCAGGACCTCTGACAGAGCAGTCAATGCTCTTAACCGCTGAACCAGCCCCCACAATTTTTTTTTGTTTTTTTGTTTTTTCAAGACAGGGTTTCTCTGTGTAGCCTTGGCTGTCCTGGAACTCACTCTGTAGACCAGGCTGGCCTCAAACTCAGAAATCTGCCTGCCTCTGCCTCCCAAGTGCTGGGATTAAAGGCATGCGCCACCACTGCCCGGCCTCCCACAGTTATTTTTTGAAGAGGTTGTTTGTGTGTCGGGTGCTTTGACTCAAGGCCTCAGACTAGCCTCAGGTTTGGTAGGAAGGCATGTCTGGCCTTGAACTCCTGATTTTCCTGCCTGAAGTTCTCACCATCTTATTATTTTGGTATTGTGGGTTAGCAGGGACACTGGTCAGGGGAAAGAGGGCACTGAGAAAATTGCACCATCTGCCAAAAGGCCTTGGACAATTTAACCTCACAGTGTCTGAGGAAAGTGGAGGGAAGTCTTTTTTATTAACAGTTCTCAGCACTCTGCACCTACAAGAGGGTCCTATGTTGCTGGTCAGAAATGAAGAACAGTAAACCCCACATGAACTAAAGATAGTGAGGTTATCGTAGGCTTTATGACATTTTAAATCATAAAATTTGTATGTGCATTTATATTTTTACTGTCTGGATGCGTACCATGTGTGTGCCTGAGTCTTTGGTGCGTGGGCAGTAGTACGCATGCCAGGTATGTGGGATACAGAAGCATGAAATCATCAAGCTCCTCCAGTCTGATTTATAGAGCAAATTCCAGGCCTGCCGGGCTACATAATGAGACCTGAAATAAACATAAATTCTAAAGAAGTTGTTGGCCTTCTCTTTTCTACTACACTGTGAAAACCAATTTCGTGGACACTTAGTAGACAATGGTCCCAGCAACAAAGCAGCAGCCAAGGGACAATGGGTTTCCCTCTCCCTGGGAAAGGGGGGATGTGGGCTGTCTGGGCCTCAGAATCCAAATCTGTACTAGAGAGGCCTAGTTGAGTGACACACTGCTGTCCCTAGGGAATGGAAGAAAGTTAGCAATTTCAAAGCCTACCTGGGCTATAGAGTTCATTGAGAGCAGCCTAAACTTGATAAAGCCCTGATTTTTAGAATTGTAGGTGTAAGCCGTGCCGTGGTTGTGCACTCCTTTAATCCCAGCACTCAGGAGGCAGACGCAGGTGATCTCTGAGAATTCCAGGCCAGCCTGGTCTACAGAGCAATTCCACGACAGCCAGGGCTACACAGAGAAACCCTGACATTTTAAAAAGGTGGAGGAGCAGGAGGAGGAGGAGGAGGAGGAGGAGGAGGAGGAGGAGGAGGAGGAGAGAGAGAGAGAGAGAGAGAGAGAGAGAGAGAGAGAGAGAGAGAGAGAGAGAGAGAACTGACTTTATTTAGGGCATGGGGAGTGGAGTTGAAGGTAGCAGAGACAGTCAGAGAGAGAGAGAGAGAGCACATGGAGAGAGGGGGAGGGGAATGGGAAGAGAAGGGACAAAGAGGGGAGAGGGTAAGATGGTAAGAGCTATTTTTTGTTTTCTTCAATCTTAGCACTTAGGTGACAAGCACATGTTTGGAGTTTCGGTCAGCCAGGGCTTCATAGTGATACTGTGTCTTGGGGAGATGGCTCTGTTATTAAAGCACTTACAAGTAAAAAGGTCTCATTTGGGAGCTCCCAAACACACTGAAATGCAAGGTGACCTTGGCAGTCTGCCTGTAATTCCGGTTTTTAAGTCAAAGTTAAAGCAACTAAGACCCAGCCCAAGGAACCCAGTGAGAGAGGAAGGGGAATGCAGCTCTGGATTTAAAGCAAGCACAATGTGCTTTTTCAAAATGTGGTAATGTACGACTTTCTTCCTGCCACTTGGAACTTAGGGGCAGGGTGTTTCTCTGAGTTCCAGGCCAGCCAGGCCTACATAGTGAGACCAGGTCACAAACACATGCAAAGCATTCCTGATTGAAAACCGAGAAAGGACCTCCCGGGGCAAGCCAGGTGTGACATTCTGGCAGGGTGGAGAAGCAGAAGGCCTCTCTATCTGAGTCAGTTTAGACCGGACTGAACCGGACCGTGGAGCCAAGTGCCTCACACCTCTCCTCCGTAATTCCCAGAACCTGGGCAATCAGATGACAAAGAAGGCTGCCTGGGGCCCAGCCCTGCTCTGCTTCCTGTATCAGCTCTGAAATCTGCAGTGTTGAGATCTGGCAGGAAGCAGGAGCTTCAGTAGAAATTCTATCAATCTAAAGCCTTTGTGTGAGTCCAAATCTCCAGATCCTTACCCAAAGAGTAAAGTTAAAAAGACTCCTGACTTCAGGGCTGACAGGGGCAGGGCTGGCTGCCAGCCTGAGAGAATGAAACAAGGTATTCTTGCTGGAGTTTGAGACCCAGAGAGAAAAATTAGGAGAAAGTTTGAGGCCAGTCTGGGCCACATGAAAAGATAGACTCTGTATCTAAAAAAGTAACTGGGGCCAGGCATGGTGATACTGGTCTTTAAACCAGTATTTGGCCAGGCAGTGGTGGCACTTGGGAGGCAGAGGCAGGTGGATTTCTGAGTTCGAGGCCAGCCTGGTCTACAGAGTGAATTCCAGGACAGACAGGGCTATAAAGAGAAACCCTATCTATCTCGAGAAACCAAACAAACAGTATTTGGGAGACAAAGGCAGGAGGATATCTGTGAGTTCAAGGCCTCCTGCTCTATATAGCAATTTCAGGAGAGCCAGGACTCAGGTGACAGTAGATCTCTATGAATTCTAGGCCAGCCTGGTCTATACAGTGAAACCCTGCCAAAAATAAATAAACACACACATACACACACACACACACACACACACACACACACACACACACACACACACACACACAGGAAAAAGTTTAAAAGAAGACCAGGCAATTGTGACGCATGCTGCAGAGGCCGGTGGATCTCTGTGTTTGAGGCCCTGGCCTACAGAGCAAGTTCCAGAACAGCCACGGCTACACAGAGAAACCCTATTTTGAAAAAACAAAAAACAAATAACTTGGAAAATATTACTGTGAAGAGGGCTAGATACCCTTGCAAGCAATCGGGTCACAGAAACTGGTAGGCAACATCAAACACATTTTGCAGAACAAACCTGCCCAATTAATTTGCTAGTTTCTCTCTCTCTCTCTCTCTCTCTCTCTCTCTCTCTCTCTCTCTCTTTTGGTTTTTCGAGACAGGGTTTCTCTGTGTAGCCCTGGCTGTCCTGGAACTCACTCTGTAGACCAAGCAGGCCTCGAACTCAGAGATCCCACAGTCTCTGCCTATTAAGTGTCGGAACTAAAGGCCTGAGCCATTACACCCTGCTAAGATGTATTTTTCCCCCTTTGTCTCCCAAAACTGTGACCTATTAGGCTCTGTTCCCCATATCAAAAGGAACTTAACTATGCCAGGCAGACAGAATGACCCTGGTGCTCTTATCAGTCCTCTAGGCAGGCAGGATGTCCCTGCTTAACAGCCACCTAAACAAAGAGCACTAGCCTGGGTTGTTCTCCCCCCCCCCCCGCACCCCCCAGACAGGGTTTCTCTGTGTAGCCCTGGCTATCCTGGAACTCACTCTGTAGGCCAGGCTGGCCTCGAACTCAGAAATCCCGCCTGCCTCTGCCTCCCAAGTGCTGGGATTAAAGGAATGAGCCACCACTGCCCAGCATTTTTTTTTTTTTTTAAGTACCAAGTGTGTGTGTGCTTTTGGGAGGGGCTTATGGGGGGGGTGACTGAGATTGGGATGTAAAGTGAATAAATAAATTAAAGAGAAAACAAAAAAAAAGGTAAACTGGGCGGTGGGGCACACACCTTTAATCCCTGGATTTGGTAGAGAGGGGCAGCAGGATCTATGAGTTCAAGGCCACCCAAGGACAGTCAAGGGTACACAGAGAAACTCGTGTCTCCAAAAACAAAAAACAAAATGAAACAAAGTAACGAGATATCTTTGCTGTGTAATTTTCCAATTCGTCTGGAATGGCCAAGCTTGCTGTTTCTGTCTTGGTAAAACATTGTTTAAAGTGTGACTTGGGGACTGGGACCTAAAAACTTTATAGATGATTTGTATGTCTGTTGACAACTAGCTTAAAATCTATACAAGCGGCAGAGAATTTCTGTTCAAAATGGGTTTCTCTTTGGGTGTTTAACCAGCATTGGATGCCTTAAAGAGTTCTATCTCGCTTAATCTGCTGCTCCACGGTCGCCTTCCGCATTGTCTCAGATCTAAGGTCGCTTTTTCAGGCCTTCATTATTCATTGAAAATACCCGTGCACCCCTAAAATTTGACCCAGATCTAAAGTCCCTACCAAACCTTACAAGGGGTCCACGAACATAAAGAAGACGATAGCAAGGAGACGCAGTTTTCCATGCAACCACTAGGAGGCGAACAGAACGAGGCCATCTCTGGCAAAGCTGAGAAGTGGACTACACAACTCTTACCTGTCAGTCAGGGGGCAGTGTTTGGGGGAACGTGGAGGTTCCGGTGCAACATGGGGAGAGCAAAATTTACGAATTCAAACACGGGTTGCACCGACAGGGCTATTCGTGTCCATCTACATATACGGTTCTCACAAAAAATAACAGTATAGGGGGGTTGGAGAAAGGGCTCAGCTGTTAACAGCGATTGCAAGTCTTGGAGTGGACCTGAGTTCGAGTCTCAGCACCCACCTAGCGACTCACAACAGTCTGTAACGCCAGTTCCAGGGGAACCCGCACCCTCCTCTGGCCTCTGAGGGGCACCCACACGTACACGTTCACAGACTCCCACATGTGAGTGTAATTAAAAAAAAAAAAAAAATAGAGATGATGGCTCACACTTGTTGTTCTTGCAGAGAACCAGGGTTCAGTTCCCAGAACTGACGTGGCAGGCCCAAAACATCTGTAACTGCAGTTTAAAGAGATTTTTCAAGAGACCGGATATGCTCTTCTGGACTCTGGGTCACCAGACAAGTGACCAGACAATCTTTGAAAATTTATAGACTTAAAAAGTGGCGGGGAACACAGGCAGGGGAAACTCTTGAGCTTGGAGCCAGTCTGATCTACACAGTGAGTTCCAGAACAGCCAGAGCTCTATTAGCGGGACCTTGTCTCAAAAAAGAACGTTATTCGTTTAAAAAGGAAATAGACATTGTGCACTAAGACAGGTATGGTGCTCAGCCAGATGGGTGTTTCAGACTCTCATTCATCCATTCAACCAGCACTCAACGTATGGCCCGGCAATGGTGGCGCACGCCTTTAATCCCAGCGCTTGGGAGGCAGAGGCAGGCGGATTTCTGAGTTCGAGGCCAGCCTGGTCTACAGAGTGAGTTCCAGGACAGCCAGGGCTACACAGAGAAACCCTGTCTCGAAAAACCAAAGAAAAAAAAACAAAAACAAAAAACAACAACTGTGTATGATTTGGGAGGCTGTTACTGGATCTGTTAAGGTCAGACCCTGGATTCAGCAGCCCCAAACACGTGAGACTGTCTACGTGTCTGAAGTAAGGTAACCAAACCGGCAGAGTAGCCATATTACGAAAGGTGTGATCCCCACCATCTCAAATCTATCATTGACTTGGCTCCAGCAAGGTGGCCAGAGCACTTTGGAATCTCCTCTTGGAGACAGTTTCCCTCCTCTGGCTGACACCAGGCTCTGGCCTTTCCCCCTTCGCCCAGCAAGAGATTCCTGAGGAAATTCCATTTCCTGGTGTACCATTGTCTCTATAATCTGATAGCCCAAGGGAAGGGCACAGGTGCCTTTGGAATCTCCACCTCGGGATGGGGAGGGTCACAAAGCTCTGCCCTTGAAGGGGCAAACCTCCCAGCGTGGGGGGGTGGGGGAGAAAGCAGCCAAGGAGTTTATCTAATGGGCTGGCGATTTCAAGGAGGAATTCACGTCCCCAAATGGAGCTGGGATATTGTGACACCCACCTGGAATCCCAGCACTCTGGAAACAGAGGCGGTGGGCTCTACAGTTCAAGGCCAGAGTGGGCTACATCCAAAGACCACGTCTTAAAAAACCAACAGCAAAAACTATAGCCACAAAGGAAGGATTTGGGAATGTGGCTGGTCCTAAGTGAAACCTTTCCCAGCATGCTGCAGGCCAATGGCTTCCTTAAGGTTTCTTTAAATTGATGTAACACGGCTTTACTTCAGGCTGTTCCATAAGTCTGTAAACTGTGAGCTGCTTCTGGCACCCATAAATAAAGTATCTTATTATCTTTCCTCTCCCAGATCTGCCCACTGTAAGTGAAGTTTTCAGGCCTGGCAACTATTTAGGAGTGGAAAAGAATTATCTGAGAGCCATCTGTCCCTGGAAGATTTTTTTTTTTTTTTTTTTTGGTCTTTAAAGACAGGGTTTCTCTGTATAGCCCTGGCTGTCCTGGAAATCACTCTGTAGACCAGGCTGGCCTTGAACTCAGAAATCCACCTGTCTCTGTCTCCCAAGTGCTGAGATTAAAGGCACGCCCCACCACTGCCCAGCTCCCTGGAAGATTTTTTATGATAAAGACCAGTTAAGGATAGCTCTTTCAGCCCGGCAGTGGTGCGCACGCACACGTTGGTTGTCCATGTGTCCATGAAATGTGGAGGTCACAGGTCAACCTCCTAGACATCCTCAGGAATAGCCAAGGCAGGCTTTGAACTCCTGACAATCTGCCTGCCTCCTCTCCCTAGTGGAGATTACAAGTGTAAGCCATCTTGCCTGGCTGGGGACAATTTTAATGGTGAACTCAAATTCTAGTTTGCAACTTGAGCTACTCAGCAACCACTGGCTTGGCATTAAAACCAGCCTGGCCAAGACTGGAGACTAGGCCATGTCCCACCTTTAACAAGACAAGCCATGTGAGTCCTTAGGAGAGGGTCTTTGAAAACCTGCAGGGTTTCTAGAGGTGTAACTCAGCTGGTAGCATACTTCCCTATCATGACCTAACTTTAGGTCAGGGTCTCAGCACTGCATAAACTCCAGGAAGATACATATCTGCAATATCTACCTTCTGGGGGATGGGGGCAGGTGGTCCAAAGTCAAAGTCTTGCCACTTTGGGCTCTAAGAAATCTTCTCAAAAAAAAAAAAAAAAAAAAAAAAAAACCACCAAAAAAGCTAGGAGTGGCTTGGTTCCAGAATCCTGGACTCAGAGGTAGGCTGATCCCTGTGAGCCTAGCATGGTCTGTATAGAGAATGCAAGGCCAATCAGGCCCACATAGTAAGACTCTGTCTCAAAAAGAAAACAAACTAAACACAGAGAAACTGGGAATCTAACTTCATAGTATTAGTGGGTCAAGCCCTGGGCTCTGTCCTCATACTGAGAAGGAAGGATGGAAGGAAGGAAAGAAAGACAAATAGAGACCTAGAATCATGAGTGGTTCAAAACTATAATCACAAAATCACAATATTTGAGCCGGGCAGTGGTGGTGCACGCCTTTAATCCCAGCACTTGGGAGGCAGAGACAGGCGGATTTCTGAGTTTGAGGCCAGCATGGTCTACAGAGTGAGTTCCAGGACATCCAGGGCTACACAGAGAAACCCTGTCTCGAAAAGCCAAAAAAAAAAAAAAGAGAAAGAGAGACTTGGGCCCGTCCCTTGTGTCCCAAGGAATCATCAGAATTTCCCTCAGGAATCTCATGCTGGGAAA
Organism: Uromys caudimaculatus; assembly: GCA_028551405.1. Lineage (NCBI taxonomy): Eukaryota > Metazoa > Chordata > Mammalia > Rodentia > Muridae > Uromys > Uromys caudimaculatus. The sequence goes on along the minus strand of CM052717.1, from coordinate 7,597,854 downwards.
AAACAAAAGGTTGAAGTCTGGTGCCTGCCAGAGAAAGGAACTTGTCTCCCAGGGAAAGACAAGGCACAGTTCTGTCAATATATCAAGTCACCTTGACGTGACCTGGAGACTGGAGCTCAGTCAAGGATCAACCTTTGACTAGATATGACTACTTAGCTATTCACATCTCTCGTCTTCCTTTTAAACCTAAGCCTTATATGAGGACCTGGGAAGATGGACGTGGGGGTGGGGGTGGGGGTCCACCAGACCTTGTTGTTTGTCTCCCTTCCCAAGGTGGCCACAGTGAATGTACCTTCTTTGTCCAGTTTCATTAACACAGGCCTGTTTAATTGGCCTATGGGTGGCCAAGCTAGCTTGTTGAACTATCAGGGCCCAGGCCTTAGCACTGTGGTAGCTCATTCTTCTTTTTTTTTTTTGGTCACCCTAGGTCCATTTTATAGTTCAGGAAATGAATATTAAAGAACATTACAGGTGGGACTAGAGAATTGACTCAGCCATTGAGAGCACTGGCTGCTCTTCCAGAGGTCCTGAGTTCAGTTCCCAGCGCCAACATGGCAGCTCACAACTGTATGTAACTCTAGTTCCAGGGGATCCAACATTCTTATACAAACATACACGCTGGCAAACCACCGATGCACATGAAAACTAAATCAATAAACTAAAACTAAATAAATTATTTTTTGAAAAGGAAACAAGATTACTACTGTGTTTGTTCTCATCTTCCTGCAACCCAAGCTGGGGGTGTGAGGGAGAGACCTTTTTTATTCTCTGGGCATTTCCAGTCATCTCACTTTGGATTCTGTTTCTATTTTGTGGAACAAGATCTAACTGTGCAACATTGGCTGGCCCTAAATTCAATAAGTGGACCAGGCTGCGGCCTTCTGCTTCCTGAACGCTGGGATGAAAGGCAGACACAAGCACTACCTATCAGCTTTATTGTATTTTATTTTTGAGACAGAATCTCAAGTATCCCAGGCTAACTTCAAACTCTTTCTGAGGATGACTTTGAACTCCTGGTCTTCCTCCCCTTTGAGTGGTCTTTTCTGGGATTATGGGTGGGTAACACCACACTCGTCCTTTTTTGAGGAATTTTCTAAATGATGTATTTTAAGCAGATAAACCCCCAGTTTCTCCTCCAAGACTTGGTGGCCTTCCAATCTTTGACCTGCCAAGAATCTGCTGAGTTAACCTCCCATTCCAGGTATCTGATTGCTGATATCTCCAGGAGTCGCTCTGTCTCCTGCCTTTGAAGTGCAGTGGAGAAGCCTGCCTGCCCATGACAAGAATCCTGCTGGGTCAGTTTAAGCAAGAATCAGGCCACTCTAGGTCTCCTCCTAGCAACTTTCCACAGGTCACACCCCCATCCACCTCCTTGCTTGCTTCTTTTGGCTAAAGTCCTTTTTTTTTTTTTTTTTTTTTTTTTGGTTTTTCGAGACAGGGTTTCTCTGTGTAGCCCTGGCTGTCCTGGAACTCACTCTGTAGACCAGGCTGACCTCGAACTCAGAAATCTGCCTCTCTCTGCCTCCCAAGTGCTGGGATTAAAGGTGTTTGCCACCACTGCCCGGCTTTGGCTAAAGTCCTTATTTTGCAGCTTTGCCGGGTTAATTTTGATCCATTTTCCCTACCCAGATAGTATAGTCTTTTCCCTCTCCCCTCAAGACAAAGTTTCTTTGTGTAGCCATGATACTGTCTTTGCAGACCAGGCTAGCTTCCAACTCACAGAGATCTATCTGCCTGTCTCTGCCTACCAAGTTCTGAGATTAATAACCCTGCTTATGTATGTGTGTGTGTGTGTGTGTGTGTGTGTGTGTGTGTGTGTGTGTGTGTTCAAGGCCACTTTGGCCTTCATTATGAGTTCCTTTCCAATCCATCTCTTCTACTTTCTTTTTTTTTTTTTTTGTAGATTGTTTTGGTGATTTGTTTGTCCTCTTTTGTTTGTTTGCTTTTTAAGGCTAGCCTTGAAATCATTATTGTAGACCATGCTAAAGCCTCTAATGTGTGGCAATCCTGCAGGCCTTGGCCTCCCCAAATGCTATGATTATAAGCTTGTACCAATTCTTTTTTTTTTTTTTTTTTGGTTTTTCGAGACAGGGTTTCTCTGTGTAGCCCTGGCTGTCCTGGAACTCACTCTGTAGACCAGGCTGGCCTCGAACTCAGAAATCCGACTGCCTCTGCCTCCCGTGTGCTGGGATTAAAGACGTGGGCCACCACTGCCTGGCTATTTTTTTTTTCTTGTTTTATTTTTGACACAAAGTCTTAGCCTAACGTAGTCTGGTTCACAGCAAAGGGCGTCCTTGAACTCAAAACTCTGCAGTTTCCACCTTCCAAATACTTTCAAGATTCTTCCTGCCTCCACCCCTCCTCCTGCATATCTCCCCTCCAGCCAAGAAGGAATGCAGAGCCAACCCCGCACTCCATCAACCGGGCTACATCTTCTGCTTTGTGAAGCTCTAAGGAGAGTCAAGGTTGTTTCTCAATAACAAACCACATTGTCATAACTGTATATTACATTTAACACACGGCTTGAAAACATGAGTTCTATGAGAAGGACTGTAGTGTGGGCTAGGACTTGCCTGTCACATGAACGCCTCCCCCCCTTCAACACACACACACACCCCTCACCTCCCACCCTCGCACCCATGCTGGCTTCCACAAGACACTATTCAATAAAGGATTGATTACTGAATGGTTTCTTCGGTCACAAGGTATCCATCACAAAGACTTGGTTCCGGGATTCCAATAGAAGAATAGAATAGAAAAGCGGCTTTAGACAATAGAAAGAGAAACGGGTGTAGCCAATGGTGGTGTTGCCATAGCTTCCAGCAACTACCCAGAAATTGAGCTCTCCGGAGTCAAAAACTTCTCAAAATAAAGTAAAACTTAAAAGGAAAAGAAAAAAAAGATTGTTACTTTTAAGTTTCGATTTTTCAAGACTAGGGATTAAGCCAGGGGGCTTCAGGCATGCTAAGCAAGTACACTACCAGAAAGCTGTATCCAGCCTGGTTTTTATTATTTTCTTACTCAGTTCATTAACTTTTTGCTTTTGAGACAAGTTCTCCTAGATTGGAGTAGAACTCACTCTGAAGCTCAGGCTGGCTTCCAGCTCAACACAGGCCTCCTGCCTCCCTTTCCCTGAGGGTTGCCATTACAAAGGTCAGATGCTACACCAGGCTACTTTTTTTTTTTTTAACTGCTTACCAGTCAATTAATTACTAGAGTGTTTTTCGTCTGAACTTAAAACTAAATATAATGTTCTCAAAATTAGAGGTGAAAAACATACTATCCGACTTTAAAGCTTGCACAGTCTGAGCAAGGGTCTGGCTCCCCATTGCTAGGGCTGAGAAAGGGAGGGCAAATGTTTAAAAAGGACGGGACCGGTATCCCATATCAGGGTCTACTTGTACTGGAAATTAAGACAGCTCATACTTGTCTTTCCAACACTTGGGAAGCTGAGACAGATACCATTGCTGTGAGTTCAAGGCCAGTTTGTCCTACATAGGGGATTGCAGACCAACCTCGGCTGCTTTCTCTTTGGAGCACTTGGATAGAAAGGTGAGTGTGCTGCAGGGCTTGGTTCAGATGCATGCAGTTTAGCCAGAGAATAATCTTACATTTTGATGCTGAACCGCCCAGCAAACTGGGTCGGGTATGCCAGCCCCCAAAAGAATGGTTTTCTTCACTTTTACTTATAGTAACTTCAGCATAAGAAAACATGGATAAACTGGCACTTTATCATTTAATACCTTAAAGGCTACCATCCAGCTACACCTAGGAGAATGAACTTGTGATTGACCGGCCCAGAGGATTACACCAATTAATTTTGTGCATAAAAGGCTTGCAAATCCCGTTGGGAATTTAGGGAAGAAAGCATTCTTATTGTAATGACCAGTCTGGGTAAACAAAGCTGAGGACTGGGTCTTTACCTTGACAGCCAGGTCAGCTGCAAATGACAGCTCTTCAGTTCAGCCAGGGGAGTTTTTAAAAAAGTAAAACGGCTCTCCTTTCTTGGGTCCTTCACAAGCTGTCAAACCTCATCCCTTAGTTCTGCGAAATTTCTAATACCTTCTCTCATAATAACATTAAGGTAGAAAGAAACAGGTGGGGGACCACAGAGGAGAAGGAGAAATTTCTTTAGGCTAGCTGTCCTCTGACCTCCACTGGAGCACAACCCCCCAACCCAAATAAATAAAATTAAAAAGCCCCATGCTCAAGAAGTAAATATCTGAGAGTCAGAGTATTCATAATGAGTCCCAGGCTAGCCACGGGTATATAGAGGTACCCTGTCTGAAAAAATAAATAAGCCGGCCAGACATGTTGATGTACACCTTTAATCACAGCACTTGGGAGGCAGAGGCATGCAGATTTCTGAGTTTGAATCCAGCCTGGCTTAAATAGAGAATCTGTGTGTCAAGATAAACAAACAAACAAACAAACAAACAAACCCACCCTCGACCCCCAAACGACATAGGAACAGAAGAGACCTGGAAAGTGGTAAACATTTGAAATGTAAATAAAGTATCAAAAAAATTAAAATTAAAAAAAAAAGAAAGACAAGCAGTGTGTATGTTAGGAAAATGAAGGGACACCAGGTTATTTTTCTCTACTTGACAAGTTGGAGGCCAAGCAGCTCAGCCTGTGATTATGATTATGTGGTCATGGCATGAGTTTGAGGCCAAGGAGCTCAGCTCTGTGACTATGATCGTTCTGCAAGCCTCAGTGCCATCAGACTCCAGGTTAAGACGGAAGTCTAAGTAGTTTGCAGGTGGGCAGTACCTTTGGCTGGGGAGAACGAAATGCATCTTGGGACTTGAGCCTCGGGAAGCCTGGGGAGCCAGGATCCAATACCTCGACTGGTGCCTCACTTCCTAGCTGCAGCATAAGCCCTCCTCAGTATCTCTGCTGGGGTCTCTGAAGCTCAGCATGAGAGGAAAGCCCAAGGTTGAGGGCATGGCCGACAAAAGCAAGTTTTGCTCATTTTCGTCCATCCCTGGCTGTCTTAAAAGTCAATGACCTTGACCCTGATTCTCTGGTCCGCCAGCCTATACCTCCTAAGTGCTAAGATGGCAAAGGCCACCCCACCCCGTGCCTGCGGTGTTGGGGAGCAAACCCAGGGTTTAGCACATACAGGAGGAACACTTTTCAATCCTTAGCCTCAGTCACAATACCTGGATGCAATCCCCTCAGCCACATGCTGTGCTTGCTCCTAACTTGATTTCTCAGAAGAGAACACCTGCTTCTTAGTCACCTTGGAAAGGTCTTAGTCAGAACCTTGGAAGGCAGCTGACAATGATAAAATCTGAAAGGGAATCAGAGTGGCGCCCACCTTGGCTCCTCCACTTCTCAGCTCCCTGCTAGGCCCAGGGGTCAAAGGGAAACTCAAAGGAGGCTTCATGAAGGACTTCAGAGATGTTTCTACATTTTTAACCCTAAGGGCTTTCTTTTCTTTTTTTTTTCTTTCTTTTTTTTTTTTTTTGGGGGGGGCTGTTTTTGAGACAGGTTTTCTCTGTGTAGCCCTGGCTGTCCTGGAACTTACTCTGTAGACCAGGCTGGCCTCGAACTCAGAAATCCACCTGCCTCTGCCTCCCAAGTGCTGGGATTAAAGACGTGTGCCACCACTGCTCGGACATGTCCTCCTTCTTGTTGTTGCTGTTTGCGTCACAGTGCCTACCCACTGCTGGAATTAAAAGAATGTGCCATTATGCCTGATCAAACCCATATCTTTATCTGCTCCCGAAAGCCTAAGACCTAGCAAATTGCTGGTGAGGCTTACTTGTTCAATTAACAAGACATCTAAAACGTATTAAATATGCCTGGAATTAATGACTGATCTGGGCATAGTGGTATGCACCTATTCCAACACTTGGGAGATTAAAGACAAAGACTTAGGAGTCCCCACCAACCTCCCTGCCCACAGGTAGCTGATGTGCAGCTTGACCTTCCTGTGTGTCCTGAACAACTGGAGCAGAGGCTATCCCAAAAGCCTGTATGTGAGATATGATCCTCTAAATTAGCTGCTTTGTCTGGCCTCAGTGGGAGAGGAAGGACATAGCCCCACAGACTGGAAGTGCTGGTGGGGAAGAATACCCCCCTGGGGGGCAGAGAGGAAGGATCGTGGGAGGGAGTGACTGGGAGAGGAGCAGTGAGCAGGATGGAAGGCAAGTTAAAATTAAATTACATTTTTAAAAATTTTCAATTACACACACACACACACACAAGATGCAGACTTAGGAGTCCTAAATTATTCTTGGCTATTTAATGAGTTTATGGCCAGCTTAGCATACCCGAGACCCTAAAACACACACACACACACACACACACACACACACACACACACACACACATACACGAAAAATAGAAAAATTAGGGAAAGAGGAAGAGAGGGAAGAGGAGGCAGAAAGAACTTTGAAACTCAGGATTTCAAAACAAAAAATCCAAAGGAAACGAAAAACTTAACCTCCCAGGTAGTGATAGTACTTCTTTTAATTTATTATTTATTTTAATACTTAATAACACCACATAGCCCTGGCTAGTCTGGAACTCACTCACTATTGTAGACCAAGCTGGCCTTGAACTAACAATGATCCCCCCCCCCAGCCTCTGCCTAGAAAATTCTCGACTTAAAGGCACCTCCACACCCAGTCTCTAGAAGTTTAAAAACAAACAAACAAACAAATCTATTTCCTCTTGGGGGAGGGGGGAAGCCAGTGAAGGTCATTCTGCCGCAGGGAAACTCAACTCAGAGGAAGAAGGGTGGATTGAGTAAGGATTCTCCCCGGTGGGGGAGGGGTGTCAGAGCCTCCCGGTCCAGGGGGCCAATGAGCCTTCAGACTATATAAGAACCTAGAGCCTCCCCCCTCTCAGAGAACTCTATACGCCACTTCAAGAGTGCTTCTTCTCGCTGTCTTCTGGACCACCTCCGGCGTGCTGCTTCTCACATGGGAAAGGTAATGTATTTTTTCTTTTTTCTATTTTTCCTTAGGTTCTGCGGTTGAAACCTACTTGGTTCAGAGAGGTAAAGTACGTCCAGGATTCTCAGACAACTTCCTGCTTCAATGTTGGAGACGACTATTTAGCCAGGCTGGCCTTTAACTCCGATCTGGCTGCCCCTCCAGATTAAAGGTCACCATGGCCTGCTTTAAAACTAGAGCCTTTTAAGGCATTCTTGCCACGGATTCAGCCTTCGCGGACCCCACGGTTTGGCTGGGTTTACTACCGGGGCAGAGGCAGGCAGACCTGAGGTTGGTTGGTCTCCAACAAAGGAGAAATTTGGGACTTAATTATGTGGGGAAAGGGTTGGGACTTTTAAAGGAGGTTCTTGGGCATATGTGAGGAAAATTAGTGTACTCTTTGTGTACCTAGTATCAGAGTCACTTGAGGGCACGGAGGGTCCCGGGCTTTGTCTCTATGCCGTGATTTGTGTTAAGACTTTCAGTAGACCTTAATGGGTCAACCTTGGGATCCGATACTAACAATGACGTTGGTTTCCTTCAGGTTGGAGTGATGGATTAAAAAAGTCCCGCACGTTTCTTCATCTCTGGACCGTCTCGTCTCATCTTGCGGTACTCAAACTATGGGGGCACTTTTTTTCTATTAAAAAGTGCTGCCAGGTTTTAAGTCCCGCCGGTTGAGAAAAGCGGCGATCTAAAGGCTTTGGACGTGAGCACTACCAGCCCCGGTACCACGTGTTCTGGTGTGCTGGGAAGTTGGGGTTCCGGGCTAGGAATGAGGCTGGGTACAGGAAAGTAACTGAGGTGGTGTCGGGGACCTGGGGAGTCAATATGCGTCCAGTCGCTGCATGGAGCTGTTGAACACCAACGTAGTGGCCATCAAAGTGGAGGCCCTCTCTTGATTCTGAACTAGAAAGTGCTTCCACTTTGTGTGCCACTGCGTGGGGAAGGCATCGGCGCCGCGGCTGACCTGTCACGTGAGGGGACTACCTAGCTTCCAAGAGTGAATTGAAAGCATTTGCTAGGTCCTAAAGGGACCGAGCCATTTAGGGTTCAGTGAGACGCCGATGGTTTGAGGTGAAAGGTAATCCTGAACCTGGGGATGTGTTTTTTTTTTTTTTTTTGTTAATTTTTTTTTAGGTAATAGCCCTTGACCTCCAACCTGTGATACTCAAACTGGGGGCTCTTTTGGATTTTCTTTGGAAGAAAAGTGCCGCCAGGTTTTGAGTGTTACCGGTTGAGAAAACCGCTGCAAAACTAGGTTCTGGTGGGTCACGTTTTCGCTGATGGGCTTGCACTTCTGGGCAGATGGGTGGGTGTGCGCCATGAGTCAGAACACCTGGGCACATGCGGAACTAAAGGCCTTCGCGGAACTAAAGGCCTTCGGCATTCCTAGGGTGCCGGGGGCCGGCATGGGCCTGGGGTGGCTGAGCTCAGCTCTTAAAGTTGGAACACAGTGTCGATCAAAGTGGAGGCCCTCTCCGTGGCTTGGCGGGAAAGTGCATCCATTTTGTTTGTCTCTGTGTGTACATGGCGTCAGGAAAGCGTGGTGCAACTGCAACTTGGAATTCCTTACCTGCTTCAAAAGCTTAGGTATGTGCTGGAGAGTTCTTGCCACTGTCTACTCAAGTTGTGAGTCTGGAGATCTCTTTGAGGTGTAAATGAAGAGCAATCTGGGTGGATCAGAGGCCCTCCCTTACAAACTGGGCCAGGGGTGGTGAGTCTAAGCTTCAGGTCTGGGTACAGGCCTACTTTTAAATATCAGGTGGCTGCCATTTTTTTTTTTTTTTTAAAGTGTCTTTCAATTTTAGATTTTTTTTTTTTAAAGTGTCTTTCAATTTTAGGTTGGACGTTTTTTTTGAAAGCCTCGCTGAAGGAGGGATATCTGCACCTCCCCCACCTTCAGTTCTTAAGAATTCTCTTCCCTCCAGGTGCTGGGATTAGAGGTATGTCACCTGACCAGCTCCAGTTCCTAGTGACATTCCCAGTAGCCACGACTATATCTGCAATTTCAGTTCTTAAGGCATATGACAGATGCCCTCTTCCCTCCAGGAGCTCGACACATGGTTCTGGTAAGATAGCCACATACTGGTAAGGTCCGTGTACACCTGGCTCTGAGCACAAGGAAGCTTGAGTCAGCCAGGGGTGGAAGTACCTACCATACATTTTGGCTTTCCAATGGGGCATATTCTCAGCCCGGCTCTACTCAGGGTAGCCTCCCATGTGATGGGGGCTGGGATTACAGGTGTTAACAATATTTGTGTTCTGGGCACGATGACTACCTACCGCTCTCTTTTAGGATCCATCCTGTATGCCTGGCTAAGTGAGTTTTTAAAGTCTCGCCACAGCTCCCTTTGGAAATGCCTCTTCAACCTGTGGCACTCAAACTGTGTGACACTTCGTTCTTCTTTGGAAGAAGTGCCGCAAAGTTTGCAGTGTTACCGATTGAGAATACTGCAGTTGGGTATGGTTGTGGGTGCCCACCTGGTGGCACTCAAATGTAAGCACTCATTCTGATCTCTTAAGTGGAAAGTGTTACATCATTTGGGTGTCACCTGTGGGTACTATCACAGGTGTCCAGTGAGCCTCCCAGGGAAAGTGACTTAGGGAAGCTGCTGCTGAGCCTAATAACTAAAACCTGAGGTGCAGAGAGAACTTCACATTGTATTATGCATGGCTGCTGTGTTGTCTTGAATTGCAGGCACGACTGACTGGATCTTAAAGTCCCATGTAGCCATGCTCAAAATGGAGGCCCTATCTAAGCTTTTAAGTGGAAAGTGCTTCCATTTTGTGTATTGCTGTGTGGAGAATGCATCGGACCTCATCAACCAGAGACTTGCTCATTTGGTGAGACTCAAATGTGGGGCACGCTTCTGGATTGTGCATAGAAAGTGCTACTACTTTTGGGTGTCTCCTGTGGGTACCACTCGCAGATCCCTGTCAATTACTGTAATAGACCTGAGCCTACTTAGGTAATTAGATTGGGGGAGGGAATAGAACAGGCTATCAGCCCAAGCTTGGCTATTAGCACACCAAGGGTGTGGCTCTCTCCATCTCCCAGAAACTGAGATTACAGATGTGGCAGTAGTGGACTTAACATGTGCATTAACCCTGAAGTCTCATGCTTGCTTGCTTTGTAGTCCCAAGTTGATGGGGGAAATAACTTTTAGCACCATACCTGCCTGTGCTGTATCAATTGTTAGCTGGATGCTCCTGAGTTTCTCTGCCCAGGGCAGAAATGCTGAACTAGAGTCTCAGTACCAGTGCTGGTTTGACTTTTCTTGTGTAGTATGTGCCTTCCAACAGGCCCCAGGAACTGGACATCAGCTGCCATGTGGTGCTATGAATTGAATGCATGGAAGATCGACCAGTGCCCTTAACCCTTGAGCCATCTCATCTCCTCAGCCCCCAAACTTTAAACATAAATGTTTCAATAAAGTCTTGTTCTAAATGTTTCAATAAAGTCTTGTTCTCTTGACTTTGCTGCCTTCATATTTTTGTTAGCTATCTGTGGTTGGGGTTTTACTAGAGATGGCCCATTTCTAAGGCAGGTACTTGCTAATTGTTTTAATGAGAAGCTGTGCTAACTGCATGGGCTTACATGCTGTCTACCTCACTACAAGGTGGGTGAATGCTGGGTTTTAAAGCACAGGATTTTAAGTTGGCCCTTCTACCAATTATCAAAGGGGCTTCCCACCAACACAGCTGGAAATACTTACAGGCTGATTTTGGAGACAGCCCTGACTTCTGGAATGGGACTTAAAGGAGCATCTCTGACTTGGTGGTAGTGCAAGCCTTGGATGTCAAGGAAGAATACTACTGTCCAGGTTTTCTAAAGCCATCCCCATAGCCAGTTAAGTACAGTCTTCAGAAAGCAGATCTTTCTGATCCCATTACATGTTGCTGGGAATTGAACTCCGGGACTTAAGGTTAGCCCTCCTAGCTTTTGGACCAGGCCTGATTCACTAGCTCTAAAGCTAAAGGCATGAGCCAGGACTGCTGTGTCTTCTTGGCTACCCTGGTACCTGTATCCAAGGCATACACCACAGCTGGGCATAAACCAGTCTCACCCAGAATGTGAGTCACTGGCTGTCCTCTACGAGGTGTGTGATCTACGGCCCTCCAGAAAGAGTCCAGGGTTTCATAGACACAAATAGTTTTGCAGCTGGTCCACATTTCCACCCACTGATAACACATTTTGTACTGTGAGCCTCAGCCCACTTTGGTTTTTCTCCTACAGTACAAATTCCCAGGTGTGAGTACAATTTTGAGAAAAGTATAAAGTTTTCCAAGGTGTCAGCAGGGGATGCCCAGGGAAGCAGCATGGCCTCCTAGGAAACCTTGCAGTGTGTACAAATTGTGAGTCTCCTCCCTTAGTGTGGTCTGGCTGTGTAGTAGTTCTATACTTTAGCCAGTAGGTGGCAGTCTTGGTTCACTGAAATGTCCAGGACTCAACTGCAGATTTTCCCTTTCCAAACCTGCTAACCAGCCAATCCCTGTGCTAGATTATCTGCATGGAGTCTACATCAAATTCAATGAGCTCCATCAAAGGTTGAATATTTAGGTTTCAAGCAGAACATTTTTGTCAACCTGTACTTACTGGGCCTCCTGACCTAAGCTAGGGTCTCATGTAGCCCTAGCTGGTTTCTAAGGATGACCTTTTGTCTCCACTGCACCATATACCAGAGGCTGGCCTTAGAAAGTTCTACGTCCAGTGCTTCATAGCTGAGGGAATAAATAAACATCCTGGTCTGCTCCATTCTGGCTCTGCCTTACTGCTCAGCACCCAATATCCAGGTATGGTTTTGTGACTCGAAGTGCTGCCATCCTCCTGTGGGTCATTTTATTCAGGTCCATTCCAAACAGCCTAGGGACAAGCATGGGATTGTCAGTATGGTAACTTAGAAGACAGCATCCTGGTATACTGCATTTTAGCCTGGTAAAGTAGTCTCCCTACTTTTCAAATATTTGTAGAGGCTTGGTTGAATGCTTCCCACTCTTGCACAGGGCCAGGGTTCAGTGCTACATAAAACCATTTTTAAAATCCAGGTCCCAGGGATAGGACATCTTGCCTATGGCACCAGCATGCATATATATACGTACATACATAGGCACATTAAGAGCATGGACAACTCAGAAGGCTCAAGATAAAGGTTTCTGCTGCCACCTTTGGTATTCAGAAAGCACTGATCTCAAACTTGACCTCAGACTTTACAACTAAGTGCCATGGGATTCAAGAACATAATAAATGCAGACTTTTTTGTTTTGTTTTTTGGAGACAGGGTTTCTCTGTGTAGCCCTGGCTGTCCTGGAACTCACTCTGTAGACCAGGCTGGCCTTGAACTCAGAAATCCACCTGTCTCTGCCTCCCAACTGCTGGGATTAAAGGCGTGCACCACCACTGCCCGGCAAATGCAAACTTTTAAAAGCCTTACAGTGTTGGAACCTGTGTAAGCTTCAGTGCTCTCCTGCTGAGCCATCTTCCTAGCTCACATTTGAAGATAGGGTCTCACTAACTTGCCCAGGCTGGCCTTGAACTTGGGATAGTCCTGTGAAGCTGGAATCCATACTCCCAGGTTTTTTGTTTAATCGTATAAATGCCTCCATGGTGTGCCACAGGAGAGGCAGGGATCAATTATTTGTATTTGTACTCACACGGGTTCTCAGGTAATCAAGGTAGACACTAAATGCCTTTACCTGTTGAGCCTTCTCACCAGCCCTTTGTTTTATGCAGATCAGTATTTTGCATACATGTATGCCTGAACCTCCTTCCTATATGCAATGCCCATGGGGATCAGAAGTTACTGGATCCCCTGGATCTGCAGTTTATAGGTGGTTGTGAGCCACTAAGTGGGTTCTGGGAGCGGGGTCCTGTGCAAGAACAAGTGCTCCTAAGCACAGTGCCCCTCACTCCCAATTTTTTGTTTGCCTGTTTGAGACAGTGCTGGGTTTAAATATGTTCTCAGCCACACCCAGCTCCTTACTCCCAATTTAAAGTGTCTTCAGTCTTTAATAAGAACCTTAAGAGAGTCCTGTTTAGCTGGGCAGTGGTGGCGCACACCTTTAATCCCAGCACTTGGGAAGCAGAGGCAGAGGCCAGCCTGGTCTACAGAGTGCATTTCAGGACAGCCAGGGCTATACAGAGAAGCCCTGTCTCGAAAAACCAAAAAAAAAAAAAAAAAAAAAAAGAGAGAGAGAGAGAGAGAGTCCTGTTTGTACTCTCATTTACAGGTGCAGTACTCTGGTGTAGAAAACACGTAAAGTTACACTCAGAACTTCCAGATTCCAATTGAGACTTGGCATCGTCTGAAATAATAGGAAGGTACTAGAGAGATGGTTCAGTGGTTAAGAGCACTGACTGCTCTTCCAGAGGTCCTGAGTTCAATTCCCAGCAACCACATGGTGGCTCACAACCATCTGTAAAGGGATCCGATGCCCTCTTCTGGTGCGTCTGAAGAGCTACATACAGTGTACTCATATAAATAAATCTTAAAAGAAAAAAAAAAGTAAGGCATACTTGCTATTCCAGAATTCAGGAGGCCAAGGCAGGAGGATGGAGGATTTGAGGACTAACTAATGAGGCTGTATTTTACAGCTAGCACGTGCTAGTCTTATACCCATTTCCGTGAGTGAAATAGCTTCATGTTTATTTATGCAGTTTTATTTTTATTATTTATATATGTGTATGTCTGTATGGATATGAGGTAGGGCCATGCCCATAAAGGCTCAAAAAGGGATTTGCAACCCTAGGAGCTAGAATTAAAGGTGGCCGTAAACCACCTGACATGGGTGCTGAGAATTTAACTCAGGTCCTTGTAAGCACAGCAAGTGCTTTTAACTGCTGAGCTCGCTCGCTCTCCAGAGCTATCTCTCCAGTTTTTATGCGGCTCAATGATTTAGCATTTCCAAACTCTGAGCTCAGCATTCCCACATCTCCCCCTTCTCCCAAAGAAATCAGAATTCATCTCTCACCACAGAACTCGAAGCTTGCAGCCTGGGTGTCTCAGCCTCTTGCACAGCAGTGAGACACCTGTGTCTCCCAGAGCATTATTGGTTAAATAAAGCTCATTCAGGGTCTGGTTGACTCCCAGGATAGAAGAAAGGTCCTCGCATGCTTTGGACGTGAGGCCACAGCTGTCCAGCCTAGAGAAGAAAAGCTGAAGGTATATGAGGCATGCTTTTCAGAGAACTGGGCTGAAGACTGTAGAGTTGACTTTAATGTGCATACAGTGTTCTGCCTGCGTGTATGCAGGCTGGAAGAGGGCGGGCACCAGATCTCATTACAGATGGTTGTGACCACCATGTAGTTGCTGGGAATTGAACTCAGTACCTCTGGAAGAGCAGCCAGTGCTCTGACCCTCTGAGCCATCTCTCCAGGCCTGTTGACCGTGTTTAAAGGAAACAGTCATGAACCCGTCCAGTGGTTGCTGGCCACATTCCTTAGTGAGTGGTGTAGCTCTTAGCTAACAGTCTCCCCGCCATGCTCATGCAGGGTTCTAATTAGCTCCAGTGTGCCACATACACAAAAAGATTTAGAGAGGCTGGAGAGATGGCTCAGTAGTCAAGAGCATTTGTAGCTCTTGGGTTGAAGCCAGATGTGGTGGTGCACACCTTTAATTCCAGCACTTGGTAGGCAGAGGCAGTTGAATCTCTGAGTTCAAGGCCAGCCTGGTCTATAAAGCAAAGACTTGGGGTTGTTTCAAGCTCCTGCTATGCTTTTCCATCCTGCCACCAAATCAGACCCTATCCTTTGGAACTGTAAAGCAGAATAAACCAGCCGGGCCGTGGGGCACATGCCTTCAATGCCAGCACTCGGGAGGCAGAGGCAGGCAGATTTCTGAGTTCGAGGTCAGCCTGGTCTACAGAGTGAGTTCCAGGACAGCCAGGGCTACACAGAGATACCCTGTCTCGAAAAACCAAAAAAAAAAAAAAAAAAACCAAACCAGAATAAACCCGTTTTTATATAATTGCTTTTGGTCAGGGTTCTCACCACAGAAAAATAGTACAAGTTATAATATTGTGAGTTATGGATTGGATCCCCATGTGGTTTGGAGCCAAGGATCAGTTATTTCCTTTTGCAGCTAATTGTTCCACAGTTTCAGTCTGGAGCCAAATTTGGCCTCATAGAGAAGAGGTAGGGGTTGTGGCAGCCCTCAGTGGTTCCCTGTCTCCCAAGAATAATCATCTTTGACCAAGCCAGCTCAGCCAACAGGTCCTCCAGGGCAGGAGCGAGGATTAAGAAGAAAAATGACAATTAGACAACTCTGTAGCGTGACCCCGGCCAGCTCTGAGGCTGAGGCAGGCTTATTTTTCCCCAATCTGCTTGGTACCATTTTAAGTAATAAGGTCAGTTCTAGGTTAAAGAACGGGCAAGACAATGAACAATCAAGGAACAAGCAAGGCAATAAATTCCGGGATCACTGTTTCTAAGGGCTTCTCGGGATGACGGAGATATCGGAGCCTGCTTCCCGGTCCTTCCCAAAGTCATGCTCTGGCCTGAAGCCTACTTCTTTGTTCTAACCAAAATTCCAATTCCTGCTTGAGCCTACTTCCGTGTGTGTCCTTGCCAAATGTCAAATTCCTGTCTGAAGCTTACTTCCTTGTCCGGGGCCTTATGTCAAATTCCTGCCAAGTTTCTAGAAGTGGCCCCCAAAATTCTCTATACATCTTCTGTAAACAATGAGTCTTAATATATGCCTGTTAAGGATATGGATTTGGAACCCTGAGAGGGGTGACACACGCCTTTAATCCCAGCAGTTGGGAGGCAGAGGCAGGCCTGGTCTACAGAGTGAGTTCCAGGGCAGCCAAGGTTAAACAGTGAAACCTGTCTTGAAAACAAAGGATATGTTTGGGACCAAACAGAACTGCAAGGACTCTGCCATGAAGCAGGGTTAGCCTGAGAATGGAGCCAGTATATTTAGAGATCAGAGAAACCCAAAACCCAAAAGCCAGAACTGGAAAGATGACTCAGCGACTAAGACTGTTCTTCCAGAGGACCCAAGTTCAGTTTCCAGCCCCCGATTTGTTGGTTCTCAGCATGTAACAGGTGCTGTGCTCCAGGGGTTCTGGCCTCTGTGGACACACCCAGGCCAAGATGCACATATGCATAAATAAAAATCAAGTAATAAATCTTCAAAAATTTTAATTTAAATCAAATGCCCAGATCAAGCCATGCCTCAAGGCTGACCCTTTTGGTTTGTGTGTGTGTGTGTGTGTGTGTTTGGTTGGTTTTGGGGTTTTTTTTTTTGTTTTTTTGTTTGTTTTTGGTTTTTCGAGACAGGGTTTCTCTGTGTAGCCCTGGCTGTCCTGGAACTCACTCTGTAGACCAGGCTGGCCTCGAACGCAGAAATCTACCTGCCTCTGCCTCCTGAGTGCTGGATTAAAGGCGTGCGTGCGCCACCACTGCCGGCTACCATCAAAGATTTAACCCCATTGGCCTTGCACACTTTTTCTTAAAGCCAGAATTCTATATAGCCCAGGATAGCCTCAAAATCAACCTTCTGGTCCTCCTGCCTTTCATCACCCAAATGCTATAATTACAGGGAGGAGCCATCAGACCCAATTTGTGCAGTGTTGGGGATGAACCCAGGGCTTCCAGCATGTGAGGCAGAGAATTTGGGGGCTCAGTCACATTCCCAAACACCTAATGTTGTCTTTTCATTTGGATTTGGATTTTTCAAGGAAAGGGGAAGGGGCACAGAAGCACAAAAGGAAAAGCCGTTGACTCTATTATCATCCTCAGCCCGCCTCTCTCCCACCCCAACCTCAGCCCCCAAGGAAAACACTCACCAGAGCTTCTGGAGTCTGCAGGTCTGGTGCCTCAGGCCTTCCCCCAGAAGCCACAGGCCCCTGTCTCCCAAGTCATTGAAGCTCAGGTCCAGCTCTCGGAGGCACGTGCTGACCTGGAGCACATCGGCAACCCCTGCACATGCGTCTGAGCCCAGTCGGCAAATGCCCAACCTAAAGGAAGGGATGGCCAAGCTAAGTTTGCCCTGTGCCTTGTGGTAATGTCACCAGGGCTGGGCTTAGAGTGCCAAACTGGTATGCTGGGTGCAGGGGTATGGCTTTGCCTACCTTTGAAAGAGCAAAGAGAAAGCAAAGAGGAAGACAGGACAGAAAGCAAGGGATGAAACCCAGAAGAATACAAAATAAGAACAGAAGGGCTGGAGATAAAGCTCAGCACTATCAAGCACTGGGTCGATGACCGGCACCCATGTGGCAGCTCACAGCGGGCAGTAACTCCAGTCTCAGGGAATCTAAATCCCTCTTCTAGCCTTTGTGGGCACTAGGCATGTATGTGGTCACACACACATGTGGGCAATAAGCCATATATATATATTTTTTTAAGATTTTATTTATTTTATATATGTGACAAGTACACTGTAGCTGTCTTCAGACACACCAGAAGAGGGCATCGGATCCCATTACAGATGATTGTGAGCCATCATGTGTTTGCTGGGAATTGAACTCAGGACCTCTGGAAGAGCGGTCAGTGTTCTTAACCCCTGAGCCATCTCTCCAGCCTCCTCCCCTCCCCAAATTTTATTAATAAAAAAAGAAAGGTGGGGTGTTGTTCATTTGATAGGGAACTTGCACCCTGACTCCATCCCTAGTATTTGCTTAAATGGGTGTGGTGGTGCCTGCCTGTGGTTACACTTGGTAAGTAGAAGCAGGGAGAACTGGAGTTCAAGGTTGACCGGAGCTGCAGAGCAAGTGTGTGGTTAGCCTGAGCTACTATGAACCCTGTCTCCGAAAACAAAACAGAAAAGTGGAGGGGGGCATGCTGCTACAGAGATGGTTAAGAGCACTTGCTGCTTTTATAAAGGGCCCCAATTTGGTTCTCAGCACTCATGGTAGGCAGGCAGCACGGGACAGAGGATATGAGATCCTCTTGCTCTGGGCACACATGCCAACGTGTGGCACACACTCCCCACATAGGCCCGAAAGTAAAATTAAAATATCTGTAAAGCATTTCTTGGTGGGGGGGGATAGAGAGATGGCTCAGAGGTTAAGAGTACTGACTGTTCTTCCAGAGGTCCTGAGTTCAATTCCCAGCAACCACATGGTGGCTCACAACCATCTGTAATGGGATCTGATGCCCTCTTCTGGTGCGTCTGAAGACAGCTACAGTGTACACATATACCTAAAATAAATAGATAAGTGGTGGCACACGCCTTTAATCCCAGCACTCGGGAAGCAGAGGCAGGTGGATTTCTGAGTTCGAGGCCAGCCTGGTCTACAGAGTGAGTTCCAGGACAGCCAGGGCTACACAGAGAAACCCTGTTTCTCAAAACCAGAAAAAAAATAAAAATAAAAATAAATAAATAAATAAATAAATAGATAATTCTTTCAAAAATATTCTTTTTGTTTCTTTTTTTCCTCAAGACATGATATCCTGAAGGTCCTGGAACTCACTCTGTAGACCAGGCTGGCCTTGAACTCACAGACATCCACCTGCCTTTGTCTCCTAAGTGCTGAGATTAAAGGCCTGTGCCACCACTGCTCAGCTCCTTAATTAATTATTATTATTATTAATTATTTTAAGACAAAGCCTTACTATGAAGGATGGATAATCTAGTACTCACAGAGATCCAACTGCCCCTTCCTTCTGAGTGCTGGGATGAAAGGTGTGTACTACTATTGCCTCGCTCCTGATTTAAAGATAATTTTGAATGGATATGATCTTTTGGTGCTTGCCAGGTGTATGAGTCTCTTGAACCTATTCTAAGACTCACCAAAGACGGTGATGTCCATGGTTTGTATTTGTTCGTTTGGTTGGTTTGGCTTTGGGTAATGGTGATACTTTTTACCTTTTTTAAAAAAAGATATCTTTTTAGTTAGTTTGTTTGTTTTGCCTATGTGCATGTTTGTGTGAAGGTGTCAGGTCCCCTGGAACTGGAGTTACAGGTGGTTGTAAATTGGGAATTGAACCTGGGTCCTCTGGAAGAGCAGCCGATGCTTTTAATCACTTAGCCACATCTCTAGCCCCTAGTTCTTACACTTTTTAAAGTTAGTAGTGTACATGTATTTGCGCACACACACATGCATTTGTGCACATGTTGGCTTGCCATAATGCCCATGCGGAGGTCAGAAGACAACCTGTGGGCATTGGTTCTTTTCCTTTACCATGTAGGTTTCAGGAGTTTAATTTAGATCATTAGGCTTGCCAGCAAAGCACCTTTCTTTCCCAGTGAGTCATGTAATCCTGGGTGTTCTAGAACACTCTGTGTAGACCAGGGTGGTTTGTTTGTTTATTTACAGACAGGGTCTTACTATGTAGCCCTGATTATCCTGGAACTCACTATATGTACTGGCTGGTTTTGTGTCAACCTTACACAAGCTGGAGTTATCACAGAGAAAGGAGTTTCAGTTGAGAAAATGCCTCCATGAGATCCAGCGGTAAGGCATTTTCTCAATTAGTGATCAAGGGTGGAGGGCCCCTTGTGGGTGGTACCATCTGTGGGCTGGTGGTCTTGGGTTCTATAAGAAAGCAGGCTGAGCAAGCCAGGAGAAGCAAGCCTGTAAGTTACATCCCTCCATGGCCTCTGCATCAGCTCCTGCTTCCTGACCTGCTTGAGTTCCAGTCCTGACTTCCTTTGGTGATGAACAGCAGCATGGAAGTGTAAGCTCAATAAACCCTTTCCTCCCCAACTTGCTCCTTGGTCATGGTGTTTGTGCAAGAATAGAAACCCTGACTAAGACACTATATAAACCTGGCTAACCTAGCACTCAAAGACATCCATCTGCCCCTGTCTCCCAAGTGTTAGGATTAAAGACATGTACTACCATAGCTGGCTAAGAACATACCTTTTAAAAAAACTGTTTATTTTTACTTTAATGTGTATAAGCATTTTGCCTACATGTGTGTGCGCCACATGCAGGCTTGGTGCCCACAGAGATTAGAAGAGGAAGTCAGATTCCCTAGAACTCGAGTTATAGATGGTCAGTTATGAATGGTGGGTTGTGAGTCACAATGTGTGTGCTGGGAAGTGAACCTGGTCCTCTCTAAGAGCATCTCTTAACTACTGAGCCTTCTCCCCAGCCACTGTAGGCATTTTCTTGATGGTTAATTGATGCAGGAACCCACTGTAGGCAGCATAACCCTAGGCCAGTAGGTCTGGGCTGTATAAAAACAGCTAGCAGAGAGCTGGGTGTGAGGCCAATGCCTTTAATCCCAGCACTCAGAGACAGGTGGGTTGCTGAGAGTTCCGGGCCAGCCTGGTCTGCAGAGTTCCGGGACAGCCAGGGCTACACAGAAAAAACCCCGTCTTGAAAAACCAGGAAAACAAAACAAACAAACCAAAAACCCAGAGGGAACAAGCCAGTAAGCAACAGTCTTCCATGGTTTGTTTTCTTCTTTTTTTCCTGCTTCAAACTTCTGCCTTGGGTTCTCTCAATAATGAATGAACTATAACCTGCAAACTAAAATAAGCCCTTGCCTTCCAAAGCCGCTCTGGTCATGAAGTTTATCACAGTAACAGAAAACAAACTAGAACAGACGGTACAGTTTGGTCGGTGGTGTTTGTTCTGAGACCTGAAGGGTTAGCCAATCTTGCCTGGAAATGAGGTAGACAGGAGGGCAGAAGGGCAATTTCAGGGAACGCCAGTGGTTTGTATAAAGACAGGCCCTATGGCAAGAAATCTTGAGAGAAAGACGCTGTATCTAGTGCTGGTGAGGAACTGGGAGGCACCTCAGTGCCAGAGAAGAGAGAGCTAGGATGCTCACACTCACCGGAGGGTCTGGAGTTTGCAATCTGGATGCCTGAGACCCTCACACAGCAGAAGCACCCCAGAATCCCCAAGGTCATTCAGACCCAGGTCCAGCTCCACCAGGCTCTGGTTCATTTTGAGAGTAGAGGCCAGGTCTTCACAGGAAGCTTGTCCAAGGTGGCAGATCTTCAGCCTGCATAAAATCCAGCTCAGTAAGCATGATGAGGAACCTCCTGGGGACACTAAATTTAACCTCTGTCCCGTCTTCAGCATTAAATGTCCTCAGCTAACTGTGTGGCACATAACCATGACACCCACTGACATTTGGTAGACAGAGGCAGGAGGATGCTCCATTAGAGTACATAGTAAGACTCTGTCTCAAAAAGCAGGAGCTAGGGGCGTAGCTCAGTAGTAGGGCACCTGATTGGTACATGCAAAGTCCTGGGTATGATTCCCGACATCACCAAAAAAACCCAAAACAACAACAACAACAACAAAACCCAATCAAAACAAAATAAAACCCCAAGGAAAACACAAAACAAAACCTGTTCAAGATGGCAAATAATATTACATGATCAGATTACATATGTGTGTGTACAAGTCTATGTATCAAATTTCAGGTTAGTCAAAGATATATGGTGAGACCCTGTCTCAAAAAATATTTTGTGGATATACATGTATAGATGCCCACAGAAACAAGTGTTCTTAACTACTGAGCCATCTCTCCAGCCCCTGAGGTTTGGGTTTTTGTTTTTGTTTGTTTGTTTCATTTGGGTTTTTTGTTGTTGTTGTTTTTTTTTTTTTTTTTTTTTTTTTTTTGGTTTTTCGAGACAGAGTTTCTCTGTGTAGCCCTGGCTGTCCTGGAACTCACTCTGTAAACCAGGCTGGCCTTGAACTCAGAAATCCACTTGCTTCTGCCTCCCAAGTGCTGGGATTAAAGGCTTGCGCCACCACTGCCCGGCTTATTCTTTTAATTTTTAAAATGATTATTTTATGGGGCTAGAGAGGTGGCTTCAAGGTTAAGAGCACTGGCTGCTCTTGCAGAGGACCCGAGTTCCAAGATCCCCTGGGACTGGCTTTAAGGAAGTTGTGACTGCCTTGTGGGTGCTGGGAACTGACCCGAGGTCATTTTGTGAAAGCAACAAGGATTCTTAACCTCTGAGCCACCTTTCCAGTTCCCTTCTATTTCAGGCTTGAGTAAGACGCCAAGAGCCTGAAAACACCGCATTGGCAACAGTGGTGCCTCAGCCTCCTGAGCGCTGAGATGAAATGTAGCACTTGATTTATTTGTCATCTTTGATTCCACACCGACAGACTTGCCATCTGAGTTAGCCCCAGAACTTACCACAAGGTCCGCAGCCTGCAGACTGGGTGCCTCAGCCCTTGACACAGTAACTTCAGCCCCAAATCCTCCAAAGGGTTTCCTGTCAGATCCAGTTCTACAAGATGTGAGTTGCTGCTGAGAACAGAAGCCAGCGCTTGGCCAGCTGCAGCCTCCAGCAGACACTTCCTCAGCCTAGGAGGGAGAAGGTGAAGAGGCTGTCATGTTCTGTGTAGTCACCCAACATGAACCTATGTAGCTCTTTCTCTTTTCTATGTAGTTGGGTTGGTTTAGTTGGTTGGTTGTGTTTATTGAGATGGGATCTATGTAACATAGGCTGGCCTTGAACTCACAGAGATCTACCTGCCTCTGCCTCCCAAGTTCTGAGATTAAAGGTATATGCTACTACACCAGGCTTTAGATAATTTTTAAAGGATCTATTGGCTCTGGGTATGATCATGTATCCCTTTAATCTTAGCACTGGGAGTCAGAGGCACACAGACCTCTGTAAGTTGAAAGTTAGCCTGTCTACACAGCAAGTTCAAATCAGGAAGGGCTACACAGTTAGACCCTGTCTCAAAAGACCAAAACTGAAGACAAAAACAAAAACAAACAAACAAACAAAAACCAATTTTTTTTTAAATGAACCTTATGATAATAGTAAGGAAAGGTGGGTTGGCTTTGATCTGTGCATGTGATATATATATCGAAATACCACACTGAAGGCTAGATGTGGTGGAACTCCCAGCATATATACAGATAACAGAATGAGGAGTTCAAGGCCAGCCTATGTTACATAGCAAGTTCGGGGCTGGTGAGATGGCTCAGTGGTTAAGAGTCCTGGCTGCTTATCCAGAGGTCCAGAGTTCAATTCCCAGCAACCACATGGTGGCTCACAACCATCTATAAGGAGATCTGATGCCCTCTTCTGGCCCGAGAATGTATATGCAGCAAAGCACTCATACATAGCAAGTTCGAGGCCAGCCTGAGCTACATGAGACCCTTAATAAACTGAGAGAGAAAGGACAGGGTTAGGGGTGGGGGAATGGGACCCTGAATCTCAGTAATATGTACGATTAATATATGTTAATAGGATTTAAAGATGAGGGGGGGAGCAGAAGGGAAAGAAAACGCATGCCTAGTGCAGACCCACTCACTGGATCATCTGCAGCCTACACCTGGGGTGCTGCAGCCCCTCACAGAGCAGCTCCAGGCCTAGCACCCCAATGCTGTTGCCACTGAGGTCCAGCCTGATCAAATTCCTATTGGCGACGACAGCCGCTGCGAGATCCTGGCAGGCTGACCCGGAGATCTGACACCTCTTCAGCCTTAGGTGGGAAGGAAGACAGAAGCAAGTCGTTTACTGCATGGCTGTTCTGGAATGCTCTGCTTTATGGTTGTCTCTCCTTTTAAAGGTTACATGTGCCTCTCCCTC
The DNA here is from genome assembly GCA_028551405.1 of Uromys caudimaculatus. Taxonomy (NCBI): domain Eukaryota; kingdom Metazoa; phylum Chordata; class Mammalia; order Rodentia; family Muridae; genus Uromys; species Uromys caudimaculatus. The sequence continues at coordinate 7,574,441 of CM052717.1, read as the reverse complement.
ACCCCTTTTATTTTTGCTTTGATCTAAGTACACTGTACTTACCTTGTATGTTAAGTACACTGTCGTTGTCCTAAGACACACCAAAAGAGGGCATCGGATCCCATTACAGATGGTTATGAGCTGACATGTGGTTGCTGGGAATTGAACTTAGGACCTCTGGTTTCTCTGTGTAGCCCTGGCTGTCCTGGAACTTGCTCTGCAGAGCAGACTGGCCTCGAACTCTGTAGACCGCCTGCCTCTGCCTCCCACGTGGGGGGATTAAAGGCGTGTGTCACTACACCTAGTTTGTTTCTCCCCTTTTTATCTGATGTAGAATAAAGGAGACGGTCCCAGCTCAGTGGCAGAGCCGTTAAATTGCACATTTGTAATCCTGGGTTTCTGTCCTGAGGACAAAGAAAAGGAAATAAATAAAGAAGATGGTAGCTATTGAGGCTTGGGTGGTGGTGGTCTAGTGTGGGGTTTTTTGAATCAGAAAAATGGTGTAGGGGCTAGATAGATGGCTCAGTGTGTGAAATGAAGACCTGGGTTTTATCCCCAGCACCCCAGGAAAAATCTGAAGGTGGCTCAGTGCTAGAGCCCCTGCCTAGAATTACCCAGTGAGGGAGGAGCTGTGGTGTGACTCAGTGGTAAAGCTCCTGCCTTGCACAGAGGAGGCTGAGGCAAGTGGATTCCAGGAGTAAGCCCCAGGCTCAGTTTTAAGAGCTTTCTTCAAAATATAAGGCTGTAGGGCTGGAGAGAAGCACATATTGCTCTTGCAGAGGGCCTAATTTCTATTCCCAGTACCCATGTCAGACAGCTCACAAGTGCTTGTAAGTCTAGTTCCAGGTGATCTGATGTCTGTCTGTGCTCTTCATATACAGACATACATATAAATAAATAATAGTGATAAATGTTTTAAAGGCTATATGCCTAGCATAGAATCACACACCTTTAATCTCAGCACTATGGGGAGATGGGGGTGGGGCAGGGGGAAGGCAGGAAGATTTTTTTTTTTTTTTTGGTGTTTTCGAGACAGGGTTTCTCTGTGTAGCTCTGGCTGTTCTGAAACTCACTCTGTAGACCAGGCTGGCCTCGAACTCAGAAATCCACCTGTCTCTGCCTGGCCAGAAAGATCTCTTGAAGCCACGCTGGCTTATATAGAGAGGTCCAGAGCAGCCAGGGCTACATAGCGGAACCCTGCCTTGTTTTGTTTTATTTTTGTTTTTGTTTTTTGTTGTTGTTGTTGTTTTAAGTGGAAGAAGAGAGATGGCTCAGTGGTTAAGAGCACTGGATGATTTCCAAGAGACTGGAGTTCAATTCTCAGCACCCAAATGGCAGCTCACAACTGCCTGAAACTCCTTTTCTAGGGGATCCGACACCCTCACACAGACATATACACAATAAATTATATATATTTTCTTTTAAAAAGTGGGAGAAGAGGCTTCCCCACTGCGGCACACTGTCACAGGAGGCATGGCAAACAGACAGTAGTACCCTGTGTGTTCTTCTTGGATGAGCCTGATGGGAGAGGGTGGTGCAGACCATGAGAAACTCACCTCAGGTTCTGAAGCTTGCAGTTGGTGTGTCGGAGGCCTTGACAGAGCAGCCGCACACCCCGGCTGCCCAGGGCATTTCGGTACAAGGCCAGCTCAATCAGGTTTGAGTTGGTGCAGACCGCTGCTGAGAGGTAAGAGCTGTAGATATCAGGAAGCATGCTCCTTTCCTGTCTGTGTAAAGGCCAACATGTAGGTTAGTAGTCCATAGAATCATTATGGTATAGTTGACACAGGTTAACCACTCAGGAAGCATCTTAGCCTCTTTATATAATGTTTCTTTCTACCTTGCTATTTTCAAGTTTATCTCAAACTCCAAGACTCTTGGATTATTCTTGTGTGTATGTGTGTTGAGGGGGGTGGGTGTCCTCATGTAGCCTAGGCTGGTCGCGAACTTGTTGTGTACCTGAGGATGACCTTAGACTCCTGATCTTCTGTCCTTTACCTCTCAATTTCTGGGATTATAGTGGTGTGAGATACCATGCTTGACTTCAGACAGATGGTTCTTTTCTTTTCTTTTTCTTTTTTTGGTTTTTCGAGACAGGGTTTCTCTGTGTAGCCCTGGCTGTCCTGGAACTCACTGTGTAGACCAGGGTGGCCTCGAACTCAGAAATCTGCCCGCCTCTGCCTCCCAAGTACTGGGATTAAAGGCGTGCGCCACCACTGCCCGGCTGTTTCTTTTCTTTACCTTGTCTTTTTTTCTTACCTTCTTCTCCTCCTCCGCTCGCGGTGTGTGTGTGTGTGTGTGTGTGTGTGTGTGTGTGTGTGTGTGTGTGTGTGTATGTGTTTTGTTTTGTTTTGTTTTGTTTTGAAACAGGGTCTCACTGTTTTAGCTCTGGCTGTCCTAGAACTCACTATGTAGACCAGGTTGGCCTCACAGAGATCTGCCAGCCTCTGCCTCCTGAGTACTGGGAATAAAAGCATGTGCCATTACAACACTTGGTGTTAGGGTCCAAAAATCCAAAACAACCCAAGCAGGCACAAGAGTCCAGCAAAGTAAGATCTTTATTTGAATTAGGCAGCAAAACTGACTACAGGGAGAACAGCACAGACTCAGGAGCTGGCTGTGTCTTCAAATGCCCATCTTAGTAAGTATTTAAGCAGATAACTACTTTTTTCTTATACTCAGGCCACTACTGATCAGTCAGGGCTACAGAACAGACAACTCAGGCACTGAACTTCATAACCTTGAGCCAGAATGCCAGAGTTTTTAAGCTCCCAAACCACAAACATCTGTGCCAACTTATCCCACCAATCAGGATTTAGGGATAGGGGACTGTCTTAGTCAGAGTTTCTATTCCTGCACAAACATCATGACCAAGAAGCAAGTTGGGAAGGAAAGGGTTTATTCAGCTTACACTTCCATGCTGCTGTTCATCACCAAAGGAAGTCAGGACTGGAACTCAAGCAGATCAGGGATCAGGAGCTGATGCAGAGGCCATGGAGGGATGTAACTTACTGGCTTGCTTGCTTCTCCTGGCTTGCTCAGCTTGCTTTCTTATAGAACCCAAGACCACCAGCCCACAGATGGTACCACTCACAAGGGGCCCTCCCTCCTTGATCACTAATTGAGAAAATGCCTTACCGCTGGATCTCATGGAGGCATTTTTCTCAACTGAAGCTCCTTTCTCTGTGATAACTCCAACTTGTGTCAAGTTGACGCACAAAAACCAGTCAGTACAGGGACTTCATTAGGAACCTGTCTTTGTGGTATCCTTATCCTGTTCTCATTGGTTGGGTTATTAAATTGTTGGAGGTAGCTTGCCTAGCATTCATGTTTCAGCTTGCCAACAGGATACTTTCTCTCTCTCTCTCTCTCTCTCTGTCTCTCTCTGTCTCTCTCTCTCTCTTTCTCTGCCAATCAGGATGCCATTTACCCAGGGAGGTCTGGGAACTTAAACTTTATTTGACCCATATTCAAAATGGAAGTTTTATTCAAAAATGGCTTCAGTTTGGTTCCTTTTTATACTAGATTGTTTTGGTTTTCAAGACAGGGCTTCTCTGTGTAGCCCTGACTATCCTGGAACTCTCTTTCTGTAGACCAGGTTAGACTCAAACTCAGCAATTTTCTTGCCTCTGCCTCTCGGGTGCTGGAATTAAAGTCATGCACCACAATGCCCTGCTGAAATTATTATTATTATTATTATTATTACCATCTTTCTTCTTTTTGAGACAGAGTTTCTCTGTAGAACTCACTCTATAGATAAAGCTGAGCTAAAAATCGACCTGTTTCTGCCTCCCAAGTGCTGAGATTAAAGGTGTGCACCACTAACACCCCGTCTGAAAAGTTTTTTAAAGGTTTTTTATTACATAGTCAGCAGTCTGCCTGCCCGTATGTCTGCAGGCCAGTAGAGGGCACCAGTTCTCATTATAGGTGGTTATGAGTCACCCACCATGTGGTTGCTGGGAATTGAACTCAGGACCTCTGGGAGAACAGCCAGTGCTCTTAACTTCTGAGCCGTCTCTCCAGCCCCTGAAAAGGTTTGTTATAACAGATTCTCCCTCTCATGAGCTCCGGTTTAGTATCAGTGAATATTGTTTAAGCAAACGAACCTGCTCTTGCACTATTGTATTTTTCTTTCTATACAGGGACTACACGGCATGTTTTGGAGACCACCTTGTATGGTGTTTGGACCCCACTGAGTATTTAGAGACTGTCTTAATGTTTTGCTAGAACCACCCTGCCTTTGTGGACCCATTTGCAGCATCTCCGCTTATTGCCACTAGGTGTCAGTAGCATCATCCAGCTTCCCCGTGTAACAACGAAAACATTTCCTGGATGTCTGGTCTGGAGAGCGAGGGTGAGACAACAAAATCCTGGGCTGGTGGTCCCGGTGATTCACATTTGTAATCCCAACACCTAAGAGGCTGAGGCAGGGGGATTGATAGAGTGAGGCCCTGTCAAAACAAACTGAGCGTTGTGGTGAATACCTGTAGTCCCTGTACTTGGGAGGTGGGGGCTAAGGATCAGGGATTGATTCAATTATCAAATTATCAGTCTCAATTACACAGAGAGATGGAGGCAAACTTGAGCTACATGAGATCCTGTCTCAGAAAACAAAAGCAGGCCAGTGAGATAGCACAGCAGGAAAAAAAAAGCAGAAAACCCACTTCCAAATTGTTTTAATTTTATTTTTAATTAATTTATTTATTTATGTATTGCTTTTAAAAATATTTATTTAGCTGGGCAGTGGTGGCGTACACCTTTAATCCCAGCACTTGGGAGGCAGAGGCAGGTGGATTTCCGAGTTCAAGGCCGGCCTGGTCTACAGAGTGAGTTCCAGGACAGCCAGGTCTACACAGAGAAAACCTGTCTCGAAAAAAACCAAAAAAAAAAAAAAGAAAAAAAATTTATTTATTCAATGTGCATTGATGTTTTGCCTGAATGTATGTGTGTGAAGGTGTCAGATCTTGGAGTCACAGTTGTGAGCTGCCATGTGGGTGCTGGAAATTGAACCTGAGTCCTCTGAAAGAGCAGTCAGTGCTCTTAACCTCTGATCCATCTCTCTAGCCCCTATTTTTTGCTTTTTTGAGAAAGGTTTTCTCTGTGTGTGGCCCTGGAACTGTCTGTCCTGGAACTCTGTAGACCAGGTTGGCCTCTAATTCACAAAGATCCTCCTGCCTTAGGCCCTCCCCACCCCTTATCCCCCCATCCTCATGTGGAAAGTAGGAACACACAGACACACAGAGATGCATAGAGAGGCAGAGAAATACATACATACACACACAGAGACACAGACATGCAGAGAGACAGAACACACATAGAGAGAGACAGAAACACAGACACATACATACATAGAGAGACAGAGTCACACAGAATTCTAGAAAGAGGCACACACAGATACTAAAACTGAATAAAACAAAATTTAAGGGTTAGCAGGATGGCTCAGTGGGTAAAGGTTCTTGCCAAGAGCCTCACAACCTGAGTTCAATCCCTGAGACTCACAAATTGTCCCTGACCTGAATCCACATGTCATGACACTGCACCCACATACATGTACACACACATACAAAATAAATAAATGCAATAAAAGCTTTAAAATAAAACAAAAATTAAAAATCCCCAAACCACTGAGAGATGGCTCAATAGTCAAGAACTCTTCTAGAGGACCTGAGCTCAGTTTCCAGCACCCACATCAGCTCACAACTCCAATTCCTCTTCTGGTGCTCACGTGTGCACACACACACACACACACACACACACACACACACAAAATTAAAAATAAGATAAGGACTGGAGAGATGGCTCAGTGATTAAGAGAGCTCTCCCATAGGACCTGACCAATTCCCAGCACCCATATCTAGTGGCTCATAATGGTTCTAGCTCTGGGGGATCTGTTGCCCTCTTCTGGCTTGTTTGGGTACCTGCATACACATCACACACACACACCACAAATTAAAAAATAGAAAAAAATTTTTTTTTTTTATTTTTCAGGGTTTCTTTGTGTAGCCCTGGCTGTCCTGGAACTAACTCTGTAGACCAGGCTAGCCTCGAACTCAGAAATCCACCTGCCTCTGCCTCTCAAGTGCTGGGATTAAAGGCATGCACCACCACTGTCTGGCGAAAATATTTTTAATGAAAATATTTTTTAAAGGAGCTGGAGAGATGGCTCGACATCTCTTCCGAAGGTCCTGAGTTCAAATCCCAGCAATCACATGATGGCTCACAACCATCCATAATGAGATCTAATCCCCTCTTCTGGGGTGTCTGAAGACCGAGCAAGCAGGGCCAGAGTGAGCGGGACCGGAGGGAGAAGAAAAAGTGTCTGAAGACCGCTTCAGTGTACTTACATACAATAAATAAATAAATCTTTAAAAAAAGAAAAGTTGAGCAGTGGTGGTGCACACCTTTAATCCCAGAGAGGCAGAGGCTGGTAGAACCCTGTGAGTTAAGATCTAGCCTGGTCTTCAGAGATAGATAAATAGATAGATATCCCCAAGCAAAGCAAAAGCTCCTACCCCTCCCCAATCACCTCTTGAAAAGCACAGACTAAAGGCTTTAAATTGGAGCGCTGTTCCCCTAAGGCACTTACGAGCCTGTGGACTGTGTCTGGGCTCCGGAAGGTTGTGGTGGGTCATCCTCAGGGCCTGTACTGTAGGCACTCCCATGCAAATGAAGCACCTCTGTGCCTCTGCTATACCTCACACAAAACGAGCAGATCATGTGCTCCATCTTTGTTGAGATGTTTCTGACAACAACCACTTGAAAGTGGCTCAGGGCCTGCTGGATGAAGCCTTCCTCCTGGATCTCGTACAAGCAGCTGAGGAGCTCCAGGGAGCCATGCTGCAGGGTGGACCCTTCACTTCGAGCCTTGTTTTGGATCCACGCCAACGCTTCCTCCTTCACCTGCGGGGAGATGGTCCAGCCGAGATTCCTCTCGAGGTAGCATCTCATCTCTTCATTGAGGAGGCCAAACAGAAAGCGGACCGTGAGGGCCAGGAAGTTCCTTTCAGAGAACCCATACTCATCCAGCGCTCTCCTCACCGTCTCTCTGCCATGCAGTGCACAGTACATGGCTGCGAAGAATTCCTGGAAGCTCAGGTGGATGAAGCTGTAGACTTTCTCACACTTGATGTCCTTCTGGAATATGTTCACGTTGAGGAAGGTGGAGACATCTGCTCCATCTAGGCCGTGTTTCCCAAGATCCTGTTCCTCAAACAGAACCTTCTGATTCCACAGGCCCTCTGCTGCCAGAGAGACCAGGCCTCTCTGGTTGGCTGGGACTTTGAAGGTTGGAGTCCCTGGCTTGGGCTGCATCAGGCTCAGAAGGTAGAACATATAAACCGCTGTGGTGGTCCTAGACGTTTGTCTTAAAAGCTCCCCACTTGCCAGCTGCTGCTTTAGGCAGGTGCAGACCACCCAGGACACCATGGGAACAAAACACATGGTAAAGAGGGGCTCATGGTCTATCATGAAGCTGAATACTTGGCTTGCTTGTCCAGTGTTGTGGAAATACCTGTAGAAATATTCCTTCCTCTCTGCTTCGGAGAAGCCCAGGATCTCCACGTGCCTGGGGTATTCCAGCAAGCCGTGCAGCTTCTCCAGCGCACACGGTCGTGTGGTGATAAGCAAAGAGAGCTGGGGCAGAAGCAACCTCCGAATCAGACTTCCGAGGAGGAGTTCGGTAGGTCGTTTCTCCTCCCAGCTGAGGCACCAGGGACCCTGAGCATCATGGAAAGAAGGATGGAGCTTATCGAAGCCATCAATGATGAATAGGAGACGATCGGGAGCCCGGATGAGGTCCTCGAGGGGTGCACCGCGCTCCGGCCAGCAGCTGGAGATGAGGTCATGTATGCTGCACTGGGTGTGACTTCTGTTCAATTCCCTGCAGCTGACATAGAAGACGTAATCGAACCGGCCTTGGAAGAGCCTCCCATCGGCCCAGTCCAACATCACTTTGTGGGCCAACATGGACTTCCCCATTCCCGCTGCCCCTTGTATTACCACTGTGTGTGGTGGCTCAGGGCGTTCTTCGTCTGGCTCAAATAGGGTCTCCATTTGGATAGGGCTAGCCTGGTGGCCCCTGATTCTGGAGTGTCCCCACCCTATGTCCAGAAGTTTTTGCTGTGCCCAGATAGGATTTGAGTGTTCCTTTACTAGAAGAAGCCGAGTGTAACGATGACTGAGGTTCACACATTCGCCAAGTCGTGCATTGCGGTCTTCCATTAGCCGGAATTTCCTTCGGACATAGTCTTTGTAGGTTGTCTGGGGATCTAGTCGAAAGAAAGGAAAGGTCAGTAGCACAGCCATTAGCAACTTTTTTGAAAAAAGATTTTATTTTTAATTTAATTTGCCCTTTTTAATGCGTATGGGTGTTTTACTCAAATACGTCATGTTTGTCTGTGCCTACAGAGTCCAAAAGACACCAGACCCTGGAACTGAAGTTACAGACTTGCTGTGTGGGTGCTGATATTCAAACTCAGATCCCCTGGAGCTTCAACCACTGCTCCTAACTGCTGAATCATTTCTCCAGCCCCTATTTTTATTTTTGAGCTATGCATATGTGCATATGCACAAAATTGGAGTGCTCAGAGAGGCCAGAAAAGGGTTTTGAATCCCTGGCACTGGAGTTAAGGGTTGTCAGGAGCAGCCTGATGTGAGTGCTGGAATCTACCCTTCAGTCCGCTGATAGAGCAGTAAACTTTCTTAATCACTGAGCCATCTCTCTGACCCCAGCATTTTCCCCTTGAGACAGGGTTTCATGTAGCCCAGGCTGGCTTCAAACTGTATGTTCAAAGATGACTTTTAATCTTCCTGTCAATACCTCACAAGTGCTGGGATTACAGGCCTGTACCACCGCATCCAATTTATATGATGCTGGGGACTGGACCCGGGATATCACGGATGCTAGGCAAGTTCTCATACAACTGAGCTACATGCCCCACCCTGCTTTACTCTTTGTTGTTTGTTTAAGATGGAGTTTCATATTGTTCAGATTGACTTCAAACTAGCTGTGTAGCCAGGGACAACCTTGAACTGCTGAACCTGTTACTTCTGCTTCTCTAGTTCCGGGAATTACAGGTACAGGCCACTTTGCTTTTGTGCCTTTCTTTCTTCCTTCCTTCCTTCCTTCCTTCCTTCCTTCCTTCCTTCCTTCCTTCCTTCCTTCCTTCCTTCCTTCCTTTGTTCAGCAATAGTCTTTCTCTGTAGTTCAGGCTGGTTCCTAACTTCTCTTGATCCCCCTGCCTCAATACCTCCTGCCCCCTACCTCCACCCCTACCTCAGCCCCCACCCCAGTCCTGCAAGCCCTGTTATTACTAGGGTAAGCCACGACTCCCGGATGTTATCAGCAAATCAGAATGAGCTCAGTGACTACAAAGCATGGTCTATTGGCTACTTGTTTGAGCCAGGCCCTCAGAACAGTTTCTAGCTGCAATCTGAGAAACTTTCTCCTGGGAAGTTGAGGCAGGAGTAGCCCTGTTGTGCAGCAATTGATTCTTCTGACTTAAAACATGTCTTCCAGCCAGGCAGTGGTGGCGCAGGCCTTTAATCCCAGCACTTGGAAGGCAGAGGCAGGCAGATTTCTGAGTTCGAGGCCAGCCTGGTCTACAGAGTGAGTTCCAGGACAGTCAGGGCTACACAGAGAAACCCTGTCTCAAAAAAACAAAAAAAAGGTTGACATGTGGCTGACATATAGCAGTTTGTTGAATCAATAAAGTTTGGCTGAGATGGCTCAGTCGGTGAAGGTACTTGCCAACCTAAGTTCAGTCCCCAGGACTCACACAGTGACCTTCATAGTGTCCTATGATCTTCACACACTCACCAAGGCACACCCTCTACCGTAGACACAAAGTAAGTTTAAAGTTTTTTTTTTTTTTTTTTTTTTTAAATTTTATTTATTTATTTATTATATGTAAGTACACTGTAGCTGTCTTCAGACACCCCAGAAGAGGGCATCAGATCTCATTGCGGATGGTTGTGAGCCACCATGTGGTTGCTGGGATTTGAACTCATGACCTTCGGAAGAGCAGTCAGAGCTCTTAACCGCTGAGCCATCTCTCCAGCCCAAAGGTTTTTAAAGGAACTAGAGAAATGGCTCAGTGGTTAAGAACATGCACTGCTCTTGCAGAGGACCCACATTTGGGTCACAGCACTTACACAGCAGGTCACAACCACGTGTAACTCCAGTTTCAAGAGATCCAAGGCCGCCTGGCTCATTAGGCATGAATGTGGTACATATACAGATGAACACACATAAAGTGAATACATATTTTTAATTTTTTTTTTAATTTTTAATTTTTTTTTGTTTTTTTCGAGACAGGGTTTCTCTGTGTAGCTCTGGCTGTCCTGGAACTCACTCTGTAGACCAGGCTGGCCTTGAACTCAGAAACCCGCCTGTCTCTGCCTTCCAAGTGCTGGGATTAAAGGCGTGCGCCACCACTGCCCGGCTAAATTTTTTTTTTTAATTTAAAAGAAATAAAGTCTTTAATGGTGTTTGTCTACCACATAAACTCTGCATCTATTCACTGAAGGCTCCTTGCCATATGTCAACATCAAATACCATTTCTGGCTGGGCATGGTGTTGAATGCCTGAATACCAGTATCTCTGTGAGTTCAAGGCCAGCCTGGTCTATATAGTAAGTTATGTAGAAAGACTCCATCTCAAAAATTAATTAATTAATTAATTAATTAATATATGTTATATGTTAATTACGTATTATATATAATAGATTATATATTATATATTATATTATGTATTATACAGAGGAGAAAGGTATATATATTATGTACATATATGCATATAATATATAATATATTGTATATTATAATATATAATGTATGTTATATGTTGTATATTATATATTATATATTTATTATATATTACATATTATACATTGTACATTATATATTGTATATTTGTTTTGTATTATGTATTATGTGTTATACATTATACATTATGTACTATATACTATATATTACATATTTTATACATTATACATTATATATTATATAATACAGAGGAGAAATGCATATATAATATACATATATATGCATATAATATATAATATATGTTATAATATATAATGTATGTTGTATATTATATATTCATTATATATTACATATTTTATATTTCATATTGTACATTATATATTATGAATTTATTATATGTTATATATTATGTATTATATTATATATTATATATTCTGTTGTATGTTATATTATGTTATATCTTATATTCATTATATATTATATGGAAGAAAGAAGCATATATACTATATATATGCTATCTCTACTCCACCTGCCTTCAGTTGGGTTATTACTTATGTGCAGCTAGTACATCCTAATAGGTACATGGCTCATAGCTCACTCACCTTTTCTTGGAGCATCATGAGAGAAATCCAAAAGGCACGCTGATTGGCTCTCAAGGGAGCATAGACTGTTATTCGGAGTGACTGCAAGAGACATTTGAGAGGTCAGATAGCAATCAGTAGTATATTTGATTCTTTCTTGTTTTTTACTGCTGGGCAGCATCAAATCCAAGGCCTTGGGCATGCTGAGCAAGTGCTCCCTCACTGAGCTGCACCTCCAGTCCTGTAGCTCCTGCTTCCCATGCTGGAGTATCCAGCATTCACCTCACCGTGTTGTGTTAGAAATGGATAGTCTGATGGCACAGGGGAGAGCAACACACGAAAGATAAACAATGTAATTTCACACACTCAGTGATGAGAGATAGGCCCGTGTCAAACAGTGAATTGCTTGAGGAATGGACTGTGTCTGGGGTAAGATTTTTTTGGAGGTGGCTAGGAAAGAATTTTATTTAATATGTGTAAATATATATACATACAAATAAGTACATACACAGAGAGAGAGAGAGAGAGAGAGAGAGAGAGAGAGAGAGAGAGAGAGAGACAGCACTTAGGAGGCAGAGGCAGAAGGACCAGGATTTTAAATCATCCTTGGTTACAAAGGCCCAGCCTGGAGCACAGAAGACAGTCTTGGTTTTTTTTTTTTTTTCCCCGAGACAGGGTTTCTCTGTGTAGCCCTGGCTGTCCTGGAACTCACTCTGTGTAGACCAGGCTGGCCTCGAACTCAGAAATCCACATGCCTCTGCCTCCCAAGTGCTGGGATTAAAGGCATGCGCCACCACTGCCAGGCCAGAAGACAGTCTTGAAGGCTACCTCACCTTCTACCCCCATCCCATATACACAAAATACACACAGAAGAATAAATAGAACAAAAATGTAAATAGAAAATCACATACACATAAAAATACTTTTCTTCACATACAGACATGTAATTTAATTTTTTTTAATGAGACAGGGTCCCATTATATAACCTTGTTGGGTGAGAGCTAGCTATGTAGATTAGGCTAACCTTGAACTCAGAGATCCACTTGCCTCTCTTTCCCTGAGGGCTTGGATTAACAGTGGGTGCCATTACACCCAGTAGCTTGGAAATTATATACGTGTGTGTGTGTGTGTGTGTGTGTGTGTGTGTGTGTGTGTATGTGTGTGTGTGTGTCTATCTCCTGATTATTTTATATATATATATATAATATACATATTCGTATTTTCATTACTTTTTTTGTGGGATGAGGTATGCATACCATAAGAAATGTGTGGAAGTCAGAGGACAACCTTGGAGATCATAGTTCTTTTTACTATGTGGGTTCTGGGGATGAAACTAGGGTGATCAGGTTTGGTAGTAGAAGCCATCCGATCGACTGAGCCATCTCACCGGCCCATGTGTTTGGTTTTTAAGACAGGGTTTTGCTGTATCGTCCAAGCTGATCTCCAGCTTTCAGTAGTCCATCCTTCTAACCCTACCCCTGTTTCAGTTCCTCAAAGTGCTGGGAGTATAGGTGTGTGCTACCATGCCCAGCCTAACCAACAAATGGTCTGATGAAACAAACAGACAGGTTACAAAAGAATAAACACAAATGGCCAATTATTTTTATAAGTGTTCAACATTCCTAGTCATCAGGGAGAGGCATATTAAAACTATTTTTAATGATTTATTTTTATGTGCATTTGTGTTTTGCCCATGTGTGTGTCTGTGCAAGGGTGTCTGACACCCTGGAATTGGTGTTATAGACAGCTGTGAGCTTCCATGTGGGTGTTGGAAATTGAACCCAGGTCCTCCAGAAGAGCAGCTAGCGTTCTTAACTTCTGAGCCATCTTTCCAGCTCCAAAACTGAGATACCACTTTACCCCAGTCAGAAACTCTCATCCATAAATCTGACAATGGCTAGAGAGGGTGGGGAAAAGAGGAATCTGTGTACACTGCTGGAGAGAGTGCAAATCAATACATCCATTGTGGAAATCATTTTAGATGTTCCTCAAAACATTACAAGTAGAATTACCATATAAGCCAGCTATTCTGCGCCTGGGCATATACCCCGAGGAGTCGTGTATATATGAAATGGGATTTTATTCAGCTCTAACGGATTTAGAACGTATAATATTAATTGATTTATTTAGATTTATTTTATTTAGATATTAGAAAGAAAAAAATTGCATGTTCTCCCTGGTATCAGGGTCCTAGCCCGTAACCTATGCATGTATATATGTAAGAGCTGTAAGCATGAGCACAGTGTAACATTTAAAGTCTCAGAGACCAAGAGAGGTTAATATTAGGTGATGCGGATGGACAGAACGCAGGCGAAAAGACTAGGGCTGGCGAGATGGCTCAGCAGTTAGGAGCATTAACTGCTCTTCCAAAGGTCCTGAGTTCAATTCTCAGCAACCACATAGTGGTTCACAACCATCTGTAATGGGATCTGGTGCCCTCTTCTGGTGTGTCCAAAGAGAGCGGCAGTGTACTCACATACATGAAATAAATAAATAAATCTTCAAAAAGTTATTAAAAAAAAAAAAAAAGGACTCACAGCTCAGGAAGAGGAGACAAAACTAATTATTTTTCTAGTTTCAATTATGTCAGTGTTTTCTTTTTGTGGTGGATAAGTACATTAGAATATAATAGATCGGGGCTGGAGAGATGGCTCAGTGGTTAAAAGCACTGACTGCTCTTCTGAAGGTCCTGAGTTCAAATCCCAGAAACCACATGGTGGCTCATAACCATCTGTAATGAGATCTGATACCCTCTTCTGGTGTGTCTGAAGACAGCTACAGTGTACTTACATATAATAAATAAATCTTTGGGCCAGAGGGAGCAGGGCTGGAGTGATAATAAATAAATAAGTCTTTTTTAAAAAAATATAATAGATTGGTGAAGTGTAAAACCTTCAGGGAAGCTCCAAGCTTTACAGCGGTAATTCTAACTATGTACAATGTTGCTGAGATGTAGCCAGTTTAGGGGCTGGGCAAAGATTTGAGTGGCTTCCTCAAGTCATCTGTGTGTTGTTTTTTTTTGAGTTCATTACAATAGAGTGATTTATAATAAGGATATTTTTTTCCCTCTGCAGGGATGCTAACTACTTGTCAGCCCAGCACAGCTGTTTCAGCTCATCAGTTATGAGTCACTAGGCTTTACAGATGTGACTCTGTAGAGCTGGGCACCCTGGCTCACCCCTGTAATCCTAGCAAGCAGGAAGCTGTGGCAGGAGATTCCTTTTAAGTTCTAGGCTTGCCGGGCAGTGGTGGCGCACGCCTTTAATCCCAGCACTTGAGAGGCAGAGGCAGGTGGATTTCTGAGTTCGAGGCCAGCCTGGTCTACAAAGTGAGTTCCAGGACAGCCAGGGCTACACAGAGAAACCCTGTCTCAAGAAAACTACTACTACTACTACTACTACTACTACTACTACTACTACTACTACTACTACTACTACTAAAATAAGTTCTAGGCTTGCCTAGACTACAGAACGAGACCCTGCCTCAAAACAAACAGGGGCTAAAGAGATGGTGTCTCAGCATTTAACAGTGCCTGTCGCTTTTCAAGAGTTTTGTTTCCCAAATCCCACACTGGATGGCTTACAACTCAATGTAACTCCAGCTCCAGGGGATCCACCCCTCTTCTGGCCTTTGTATGAACCAACATACTGACCCCCCAACCCCATGCACACATAGATACACATAATTCTTTTTAAAAAAAATTTAAAAAATGATCTTGGAGCTAGAGAGATGGCTCAGCGGTTAAGAGTACTAACTGTTCTTCCAGACCTCTTCCAGAGGTCCTGAGTTCAATTCCCAGAAACCACATGGTGGCTCACAACCATCTGTAATGAGATCTGGCGCCCTCTTCTGGTGTGTCTGAACACAGCTACAGTGTACTCATAAAAATACAATAAATCTTTTTTAAAAAAAATGAACTCAATATTCAGGGCTGTTTAATAAATAAACAACTTATTGTGGTGACTCATAATTGTTATCCTAGCACTCAGGAAGCTGAGGCAATAGGACCAACGCAGTTTTGAGACGAACATAGGCTACATAGGAAGACTGTATCTCAAAAGTCCAGATACATGGATGGATGGATGGATGGACAGATGGACGGATAGATGGAAAGACACACAAACAGGCAGAGTTTGTAGTCATAGCTTTTCACTTAAAAAAATATTCTTAGGGCACATGGTGATGGCACATACCTTTAATCCCAGCACTCAGGAGGCAGAGACAAGTGGATATCTGAGTTCAAAACCAGCCTGGTCCATAAAGCAAGTTCCCAGATAGCCAGGGTTACACAGAGAAACCCAGTCTCCAAAACTAGGCAAACCAAGACAAAATGATTATTATTTATGTGTATGCGTGTGAGGCAGTTTGAGCTGACATGCACATGCAGGGGTCCATAGATGTCAGACAGTGTTGGATCCCCTGGATGTAGAGCTGTCCTCTGACTCCACAAACAGGCTGTGACCCCAGGTGCCTGACTCCCTCCCATGTGCCCTAAGTGCCCTACACACACTATCAGCAATAAATTAAAGTATTTTTAAAAGACATCAAAGTATGGCTGGAGAGGCAGCTCAGCACTTAAGAGCACTGGCTCAGGCTGGTGAGATGGCTCAGGGGTTAAGAGCATTGGCTGCTCTTCCAGAGGTCATGAGTTCAATTCCCAGCAACCACATGGTGGCTCACAACTACCTATAGGGTGATCTGACACCCTCTTCAGGCAGGCAGGTGGATATATATGCAGCAGAATACTCATACATTAAAATTAAAAAATTTAAAAAAAAAAGAAAAAGAAAAAGAGCACTGGCTCTTCTTCCAGTGGTGCTGAGTTCAATTCCCACCACCTATAAGGGGATCTGATGCCCTCTTCTGGTTTGCAGGTGTATATGCAGCAGAGCACTCATACATAAAATAAATAAATAAAATTAAAAAAAAAATTTTTTTTCGAGGCAGGGTTTCTCTGTGTAGCCCTGGCTGTCCTGGAACTCACTCTGTAGACCAGGCTGGCCTTGAACTCAGAAATCCACCTGCCTCTGCCTCCCAAGTGCTGAGATTAAAGGCGTGTGCCACCACTGCCTGGCTAAGAAAAAAATTTTTTTTTTAAAAAAAGACATCAAATTAGGAAGAGGACTATTTGGAAGAGGAAGGGGTCAGCAGGAGTGAGTGGGAGTTAGAATAATGAGGGCCGTGTGTGATCAACATTATGTACACATATGAAAATACCACGATTAGGGTCAGAGACATGACCAAGCCTGGGGACCTGACTTTGATCCCTGGGACTTGCGCGGTTGAAGGAGACAATAGACTTTTGCAACCCCCCCCCCCCCACACACACACACACACAGCCCTTTAAAAAGAGAGGGGATTTGTAGACATGGAAAAAGACTACTGGGCTGAAATTTGAATCCAGCTCACAATTGTAAAGCTAAGAGAATGGGTGTTTTCCAGGCTGGGCTCTCCCTCCCTCTCCTTACCCCTCACCAGGTCTTCTCCCTGTCCTCGCTCCCACAGGTCCTTCCTGGGAATCCTCTCAAAGGTGCTGAGAGCCAGAAGCCAAGCCTCCCTTGTCCCCATATGGGCCACCATCAGCTGGGCCATTTCCAGAGGACCAGCCATCTCCATTCGTCCCCAGGGGATCTTGTCCCGGCCCAGTTCCTCTGCAATCCCCAGGTATGATTTGAATTTCTTCAGTTCCCCAGCCTCGAGTTCTTCCAGGTAGGTGGACAGTCGGTGGAGGCCATCCGTGGCTGTAGCCGGCAACATGAGGACGAAGTAATGGGGCCAGATGCTCTAACCTTTCTCTGAAAGAACAATAGACACTGTAGCACGCTGCCACGGCCTCATTGATGGGGGCTCAAGAGGGAGCGAGGAATGAGATTGAGACAGAGGCAAGATCTTTCGAGAAATCTCGCTCTCACATCCTCTGTTCCTCTGCTACCTGCTCCCCTCAACAATCATGTTTGCTTTGAAGATGAGGAAGTTGGTATGAGGTAATCCACGGAGCGCTTAACTGTAAGCATGACACACGGAGCGCTTAACTGTAAGCATGACACACGTTGAGCAAGCTTCTGCTGTTTTCCCAGCTCCCTTGACAAAACAACCACTCTCTTCTGTCTTTCCTTCTAACTCAGAAAGATGTGTGAAGACAGCCTTGGCCTCTTTCAGGAATGTGCATGGGGGCTGGGGAGGTGGCTCGGTGGGCAGAGTGCTTGCCTAGCACCAGTGAAGCCCTGGGTTCTGTCCCACCACTGCATGGAGGTGTGGTGTGCTCTCCTATAAAGCCAGCACTCCTGAGGTAGAGGAGGGAGGACCAGAAGTTCAAGGTCATACCTGACTAAATAGTGAGTTCAAAGCCAATTAGGGATATGTGGGGTTTGGGGAGATGGCAGGATTGTTCATGCCTTTAATCCCAGCCCTTGAGAGGCAGAGGCAGGTGATCTCTGTGACTCTGAGGTCACCCTGATCTACATAGTGAATTCAGGTCAGCCAAAGATACATAGTGAGACTCTGGGTTTGTTTGTTTGTTTTGAGTCAGGATTTCTCTCTGTGTAGCCCTGGTTGTCCTGCAACTTGCAGTCTAGACCAGGCTGACTTGAAACTCACAAAGATCCTCCAACATTTGTGTGCCACCACTGCCAGGTTGAGACTCTGTCCTTAAAACAAAACAAAACAAAACAAAACAAAACAAAACAAAACAAAACAAAGGGGCTGGAGAGATGGCTCTGCGGTTAAGAGCACTGATTGCTCTTCCAGAGGCCCTGAGTTCAATCCCCAGCACCCACAAGGCAGGTTACAACTGTCTGTGACACTCTCACACAGACATATATTCAGGTAAAGCACCAATATGTGCATGCACACGCACACACACACACCTTAAGTGGGTGTGGAGGCACATGCCTGTAATCCTAGTAGGAGGGTTGCAAATTCAAAATTAGCTTGAACAACACAATGAGATCCTGTCTCAAAAAAAAACAACAACAAAAACAACCCCCCCTAAAGCTGGAAAGATGGCTGACTTAAGCGTGAGGGCACAAGTTCAAATCCCCAGAGCTTAATGAACCTAGACATACAGGGGGTGAATCTGAAGGCCAGTGAGTCTGATAGCACAGCAGCAACACAAGACCGTGTCCCAAGCAAGATGGAAGGCAAGGAGCTACACCTGCTGTTGTCTTCTGCACGCACTTCTGGTTAATTTTATGTCAGTGTCACACAGGCTAGAGTCATCTGCCAGGAGGGGGGAACCCCAATAGAAAAAAATGCCTCCAAAAGATTGGGCTGTACAGAAGCCTGTCAAACATTTTCTTAATTAGTGATTGATGGGGGAGGGCTCAGCCCATTGTGGGTGGGGCCATCCCCGGGTTGGCAGTCCTGGGTTCTATAAGAAAGCCAGCTGAGGGCTGGAGAGATGGCTCAGCGGTTAAGGGCACTAACTGTTCTTCCAGAGGTCCTGAGTTCAATTCCCAGCAACCATATGGTGGCTCATAACCATCTGTAATGGGATCTGATGCCCTCTTCTGGTGTGTCTGCAGACAGCTACAGTGCACTCATAAAAATAAAATAAATCTTTAAAAAAAGAAAGAAAGCAGGCTGAGCAAGCTAGGGGGAGCAAGTCAGTAATAAGCACCCCTCCATGGCCTCAGCATCAACTTCTGTCTCCAGGTTCAAGACAGGGTTTCTCCCTGGGCAGTGGTGAGGCACGCCTTTAATCCCAGCCCTTGGGAGGCAGAGGCAGGTGGATTTCTGAGTTCAAGGCCAGTCTGGTGTACAGAGTGAGTTCCAGGACAGCCAGGGCTACACAGAGAAACCCTGTCTCGAAAAAAAAAAAAAGACAGGATTTCCCTGGGTGTCCTGGAACTGAATTTGTAGGCCAGCCTAGCCTCAAACTCAGAGATGCTTCTGCCCTGCCCCTCAAGGGCTGGGATTAAAGGCGTGTGTCATCACACTCAGCTTCCCTGTAATTAAACTTTTTAAATAAAAAATAATCCACAGATATAATTAATAGGAGGTGAGCAGTTTCACAGCAGCCCTCTGAGGCTCTCTCTAGCCATTTGGTAGCTTGTTTGTCTTTTGAGACAGAGTCTCATATAATGGAACCTGGCCTTAAACTCACTATGTAACTCAGATGACCCTGAACTTCTAATTCTCCTACTGGGTTTATAGGTGTGCAACACCAGGACAGGATTATCCAGCGCTGGGAGCTAAACTCCAGGCTTTGCACATAGTAGGTTATCACTCTCCGAACTGAGCCTGGGGTACAGCACACTCACTCCCAGCCCTTGCTTCCAGCCCTCCCATGCGTCATCCGAATCCAGCTTCCAAGACCACACTCTAGGCTTCTCTGTATTCTAAATTCGTGTATGGCAGCTTATTCGTGTCTATTTCAGGACTTATTCAGCAGTATGAAGCTCATTCAAATTCGTTCTCATGCTTTCTCCTGATTGCTGAAGCATTTGTCCCTCCTGCTGGCTGCTGTTGCGGCAGTCAAGGGTGGGGAATGGTCTAGTAGCCCATGACCCTGTTTGGTTTTGGTTTTGCACCCCCTCCTGTAATAACGTACTTCTGTTACCTTCTCCAAACAGTATGCTTTTCACCCTTGGGCTCCCTGTCCCCTGACCTGCACTAAACTGTGCAGATATCATCCTTCTGAACAATAGTATAGTTTCTCTGACCCCAAACAGTCAAATTTAGATAGTTTCTAGTTAGTTGCAACCCCAGTGTTCTTTAGTAGGAAGAAATGGAATGTTGATCTGGCCTGAACTGGGTTTTGGGGTGTATGTGCTACCGCTGTGCCCTCAAGTGCACTCTTAGGGAAAACTGTTTAGCGTCTTATGTCTATGCAGGACTGGGCATCATTTACTATGACTGGAGCAATGGCTTATGGGTAAGAGTCTATACTGCTTTTTGCAGAAGACCTGGGTTTGGCTATATCTGGTGACTTACAACCATCTGTAACTCCAGTTCCAAAGGATCTGATGCCCTCTTCAGGTCTGCCAGGGAACTGCAAGGGCACACACACACACACACACACACACACACACACACACACTCAAAATGTTTAAAATAAAGAATTAAATGATTATATGACCTAATCTATCACTCATAACAGAGAAACCCTTTCGAGATGGTGCTTCTTCTGTTGAACCGTATGAAGGGGAAACCCAAAGAGTAATTCAGACACAGGAGTACTGTCATTCACTCGGCCACTGGCAGTCTTGACAATCTCTGTCCCTTATGTGAGCCCTTGTTTTCTTTTCTTTGTTTTGTTTTATTCATTGTTTTGCTTGCTCATTTTTGAAATAGGATCTTTTTTCATTTGTTTGAGACAGGGATTCTCTGTGTAATCCTAGCTGTCCTGGAACTCACTCAAGGTCAAGCTCGCAGCAAAGTCAGAGATCTACTGCCTCTGCCTCCTGAATGCTGGGATCAAAGGTGTGCGCCACTACGGCCTGGCTTTATTTTCAATTCTTGGGAACCTGGAAACACCTAACCCAGAGCCTGATCATGTGGTAACACTACTCCAACCCAAGGAATTCTCAGTGAGATAAAAGTGTCAGAACTGCTTCCCAGAAGTCTTTGAGTTCAGAAAGACTTTGAAGCTGAGAGTGGCAGCACACCTGGAAACCCAGCACTTGGAAAGTAGAGACTGGAGAATTAAGAAGTCAAAGCACCAGGCAGTGGTGGTACACGCCTTTAATCCCAGCACTTGGGAGGCAGAGGCAGGTAGATTTCTGAGTTAGAGGCCAGCCTGGTCTACAGAGTGAGTTCCAGAACAGCCAGAGCTACACAGAGAAACCCTGTCTCGAAGAACCAAAAAAAAAAAAAAAAAAAGTCAAAGCCATCCTGGGCTACATGGAGTTCCAGGCCAGCTTTGGGCTACATGAGATCCTGTCTCAGCTATGAATTATATGGCTGTCTCAGGACTTCCAGAATACATGTAAAATAAACCTTAGACTAGGAGTTTTTTTTTTTTTTTTTTTTTTAGATTTATTTATTTATTTTATGTATATGAGCACAACATTGCTCTCTTCAGACACAGCAGAAGAGGGCATCAGATCCCATTACGGATGGTTGTGAGCCACCATGTGGTTGCTGGGAATTGAACTCAGAACCTCTGGAAGAGTAGTCAGTGCTCCCAACTGCTGTGCCATCTCTCCAGCCCCCAGCTCTTTGTTGTCTGAGTCAGGGTCTCACTATCTAACTCTGTTTGGCTTGGAACTAGATATGGAGCCCAGACTGGCTTTGAACTCCCAGAGATCCCCCTGCCTCTGCCTTCTGATTGCTGAGATTAAAGGAGTGTACCACCACACCTGACTGCCCAAGCCCCCCCCCTTTTAAAAATATATCAGATAGAATCACCTGGAACTGAAATTACAGATTATGGTCGGTTGTGAGCTGGCATGGTCAGTGTTAGGAATTGAACCCAGGTCCTCTGAAAGAACAGCCAGTGCTCTTACCTGGGGAACCATCTCTCCAGCCTCTCCTTCTTTTTTAGAGCTAGGTTCCTTGAATGGTAGACTACAGCACGCAACAACAAAATGACAAAATTCGTGCACATAATATTATCTTTTCTTTTTTCTTTTCTTTTTTTTTTTTTTTTTGAGGCAGGATCTCATTGTGTGGTCCTGTTTGCTGTCAGGAACTCCAGAACTAGACCACCCTGACCTTAAACTTGTTCCTAGATGCACAGAGAAACCCAGTCTTGGAAAAGCCAGAACCAACCAAACAAACAAACAAACAAAAAACCAAACTGCAAAACAAAAACCTTAGCACTTGGGAGGCAGAGACAGGCAGATTTCTGAGTTCGAGGCCAGCCTGGTCTACAGAGTGAGTTCCAGGACAGCCAGGGCTATACAGAGAAACCCTGTCTCGAAAAACCAACCAACCAACCAAACAAACAAACAAAAAACCAAAAACCTTGCCATTACAACTCCAGGATCATCAGTTGGCAGTCAAATGGCCAGAAAATAGGATTTGCTCCTAACTTGAGCATGGAGAAACTTAGGCTCAGAGAGTAAGACTTTCTAGAGCAGATAAACTGAAGTTAGTTGGGTGTGGTGGTACATGCCTGGAATTCCAGAATTTAATAGTCTTCAGCAGGAAAATTTCACACTCAATCTTAACTCCCAAGCTGAGAATTGACAGCATGAAAACTTCAGACTTCAGTCCAGCCTGAACTACAGCTTAAAACCTTATCCCAAAAAACACAAAACAGGGCTGGAGAGATGGCTCAGAGGTTACGAGCACTGACTGCTCTTCCAGAGGTCCTGAGTTCGATTTCCAGCACCCACATGGCGGCTCACAACTGTCTGTAACTCCAGGTCTAGGGGATCTGATACCCTCCCTCACACAGACATGAATGCAGACAAAACATCAATGTCCATAAAATAAAATAAGAATACTTTCAAAATCAAAAAGAAAGACCGCTGGAGAGATGGCTCAGCAGTTAAGAGCACTGACTGCTCTTCCCGAGGTCCTGAGTTCAATTACCAGCACCCACATGGTGGCTCACAACCATCTGTAATAGGATCTGATGCCCTCTTCTGGTGTGTCTGAAGACAGCTACAGTGTACTTATATACATACTTATATACATAAAATAAATCTTAAAAAAGAAAAGAAGGAAGGGAGGAAGGAAAGAAGAAGAAAAGCAGATCTGAGAGGTGGCTCAGCAGTTAAGAGTATTTAGTGTTTTTGCAGAGTATTTTGTTCTAAGCACACACATTAGGCATTTCAAAATAACCTGTAATTACACTTCCAAGGAATTCAGCACCCTCTTCTGGCCTCTGTAGGCATTGCATGTATGTGGTGCACACAGACATCGGTTAACTCGCATCCACAGAAATTTTTAAAAATTTAAAAAAATAAGGGGCTGGAGAAATGGCTCAGTAGTTAAGGCCTTTCCTTGCTCTTGTAGAGGACTGGAGTTTAGTTCCCAGCATCCATGTTGAGAGTTGGCTCACAATTGCCTATAACTCCAGCTCTGAGGGATCTGATACCCTCATCTAGCCTTTGAGTATACTTGAATACACACACACACACACACACACACACACACACACACACACTGGAACTGACCAGGCTGACCTCTGCATCCCATGTGCTGGGACTAAGGTGTGTGCCATGGCTGCCTGGCCCTAAAAAAAATTCTTAAGAAAACAAAGGGTCGTAGCTGTTAGCATCTCCGAAGCTGATAGTGTACCGACCTAGCTTGCACAAAATATCAAAGCTCTAGGTGTAATCCCCAGCACCACGTGAACGGGCTGTGGTAGCACACACCGGGAATCCCAGGAATCTTAGGTGGAAGGTCAGGCTTCAGAATCTCAAGGTCATCCTCAGCTATACAGTAAGTAAATTCCAGGCCAGCCTGGACTACTTGAGACCAAGGGCTGAGAGTGAAGTCTAGTGGTACAGCACTTGTTTAGCATGCATAAGGTCCTGGGTTTGAAATTTAGATCTAGCCAGGCAGTGATGGTGCTTTCCTTTAGTCCCAGCCCTTTGGAAGCAAAGACCGGTGATCTCTGAGTTTAAGGCCAGCCTAGGCTACATAAAGTAGCCTTGGGGGTACCAGGAAGAAAAAAAAACCTATGTCTGTTTGTCTCCAACATCTTTGGCCCTTATCAGCTGGGATGGTATACACCCAGCAGGCTAATCCTCTGAATTCAAAAGTTGGGTAAACTGAGGTCCAAAGAGTTCATCAACTGAAAACAATCATACAACCCCCAAAAACTGTTGATTATTGCCCAGGGCCTCACCCTTCCCAGTCACACTCATCTTTGTGGGAGGGTGAGCACAGAGGTTGAGAAACTTCCTGTGAGCTGTGTGTGTGCTCACTCTCAGACCACAGGAGCTGTCAGGAAGCCTAGCATCCTGGCCATCTCCTCCCCCACTGCCTCCTCGGCTTTTGGTATAAGCAGAATACACTCCCACCCTAAGTCTCCACCATCTTATCTTAATTGGGAGGGCTCAGCCACTGTGCTGAAATCAAAAGGTGACATCAGGACATAGTGTATAGCCATGGAGAAAATTCAACATGCTCCTAACTTCTCAGACAAGACGCCTCCAACTGTGGCATGGTTCTCCAGAAACACATAAGCAATAGGAGAGATAAACAGAAATGACAGATAGAAGCAAGCAAGCAAGATACACGATGGGCCTAGAAGATAGATAGAAACCACAGTTGGTGGCACAGGCCTGTAAACCCAGCACTTGGGAGGTGGAGGCGGGACGTCCACATTTCCTTTACTGCTGCTATGATAAAGGACTGGCCAGAAGCAACTTGGTTTCCACATGCATTCACACACAAATGTACACACCATGCAAACACACACAAGCCTAACACACACACACACACACACACACAGATGCACAAATATACACACCCAGGCAAAAGCACATGTACAAGCCCACCACACACATTCACACACAGTGCCAGCAAGACAGCAAGATAAAGGTACTTGCCACCGACTTAGCATACTGAAGTTCCTTCCCTGAGACCCACACAGTAGAAGGAGAAAACTGACCCCTGAAAGTTGTTCTCTAACCTCCACAAGTGTGCCACAGCATTCAGATACCAGCATACACACACACACACACACACACACACACACAAATACACAAAATAACTAAACAAACACTTTTATTTATTTGTTTATTTATTTATATGAGTATTTATTTATTTTATTTATATGAGTACACTGTCACTGCCTTCAGACACACCAGGAGAGGGCATGAGATCTCATTACAGATGGTTGCGAGCCACCATGTGGTTGCTGGGAATTGAACTCAGGACCTCTGGTCAGTGCTCTTAACCATTGAGCCATCTCTCCAGCCCCAAAATAAACATTTTTTATAAAGAAAGAAAATTAAATGTGGTCACAGAGTGGCTCCTGAGGAGCACCTGACAAGATTATAGTTGATAAGGTAAGAGCCTAGATCTCAGGGATGCAGGATAGGTGTTTTCACTGTAAAGAGTGGGGTTTGTTTTGCTTTAAATTATGTGTATGTACCAAACAACTACAACAACAATAAGACAAAAACAAAAAACAAACAAACAAACAAAAACCCTCAGGCATACTGGCATACACCTTTATCCCAGTATTCAGGAGGCAGAGGCAGGCAAACTGTGAGTTCAAGGCCAGCCTGGTCTACTCGATGAGTTCCAGGACAGCTAGAACTACCTAGTGAGAACCTGTCTAAAAAAAAAAAGTGTGTGTCTGTGTACATGAGTGTTGGTATCCACAGAGAGGACAGGCATCTGACCACCTAAAGCTGGAGTTACAGGTGATGTGAGTCTCCTGATGCCGGAGCGGGGAACTGAAGGGTACAGGTACTTTTAGTCAATAAGCCATTCCTTCACCCCTGCTTTTCTTCTGTTCTCTTCCTTCCTTCCTTCCTTCCTTCCTTCCTTCCTTCCTTCCTTCCTTCCTTCCTTCCTTCTTTCTTTCTTTCTTTCTTTCTTTCTTTTTTTGGTTTTTCGAGACAGGGCTTCTCTGTGTAGCCCTGGCTGTCCTGGAACTCACTCTATAGACCAGGCTGGCCTCGAATTCAGAAATCCACCTGCCTCTGCCTCCCAAGTGCTGGGATTAAAGGCGTGCACCACTACTGCCCGGCTTTTTCTTTTTCTTTTTAATGGAGGGAGGGTGGATTCAAGAAAGTGTTCTCTGTATAGCCCTGGTTGTCCTGGATTAGGCTGGCCTTGAACTCACAAAGATCTGCCTACCTCTGCCTCCCCAGTGCTGGAATAAAGGGTGTGCACCACCACCATACTGTTTTATGTATTTTTTTGAGACAGGGTTTCATGTGACCCAAAAAGGCCTCCACCTTACGGTAACCAAGGATGACTTTGAACTTTTGATCCTCCTGCCTCAGTCTCCCAAGTGTTAGGATTACAGACATGCAGATTTTATGTGGTGCTTCGGATCAAACCCAGGGCTTCATGCATTCAAGGAGATGCATGATAGACAAGGAGTCTACCAACTGAACTACCCTTGCAGCTCCTAAAGAAAGGTAATAGTCACTGGGTGGCTGCGGCGCACGCCTTTAATCCCAGCACTGGGGAGGCAGAGGCAGGCAGATCTCTGAGTTCGAGGCCAGCCTGCTCTACAGAGTGAGTTCTAGGACAGCCAGGGCTACACAGAGAAACCCTGTCTCGAACACACAAAAGCTAATAGTCTTTTTTTTTTTTTTTTTCTCTAGAGACAAGGTTTTACTATGTAGTCTTAGCTGGCCTGCAACTTGCTCTATAGACCTGATGGATCTTGAACTCACAGAGACCCACCTACCTCTGTTTCTGGAGGGCTGAGGTTAGGGGACTGCCACCACACTTGACGTGCAGTTGGCAGCTGCCATACGGAGCCTGCCTGTGGAGGTGAAAGAATGAGTTTTAGGAGTCAGTTCTCTCCTTCCACTGTGGATTCTGGGGATTGAACTAGGGTCTTCATGTATATTCGGCAAACTCCTTTACCACTGAGCCATCTTGCCAGCCCTGAACACATTCTTATGTAAGAGTTTGTTTCTAGGTTGGCAACTTGGACAGCAAATGTTCACTGTGCTGGAACTCCTGTCAGCCTCTTCTTCAGGTTCCCAGGATTCTGCCTCAAAACCAAAGAGGAATGTAGAAACTATGGTAAGATGGGCAAATGTGATATTTGAATTTCCGAGTGCCCCTGCTGGTGAATCCGGATGGGTATTTTTAGAATTGGAGTTGAATTGGCAGTTAAAGCTGGTCTCGTCTGCAATGAGAGGGATTTTTTGGATGGGTGGTAAAGGCATGCTTCAAAGACGTGGATAGAGTCAGCATCTTGGGTTTGACAGACTAAGTTTTACTTTAGGAAGGATACTTCCGTGAACTATAGACTAAGAAATATTGAATGAGGCCGGGTAGTAGTGGTGCAGACCTTTAATCCCCAGCCCTGAGGAGGCAGAGGGTAGCGGATCTCTGAGTTTGAGGCCAGCCTGGTCTATGGAGGGAGCTCCAGGACAGTCAGGGCTACACAGAGAAACCTTGTCAAGAAAGAAAGAAAGAAAGAAAGAAAGAAAGAAAGAAAGAGAGAGAGAGAGAGAGAGAGAGAGAGAGAGAGAGAGAGAGAGAGAAGGGAGGGAGGGAGGGAGGGAGGGAGGGAGGGAGGGAGGAAGGAAGGAAGGAAGGAAGAAAGAAAGAAAGAAAGAAAGAAAGAAAGAAAGAAAGAAAGAAAGAAAGAAAGAAAGAAAGAGGGTGGGAAGGAGGGAGGGAAGAGACATCAGTAGTCAGTGTTGTTTTTAAAACAGTGTCACACACAACCCAAGCTAGTCTAGTAACTGAAGATGACCTTGAACTTCTGACCCTCCTGCCTCTACCTCCTGAGAGCTGGGATCATAGGCGGGCAATGTAGCCATGCAGGCAACGTACCAATTCATGTGATGCAGAATTCACATGGTGATGCTGCACCTCAGCAGTTGGAGGTGTAGCTCAGTTGGAGGCAGTAGCTGCTTCTCTCTGGGGAGGCTGTCAACTCAGGGGTTGCTGATTCAAAGGGGCTGGGCTGCTGCAGTCCCAGGCTGGCCCTGGAGATGTGGAAGTTTCCTGCGGTGCTTCTGGTTCTCAGTCTGGACCAGAGGCCTGGAAATGCTGGCTGTGCTAATAGAGAAGGAACTGGCAGCAGTTGCACCAGGGAAGGCCAAGGGAGTCATCTGCTACGGCCTTTTCATCTGAAATGCCATGAGAAAGTGCCACTCATACTCAGGGTGAGCCTTCCCCACTGACGCTACTTAGGTGATTCTAATTTGTCACAATGTGACATGAAGCATTTGCATGTTTGTTACAATTAGGGACAAAACAGGCAGAATGGCTACAGTCTGTAGGTTTTGATCCAGTTACCTTACTATTTTGTTGTTGTTTTGTTTTTTTTGGTTTTTCGAGACAGGGTTTCTCTGTGTAGCCCTGGCTGTCCTGGAACTCACTCTGTAGACCAGGCTGGTCTCAAACTCAGAAACCCACCTGCCTCTGCCTCCCGAGTGCTGGGATTAAAGGCGTGCGCCACCACTGCCTGGCTTCCTTACTGTTTACTAAAGTCTTCCTGTTCCAGAATGGAATCACCACCCCACAGGACACTTGTTAATCATGGGTTTTTTGTTTTTTTTTTTTTAAAGATTTTATTTGTTTTATGTATGTGAGTACACTGTAGCTGTCTTCAGACACACCAGAAGAGGGCATCAGATCTCATTACAGGTGGTTGTGAGCCACCATGTGGTTGCTGGGGATTGAACTCAGGACCTCTGGAAGAGCAGTCAGTGCTCTTAACCGCTGAGCCATCTCTCCAGCCCCCGTTAATCATGAGTTTTAAGACTGGCCCGAATCCTAAGAGTCCTTCAGATCATATGACACATACATACTCTGCCTTCTTCTTTATTTTATTTTTATTTTTTGGAGACA
The DNA here is from genome assembly GCA_028551405.1 of Uromys caudimaculatus. NCBI lineage: Eukaryota > Metazoa > Chordata > Mammalia > Rodentia > Muridae > Uromys > Uromys caudimaculatus. Next base: position 7,545,714 of record CM052717.1, on the reverse strand, counting down.
GTGACTCATGTAGCTCAGGCTGGTATCAAATTTGATATGTAGCCAAGGATGACCTCAAATCTTTGATGCTCCATCATCACTCTTACGTGCTGAAAGTATAGGTTTACTCCACCCAAAGAACCAGCAGCTTTTAAATTATTATAGGTCGTTAGTTTTACTTCTGTTGTCATCAACAAAACATGCCTACACTGGGAGACTAGAGAGATGGCTAATTGTCTGAGAGTATTTAATGCTCTTGCACAGGGTTTGGATTTAGTTCCCAGCACCCAGGCTAGACAGCTCACCACTGCCTGTAATTCCAGTTCAAGGGGAATCCAATGACCTCTGCTGGTCTCAAAGTGCAACTGCATACATGTGATTCACATAAACTCGAACCACATGCATACATTCACATAAGTTAAAAAAAATTCTTATTTTTATTTTCTGTGAATATGTGTCTTACCTATATATATGTATGGGCACTGAATGCAAGCCTGGTCCTGAGGAAGCCAAGAGAGGGTGACAGAGACCCAGAAACTGGAGTTAAAGACAATTAACCATGTGAGTGCTGGGAATTGAATGAAGGTTCTCTGCCAGAATCACAGCTATTGAAAGGCTGAGCCATCTCTCTCTCTCTCTCTCCAGTCCAATTTTTTGTTTGTTTGTTTTAGTTTTTCGAGACAGGGTTTCTCTGTGTAGCCCTGGCTGTCCTGGAACTCACTCTGTAGACCAGGCTGGCCTCAAACTCAGAGACCCGCCTGCCTCTGCCTCTTGAGTGCTGGGATTAAAGGCGTGCGCCACCACTGCCCGGCAGTCCAAAATTTTTAAAAATCTTAGAAACTAAGAGTTTGGGGCCAGGCATAGTGGTGCATGTCTTTAATGCTAGCATCCAGAAGCAGAGGCAGGCAGATTGCCATGAGTTCTTTGTCAGGCTGGTCTACATAGTGAGTGCCAGGACAGCTAGGGCTACATAGAGAGGAGGAGGAGGAGGAAGAGGAGGAGGAGGAGGAGGAGGAGGAGGAGGAGGAGGAGGAGGAGGAGGAGAAGAAATTCAAGGGCATTCTTGGTTACATAATAAGTTGAAGGTTAGCCTTCATTACACAAACAAAAAATAAATAAGATTTAAAAACAGGCCCAGGTTTCATAGTACATTTTCCAAATCCCAGGCACCAAAAGACTGAAACAGGAGGATAAGAAAATAGAGGTTATCCTCCGCTACTTACAGATTTTCAAGCCAGCCTAATCTACAGAAAGCACTTCTCAGAAACATAAGGGGGTGGGGAGCATGAGTGGCAATGTAGTTCGGTGGTGGCATATCTCCAGCCCTTGAGTGGCCCCAGGAACAGTTCTCTGCACTGCAAACAAGTCAATAGCAGTCACAATAAAAATAAACCAGTAGCAAACCTTTGCAGTCTTATGCTCTGAATATCTTGGAAGAAAGCTCCCTTCCCCTGAGCAGCAAATCCCGGCTCACTCTGAGGACCAGTTGGTTCCTGAGGCAGTAAATGAAGGGGTTGAGCAGGGGTGACACTGTGGTGTTGAAGAAAGCTATTCCTTTGTTGAGGTCCAGCCTCCCTGTCTGCGTGGGGTTGAGGTACATGATGATGCAGCTCCCATAGCTCATCGACACCACCAGGATGTGGGAAGAACAGGTAGAGAAGGCCTTGCTGCGACCCCCCGTCGTAGGCAGGCGCAGAATGGTGCTGATGATGCAACCATAGGATAAGGCTGTGATCAATGTGGCTGTGAGCAGGGTGCAGACAGCCACCAGAAAGGCTACCAGCTGCAGAAGCCTGGTGTCTGCACACACCAGCTCCAGCAAAGGGGAGCTGTCGCAGAAGAAGTGGTTGAGGACGCGAGGGCCACAGAAAGGGAGAGACAACATCCAGGCAAACAGCCCAGGCAGGGCCAGGAGACTGGCTGCCCAGCAGGCCAGCACCAGGGCAGAGCACACGCGGGGAGTCATGAGTGCTGGGTATCGCAGTGGCCAGCAGATGGCCAGAAAGCGGTCAGTGGACATCACTGCCAGCAGCAGGGTCTCCACGGCGCCCAGGGTGAAGTAGAGTATCATTTGCGCGAAGCAGCGGTGGCGGGAGATGGCCCCGCGCGCCGCTATCAGGTGTGCCAGCATCTGTGGGGACACGGTGGACGTGAAACCCACCTCCAGCAGGGAGAAGTGGCGCAGGAAGAAGTACATCGGGGTGTGCAGGCGGCGATCCGCCAAGGTGAGGGCGATGATGAACAGATTCCCCAGCAGGGTCAGCGTGTAGGTGACCAGGAGGACCCCGAAGAGGAGGAGCTGGAGCTGTCGCTTGTCTGTGACTCCTAGAAGCACGAACTCCATCACGGAAGTGCGGTTGGCCGTGGGGATGGGCTCAGGGGGCTCCATCTGCAAGAGCTGAGGCGAGTCTGTTTGAGTCTCAGTAACCTCAAAATACTGGGGCATTCAATGTCTGTCAGAAAGAGTACTGGAGTTAAAACACATGACATTTCCAACTGCATTTGTAATATGGAAATGCCTTACCAAAGTGAACTCCTACATGCATTAAATGAAAGTGATGGAAAAGACTCTTGTGATGACACACCCCTCTAAACCTAGTACTTGGGAGGCTAAGGGAGGAGAACAGGAAATTCAAGGACATCCTCAGCTACACATGAAATTGCAGAGTAACCTGGACCACATGAGATCTTATTTCAAAAACCCACAAGGAAGGAAGAAGAAAGAAGGAGGAGGTTGAGGAGGAAGAAGAGGAGGAAATAGGGGAAGAGAAAGGAGCAAGGAGGAAGAAAGAGAGGAAACAGAAAGTAGAAATAGGAGAAGGAAGAGACAACAGGAGGAGGAAGAAGAAAATGGAGAGAAGGAGGAGGCAGAGGAGGAGGAGGAGGAGGAGGAGGACGAATTTTGCTTCCTGCTTCCCCAAGTCATTTATTAGGTACTGGGAGGAAACTTTGATAATTCTCTTTGGCAGATTTGACAGTTGGGTGAGAGTTGTTCTTTACTCGGATTGTCTTACATATGGATTGAAAGAATACAGTTTGGAATTAGTCGGTTGTTACAGAGAATTTCATTTCTTTGCGCACTGCCATGTTGTTTGCATATATGTTGGATGATAAAATCAGTCTTCATAAAGGCATATGTCCCCAGGAGGTGGGGATGCATGCCTTTATTTCCAGTACTTGGGAGGCAGAAGCAAGCAAGTGTCTGAATTTGAGACCAGCCTGGTCTACAGAGAGAGTTCCAAGATGGCCAGGCTATACAGAGAAACCCTGTATCCAAAAACCAAAGGATGGGTGCGGGATGGGGGAGAGACTATGTCTCACTATGTAGACTAGGCTGGACTTGAACTCACAGAGATCCATATGCCTCTGCCTCCCCAGGGTCTAGGAGTAGAGGTGGGCACCACTGTGCCTGGCTTAGGGCATATGTCCTTTCAATGCCACTTGCTGAGTCTTCATAAATGCAGCCAGGACACAGAGGAAGAAACAGACTACAACCTGGGCAGGTGAACCACCTGCCATCTCAGTACTGGGCAGGCCGAAGCAGGAGGCCTGTCAAATTCAGCACCAGCCTGAGTTACAGAATGAGTTCAACTAATTTGGGCTACAGCGTAAGGCTCAGTCTTGAAAGAGAGAGAGAAGGGGATAAGGAATGAAGAAACAGGGAGACAGGGTGGGGTGGGAGAAGGAAGGAGAGAGGAAGGGCGAAAAGGAAGAATGAGAAGGGGCATGGGAGGTGGCTCAAAGGGTAGAGATGCTTGCTACAGCACCCTGAACTGAAGCCCTAGGGCCCACGTGGTGGGACATGAGAATGAGCTCCTCTAGGCTGTCCTCTGACTTCCACATGGCCCCTTCAATCAATCAATCAATCAATCAATCAATCAATCAATCAATCAAACAAGGGAGTTTACTTTCTAAAACAAAGGAGAGATGGGCTGGAAAGCCAGCTAGGCGGTTAAGAGCTTTTGTGGCTTTATAGAGGACCCATGTTTGATTTACGGCAACCATTTTGGATGATTCACCATCTCTAGCACTAGCTCCAGGAGATCCCACACACTACTCTGGACTCTGTGGGCACCCGCACTCACATGCACCCCAGCCCACACAAATACATAATTAAAATGAAAAATGTCTTTCAAAAATCATGAAAAGAGGGCTGGAGAGATGGCTCAGTGGTTAAGAGCACTGACTGCTTTTCCAGAGGACCTGAGTTCAATTCCCAGCAACCACAGGGTGGCTCACAACCATCTGTAATGGGATCTGATGCCGTCTTCTGGTGTGTCTGAAGACAGTGACAGTGTATCCACATACATGAAATAAATAAATCTTAAAAAAAATAATGAAAAGAAAGAAGGGAAAATGGAGGAAGGAAGGAAGGAAGGAAGGAAGGAAGGAAGGAAGGAAGGAAGGAACGAACGAACGAACGAACGAACGAACGGAACACCACCCACAAACTGCTGCTCTGGGAAGACATTACCACTTTCTGTAAGAAAACCACCATAGAAAGAACTGGAGATCTGCAAAGACATGGGTTGATTGGCAGCAAGAGAAAAGTTACGATTCTGAGCTACTGGGAGCCATTGTATCACACTGGATTGGTCTACAGAGCATGACTAAGTCCTTTGTTTTTTTATGTGTCTGGTTTTTCCAGACCAGATGTGCCAATCAAGATATAACACAGTGCCTGAATACAAACCACTCACTTCTTATTTCTTTTTCTTTCTTTCTTTCTTTCTTTCTTTCTTTCTTTCTTTCTTTCTTTCTTTCTTTCCTTTTTATTTTTCTTTTTTCTTTTTTCTTTTTTTTGTTTTTGTTTGTTTGTTTGTTTGTTGAGACAGGGTTTCTCTGTGTAGCCCTGGCTGTCCTGGAACTCACGCTGTAGACCAGGCTGGCCTTGAACTCAGAAATCTGCCTGCCTCTGCCTCCCAAGTGCTGGGATTAAAGGCGTGCACCACCACTGCCCCGCTTCTTATTTCTTATATAAGAAGCCCACAGTACTTCTTATTTCTTCTGGGGCCAGGATCTCATGTAGCCCAGGTTAGCATGGGACTCCCTCTGTAGCAGAGGATGACCATAAGCTTCTGACCCTACCACCTCTCCCTCCTAAGAGCTGGGATAGCAGGCCAGTGTCATCACATTGCATATTCTAAGGTGTTGGGGATAGAAGCCGAGGCACCATGCAAGCTAGTGTTCTACCATCCTAGCTTCCCACAGCAGTTAAGCCAAGGTTTTAATGTGCATCTCACCACAGCTCCTCAGCAGATGATAATGACGTGAACAGATAAGGAGTGCTCTCAGAAGGAGAAAAAAAGGTATGAAGAATGGTGATTATGAGGAGACGGGCCATTAGATATATTAATTAATGAATGAGAAAGGGAAGCTGAGGGATGACTCTGCCAGGCTCAGATACTTTGAATAGTTCAGAATCCTAGATATGACTCACTCCCTGCCTGTCACAAGAACAAGAGCACTGTGGGCCAGGGTTCTCTTCCATCCATTACAGGGACATCAGCCAATCCCTCAGCTTTACCCGACTGAGGCTGTGTCTCTGTTCCCTCTAAGGTGACATTAACACCTCCTTGGTTTTTTCCATCAATGCGTGGTGACATCCTAACAAACCCATGGGTATAAAGTAATTTATGTTATAATGTGTGCTGCAAACAGAAGAGTTAAATCAGAGTTTGCACTCCCTCTGAATTAGTGTGCTTGGGTTCTACCAGCTCCATCCCGCTAAAGATTTGCCATTCAAATCTGAAGCTGGTAGCTTGCCAAGAGAATGTGTCCAAAGATATCCAGGATGCCTTCTTCATCTCTTCAGGACTTATGGCAGGAAACCCATCCAAAGGCGATCTGACCATCCACTTCTCTTCCAATAACCCTATTCTAGTCTCATTAAAAAGACTATAGTGAGCCCTGCACAAGGCTCTCCTCCTCTCCATCTTTGGTTATTTTCTTCTGCTCTGTGGCCCCCAGCTTTCGTGCAAATGGGTTGAATAGAGACCACAAAGCAGGAGAGGGCTGGCATAGCAGTGTAAGCCTATAATCTTAGCACACAGGCAATTGAGGCAGGATCATTATGAGTTGGAGGCTGGCCTGCACTACACAGGGAGACTCCCCTCTGAAGAAAAGATTTTTACCTGGAATTTATTAGTCCTCCTTACCATGAAGGGTCAAAGTTCTGATTCTGGTGTTTTTTCCACAGAGGTGCGTGACAGGAAGTGGGCTAAAGGGAGATTCTCCACAGAGAAACGGGGGCAGACACACAAAGACAGTCAGACAGACTCTGTAAAGGAAGACCATGACAAGGACTAGAGATGCGGAAGAGAGGCAGCTAGGGAGAAGCAAGTAGTCAGAGGGCTAGAGGGAGGGAAAGACACAGACCTGAGATAGAATGCAACAAAAATAAAAAAGAGAGAAGCAGAGAGAACAAAGGGGATCCTAAAGGCAGCAGGCAAGCAAAGAAAGAAACAAAAAAAGCCTTTGAGGCCCTTGAGAGATACTATTATCAGGGGCCAGGTCACACCCCAGTGTGAAAACAGGGGCTTTTCCTTCCCAGTTCCCCAGTTCCTCAGACCTTGGGGACAAAGAACACTTAAACTGCAGTAGTCCCTGAGGGACTGATTAACTCAACTTCCTTCAAGCATTTCTCTGTGGGAACTTGTTTGGATCTTTGTGTTTTGGAGAGACTTGAGGGTTTTGTTTTGTTTTCTGTGTTCTCCACTTGTTTGGTTTCTCCATGAACAGAGTAGCCAATGATTCCATTCAGAAAAGAGACAGAGCAAGGGTGAGGTCAGGAAGTGATGAAGGTGGAGCCAGAGGTCAGAGAACAAGTGTATGTGATGAAGATCAGCTTCGCATAAGGCAGGACAAAGATGAGGGGTCAAGAGTCCAGAGGATCGGGGCGGTGGTGGTGCACGCCTTTAATCCCAGCACTTGGGAGGCAGAGGCAGGCAGATTTCTGAGTTTGAGGGCAGCCTGGTCTACAGGGTGAGTTTCAGGACAGCCAGGGCTACACAGAGAAACCCTGTCTCGAAAAAACAAAAACAAACAAACAAGCAAACAAAGAGTCAAGAGGAGGAGAGAGTGTGAAGGATAAAAGCACCGATGACCAGGTAAAGTGCTAGAGGGAGAGGGGGAAAAGTAAAGGGGAGAATGAGGGTTAGGCTGGACATGGTGGTGCATGCCTTTAATCCCAGCACTCCTGAGGCAGAGGTAGCCAGATCTCTGAGTTCCAGGCCAGCGAACTCTACAAACCGAGTTCTGGGAATACACAGAAAATCCAATCAATCAATCAATCAATCAATCAATAAGTAAATAAGAAAGAAAGAGGTTTAGGTAGCCAGGCCTTTAATCTCAGCATTTGGGAGGCAGAGGCAGGTGGATTTCTGAGTTTGAGGCCAGCCTGGTCTACGGAGTGAGTTCCAGGACAGTCAGGGCTGCATAGAGAAACCCTGTCTGAAAAAACTAAAATAAATAAATAAATAAGGATGAAGGTTAGGCAAAGGAGACTAATGATAGGTAGAGCAAATGATGCTGGGCGTTTGTGCAGTAAGGAGAGGAAACCCTCGTGGTGGGGAGAGGCGGTGAGAAGCAGCTCCTCTGAAGGCGCAAGAACGGGCATGGGAGGTGGTGGTGAACATGTGCAGAGCTGGATATCAAAGGGTTTGTTGCAGGGACGCAGAAACCATGACAATATGGAAGAAAAGTATCAATAAAATGGGTGAAGATGAGGTTACATTTGGGAGCAGTGCAAAGAAACACTCGGTAGGAAGGAAGACCGGGACCAAGGAATAAACACATCTAGATACTATGTAGAGAAGAAGATCAAGTATTGGAGAGATGGCTCAGGGTTAAGGGCTCTAGAGCAGCGCGTTTCAAGTCCCAGCACCCACATGGCAGCTCACAACTGTCTCTAACTCCAGTCCCAGGAGATTCATTCCACTTGGCATGAATGTGGTACACATAGCTGCGAATGTAGGCAAAATACCTATGCAAATAAAAGAAATAAATCTTAGGGGCTGGAGAGACGTCTCAGTGGTGAAGAGCACTGACTGCTCTTCTATGTTGGGAGCTATTAGAGCACAAAGTTTGGTCTCTGGTCCCACTCAGTGTGTGGGAGCCTGGCTTTTGCTCCAAGATAATGTTTACGCAGGTAGCCTGGGAATCCCGAGATAAGGTTAACCACAGGATATTCAAGACAAGACCTACCATAAAAGTTTCCATCAGCAAATGTCACCCATTGTTTAAGCCGGTCATTGATTTATTCCTTCCTCTTCCCTCCGGATCCCAATTCTCTTTCTTTTTACTCTTTATAAGCGGTAGCTTTCTAAGAATAAAACAGACCTTGACAAATCTCTGCTTGGTCTCGCTCCTTTCTCTCGCCCATTTCCCCTTCAGGCTTGGATTCTCCTCGAACCCATGAATAACTAGGTCCTGCGGGTCGGGACAAGTGGCGCCCAACGTGAGGCTCGAGGCACGGATCCTCTCCAGACGGACCCCTAAGAAGAGTCGCTGCAGCCCCTTGATTATTGGGAGACACCTTTCACCATTCATGAAAGTTAACCGTCTCTGGTGAGTTTCGTCCATCTCATTTTTGAAATGGGCCATAAACTGTCTAAAGAGTTAGTCTTTATAAAAGACCTTAAGGTTTCCCTCAGGGAGAGAGGAGTTAGAGTTAAGAAACCCAGAATAGAGATGTTTTATACCCTAACTATGAGAAAATGAACTCAAGAAAAGCAAACCTCCCCGATTACCAGGGGAAGAAAAATGAAGATAAGCTGTTTCAGAGGTCTCCTAGGGAACAGGAGGAAAATAGGAGACGTCCTACTTCCTTTCTGGCCCCTATGGGACAAATGCTTAAGTTTTAGTTTTGCGTCTTTTAGGTAGGATGTCTTGAGTCTCTTTGGGACATCTAATTCTTTTACCTCTTTATTGTATGTCCTTGGCACGCCAATCTGTCTATATGTCAAAAACTGACTGTTTTACGTTGTCTATGTCGTATGAATGGAAGTTGTCCTGTGTTTTATGTTGATAAGAAAAGAAAAATTGGTTAAAACTCTATACTGGCTAGATATCTACCTCTCGATTTAGTTGACTTGTTTTAAAAAGTAGTCTCAATTGACCTTTGGAGTGAAGCACAATAGAGGAGCTGCCAGAGGCTTAATTGTATGCAAAGCCAC
>CM052717.1:7487977-7536059 GCA_028551405.1 Uromys caudimaculatus | reverse complement strand
TCTTGTTCTATTGCCTGTGAGTTTTACAGGACCTTGATATTCTAGAAAAGGATTGCAAGTATTAGAAGAAATGAGTCAGATCTAAAATAGAAGCAAGAAGATAGTGGGTTATTATTGAGAAGTTTTCCCTCCTTATGCCCCTTGTTGGACCAATAATTAGCCTTTTACTTCTTGCAAGCCTGGGCCCTTAATAGATTAACCAGTTTCATTAAGTCGCAGATTGATTCAGCCCTACAGAAATCAGTCTCAGTGCATTACCATCGGCTGAGCCTCCATTACTCTGATGAAGATCCACCCTCTGAGCCCGAACACCTTCAGTTTTCCACACTGGCCAATGAGCTAGAAACACCCTGGTACTTGCGATTTTGGAAAAAGCCTTAATGTCCCAATCATTGAATGGGCCATGCCCTGCTTTCCTTGTGCTATCCTCATCTCCCATCTCCCAGATTGGGGCACCTACCCCATCATAATTCATTAAAATGAGCTCCTCGCAAATGAGCTCCTCGCAACAGAGGACTGCCTGTAGTCAGCAGCAGGCCCATGAGTCAAGTGGGCATCCGAAGAGATGCGAGACTAAAGTACTGCAAGGGAAGGAGGGTCCGGGCATGACCCGATAATTGCTGGCTTCCCTGAAGGGCACGCCCATACGTATAAGAGGTTTGGGCCTCTACCCTCACTCTTGGATTACAAGCCCATCCTTGCTTACGCAAGGTTATAATGCTCATTTGTTTAAGAAAAGGCTGCCCTCTACCCCTTCCCGACGGGGTGTCAACTCCCTTTTAAACTGCACCGGATAGGCAGGGAAGCAGTAGGTTCATTCCCAGGCCGTTGTGTGAGGACTAGTTGTTCTTAATCAGGACACTCCCGCAGCCAGTGTTTTGGCTTTCCATGCTTGATGGACGTTTATCAGAGACAGGCAACCTTCCGGTTACGCTGGCCGACCTAAGACAGAAAGCCTTGAGAATGACAAGGTTATTCAGAGACGGGTAAGGCAGTGGTAACGCAGGAATGACCTAAGACAGATGGCGTCCTCCAATATGCATGAGAATGGCCCGCTGGTGCCTGTGCTATTGCTCTTCCTAGCCACCCTTGTTTAAATAAGGCCATTGGCTCATTTTATTAAAGAAAATAGGGGGAGATGTTGGGAGCTATTAGAGCACAAAGTTTGGTCTCTGGTCCCACTCAGTGTGTGGGAGCCTGGCTTTTGCTCCAAGATAATGTTTACGCAGGTAGCCTGGGAATCCCGAGATAAGGTTAACCACAGGATGTTCAAGACAAGACCTACCATAAAAGTTTTCATCAGCAAATGTCACCCATTGTTTAAGCCGGTCATTGATTTATTCCTTCCTCTTCCCTCCGGATCCCAATTCTCTTTCTTTTTACTCTTTATAAGCGGTAGCTTTCTAAGAATAAAACAGACCTTGACAAATCTCTGCTTGGTCTCGCTCCTTTCTCTTGCCCATTTCCCCTTCAGGCTTGGATTCTCCTCGAACCCATGAATAACTAGGTCCTGTGGGTCGGGACACTTCTAGAGGTCCTGAGTTCAATTCCCAGCAACCACATGGTGGCTCACGACCATCTGTAATGGGATCTGATGCCCTCTTCTGGTGTGTCTGAAGATAGCTACAGAGTACTCATATACATAAAATAAACTAATATTTAAAAAGAAAAAAGAAATCTTTTTAAAAAATCCAGGTAGTGGTGCATGTGCCTTTAAGTTCAGCATTCTGAAGGCAGAGGATCTCTGAGTTTGGGGCCAGCCTGGTCTATAGAGTTCCAGAACAGCCAGGGCTATACAGAGAAACCCTGTAAACAAAAGAGATCAGCATTATTTGTCTGTTTATGTAATAGAGTCTCTCTACGTAGTCCTGGTGATTATGGAGCTGGAAATGCAGGCCAGGGTGGCCTAAAATTCACTGAGAGCAGCCTCCACCTCCGCCTCTGCCCCGCCCCCGCCCCCAACCGCCCCTCCCCGCCCCCCCTCCGCCCGAGTACAGGAATTAAAGGCGTGGATCCACATCCACCTTAAAGTGCTTATTAAACAGAGGTGCGGGCTGGAGAGATGGCTCAGCGGTTAAGAGCTCCGACTGCTCTTCCAAAGGTCATGAGTTCAAATCCCAGCAACCACATGGCAGCTTACAACCATCCGTAATGAGATCTGATGCCCTCTTCTGGGGTGTCTGAAGACAGCTACAGTGTACTTACATATAATAACTAACTAACTAACTAAATAAATAAATAAATAAATAAAACAGAGGTGCTCTGTTTGAAAATGGGAAACAAACTACTTGAGCAGAGCACTAAGGATGAGGCACTGGCTTTCAGTTAGCTTTTGTTGTTGCTGCTTTGAGGCAGGATCTCTCTCTGGCCTGGAATTCTCTATGTAGAACTTGCATTCGTCTTTCTGCATGCTGGGATTACAGGCATGCACCACTACACCTGCTTTATTGTTAATTACATTTTTCTTAATATCACACTAAGTTTCATTATGGTGGCTTATAAGAGGTTTTGTGTACAGTGGCTACACCATTGGTGGGGGGAATGTTTGTGATTTTTGGGACCTAGTTAAGGTATTAACACCCTGGTAAAATGTTAAGACACTGGTAAAGCGGGGCAGTGGTGGCGCACGCCTTTAATCTCAGCACTTGGGAGGCAGAGACAGGCGGATTTATGAGTTCGAGGCCAGCCTGGTCTACAGAGTGAGGTCCAGGACAGCCAGGGCTACACAGAGAAACCTTGGCTCGGAAAAAAAAAAAAGATAAGGGAGAGAAGGAATCTGTTTGGTGGAGGTGTCAGGTGTGGGGGAAAGGGGTGCCTCTGTGGCCCAATGCTGAGGCGTTCCTTCCAGAGTTTATTTAGGGCATGGGGAGGGGAGTTGAGAGGGTAGTAGAGACAGAAAGGGGGGGGAGGAGAAGAGAAAAGTCAGGCATATCTGGCCATTGCCAGGTAACTGTGGGGCAGAGCTTAGACAAAATGCTAACAGTGAATCCGTACTCTCCTTCCTCACATTCTTCGCCAGTGTTTGCTGTTATCCATCCATCCATCCATTTGTTTGTTTGTTTAGGTGATAGCCATTCTGACTAGGGTGAGATGAAATACCAAAGTAGTTTTACTTGGCATCTTCCCCAATGGTTAAGGAAACTGAACATTTTAAAAATCATTGTCCATTTGTATTTTTTCTTCTGTGAACTTTCTTCTGTTTTACTTGGCATCTTCCCCAATGGTTAAGGAAACTGAACATTTTAAAAATCATTGTCCATTTGTATTTTTTCTTCTGTGAACTCTTTGTTCAGTTCCTTGGTCCATTTCTTTCTTTCTTTCTTTTTTTTTTTTGTTTGTTTGTTTGTTTTTGTTTTGTTTTTTCGAGACAGGGTTTCTCTGTGTAGCCCTGGCTGTCCTGGAACTCACTCTGCAGACCAGGCTGGCCTCGAACTCAGAAATCTGCCTGCCTCTGCCTCCCAAGTGCTGGGATTAAAGGCCTTGGTCCATTTCTTAAAGGATTTATTTTTATTTAAATTATGTGTGTTCATGTGGGTCTGTAGAATCTGGGTATGAGTTTGTGAGTGTAGTGGCCAGGGAAGGCCAGAAGAGGGCACCAAATCCCTGGAGTTGGAGTTACAAGTGTTTGCTGTCTTATGTGGGTTTGGTCCTCTGCAAGACCAATCAGTATCCACTCTTTTTAAATTTTTTTGGTTTTTTTTTTTTTTTTTTTCCAGAGACAGGGTTTCTCTGTGTAGCCCTGGCTGTCCTGGAACTCACTCTGTAGACCAGGCTGGCCTCAAACTCAGAGATCCACCTGCCTCTGCTTCCCAAGTGCTGGGGTTAAAGGCGTGCTCTGCCACTACCCAGGTGCCTGTCAACTTCTTTAGCTAGTTGAAAGTCCTGCGGAGAGCTCCAGAGTTCCAGCTTTCATGGTTTCAGCAGCCACGTTGGAGGGAGCATTTTTGCTGATGCAGCTGCCTTTGAGTCCTTCCTGTTCCTGTAAGTACCCCTCACTCAGACTCTTGTTAGTAATCCCCAAAACCACACTGGTTCTCCAAGACTTTAATATAATTTGAAAGCTGGTGAATGTCTGAGTTTGAGGCCAGCCTGCTCTATATAGTGAGTCCTAGGACAGCCAAGGCTACGTAGAGAGACTCTGCCTCTGAATAAGTAAATAAATACACAAATAAGTAAACAAACTCAAAGCTGTAGACAAAGCTCATTTGATGGAGTGTTTGCCATTCAACCATGAGAACATAGGTTTGATTCCCCAGTGTCAGAAAAAGGAATAAATCAAAACCATCATCACAGTATGAGGCTCTTTTTCATGCAATCGAATTGAGGCCAACTCTGCTCAGATGAATGATTCTGCTGTTGTCTTGGAGCTCACTATGTAGACCAGGCTTACGAGGTGTTTGGATCAACACCAGGCTTTCCCGTGAGGCCAGAACTTTACCAAGGGAGTCAAATCCCCCTCTTCTCTCTGGGCTTTGTAGATCATCTTCTGATTTCTGTCTGGAGGGCCAAACCCTCTGTGACCTGCAGAGGACTTTGGAAGCCAGCAGAGGGAGATGGAACAGAAAAAGCACAGAGAACAAGCCTTAAAAGAGGAAGTGGACCTCGTAAAAACATGGCCCATAAACCACTAAGTGACTCACCCCTGGGTGCAGTTAGGAAATAAGAATAAACAGAAATCATCTTAGGAAACGAAGGTGTTAGTTGGTGAAATAACAAGAGTAATGTGGAGACCTTAATAAAACATCATCGAATGCAAAGTTTAAAAGATCCTTGTTTGTTGAGGGGAAGGGGGGGGGTGCTTAATTTCCACAAGCAAGTAATTAGCTGCAGAGCATAAAGCCAGTTCACAAGGTCAGCCAGCACTTTTGGAGATAGAGAGCTCATGCATTAGCACTCAAAGACACTAGTCCACAAGGCTCATGCATAAGATTCTTAGTACTAAGAGAGGGTAAACCCACCAGTAATGGCAGGACTAGGAAAGCAGAGGCAGAAGGCTGCTCTGGACCTCACAGGGAGGCCCTGCACACACACACACACACACACACACACACACACATATATATATATATCTCACAACCAAACACATCCTACCAAATGCTTGCTTAGCAAATACTTGTGAGGTAATTGTACCATGGAGCAAAATCTCAGGGATATCCAATACTGCTGAATGACAGAGGCATTACAGACATTCAACATTTTTAGTTAAGAGGAGAGGGAGATAGGGAAGGATTGAGAGGAGAGGAGAAGAGTGGCCAGGCAGTGGTGGCACACACCTTTAATCCCAGCACTTGGGAGGCAGAGGCAGATGGATTTCTGAGTTCGAGGTCAGCCTGGTCTACAGAGTGAGTTCCAGGACAGCCAGGGCTACACAGAGAAACCCTGTCTCAAAAAACCAAAAAGAAAGAAAGAAAGAAAGAAAGAAAGAAAGAAAGAAAGAAAGAAAGAAAGAAAGAAAGAAAGAAAGAAAGAAAGAAAGACTGTGAGAGGAGGAGAGTGGGGGAAGGGAGGGTATGAATGGAGTCTTTTTTTTTTTTTTTAAAGATTTATTTATTTATTTTATGTATATGAATACACTCCAGACACACCAGAAGAGGGCATCAGATCCCATTACAGATGGTCGTGAGCCACCATGTGGTTAATGGGAATTGAACTCAGAACCTCTGGAAGAGCAGTTGGTGCTCATAACCACTGAGTCATTTCTCCAGCCCCAAGTCATTTTTTTTAAAGCATGTATTTATGTGTAGAGGGGTGGTTTACACATGCCATGTCATGCACATGGAGGTGAGAAGAGAACCTGTAGGAGTTGGTTCTCTCTCACCACCATGTAGGTCCCAAGAATCGAACTTGGGTCATCAAGCTCAGCAGCAAGTGCTTTTACCTACCTGGTCATCTAACTGACCCCTCTTTAAAAAAAAAAAAAGATTTATTTTTTTATTTATAGTTTTCTTCTAGATTTATTTTATTCATATGAGTGCTTTGCCTACATAAATACCTAGTGCCTGAGAAAATAGTGAGCCTCCATGTGCATGCTGGGAATCAAGCCCGGTCCTTCTCAAGAACACGTGCTCTTAAGCACTGAGCCAACTTTCCAACCCTTGTTTATTTATAGTTTTTACATTCATATGTTTGGAAGGAGTTGCCCCAGAGGCCAGAAAAGGGCATTGAATTTCCTGGAGCTGTGATTACTAGCAGTTGTGAGCCACCACCTTATGTAGGTGCTGGAAATTAAACTCAATTGTCTAGAAGAGCGACACTCCAGTTCCTCATTGGATGAGCGATCTATCCAGCCCCTTTCTAGAGGGGACTTCTACTTCCACGTCTTCAAGGCTGCCCTCCAACCCATTACAGCCAAGGATGACCTTGACCTTCTGATCTTCCTGCCTCCACCTCCCAAACACCCAAACACTAGGATTCCAGAGAGAAAACAACACAATCGATTTATTTGATGTTGGGAATGTCATGCTTGAACAGGCTAGCCAGCACTGTCCTGGCTGAAGCACATCTGGGAGAGGGAGAGATTCAGTCAGCAGTCACATGGGCTGGAGGCTATGTCCAAGGCCCCAGAGCATCCAGCAGATGATATCATCTCTTGTTCTTCACAACAAGAAGCTGAAAAAAAGTCTACTGAATTAGGAAACTATGTAGTAAATCGGGCTGAGGAAAAGTAATGTCAGCGTAGTTCTTGGCATAGCTGACATTCTTGGTTGTTAGAACTTCTAGGATGTTTAGTAAGATCATCTGGACCTCATCTCCGTATCTATCACTAATATCCCCTGACTCCAGCCCAAAGTGTCTCAAGCCACTGCAGTTGTAGTTGTCCCCCAGAAGGGATGTAACATTGTAACATGGTAAGCTTTTTCGGAGTCAGGATTTGTTCTGTAGCATTGGTGGTCCTGGAACTCACTCTGTAGACCAGGCTGGTGTTTTAAACACATGCTGTTGTTTT
The DNA here is from genome assembly GCA_028551405.1 of Uromys caudimaculatus. Classification (NCBI taxonomy): domain Eukaryota; kingdom Metazoa; phylum Chordata; class Mammalia; order Rodentia; family Muridae; genus Uromys; species Uromys caudimaculatus. The sequence continues at coordinate 7,529,113 of CM052717.1, read as the reverse complement.
GTTTGGAAATGGGGAACTCACAATGTAACCCAGATTAACCCTATTTTCACTATCTGTCTTGATCCCCAGAGTGCTGGGATTAGAGGAATGTACTACTTCCCCTGGTTTGTTCTGATTCCTTCCCAACCCCTCCCCCAACCCTCTTTGGTTCAGGGAATTTAACCTAAGGCTTTCAAAATGCTAGGCAAGGGTTTTACCGTTGAGCTGTAGGGAACGTGTAGAGCTAGCCCTGGCAAAATGGCACAGTGGTAAAGGCACCTGCTGCCAAACCTGAGGTCCCGAGTGAATCCATATGGATTAGAATGGCTTTGGACTCCTGAACTTTCTATCTCCACCTCCGCAATCTTCTCTTCACGTTTGGGGGGTGGTGATTTGGGAGATTTCTCTGTTAAGAAGTTTTGGCTGTCCTGGAACTCACTATGTAGAGCAGGCTGGCCTCAGGTTCACAGAGATCCACCTGCCTGTGCCTCCCAAGTGCTAGGATTTTAAAGGTGTATACTACCAAACCCGGCCTGGCTCTTCACTTCTGACACTTGGGGTTCTTGTTCTGCCCCTTGCAGAGCTAAGAAATTTCTCTGTGTGGTAAGCAGCTTGCCAGAGGAGCTTGCCAGAGGGAAAGGGCAATTATTTCTCTACAGGTTACACAACCCAGAGCCCATGCCAAGTGACACCTGCTCTGCTAGGCTCTCCTACCCAAGGTTGCTGTCACCCCAGGGCAGGCCCCAGAGGGCCAGGAATACCATCGTGCTGTTGAGCTCTCTGAAGTAATTTATACAAGCTGATCCCAAATCTCTTGCTCAGCTTTCTTTCACAGTCCAAGGACAACTTCTTGCCTACACCCACACCTTCCCCTGTTCTCTCTCTTTCTCTCTCTCTCTTTAAATTTCACATGAATTGTTATTTTGCCTGCATGTATGTCTGTGTGAGGATGTCAGATCCTCTGGAACTGGAGCCACAGATGATTGTAAGCTAACACGTGGTGCTGGGAATCAAACCTGGGTCCTCTGGAAGAGCGGTCAGTGTTCTTAACCGATGAGCCCTCTCTCCAGCTCCTCCTTCTGCCTCTTGACTTCTCTAAATGCTGCCTCAGGGAACCCTACAAGGCCTAAGGTCACGGTTCCTCCTGGGAACTGTGAGTAATGATTATGTCTTGTTTTGTTTTGTTTTGTTTTATTTTTTATTTTGGTTTTTGTGTGCGTGTGTGCGTGCATGTATGTGTGTGTGTGTGGTTTGTTTGGGGTTTCTTTGAGACACACTCTGCAGTATTGGCTAGCCTAGAACTCACTATGTAGCCCAGGCTGGTTATGAACTTGTGGGCCAATTAGCAGTTAAGAGCACTTGTTGCCTGGGTTTGATTTTTTTACATCCGTGTCAGGTGGCTCCATAATCAGCTCTAATTTCAGCTCTAGAGCAGCAGACACCCTTTTGTAGCCTCCACAAACACCTGCATGCATATGGTTCCCATACATGCATGCAGCTACATACACTGTCTTAGCATGGGTTACGACCGCTATGCTGGGGAGGAAGGGGTTAATACGGCTCAGGCTTTCACATCACAGTCTATCACTGAAAGAAGTCAGAACAGAAACTCAAATAGGTCAGAGACGTAGAGGCAGGGACCTATCTGATTCAGAGGCCATGGAGAGGTGCTTCATACTGGTTGTTTGCTCACTATGATTTGCTTGCTATGGCTTGCTCAGCCTACTTTCTTATAGAACCCAGGATCACCAGCCTAGGGATGGCACCACCCACAGTGGGCTGGGCCCTCCCACATCATTTACTAATTTAAAAAAAAGCTTGACAGGTTTGCCTGCACCAGATCTTATGGAGAGGTCTTTTCCTTTTTCTTTCTTTTTTCTCTCTTTCTTTTTCTTTCTCTCTCTCTTTCTTTCTTTCTTTCTTTCTTTTTTTTTTTTTTTTTTTGAAGTATTTTCTTAATTGGGATTCCCTCCTCTAAGATGACTCTAGTCTGTGTCAAGCTGACATAAAATTAGATGTGGTACCACTCTGCCTCACGCAGACTGTGAGAGTTCTTATGGGGTTAGGCCGTGTGGGTTATGGGAGCCGGCTATGTCATCTTTACATGTGTTCCCCACGTGTGAAGCTAAACGTGAAGGCAATGCGACCGGCTGCAAAGACGGGGAATGGATGCAATGTGGGGAGGCCGCAGATGAAACCATATCTGTGTCTCATTATTTCTATTTTTTCTCATTGTGATTAGTTATATAACATGGACCTCACAGGACTGTTCAGTGACTGAAGAATTTAATGAGCAAAAACCATTTAATCATTGTCTGCCAGATCTCTGCCTCAAGGCTCATTAAATCTGTGGAAATAAGAAAGGGTCTGTCTTAGTCAGGGTTTCTATTCCTGCACAAACATCATGACCAAGAAGCAAGTTGGGGAGGAAAGGGTTTATTGAGCTTACAGTTCCACATTGCTGTTCATCACCAGAGGAAGTCAGGACTGGAACTCAAGCAGGTCAGGAACCAGGAGCTGATGCAGACGCCATGGAGGGATGTTCCTTACTGGCTTGCTTGCTTCTCCTGGCTTGCTCAGCCTGCTTTCTTATAGACTCAAGACTACCAGCCCAGGGATGGCACCACCCACAAGGGGCCCTCCGCCCTTGATCACTAATTGAGAAAATGCTTACCTCTGGATCTCATGGAGGCATTTTCTCAACTGAAACTCCTTTCTCTGTGATAACTCCAGTTTGTGTCAAGTTGACACAAAACCAGCCAGTACAGGATACATAAAGTTGGGTACTGTTCATGCCTGTAATCCCAGCACTCTGGGAGCTGTAGTAGAAGGATCATGAAGAGTTTAAGGCCAGCCAGTAAATGATGCAGTTTTGCCCCTATCCCCTGGCTAGACTGGAAACTTCTATATATAATGGAAACCTGAGATCTGCCTGCCTCTACTTCCTGAATTCTGGGACTAACTGTGTGCACCACCACACCTGGCTACATAGTGAGTTTGAGGCTAGTCTGAACTATATAATGCCCTGTTTCCAGGGAGGAAAAAGAGGAAGAGAAGAGGCAGGAAGAAGGGCTTTTCCTTTGAGACGCTATCTGGCTCTGTAACCCGAGCTGGTCTGGAAGTCTGGAAATCATGTCCCTCTGGCCTTAAGTTTTGAGAGGCTGGATTACGAGTGTGCACAATCAACCATGTGTGGCTCTAATGAAGCAAGCTTCCTTCCTTCCTTTCTATTATTATCGTTGTATTTATTTATTTATTCATTCGAGGCAGGGTCTTTTTGTTTTTGAGACAAGATTTATCTGTATAACAGTCCTGGCTATCCTGGAACTGGATAAGTAGACCAGGCTAGCCTCAAACTCACAGAGATCCACCTGTGTGTGCCTCTCGAGTGCTAAGATTAAAAGTGTATGACCTAAGGAATGCCTGGCTCTTTTCTTCCTTTCTAGTTGTGTGTGTGTGTGTCTGTTGGAGTGTGTGTGTGTGAATGTGTGTGTCTGTGTGTGTGTATGTGTGTGCATGTGTGTGTGTATGCGTGTGTGTATGTGTGCATGTGTGTGTGTGTGAGTGTGTATCTGTGTGTGTGAGTGTGTGTCTGTGTGTGTGTGAGTGTGTCTGTTGGAGTGTGTGTGTGTGAATGTGTGTGTCTCTGTGTGTGTATGTGTGTGCATGTGTGTGTGAGTGTGTGTCTGTATGTGTGTGAGTGTGTGTGTGCATGTGTGTGTGTATGTGTGCATGTGTGTGTGAGTGTGTGTCTGTGTGTGTGAGTGTGTGTGAGTGTGTGAGTGTGTGTGCATGTGTGTGTATGCGTGTGTGTATGTGTGCGAGTGTGTGTGAGTGTGTCTGTTGGAGTGTGTGTGTGAATGTGTGTGTCTCTGTGTGTGTATGTGTGTGCATGTGTGTGTGTATGCATGTGTATGTGTGCATGTATGTATGTGAGTGTGTGTCTGTATGTGTGTGAGTGTGTATGAGTGTGTGTGTATGTGTGTGTGTGTATGCATGTGTGTATGTATACATGTGTGTGTGAGTGTGTGTATGTGTGTGAGTGTGTGTGTGCATGTGTGTGTGTATGCATGTGTGTATGTGTGCATGTGTGTGTGTGAGTGTGTGTCTGTCTGTCTGTGTGTATGTGAGTGTGTGTGCATGTGTGTGTATGCGTGTGTGTATGTGTGCATGTGTGTGTGTGAGTGTGTGCCAGAAATGGAAATCAGGGTTCACACATTTTAGGCAAATGGTCTACCAGTAATGCAGGCCCCAAGCCGTTCATTGATGGATGCTACGCAAGAGGATCTAGCCCTGAGCCACGCCCTTGACAGCTCTATGGTGAATTATAGTTAAGAGATCTATCACCAAGTTATTCTCAGTGTCTTTTGCTAGTAGATATTAAGTCAACAATAGAACACTGAGCCATGCCCGAAGGCCCCACTGGTTGGATTTTAGGGCAGGTGCTACACTACTGAGCCATGCCTCCAAATCCTCATTGGCGAATTCTAAGCAGGTCCTTTACCAGTAAACACTCTGTGCCCCTCTGGGCAGGTTTTAAGCTAAAATTTTCTGAGCTATACCCTTCCTGGAGGATTCTGGGCAGGGGCTCTACCATGGAGCTATTATTTCCTCAGCTCTCTTGTTTTCTTTCTTATTTTGAAACAGGGCTCACTCTGTAGTCCAGGCTGGCCTGGAACTCCATATTCTCCTGCCTCAGTCTCTTAAGCACTGGTGTTACAGATATGTATACACCATACCTGGTTCTCTGGTTGAGACTTGACTGATGTATTTTCTGTTCTAATCTAATAAGCTAAACCTCAGAATTTCCAAAACGAGCTAGTTTCTCACAAAATTGTTTCTCATGAGTTGGTATTTGTTGTAGTATGAAAACTGTGTGGTTAGTCAGGCCAGACAGAGTGGCACACGTCTATCATTGCAGCACTTGGAAGGCTAAGGCAGGATTGTCTTCTAGGCTAGCCTGGGCTACATAGTGAGTACTAGGTCAGAAAAATGATACATGGCAAGATCCTATCTCAAAAGCAAACAAATAAACCATTAAGAAAAACACCTAAGAGACAGATGGGCTCGCAAGTTGGCAAGTGGGTAAAGATTCCTGTCATCAAGACTGATGATCTAGTTCTGAACACCCCTGGAATCCATACGGTAGAAGAGAGTCAACTCCCTAAAAGCTGTCCTTTGACTTCTACATCTGTGTCACGCATGTCCACACAATACAGACACAGAGAAGTAAAAACATTAATGTAACTTTTCAAACAAAGAGAAAAACCAACAAACAACAGGGTAGGGCCTGTGGTTCAGTTGGTAGGCGTTTGTCCAGCATGCAGGCGACTCCCATTTCCATCCTCATCCCTGCATAAACCTGGCCTGGTAGCAAGCTAGCACTCAGCAAGGAAGCAGGAGGGTAAGAAGTGCCAACTGGGCATGGTGGCACAGGCCGTTGATTCCAGCACTCAGGAAGCAGAGGCAGGTAGATCTCTGTGAGTTCAAGACCAGCCTGTTTTACAGAGTGAGTTCCAGGACTGACAGGGCTACACAGAGAAGTGCTGTTTTGAAGGAGGAGAAGAAAGAGGAGGACGGAGAGGAGGAAGAGGAGGACGAGGAGGAGGACTAGGATGATTAGGAGAGCTACATATTCAGTTTGAGATTAGCCTCCTGGGATAGAGGAAATCTGCGGGAACACATGGGGGGCAGGGGGAGGGGGAGGGGAGGGGGAGGGGAGGGGGAGGGGGGAAAAGGGGAGAGGGTGGGAAGGGAAGGAGGGTGCTGGTTAACTTTTATCAACTTAACGTAAACTAGAGTGATCTGAAAAGACGAATCTTCAATTGGGAAAACATCTCCACCCGGCTGACCTGTAGGCAAGTCTGTGAAACGTTTTCTTTTTTTTTTTTTTTTTTTTTTTATGCTATTTTTTTTTTATTTATTTTGATACTTTATTTACATTTCCAATGATTCCCCTTTTCTTTGGAAACCCCGTGTCCCCTCCCCCTCCCCGCCTCTGTGAGGGAATTCCTCCTCCCGCCTACCCGCCCACCCATTCCCATATTCCCACCTTGACATTCCCTTTTACTGGGGCCACTAGCCCCCTCAGGCCCTAGCCCATAGCAGGTGGAAAGTGAAAGAGAAACAAACTAAACTTTTCTCCTTAAGTTGCTTTTGGTCTCGTTGTTTATTCCTGTAATAGAAAAGCAAATGAAGAAAGAAATAAGAAAGAAGGGACAAGAGAGAGAAGAAAAAGGCTTAGCCACACAGCAGCCTGTGTGCCCAGTCATCCGTCTTTCCTGTGTCTGCCAGGACAAGGACTTTGTTTTGTTTTCTTCCGAGCTTCATCAGTGCTTACGACAAGGCAGAAAGCCCTCTTCCAGATAAAGGAATTCCTCACAGCTTACAGACTGGGCTCCCCTGTGCCCACCCATGAGAGAGCACCAGCATCAGTCCGTCTGTGTCCCCCTCCCCCACCCCAGCACATTGGCCGTCTCCCTTCCCACTTCAACTCATCGCTGGGCCACAGCAAGAGTCTTTCATCCCAGAGGTCGCTGCACCTGCAAGCAGAGGAAGGTGACGCTCCTGAGCTTAAAGCTAGCCTGGTCTACAGAGTGAGTCCTAAGACAGCAGGGACTACACAGAGAAATCCTGTCTTGAAAAAAAAAATTCTTTCAAACCAGATATGGAACTGTGTCATTTCCTGTCTCTGATTGCTTCCCTTTATACTTGAATGAAAGCCAGAGGCCTTCTCACATCCTGGCCTGCTGTATACTAAGCTTCCCCTTCCATCATCTACCCCTCTCAGCCCTCCATGACACTGACCACTAGGCTACAGGGCCTTTTCATTCTGGATTCCACATCCTGCACCCTTACATCAACTCCACCATCTGTTTGGAATGCCCAGCCTTTCCTGAGATAATTCCATGGCTGGTTTTTCTTTCTCCTTCAGTTCTTGACTTAAATGTTATCATTTCAAAAATCCTTAAGAAATTAAAAATAGAACCACCAGATGATGAAGCAATCCGACTTCTGGGTATACATCCAAAGGAAATGAAAGCAGTGTTTGGAAGAGGCGTGTGTGCCCTATGTTTGTGGAGACCCTAGTCTCAGCAGCCAAGAGAAGTAGCCAGAGTACCATCAACGGATGCACGGATAACAGAATGAGAGATATGTTTGTAGTGGACTATTGTTCAGCTTCCAAAGAAAAGCTGGGCTGAGGATGTAATCCAGTGGTCGAGTTCTTGGTTGGAGCATGCAAGGATTTGGAGTCCATCCTCAGGACAGAGAGGAAGGAAGGAACACAGGGAGGAAGGGAGGGAAGAAGGAGAGGGTTCTTGTCATGTTGTGGGGGGTTGTTTGTGTGTTGTTTGATTGTTTTAGACAATGCCGCTCGACACAGCCCTGGCTGTTCTAGACTCACTAGAGACCAAATTGGTCTAAAATTCACAGAGATCCTCCCACCTCTTCCTCACGAGGGCTGGGATTAAAGGCGTGTGCCAACACATCCAGCCTTGTGTTCCTGTCACTTGTTACAAGATGAATGAAGACTTTATGCAAGGCTTTATGGTAATGGAAATAAATTCGACATAGAACAAATCGCTCACATGCAGAGAGGAAAACCCAGTTCAACTCAGGAAAGCCAAGAGTAAAGGGTGGCACCCTGGTCAGAGGAGGGGAGGAGGAGGAAGGAGGATTGTGAGCACTGATGCTCAAAGGACACAAAGTTTCATTGGGACAGATGAGAAGAAGCCCAAGAGTCTAACAGAGCAACTCTAGCTGATAACAATGATTGGTGTTCTTGAACATTGCTAATTAGTGGGGATGGTGGTCAGGTGGGCGTGGCAGAAGACTCTAGTCCCAGCAGTTGGGAAAGCAGAAGAAGCAGGAGGATGTCTGAGAGCTCCAGGCCAATCTGTTAGCTACAGGAAGAAACCCTGTCCCTCAAAAATAAATAAATAAATAAACTGCTACATAGGTTGCTCTGGGGCTTTTGCTTTATTGTTTGAGATACAACCTCTGTGTATACACCACTAATTAACCACTCTTCCTCCTCCTGTTTTAGTTTCCCAGTGTTGGGATTGTAAACCTGCACTGCTGGTTCAACATCAGAATAGATTTTAAGTGTTCTGAACACATGAAAAAAAAAATGTGCCAGGTGAGTGCTTTTAATCCTAGTACTTGGGAGGCCAGCCTGGTCTACATATAGAGTTCCAGGCTAGGCAGAACTGCATAGTGAGACCCTCTCTCTAATAAGTAAATAAACAAAGACAGTACATGAGGTGATATATACATGAAGTAGCTTATCATTCCACAGTCTATATGTAAATCAAAATCTCTTGTGTACTACAGATTTGTGCAACACAGGGCCTGCATGTATGTCTGAGTGAGGGGATCAGATCCCCTGGAAAGGAGTTACAGACAGCTATGAGCTGCCTTGTGGGTTCTGGGAATTAAACCAGTGCTCTTAACTGCTGCGCCATCTCTCCAGTCCCTTGATTTTCTTTTTGAGAGTGTCTGCATATACTGGCTTTCAGATTCTTAAAGGGTCCCCCCACCTCTCTACCCCTACGCAACAGGGTTTCTCTATATAGCCCTGGCTGTCCTGTAACTCACTCTGTAGACCAGGCTGGGCTGGAACTCACAGATATCCACCTCTCTGCTTCCAGAGTGCTGGGATTAAAGGTCTATACCACAAATACCCGGCTGTAAAATTTACGGTGTCTTTTTTTGTTTGTTTGTTTTGTTTTTGTTTTTGTTTTTTCAAGACGGGGTTTCTCTGTGTAGCCCTGGCTGTTCTGGAACTCACTCTGTAGACCAGGCTGGCCTCAAACTCAGAAATCCACCTGCCTCTGCCTCCCAAGTGCTGGGATTAAAGGCGTGTGCCACCACTGCCCGGCTACGGTGTCTTTTACTTACAGTTTGTTTGTTTTTGAGACAGGGTCTCATGTACCTCAGCTAGACCTTCAATGGTCTGCATAACTCAGACTGACCTCGATCTACTGATCCTGCTGCCTCCGCTTCCTGAGTGCTGGAATGACAGACCTGACCATCCTCCTCCTCCTAGGCACACAACAACTCTGGGGGAACTGAGTCGCCACAAGAGCTACATTAATCCTTTCTGAAGACAAGGTCCCAGATGACTAATCTCTTAAAAGTCCACCACCTCTCAACTAGGCCACACCCAGGTCTAAGACCACACTCAGTACACGACTCTCTTTGGGGGGTAGGGGGGTGGCACTCAAGCTAAAATCCACACCACACTTAGAGAAGAAAGGTACAAAGAAGTCTGGGGATGTTCTGGAGCAGCAGCAGGGTGAGGTACGATTGGTCAGTGTCACTCGGGTATCCTGAACAGAGTTTCGGGTGACAGGCAGCCTCACAAACAGGCTGCGGGTGATGCAATGTGACTTAGGAAGCATTCCTTTGGCTGTCTGCGCTTGGCTTTCTGACAAATCCCAGAGCCTGATTCTAGCCTTCCCATGGCTTCCCATGATTTACTTCACACCCTCGGACTCATTTCTCCTTTCCTGGTTTGCAATCTGCAAAGAGCCAGGATAGGCACAAGTCCCCATGGCTGCTTTGCCCTGCTGAGACCCCGGGAAATTCCCCCTGGAGGAGCGGGAGAGGGGTTTTCATGTGGTAAAGCGAACCTCCGTTCCACACAATGCAGATTGGATTAACAGATGGCAGCTATGTCGTCCTTAAACCGAGGAGGATGAAGTGTCTGTTTTGAAGGCGTAGGCTGCATTGGGGGACAGGGGAGGAAGGAAATCTTGATTTCTAAAGTTGCTAAATGCATTTATCAGATTGGAAATGAATCAAGTCTCCATGTTGAGGGAACTGCATTGACAATGGAGAGTGAAGACAATGTAAGGGGTTGTTGACATGGCTCAGAGAGTAAAGGAGTAAAGGTCGTTGTAGTCAAACCTGACTACCTCAGACCCTAAATGGGTGGAAGAAGAGAACTGACATTTTCACAAATGATCCTATGACTAGTATGTCGTACACACACAGGCACACAGTTAGAAATGTGGGCCATTGAGATAGCTCAGTGAATAAAGGCCCTTGCTGCTAAGCTTTACTACCTGGGTTTAATCCCCGGGATCCACATGGTGGACCAAGAGAGAACTGACTCCCACAGATTTTCCTTTGATCTCCACACACTCACGCTTTCCATCCTGGACACAAATAAACCTAATAAAGTATTGTTTTTCCCCTTTTTTTCCCCCTTTCCCCTTCTCGCTCTAACCCAAAGATTATTCATCCACTATATTTAAGTACACTGTAGCTATCCTCAGACACACCAGAAGAGGGCATCAGATTTCATTACAGATGATTGTGGTTGCTGGGATTTGAACTCAGGACCTCTAGAAGAGCAGTCAGTGCTCTTAACCACTGAGCCATCTCTCCAGCCCCCTAATAAAGTATTGTAGTGCCGTAAAATTATTAAGGGGCTCCAGAGATGGCCCGGGAATTAAGAGCACTGGCTGCTCTGCACAAGACTCGGATTCAGTTTCCAGCACTCACATGGTAGCTCACAACAATCCATTTCCCAGGTATCTGATGTCCTCTGGGGGCCTCTGTGGGTGCTAGGCACATACTTGGTGCCCATAGATACACTCAGGCAAGCACTCATACACATACAAATTAACATAAATCAGCCGGGCAGTGGTGTCACAAGCCTTTAATCCCAGCACTTGGGAGGCAGAGGCAGGTGGATTTCTGAGTTTGAGGCCAGTCTGGTCTAGAGAGTGAGTTCCAGGACAGCCAGGGCTACACAGAGAAACCCTGTTTCGAAAAATCAAAAAAAAAAAAAAAAATTAACATAACTCTTCAGAAGTTTTTAGGGTAATGCAATGCTGCATACATCTTTCTCTTTCTCTGGTACACAGTGGTGACCTGGCACTTCAAAAGTATAACAATCCTCCTGCCCCAGGCTCTTTAGTGCTGAAACTACAGGTATGACTGTGCAGAACCACAGCAGACAAGGTGCATGACTTTAAAATAGAATCAGGAAATTATGTTTACATAAAGGGAAAACTTCAGGAGAGAGTGTTACGTTTAAAAGGCATGGTGTAAAATGCAGTATGGAGACACAATTCTTTTATTTACTTATTTATTTATTCACTTTACATCCTGGTTCTACCTCCCCCCACTCCCTCCTCTCCCCCCAGTTCTGCACTCACATTCTCCTCCCCACATTACCCCCTTCCCTCTCTGAGGAGAAGGGGAGCCCCCCTTCCTTGGGTACCACTTCACCCTAGGGCAAACACACAGTCTTACTGTGAGAAAACTGAGAACATTGGAGCCATTGAGGTGGCTCAGCTGGTAAAGGCACTTTTGGCCGAGAAAGACAACGCAAGTGTGTGATTCCCCAGGACCCGAATTAGTGGAAGGAGAGGAAAAACTGTAAGTTGTCCTCTGACCTCCACAGATGTGCTCTGGTGTGCCTCTCCTCAACAATATTGTCTTAGTCAGGGTTTCTATTCCTGCACAAACATCATGACCAAGAAGCAAGTTGGGGAGGAAAGCGTTTATTCAGCTTACTCTTCCACGTTGCTGTTCGTCACTAAAGAAAGTCAGGACTGGAACTCAAGCAGGTCAGGAAGCAGGAGCTGATGCAGAGGCCATGGAGGGATGTTATTCACTGGCTTGCTTCCCCTGGCTTGCTCAGCTGGCTTTCTTATAGAACCCAAGACTACCAGCCCAGGGATGGCACCACCCAAAGCCCCCCCCCCCATCACTAATTGAGAAAACACCCCACAGCTGGATCTCATGGAGGCATTTTCTCATCTGAACTCTTTCCTCTGTGATAACTCCAGCTTGTGTCAAGTTGACACAAAACCAGCCAGTACAAATATAAACAAATACATATCACTTACAAAGGCTTTATTTATTCGTTTCATGGGCGTGGGTGTTTTGCCTGCATATATCTGTGCACATGCATGCAGTGCCCTTAGAGGCCAGAGGGGGAGTCGGATCTCCTGGAACTGGAGTTACAGATGGTTGTGAGTGCCATGTGGGTGCTAGGTCTTGAACCTAGGTCCTCTACAAGAATGAATGCTCTTAAACACTGAGGCATCTCTCCAGCCCCTAAAATGTAACCTTAAAAAAAAAAAAAAAAGAAGGCATATTTATCAGATATAGTAGTACAAGCCTGTGATCCCAACACTTGAGAGATGGAGGCAGGAGGGTCAGAAGTTCAAGGCTACTTGGGGAGTCCAAGGACACCTCCCCTCCGTGTGCGTGTGCGTGTGCGTGTGCGTGTGCGTGTGTGTGTGTGTGTGTGTGTGTGTTCTTGTTCTTTTAATATGGTTTATCTAAAATCTGTAAAGATACACACACACACACACATGCACACACACAAACTACAAAAAAACTAATAAAAATGTTTTCATTGAGACAGTGTACAGAAGTACAGGAGCTTGGGTTCTTTTGTTGTTGTTGTTCTTTTTTTTTTTCTTTTTTTTCTTTTTTTTTGTTTTTTGGTTTTTTGAGCCCTGTAGCCCTGGCTGTCCTGGAACTCACTCTGTAGACCAGGCTGGTCTCGAACTCAGAAATCCACCTGCCTCTGCCTCCCAAGTGCTGGGATTAAAGGCATGTGCCACCACTGTCCGGCTGTTGTTGTTCTTGCTTATTGGATTTTTTAAAAGATTTATTTATTTTATGTATATGACTACATTGTAGCTGTCTACAGACACCCCAGAAGGGGGCATCAGATCCCATTACAGATGGTTGTGAGACACCATGTGGTTGCTGGGAATTGAACTCAGGTCCTTCGGAAGAACAATTGGTGTTCTTAACCACTGAGCCATCTCTCCAGACCCGTTTACTGGATTGTTTTGAGACAAGATCTCATTATGTAGCCTTGGCTGACCTGGAACTGCTATATTGACATGGCTGGCCTCAAGACTGCCTCTGTCTCTAGAGTGCTGACCTTAAAGGCACATGCCATCGCCCCTGACTCTTGGTTTTTTGAGACAGGATCTCACGGCATCCTTTGTGATTTTCAGATTTGACATGACTGGGGTGACAAGAGACTGAAGAAAGGACAGCCACACACACAGAAATGGGTGGGCTGTTCTTGATCTTATGGTCTGGCAGAAATTAACCAACAGCCTAAAACCCAGTATATTAATTATGTTCAGCCCAGGAGGAGTGAGCTAATACCGGTGACAGGTCTCTTCTGAGAGACAGTTTCAGGTTGCAGTCAGCCTGGGAGGAGTCTGTAGCTGCTCGTTTTTGTACACACTGGCAATATTCACAAAAGAACACCATAACTCTGAGGCTCACCTTGGGGGAAGGCTCTGCCACTTCCATGAGCCTGAGGCATCGGGGACCATGTAAAACAGTAAACCTCTATTCAGTATTTTATCTACACTTAACATATTCACTCTATGCTTCCTCTGCTGCCCCAGAGTCTCATGTATCCCAGGCTAGCCCTGAACTGACTATGCAGTTGAGGATGCTCTTGAACTCCTGATGGTCTTGTCTCTACATCCCAAGTGCTGGGATGACAGTCTGACTGCTACAACAGCCAGCTAAATATTATTTACTTATTTATTAATTAATTTGTTTGTTTATTTATTTTTGAAAGAGGGTCTCTTTATGTAGCTCCGGCCATCCTGGAACTCATTATGTAGACCAGGCTGGTCTCAAACTCACAGAGATCCTCCTGACACTACTTCCCAAGTGCTGGATGACAAGCATATGCCAGTAAACCTTTTTTTTTTTTTTTTTTTTTTTTGGTTTTTCGAGACAGGGTTTCTCTGTGTAGCCCTGGCTGTTCTGGAACTCACTCTGTAGACCAGGCTGGCCTCGAACTCCGAAATCCACCTGCCTCTGCCTCCCAAGTGCTGGGATTAAAGGCGTGCGCCACCACTGCCTGGCAGCCAGTAAACCTTTCTAAATATTTTTTATGTGAATTTATTTATTTGCTCATTTAGAGATGGAGTCTCTCTAAGTAGCCATGGCGGTCGTAAAACTCACTATGTAGACCAGGCTGGCTTCAAAGTCGCAGAGATCCTCCTGCCTCTGACTCCTGGGTGCTGGAATTAAAGGACTGTGCCACATGCCCAGTCTAATATTTTGATTTTAGTTGTATCAGGTATACTATTTCCTTAAACGTGTATTGTAGCTGGCCAGTAGCAGCTCACACCTTTAATCCCATCACTCGGGAGACAGAGGTAGGTGGATCTCTGAGTTCAACGCCAGTCTGGTCTACACAGAGAGTTCCAGGACAGCCAAGGCTACACAAAGAAATGCTGCTCCAAAAACAAAGCCAAAGGGAAAAAAGACATCCAAAACTAGTATACTGTGGTATATGTTACCTGATTCCATGCACATAAAATATCGTCCTAGTTTGTGATCCGTTACTATGATAAACCATAACCAAATGTAACTTATAGAAATTTGGGTTTATGGTTCCAGAGGGACAAATCCATCACAGTGGGGAGGCAGGAAGCAGTAGGCACTGTGGTGTCAGGAGCAGAAAGTTTAAAGATCACATTTTTTAAAAAAAAGATTTATTTATTTTATGTATATGAGTCCACTAGCTATCTTCAGATACACCAGAAGAGGGCATTGGATCCCATTACAGATGGCCAGGAGCCACTATGTGGTTGCTGGGAATTGAACTCAGGACCTCTGGAAGAGCAGCCAGTGCTCTTAACAGCTGAACCATCTCTCCAGCCCCTACAGACCACATTTTTTTGTTTGTTTGTTTGTTTGTTTGTTTGTTTGTTTGTTTGTTTCGAGACAGGGTTTCTCTGTGTAGCCCTGGCTGTCCTGGAACTCACTCTGTAGACCAGGCTGGCCTCGAACTCAGAAATCCGCCTGCCTCTGCATCCCAAGTGCTGGGATTAAAGGTGTGCGCCACCACTGCCAGGCCAGATCACATTTTTTTAACAGCAAGCATAAATCAAAGAGAGTGAACTGGAGCTAGGACAAGACTATCTCAGTCCCCACCCCAGAGACATACTTCCTCTGACAAGCCACACCTCTAGCAGCAGCTGAGTTTCCTGTCAATTTGACAGGAACTATAGTCCTCTCAGAGGAGAGAACCTCAATTTAGAAAATGACTCCATAAGATCTAGGTATAGGGGGGCTGGAGAGATGGCTCAGCAGTTGAGAGCACTGACTGCTCTTCCAGAGGTCCTGAGTTCAATTCCCAGCAACCGCGTGGTGGCTCACAACCATCTGCAATGGGATCTGATGCCCTTTTCTGGTGTATCTGAAGACAGCTAGTTACAGTGAACTCATATACAAAATAAATAAATCTTTTTTAAAAAAGATCTAGGTATAGGAAGGCCTGTTGCATATATTCTTAATTAGTGATTGATGGGGGAGGGTCCAGCCCATTGTGGTGTGGTTCCTGGGTTAGTAGTCCTGAGTTCTATAAGAATGTAGACTGGGGGGCTGGAGAGATGGCTCAGCAGTTAAGAGCACTGACTGCTCTTCCAGAGGTCCTGAGTTCAATTCCCAGCAACCACATGGTGACTCACAGCCATCTGTCATGGGATCTGATGACCTCTTCTGGTGTGTCTGAAGACAGTGACAATGTACTTACATACATAAAATAAATAAATAAATCTTAAAAAAAAAAAAAAAAAAAGAATGTAGACTGGGGACTTGAACAAAGACTTCAAATGCCTGATATTATGGTGAACATTTCTCAATTAAGCCATCACAGATATTTTAAAATATCTTACCTCAGCATATTCTGACATGGGCACCTACACCCCTTGAATCCATGTGTGTGAATAGTTCTGGAAACACAAATAATGGATATTACGCAATGGGTATTTCTGGAAAGTTACAAAATAGACCAGTAAAAGCAAAGAGGGAGGTACTGGGCAACTGGAAAAGATATTTCCTTAAATAGATTACCAACTCATAACGTGTAAGGAAGCAAGTAGATTCCCCACCCTTGGTCTTGGAAATCCAAGTTTAGGCCTCACGGATTCCCAGACAAGTGCTCTGCCATGAAGCTATATCCCCAGTGTTCTTTATTACACGAAAAACTACTTTTATTTATTTCATATATTCACACACAGAAGTGCGTGCCACACTTTGGTTTTGATTTTGTTTGAGATAGGGTCTCACTATGGAGCTTTGGCTGTCTTGACGCTCACTATGTAGACCAGGTTGGCCTTCAACTTAGAGATCCTGAGTGCTGGACAGTACAGGCCTGCATCACCATGCCAGGCTCTGCATATCACACCTTGTAAGAATGAAGGTCAGAGGATAACTTGACGGAGCTGGTTCTGGTTCTCTCCTTTCACTAAGTGAGTCCCAGGGATCAACTCAGATCATTAGGCTTGGACGCAAGTACCTTTATCCCATGAGTCATCTCATATACCACCCCCCTTTTGAAACATTCTCACATGGCCCAGGCTGGCCTGGAACTCACCATGTAGCCAAGGCTGACTTTGAACTGCTGACCCTCCTTTCTTCATCTCTCTCTTAAGGACTGATATTATAGCCGTGCACCACGATACCATTATGTGGTCCTGGGAATTAAATCCACGATGCTACATTCCCCTTGCACTCGTAGCTGTCTTGGGGACAAGGCAGACTGTCATGGCATCACAGCACTGATGTTCAAGTGACATTTATTTTACTTAACAGTGGTCGTAAACCATGAGTGTAGCTAGTGATGCTGGCTGTGCTTGGTACTTCCTGTTCCTGAAAGAACAACACGAGGAAAGGCTCATGGTTTGGTCCACCATGGCAGAGAAGGGATGCCAAAGCAGTTCATATCAAGATGATCTGAAAACGGGAAAAGAGGCAAGGACTGGATGTTTGGTATAACCTCCAAAGGTGTGCACATAATGTCCTGCAACTCACTCTGTAGACCAGGCTGGCCTTGAACTCAGAAATCTGCCTGCCACTGCTTGAAGTCTTCCCACCTTCCAAAGTTTATAGAACCTCCCCCAAAATAGTGCCATCAGGGGACTGAGCCTTCAGTACATGGAACTTTGTGGGGCATTTAAGATCTAAACCATAGAGGTGGGCATTGTAGCGCAAGTCTGTAACCCCACCATCTGAGAAAAGTATACTGCTGTGAGTTCAAAGCCAGTCTGAGTGTGATGGTTTGTATATGCTTGGCCCAGGGAGTGGCACTGTTGGGAGGTGTGGCACTGTCGGAGTAGGTGTGGCCTTGCGGGTGTGGGCTTTAATACCCTTGTCCTAGCTGCCTGGGATCAAGTATTCTGCTAGCAGCCTTCAGGTGAAGATGTAGAACTCTCAGCTCTGCGTGCACCATGCCTGCCTAGATGCCACCATGTTCCCACCTTGATGACAATGAACTGAACCTCTGAACCTGTAAGTCAGTCCCAATTAAATGTTGTTCTTTTATAAGAGTTGCTTTGGTGGAGCTGAAGGGGTTTGTACCCCATAGGAAGAACAACAATATGAACCAACCAGATCCCCCAGAGCTCCCAGGGACTAAACCACCAACCAAAGAGTACACATGGGGTACCCATGGCTCCAGCCACATATGTAGCAGAGGATGGCCTTGTCCGGTGTCAATGGGAGGAGGGGCCCTCGGTCCTGTGAAGGCTGGATGGATGCCCCAATGTAGGGGAATTTGAGGGCAGAGAGGAGGGGGTGGGTGGGTGGGTGGGGTAACACCCTCATAGAAGCAGGGGGTGGGGGGATGGAATAGGGGGTTGGGGGGAACCAGGAAAGAGGCTAACATTTGAAATGTAAATAAAGAAAATATCCAATTAAAAAAAAAAAAAAAAGAGTTGCTTTGGTCATGGTGTCTGTTCACAGCAATAAAACCCTGAGACACTGAGATAGATGATGTTAAGTTCCAGTCTAGTCTGAGATACAGAATAAAATCCTGTCCCAAAATATTTAGGGAGGCCGGGTAGTGGTGGCGCATGCCTTTAATCCCAGCACTTGGGAGGCAGAGGCAGGTGGATTTCTGAGTTCGAGGCCAGCCTGGTCTACAGAGTGAGTTCCAGGACAGTCAGGGCTACAGAGAAACCCTGTCTTGAAAAAAACAAAAACAAAAACAAAAACAAAAACAAAAACAAAAACAAACAAAATCCACCAACAGGTCCATGGAGATGGTTTGGCTAGTATAGTAAAGGCATTTGCCTGCAAGTCTGATGACCTGAATTCAAACCCTGAGACCCACGTAATAGAGAGAGAACTGCTCCCTGCAAGTTGTCCTGTAAGCTCCACATTAGTACCCACATGGCTGTGTACTCTCTCTGTCTCTCACACACACACACAGAGAGGAGAGAGAGAGAGAGAGAGAGAGAGAGAGAGAGAGAGAGAGAGAGAGAGAACAATGCTAAGGAATCAAAGTCAAGCAGACACAATAAGCGTAGAACTCATAGAACTGGAGACAATACAGTGATGGGAGGGCAGAAGGATGTCAGCTACCCTGACAGAGTAAACACCTCATTGGAGAGGTGGCTCAGTGGTTAAGAGCACTGACTTTTATTCCAGAGGTCCTGAGTTCAATTCCCAGTGACCACATGGTGGCTCACAACCATCTGTAATGGGATCTGATGCCTTTTTCTAGTGTGTCTGAAGACAGCTACAGTGTACTCATATACATAAAATAATAAATCTTAAAATAAAAAAGCCTTGTCATTTGAAATCAAGGACTTTGGGTCCTTACCCAAGTAAGGCAAAGGGGACGGCCGAGGGACCAGGAGTTTCAGGTGAAAACAGGGAAGCAATCTTGAACCAGGGAGAAGTGGTTTGTGTGGTGAGGCTATGGATGGCAGAGTTGACTGATGCTTGACTTTCTGGAATGTAACCTCAGTTTAGGACTGTAAGTCACTGAGGTCAGCAGCTACCAAACATTCTCATGGCATAGAGCCAAAAGAAATGGGAAGCTAATTTGTAAAGATTTGTTATTATAATTTTTAAAAAATTTCTCTCTCCCTCCCCACCCCCCTCTGTGTGTGTGTGTGTGTGTGTGTGTGTGTGTGTGTGCGCGCGCGCGCGCGTGTATGCAAAGTCCCTGAAATCCAGAACAGGGCATCAGATCTCTGTCCCACGCACCTCTCGCCAGCAAGAAGATACTCGACACACAGGCTTCGTCTGCAGTTCAGCTTTATTCAGCCGTTGGTGGAGGAAGAACCCGGGGCCCCAGAATGGTGCTACTTATATAGCCCTGAGGCAGCGTGTCCTCCATTGATTGGCGCGCCCCGGGAGTGGGCGGTGATTAGTCATGTACACCCTTAATGCGCAGGCGCTTCGGGCGAGCCACCCCGCGCTATCCACAAGTTTCCTCAGAGCGACAGCGGAAGTCAGCGCCATCTTGTAATGGCGAATACTCTAACCGCTCCCTACAGATCTCCTGGAGTGAGAGTTACGGTTGATTGTGATTCACCAATTGTGGGTGCTAGGAACTGAACTCAGGTCCTCTGCAAGAGCGGTAAGTGCAATTAACCACAAAGCCATCAGCAGCTCCATGGGAGCTTTTTCCTTTGTTAAATAAAGCCTCACACAGCCAGCGGTGGCAGAGGACACCTTTAATCTCAGCACTCAGAGGCAGAGGAAGATGGATTTCTGTGAGTTTGAGGCTAGCCTGAGATAACAAAACCTTGCTCTTCCAGATAATCTGAGTTCAGGCTCTAGCACACGTACAATGGCTCACAACCAACTGTATGGTATCTGACACCACCTTCTGGCCTCTGAGACATGCATGTGGTGCATATAAATTCATGCAAGCACACACACGCTAGCATAAAATATTCTTTTTTTGTCATAAGACAGAAAAAATTTGATGGGTAGTCTAGAAAATAAAACGTACATAGTAGGCGTAGAAGTTGTGGGATAAAAATCAACTCATAGTTTGTATCTCATTAACTCTTCAGTAACCACATTACTATGTCGTATGATAGACCAGCTAGCTGCTTGCTGTCTCTTCAGACTTTTTTTTTTTTTTTTATTCATTTATTCATTATATGTAAGTACACTGTAGCTGTCTTCAGACACCCCAGAAGAGGGCATCAGATCTCATTATGGATGATTGTGAGCCACCATGTGGTTGCTGGGATTTGAACTCATGACCTTCGGAAGGGCAGTCGGCACTCTTAACCGCTGAGCCATCTCTCCAGCCCTGCTTGCTGTCTCTTGGTCAGCCTTTCTCTGAATACTTCAGGGCTTGCTCAGTGAGCTCCTTAGTAAAAATGGCTAGGGCTGACCATAATGGATTTATCTCACCAATCTTAGCCAGTCACATCTTCAATGAATGTCCACCTCGATGATGGCAGCAACACTTGCTGAGGTCCCCAAGGAAGCACAGTTTACCAAGAAGGCCAGCCAAATGCCCAGTCTGCTGAGGATTACATTGGACCTCTTCCATCATGGGTTGGGCAGTAAGTTTTCCTTCCATGGAATAAGTAACTCTGTGCTTGTTATTTGCTTTCCTCGCCCTTTGCAGCCCTGCCAAAAGCAGCCTGTGTGTGCACAATCAATGGCTCTATTCACCGTTCACTGTCGTGTCAAACTACACAATACTGCTTCTGATTGAGGGACTCAGTTGATTTGGAAGTTGGTATGAGTTTGGAGAGGAGTTGTTCATGTCTGCAACACTTCCAGGGCAGCTAGCCTCCTAGACCACAAGCACGGTCTGTTGGACAGGGAGTAATAGTAATAATAGTAATAGTAATAGGGTTTGGGACATTCGGGTAGGGATTCGGTCCTAAAAGGTGGGTAAATGCTGAACCAGTAGCATGAGCTAGTACATGATCACAGGTTACACAGACCTGGGAAGCCAAGCGTTACATTCCCCAAAATTACAACCTGTGACTCACTCTTCAAATGTTTGCAAACTGGGCTGGGGAAGATCTCAGCAACACAGTGCTCGCCCTAGCATGTTTGAGGTAGGGGGTTCAATCTTCAGCAACAGGCACTAACATACCCTAGATGCTTGTATCTTGGTCATGCTACCCTGAACACTGAGGTGTTTTGATTTTTGTTTGTTTTACATTTATGTTTGGGGGGTGGGGTGGCGGTGGCGGTGGCGGTGGCGGTGGCGGTGGTGAAACGCATGCCATTGCATGACACAATGAGCCAGTGTCAGTCAGAGGGAAACTTTGGGGAATCAGTTCTCTCCTCTCTACCACATGGGTCTTAGATGTGGAACACAAATCATCGGCTTGCCTTGACTCACTGAGCCATCTCGGTACCTACACAAGAAATACTTCCACCACAGGACAGAACATGGTAAGTTGTGTTAGCCAAGACTTCTGTAGATCACTTGAGATATCTCCAACTTGGTATTGGTGATGGTGGTGGTGTGACTGATTTGAGTAGAGGGGAGAGGGACGTTACTAAGCCCGAACTCTTGGGACTAAGGAGGCTTGTAAACACAATCTGGGAAACCCAACCCATTATCTATAGACTATAGGCTTATGTGAGCTTGTGGTGTGTGTATGGGTGTGAAATGCTTGATGCTAGACATAGTAAAAACTCCTCCTCAGGGGGCTGAAGAGATGCCTCAGCAGTTAAGAGCATTTGTTTTTGTAGAGGGACCAGGGTTCAATTCCTAGCACCCACAAGGTGACTCACAACCACCTATAACTTCAATTCTAGGGAATCTGATTCTTTCCTATGATCTCTGAGGAGACCAGGTATGCACATGGTACACATATATTCAAGAAGGCAAAACACTCAGACACATAAAAACAAATAAGTCTTAAAAAAAACAAATTGAAACAAAATTAAACAAACAAACAAACAAACAAACAAAAAAATCAAAACCATACCTTCCATAGGCCAATGAGAGTGGATAAAGGTACTAGTCAACCAAACCTTATGACCTGAGTTTGATCCCACTCACTGGAAGGAGAAAATTGGTTCCCACAAGTTGTCCACTGACTTCCACATTTGCACTCTCATACATAAAGTAAATGTGTAATAAATGTTTGTGTGTGTGTGTGTGTTTAAACTAAACTAAAGGGATGGAGAGATGGCTCAGCCGTTAAAGGCTAGGCTCACAACCAAAAATATAAGAGTTCGGTTCCCAGCACCCACGGCTATCTCTCCAGCCACAAAAAAAACAAACAAAAACAAAAACAAACAAACAAACAAAAACTAAACTAAAACCCTCCCTTTTGCAGGGTGTACTGGCTAGTTTTGTGTGTCAACTTGACACAAGCTGGAGTTATCACAGAGAAAGGAGCGTCAGTTGAGAAAATGCCTCCATGAGATCCAGCGGTAAGGCATTTTCTCAATTAGTGATCAAGGGGGGAGGGCCCCTTGTGAGTGGTACCATCCCTGGGCTGGTAATCTTGGGCTCTATAAGAAAGCCAGCTGAGCAAGCCAGGAGAGGCAAGCAAGCAAGCCAGTAAGGAACACCCCTCCATGGCCTCTGCATCAGCTCCTGATTCCTGACCTGCTTGAGTTCCAATCCTGACTTCCTTGGTGATAAACAGCAGCATGGAAGTGTAAGCTAAATAAACCCTTCCCTCTCCAACTTGCATCTTGGTCATGATGTTTGTGCAGGAATAGAAACCCTGACTAAGACACAGGGCATAAAATGACAGAGGGTCTGTTTCTGTGTCACTTCCCAGATATGCAAAGTGAGCACACAGCTCTTCGCCTACCCATCCCTACCTTGCTCCCCACCCCCACTTCGGCAAAGCACGAAGCAAGCGCCCAGGTCCCCTCTCCAGCTCCTCCCTCCGCTGTAGGACACGAAGCTGGCTGTAGTGAGCGCCTGGACCCCTTCGGACCCCTCCTTTCGCGAAGTTCCTGGCTTCCTCTCTAGAGCTAGGTCTATAAGCCTCTTCAGTCCTCCTGGAAGGTGATCAGAAGCAGCCGCGGGGAAGAGACAAGCAGCCGCAGCCGCCACTAGGCCCCGCCCAGCAGCAGCAGAGCAGGGCCGCACCCGGGACCGCGGCACAGTCGGGTGAGTGAGTGCAGCCAGGAGGGAGGGAACCTGGTGTCCCGGGTCTCCGCCCTGCCCAGGGGGCCAGCATTGCGACCTTTAGGAGAGACCTAAAGGTCCCTGCAGCATTGTGACCTTCAGCTTCTTTCTCATTTGGCTCAGTCGAGTCCTTTCAGGCCTTCAAATCCGACCTTTTTATTTTTTTAAAAGCCCAACCCTGCATCTCTTTCCTGCTTTTGCCCCTCTCCTCCCGGTACAACGGGGTCCACCGAATCCTTCCCATATGGTAGAACCTAGAATCCAGAGCTCCGGGCTCTAACCCCGTGCTCATAAAGATTCTGAGTCCCTCCCTTTGTCCTGAAGGTAGGAATTCAGGCCAAAAAATATTGCGCCCTTCTAGACCCAGGCGGTTCGGCAACCAACCAACCACGTATGTTTTGAAAAATGTCTGAACGCTCAGAAATCTGGGACCATCCCCCCAAATTTCCAGGAATTTAGATACTACCCATCATCCTTTCGCTCCTCCCGGCTATGATATTCTGAGACGTGGCTCAGCAGTTCTCAGGCCGAGATTACAGAGTAATTGGAGATGTGGTCTACGCAGACCCCTAAACACAGGAATCTAGTCTTTGTTCCTTGGGGGTGGGGCCTCACTAGTCAAGGTAGCTTGCTCAGAACTCCTAAAAGCTCAAGGCCTGGTACCCTAAATTCCTAAATTCTTCTTCAGGTAGACAAGACCCTAGCGCAGACTCCATTAAACAAAGGTCTGGCTGGGTCCCAAACTGCTGGGACCTGGGATGTGTAAGATTTCCTTTTTTCTGGTCAGCGTGGGGGAACTGATAGACAAGGACGTGGGGCAGAGAGCGGGAGAACTGAATGAAAGGTAAGACTAGGCATGGGGACACGGTTTAGTGTGGGGGGGGTGTTTCTAAAACAAACCATAAACATGTACGTTTCTATGGCAACAGCATTCTCCGGTCTACCCTGGAGATTTCTTTCTCGAGTTATGTCAGGGAGTATAGCCCCCGGGAGCCCCCACGCCTCCAGCTGCTGTGTCTTCCTGTTTTGTCTCCATGGCAACGGTGACCTCAACCCTGCACCCCCTCACTGGTAGGGCTGGAGATCCTGGACACTAGTCTTCTGGGGGGCGTGGTGTGACATTAGCCCCGCCTTCGGGGCCTACCAGGGATAGCCTGAATGAAGGGAAAGTCCCTTTTCACCGCCCTAGCCAGGCCCAAACCCCGCCCTCAACCCCTCCCTCGCGCCCTCCTCTGCTGGCCAGCTCCACCCAGCCCTAAGACCCTTTTGGTCTGCAGCTGTCGTCCTTGTTTGTGCTGCAGATGCCGCTGGCTGGAGAGGTGAGGCTTCAGGGATCCTGAAGGGAAGGAATAGTGGTTCAGGATCCTTGAGTCTAGAAAGAGGAGTGGGCACGGATTCAGGTGTCTGGATCCCTAGAAACACTGCAGTTGGGCCAGGACTCAAGCTCTGGAACTGAATATCTGAGCTCATACAGGTCATACATGGGAAAGAGAAAGGGCTGGGGAGTGGGCATGTGGGTCTGAGGAAGGACGGTGGTACTTGGACCCCTGAGGCTGAGAGAGGTAGGATGGGATCTAGACTCCTAGGTCTGACCAAAAAGTCTTGGGATCTGGATTTAAGATGGGTCTTGGGGGAGAAGGACTGAATTCAGACCTCAATCTGGAGGAAGTTGGAGGTTTGAATTTGTTCTGAGGGAGAAGGTACTGGGGTCTGAATTTGAACGGAAGAAGGGAGGGGTTGGGATCTCGACTCTTGGTTTGAGGACTTGGAAAGATGGAGTCTAGATCCCTGACCGAGAAGATGAAGCTCCTGGATGCTTGTACCTGGTGCCTGGAAGTAGTCAGGAGGGGGAAAGTATCTGTTCTGACCCTCCTTCCAGAAGCCTGCAACCCGCACTAGAGTGTGTGTGTGTGTGGGGGCGGGGTAGCTAGGAGGCTTTGAAGGCTTAAGGCTGAGCCCACCACTGGTGAGAGGCGTGGCCTGGAGTCTGATCAGGGCTGTGCCCAGCCTGTGGAGTGATGGATGACCTCAGGAGTGTGGCATGGGGAAGGGTAGCAGGGGTGCTGGGTGTGGTCCCAAGAGTGGAACTAGACCTAGGAGGAAGCTCTGGGGCGTTTCCTCACCCTGCTTAAGTCTTTAGCTGAGCATTCCTGAGCTATGACCTCAAATGGTGCTGGAGGCCCCTGAACCACCAGTTCCGTTACCTCTCCTAAGGTCTTCCTTTCTATTCCTCCTTTCCTAGCTTTTCTCCTGGATAGAAGGATTTATGCTCTTCCCTCTTCCTTCTAGTGTCTGGTGGGACAGGAACCACCCGCCCTTTGCCCTTTTTTTTTTAAAAGACAGGCTCTATGTATAGCCTTTGTAGTCCTGGGACCTGAACTCAGAGATCCTTCTGCCTTTTCCTCCTAAATGCTGGGATAAAAGGCGATCTGTTGCCCACTTATTGTAGGGGGGGGGGTGTCAGACTAGGCCTGACTTCCCCGAAACCGATCCGGGTGGGAGCTAGAGGTTTCTGCCTTTCTTTTTTTTGTTGTTGTTGTTGTTGGTTTTTTTTTTTTTTCCTCTGTATAATTTTTTTCTTTGTTTTAGTTTTTCGAGAGACAGGGTTTCTCTGTATTGCCCTGGCTGTCCTGGAACTCACTCTGTAGACCAGGCTGGCCTCAGAAATCCGCCTGTCTCTGCCTCCCAAGTGCTGGGATTAAAGGCATGCGCCAACACTGCCTGGCGGTTTCTGCCTTTCTGTCTCAACTCCCAAGTGCCCTGGAGGCTTCTAGTTCCCAGGGAGAATTCCTACTGGGGCAGGAGTTCTAGCCTGGAGCCAAGGAAGAGATGTGTCTTCCAGCTCAGTCCAGTTTAAGGAGTTTTAAAGGAGTCCACACTGGTAATACTCAGGAGGGTCTCATTCCCCTAATCCCATTCCCACCCATAAGGGGTTGAACCCAGTACCTCACACATGCTAGTCAAATACCCTACCTACCTCACCACCACCAGCTTCCCTTTCTCCCATCCCCATCTCTTGGTGGCCTTGAACAACCCCCCCCCCTTGAATTTCCTTTTTGTTTGTTTGTTTGGTTTTCCGAAACAGGGTTTCTCTGTGTAGCCCTGGCTGTCCTGGAACTCACTCTGTAGACCAGGCTGGCCTCGAACTCAGAAATCCAAGGCCTTGAATTTCCAATCCTGCCTCAACTGGTGTTTTGCAAACGCTGTTCTGCACTCCCAGGCCAGCCTTTCCTCATTCTGGAGGGATTCAGAATTCAAAAACAATTTTTTTTCCCTTAATCCCAGCACTCAGGAGACAGAGGCGCACAGATCTCTGTGAACTCAAGGTCAGTCTGGTCTACATAGCAAGTTCCAGGCCAGCGAGACTTATATAGCAAATATTTATCTTAAAATAGATTTTTGAAAAAAAAAATTGCAGTGGGTGAGGGACGCATGTACCGCAGGACACGGAAAGAGGTCAGAGGACAACTTGTGGGAGTCGTTCTGTCTAGCTCCAAACTCAACACTTTTCAAGGGATCATAAATCCTCTCCCCCTCCTTCCCCCCTCCCTCCTTCTCCCCCCCCCTCCACTCTCGCGTTCTCTTTGGCTGGGGTCTTGGCACCACCTTCTGGTCCCTCTCACTCCCTCTCCCCCCCCTTACCCCCTCCACTCTCGCTCTCTCGTTGGCTGGGGTCTTGGCACCACCTCCTGGTCCCTGCCACATTGCCGTGGCTGAGGCAACTTATAGCCCTTATAAGGAGCCGAGACTCGGGGCCAGGCTGGGCCTCCCGCCTCTACCACCACCGCCCAGGGATCTCCCTCTGCAGACTGCTAGGTTAACATCATTCAGCCCCTCGTGTGCCGGAGGGCGGGCCCTTTGTCCACATTTGCTTCCACCCCACCCACGCAGCAAGTTCTCGGGAGAGGAAGGAGAGGGGCGGCGCTTCCTTGGGGCAACCTCTGGGACCTCGCCTCGGGGCTGTCCGCCAAGTATTGCGTTTCCACCTACACGTCCCAGCTGTGGAGTCTAGGGCTCCGGGGTCAGAGTGCTGCGAGGGAGGACTGTCTGAATTCTGCTGTCTCTCTCTTCCTCCAGGGCTTCTGATCAGCCTTTCCCAGGTGTGCAACCCTATCCGCCTTCGCAGTCGGAACTTTCTCCCTCCCGTCCTCTGTTCAGGCAGCAGGTGAGTGTGCTCCGAGCCCTAATTCCTAGCTCTTGAGGGTGGAGCACCTGAGGTCTGGACTTACAGTTCTGAGGGTCAAGGACTTGGGGTGTGGGGCTGGTGTCCAACTTTAAGGGAAGAGGACTGGAGTTTTAGACTGGGAGTCTAAGAGTGGGAGGGTTTAGAGCCCTGCTCTGAGTTCGATGGAGGTGCGCCGGGGACCTGGACCCCTCGGTTTAGGAGCAGAGCGCCTGGAAACTGGACTGAGTCTATGGTAGGAGATTTGGGGATAACTGATTAACAAGTCAGGAATACTGAATTGGATTTACAGGAGGAGAGGAAGGACTAGTGCCTGGATCTCTGGATATGAGAAAGAGGGGAATGAATGGTGCCTAGATTCTTAGATCCTGAGAGACAGAGGACCTGGGAGGGTTCCAAAGGATAGAATCAGAAGCATCCATGTGTCTAAGAAGTTGTATCCAGAAGCTGGCTCCTGTGTACTTTGGGAGCTGTTCTGGGACAATGTGAGCTTCCAGAGGTTAAAGCATGCCCTTCTGTCTTTCCATGGGCTCGAGCTTAGCATGACTTTTCCTGGGGGGAAAGTTATAAATAACTTTATGCTCATCTCAGAGCACAGAATGACGGACTGCTGCACGGTGGTGGCAGGCACCTTTAATTCCAGCACTCTGAAGGCAGAGGCAGGCAGATCTCTATGAGTTCGAGGCCAGCCTGGTCTGCATAGTGAGTTCCAGGACAGCCACAACAAAACAAACAAAAAAAGATGCTAGATCAAAGAAATCGAAGTTAACCCAAAGGCATCTTGGTAAGCCAGTGAGTTGACTGGAGGGGCATAGGTATCACCCTTTTGGTGATGGGTGATGGCTCATGGGGCACTGGGCAGAAAAGCCTTCCTGTCTTCTCTTAATTGCTTGCTGTTTATATATTATTTCAGCTTTGGGAGGGACCTCATAGCCCAGCCTTGTAACTTTCTGAGTATGTTTCCTGAGCCTTGGAAGTTCTGTGGTTTTTCTAACATGTAATTATCGTGCGTGTGCAATTACTGTGTGTGCGCGTGTGTGTATGTGTACACCCCATAGCAAGGGTATGGAGGACAGAGGACAATTTGCAGAATTCGGTTCTATCCACCATGTGGGTCTTGGGGATTGAACTCAGCGTCTCATGCTCTGTTGTTGTAAGTTTCTTTACCCACTGAGCCATCTAGTTGGCCCCAAGTCTCAATAGCTTTTGAGTTATTTGAGCCTCTCCCCTCCCTCCAGCAGCTGATGGCTCAATTCCAAAGAAATAACTACAGAACTGACAATAGTAATAAGAAAAGTGGATCTGGAAACCAACTTCTCATATCTCTAGGGCCATCAGTTGAGAGGTCAGACAGTTAGCATCCTGAGGAGGTCTCTGACATCTGGTCCTGGTGCTGAGCCTCTAGGACAAGGAGACAAGCTGTGATTTGCAGTGTTTTAAAAAAAAAAAAAAAAAAAAAAAGATGTTAGTCCTTCTACTCCCATCTCATGTCTGGGTCACATGGTACACTAGAAGGCTGAGAGGCCTGTCCTGAGGTCCAGCCCTACACGACTGACCTGGAAAACCAGAGATTTCAGTGGAGGGAGCTGGGCCACCCAGTGAGAATGGAGGGAGTTAAATTTTCCTGAACTTGAGGTACCTGTTAGCCAAGTCCCTGGAGGAAGGGATAAGCTCAGATAGGAAAGCGGAAACTGAGCTGTCTGGGATTTTCCAGGTCTGA
This sequence comes from Uromys caudimaculatus, assembly GCA_028551405.1. Classification (NCBI taxonomy): domain Eukaryota; kingdom Metazoa; phylum Chordata; class Mammalia; order Rodentia; family Muridae; genus Uromys; species Uromys caudimaculatus. Next base: position 7,500,340 of record CM052717.1, on the reverse strand, counting down.
GGTAGAATGGGGGGATGGGTGAGACTTGAAGGGAGGGGAGAGAGAAAGCCAGAGGTCTCCGGGACAGGAGTGAGAAGGATATAGGTCCTGTGCTCTGGTCAGATGTGGGAGGCAGAATGGAAGTTGGAATATTGGATGGGTAGGGGCTGCTAATGTCTAGGCTCTTACATAAAGGAATCTTTCACAGGGCATGAAGTAGGAAGTTGGCTCTGGAGAAGTTAGAGATAACCGACTTACAGTGGGTGAAAGGGGGGACTTTGTTCTCTGGGCCTGGGGTAAAAATCCCTAGATCGGACACAGGAGGAAGTGAAGCCCAGGCTGGACCTTAGACCATAACTTTTGTTGCTGGGTGGTTTTGTTGTTGTTTGTTTGTTTATTACAAAACAGGGTTTTTCTGAGGAGCCTTGGCCATCCTGGAACTCACTATGTAGACCAGGCTGGTTTGTTTGTTTGTTTGGTTGGTTGGTTTTTCGAGACAGGGTTTCTCTGTGTAGCCCTGGCTGTCCTAGAACTCACTCTGTAGACCAGGCTGGCCACGAACTCAGAAATCCACCTGTCTCTGCCTCCCAAGTGCTGGGATTAAAGGCGTGCGCCACCACTGCCTGACTGTTTTGTTTGTTTTAAAGGCAGAATCTCATTCTATAGCCCAAGCTAGCCTGGACTTTATTACAGAACCCAGGCTGGCCTCCATCTCACAGTCATCTTCCTACTTTAGCCTCCCAGATGCTAAGGTCACGGGTGTGCGCGTCTCCACTTGGTTTGCACAGTGCAGGGTTCAGATCCAACTGAGCCACATCTCCAAGACCACAGTTGTAGGTGTATGTTTAGGGTGAGCCTGTCTGTGCTCACGTGGAGGAGGTCAGAAGTGGGTTTTTTCCTCCTACCAGGTATGTCCCAGGGATCCAGCTCTGGTTTTCTATCATGGCAACACATACTTCAGTGGATAGGATGCTAAATCCCTGGGGAAGGGAAGAAGCGAGAAGTATTGCTTTGGGTGTCTGGATTCTGAGTTTCCTCATGGGTAGGGCTAGCATGAGCCTAGAACCTAGATGACCAATTCGTTTTTATAGTTTATAGACAAGTTGCATATATTCAGACATAGCCCTTTCAGAATTCCAAGTAATTCGTTTCAAAGCGGATGAGGGCTGGGTACCTAGGTTCCTCAGTATCTGAGACTTACCCAAATGCTGTTCTTTTTCTCAGCCATGCCGGTAACGGTGACCCGAACAACCATCACGACTACAACGTCCTCCTCCACCACTGTGGGGTCCGCTCGGGCGCTGACCCAGCCCCTGGGCCTCCTCCGCCTCCTGCAGCTGGTATCCACCTGTGTGGCTTTCTCGCTGGTGGCCAGTGTGGGTGCTTGGACAGGGCCCATGGGTAACTGGGCCATGTTCACCTGGTGTTTCTGCTTTGCTGTTACCCTCATCATCCTGATTGTGGAGTTAGCTGGACTCCAGGCCCGCTTCCCTCTGTCATGGCGAAACTTCCCCATCACCTTTGCCTGCTACGCGGCCCTCTTCTGCCTGTCATCTTCCATCATCTATCCCACCACCTATGTGCAGTTCCTGCCTCACGGACGTTCCCGGGACCACGCCATCGCTGCCACCACCTTCTCCTGTGTTGCCTGTTTGGCTTATGCCACTGAAGTGGCCTGGACCCGTGCAAGGCCTGGTGAGATCACTGGCTACATGGCTACCGTGCCAGGGCTGCTCAAAGTTTTTGAGACCTTTGTGGCCTGTGTCATCTTTGCCTTCATCAGCGAGCCGGCCCTGTACCAGGAGAAGCCGGCCCTGGAGTGGTGTGTGGCAGTCTATGCCATCTGCTTCATCCTAGCAGGGGTGACCATCCTGCTCAACCTGGGGGATTGTACCAACATGTTACCCATCCCTTTCCCTACCTTCCTGTCGGGCCTGGCCTTACTGTCTGTCCTCTTTTACGCCACTGCCATCGTCCTCTGGCCCCTCTACCAATTTGATCAGAGGTATCACGGCTATCCCCGCCGTTCACTGGATCCGAGCTGCACCTACACTTTTTTGCAACCCCACACGGTGTGTTTCTGGGACCGACGACTGGCGGTGTCCATCCTGACAGGTATCAACCTGCTGGCGTATGTGTGTGATCTGGTGTACTCCACCCGTCTGGTGTTCGTTAAGGTCTAAGATTGACAAGGGGCTCCCTTCCTCGTCTCTCCCTGCAACCACTTCGACCTGATTACCAGGTTCTTGGTACCGTCCTGCTTTCTCCTTGTCTCCCTCCTATTTCCTCTTCCCTGTTGGACATACATATTCTTCTTATTCCCCGTTTTCGTTTCTACCCTTTCTTACCTTTCCTCTTCCCGGCATGCCTGTCTTACCCTTGTCTCTTTCATTTTTCTATCGCTATAGTCTTCCCTGTGGGTTTTATCGCCTGCCTGTTTTTTGGGGAGCCCTCAGAAGTCTTGCTTTCTCTCCCTCACCCCTCAAAGGTGCTGGCCCCACACATCCCACACTCCTTCGCAGTTCTTCACCCCATGGGCCTCTTTACGGCCTCATTGCCAAAGCATGCCTGCCTGCCTGCCTTAGCTGTGCCTTAGTCAGTGTGTGTGTGTGTGTGTGTGTGTGTGTGTGTGTGTGTGTGTGTGTGTGTGTGTATTGTTAAGGGGATTGGGAAGCAGGCCATATAGTGAGCCTCTCTAAGTTCAAACCAAACCAAACAATATCCTGGAGGGCATCAGTTCCCAGTGGCCAGGAGTGGTCATTACGCACAGAGTCTCTGCTCCTACCTGTCCCTCGGCTTTCAATTAAATTGGCTCTAGATTTTTTTACCAGGCTTACTGAAAGCCCACTACCTAGAGACTACTGTAGATGACACCTTTTCCTAAATTATTCTCTGTGCTATCCAAACAAATAAACCCACCAAAAATATCCACATGGTCTCCCTCTCTCTCTCTTGGGGTTTTTTGAGACAGGGTTTCTCTGTGTAGCCATGGCTGCCCTGAACTCTGTAGACCAGGCTGCTCTCTCAAGATATCTGCCTGCTTATTACTCCCTAGTGCTGGGATTAAAGGTGTGTGCCACCACTGCCCAGCAACCCGCATGGTCTTAAAGACAACTCTGAAGTATTTCTGAGGGGCAGTAATGGCGGCTCTCTTATCTCAGTGTTAAAAATAACGAGATCTGCTTTAGCAGGGATGAGAAAAGAAATGGCCTCTGCTGGCCTTAAAGGCATTATGAGCCTCTTTTCCTTTTCTGAACACGAAGACAAAAACAAACAACTAAGAAGCTCTTTTGTTTTATTTATTTATTTTTTAAATAGCTTTGGAGATGTTCTTAATGTAGCCCAAGCTGGTCTCAAACTTAACTGTGTAGCTGAGGCTACCACTGAACCCTTGTTTTTCTGTCTCCACTTTCTGGGTGCTGAGATTACAGATGTGCCACCATGCCCCAGTTGTGTAGCCCCATTTAAGAGAGAAGTTTTTTTTTTTTTTTTTTTTTGGTTTTTCGAGACAGGGTTTCTCTGTGTAGCCCTAGCTGTCCTGGAACTCACTCTGTAGACCAGGCTGGCCTCGAACTCAGAAATCCACCTGCTTCTGCCTCCCAAGTGCTGGGGTTAAAGGCATGCGCCACTACGGCCCGGCTTGGAGAGGTTTCTTTTTTTTTATTTATTTTTTTATTTTTTATTTTTATTTTATTTTTATTTTTTATTTTTTGATACTTTATTTACATTTCCGATGATTCCCCTTTTCTTTGGAAACCCCGTGTCCCCTCCCCCTCCCCGCCTCTGTGAGGGTATTCCTCCTCCCACCTACCCGCCCACCCATTCCCATATTCCCACCTCGACATTCCCTTTTACTGGGGCCACTAGCACCCTCAGGCCCAAAGTCCTTTGGAGAGGTTTCTTAAACATCTTTTCTTGGGGCTAGGGGATGGGTTTGGGGTTATCAGATTGAAATGGCTTGTGTGTGCTGTACTTGAACCCAGGTCCTCGTGTGCTAGTCGCTTCTGCTGCTGCTCTCTGCTTCTCTGGACTCACATGCATTACTTGGTATATATATATATATAAATGTATAAATATATATTTTATTTTTTTTAATTTTCTGGAGCTTTGGGTTTCTGTAGCTCCTACTGTCATTCATCCTTTCCCACCCCTCACATCCATAATGTTCTTTTTTTTTTAAAAAAAAAAAAATCTCGATATAAAGATAACAGGAAGACTCATGCTTTCTTTATCTTGGGTGGGTGGGGAGGAAAGAAGGACTTGGAGGGGTAAGACTCAGATTCTTCAGTTGGATGACAGAAGGGGGTGGGACTAAGACAACCTTGGCCTCATCAGAAAACAGTGGCAGAGTCTGGGTCCCTCCCCCTATTTTTAAAAATAATTTATTTCAATGTACATTGCTGATTTGCCTGCATGCATGTCTGTGTGAGGGTGTTGGGTCCCCTGGAACAGGAGTTACAGACAGTTGTGAACTGCCATGTGGATGCTGGGAATTGAACCCAGGTCCTCTGGAAGAGAACCACAGAGCCATCTCTCCAGACTCCCCCCATCCCCTACCCCCACCCCCGCCCCCGCCCCTTTAAGCCGGTCTCCTGTAGACTAGGCTGGCCGCTAACTCAGTATGTAGCTAAGTCCCACCTCCTTCAGCATAGCCACCACACCCAGTTTATGCAGTTTGGAGGACCGCACCCAGAGGTCTGGAGATGCCAACTGAGCTAAAGACCATAGTCCAATAGTCTTAATTCAAGGAGTGGGAGCCTGCAGTGCTCAGGGGTTGGTTAAAAGCATGTGCTTTGGCAGTGTGAGAACCAAGGTTCAGGTCTCAGTATCCAAGACACAAGCTGAATATCCCCTCAGATGCCTGCAACACACCCCCATGGCACAGAGGGTCCCTGGCTTGCTGGCTTCCTGCCTTAGACAAACAGGCAGTGAAGGAAGTGACAGATGGCACCATTTTCTGGCCTCCATGACTACATTCACACGAACATACATTATAATCTTAAAAAGAAAAAGGAACTAGGAAAGCCGTGAATGCGATTTCTCCCCTGGAGAGTCCCATGAGTACTTGAGAAATACAAGGCTGTGGCTTGGCAAGTGGCTTAGAGGGAAAGTACTTGCTTAGCATGTACAGAGGCCCTGGCAGGCCTGTCCCCAGCAACACACACAGATTCAGGGAGAAAATACCCCGATGGCAATTCAGAAATCCAGTGGCCTGGGGCTGGAGAGGTGATTTTGCAATTAAAAAAATGCTTGAGTCTGTTCGTAGCACCCACATCAGCAGCTCACAACTTCAGTTTCAAGAGAGATAGCTCAGGTTAGAACACTGATCCCTTTGGCCTCCATGACCACACACACACACACAAATAAGTATTTTTTTTTAAGTTTATTTATTATATATGAGTACACCATTGCCTGGATATTGTATTTTAAGACTTATTTGTGGGGCTGGAGAGATGGCTCAGCGGTTAAGAGCACTGACTACTCTTCCAAAGGTCCTGAGTTCAAATCCCAGCAACCACATGGTGGCTCACGACCATCCGTAATGGGATCTGATGCCCTCTTCTGGTGTGTCTGAACACAGCTACAGTGTACTTACATATAATAAATAAATAAATCTTAAAAAAAAAACACAATGTCCAAGCCAGGTATGGTTGGCCTTGCCTTTAATCCCAGCACTTGGGAGGCAGAGACAGGTGGATCTCTGTGAGTTCAAGGCTGGCCTGGTCTATAGAGTGAGCTCCAGGACAGCTAGAGCTATACATGAAACCCTGTCTCAAAAACAACCTAAAACCATGTATGGTTTTGCACATATATGCAACAGGTTTTTCAAAAATGCACTCATTTCCCCATGTTTCCCAGCACAGCCTCTTGACAATTCATGGAAAATACTGTTCTTTCTCCTAAGTACCATTCATATCTATCTGCCTGTGACTAGCCTGGGTCCAGCTCACCTGTGCTCCAGAGGGACCTACTATATCTAGGTCAGATCTGGCCCTTCCCTGTTGAAATCCACTGAATAAGATTATAAATATGTAAACACACACACACACACACACACACACACACACACACACACACACGCATGCATGCATTCGCGCACGCGCACACAGTAATTTAAGGATCGCGCAATTTCTTTTTGCACCTGTGCCCACACAAAAGCAACTTGGAAAACATTACAAAGTTTGGAAGTGAATGAAAAAAAAAATAGGAAAGGACTCGACTGCTCCTAGGTATGGAGAAGGTTTATTGTAGATAAAAGGGAGGGCATAGCCAGAGGCAGGGACATCTAGGAGAGTCCAGAGTGACTCTGAGGAGAGCATAGGAGAGGGGAAGCTAGGTGACGAAGAGGTCAGGAGGGCAAAGGGTAGACAAAAAGGGCCTGGTAACCAAAATGCCTAGGTTATATAGGGGAGAGCAACTGGAGGGAGGGCAGCCCAGCCATACTTCCTAACTGGTAGGGACTGAGGGATGCTGGGAGAACCTGGCAGCCAGTCCGCTTTGATATGTTAAATAGGCGCCTCCGCCATTTGCCCCAGGTTTGAAACCTAATAGGAAGTACTTGGGAGAAGAGCCAGCGAGGATACACACTCGGGGCGAGAAGTCTTATTTCTTCAGTACCCACCAAGAGGTATCTACATCAGTTCCTCTTCTCAGGAGGGCATCACATCCACTCCTTCCCGTACCCGGTTCAAGAATGCTTTCTGGAAGATACTAGAAAGAACAGCTGGAGGGTTGTGGTGTGGATCAGTTGGTAGAGTGCTTGCCGAGCAAACACGAGATCCCGGGGTCAATCCCCAGCACCTGAACACCCCTCCCCCCATCCCACGGGTGTTATCTGCCTATAAACCCAGTTCTTGGGGAAGTGAAGGCAGGAAGCTCATACGTTGGTTATCTTCCGATTACTTAACAAGTTTGAAACCAGCCAGAAATACATTTATTTATCAGACAGATATCGTGTATTCCTGGCTGGTCTGGAACTTGCTATGTAGATCAGGCTAGCATCAAACTAGGAAATCCTCCTGCCTCTGTCTGGGATTAAAGGTGTGCAAGCCCTTATTTTAAAAAACAAAATAGAATTGTATCATCCAGTGATCTGCTGTATTAACTCGGAAAAACAACACAGGAAGAAGTTGTGCTCCTAGTGCCCTCCACCCGTCGCCCCAGGTAATCAGACATCTACAGGCTTGCAGGGTGGTCAGGAAACTGCCTTCAGATAATGGTGTTTGAGGGTTAACGCTATTTCCTTCACCTCCCCTGCACTTTATAGAATTCCGACTCCACAGCGATCTCAGCAAAAAACGCAAAGAAGATGTAGTGCTGAACAGACACAAGCGCCACCTCAGCGGCCAGCCTGACGCGCATTGCACGCTGGGAGGAGTAGTTCTCCTTTGCGTCCCAAGAATAGCGTACACGAGGGCCCCAACTATAAATCCCAGAATGCACTGAGCTCGACAGCCTCTGGCGGGCCAGGACTCCCCAGAACGGCTTCCTGACAGAATGGACCCATAGGAGGGCTGGAACCGCGAGAAAGACGCATCGTGGGGCGTGACCTGGGGGGAGGAACTCAAGAGAGGAAACTTAGGCGTGTGCATAGGAAATCCCAGGGTGAGACTGAGTTGGGAGAACCCCCCAGGTGGAGAGTCACAGGGAAACACGAGAGACACCCAAGACAGTCATAGGGAGATTCAGAGTCAAGAAAGACATTCAGGTATCGTCATAGGGAGATACGGAGGGGACAGGCCCTCAGAGATGGAGAGTTACAAGGAGACATGGATAAAGGAGAGACCTCCAGAAATGGAGAGCCGTAGGGAGAGACACAGTGGAGAAAACCCCCGAGACGGTGTCACGGGGAGGCAGAGGAGGCAGAGACGACTAAGAGGAGACAGTCACAGGGAGTCACCGAGGAGAGTCGAGATTCACCCGAAGACAGTCCCAAGGAGACACCGACAAGGGTCGATATTCTCCCAGAGACAGTCATAGGGAGACAAGGAAGGAAAAGAGACCACTAGAGACAGAATCGCAAGGAATGGGGATGGACCCGCAGGGATAAAGAGGGTCACAGGGCCAAAAGGAAAAACCCTGAATGGGTCAGAGAGAAAAGGACAGAAGGGACAAGGCGACTATTCAGAGAGAGCACCCCCTAGCGACAGAAAGGGAGGAATACAGAAGCAGGGAGTGACGGACATCGGGAAACGCAGAACTTAACCGGCAAAGGTGAACACAGATTAGCGAAGACCGGGAAAGGCTGGAAGATGGAAACGAAAAAATTTCCAGTACACTATGTGGGGCATGAGTAGAGACGAGAGCAAGAAAAGGAAAGAACCAGGAGGGGGAAATGTAGAGAGTAAACAGGAGAGGAAAGAGAGGAAAAGAGACCAGAGTAAGAAGGCAGAGAGGAGAGACACACCCAGAGGGAGGCATAGCACCAAGCCCAGAGGCTCTAAGAGCGAGCGATACAGAGCTTGAAGCATTACGAAGAATGAGACACTAGCCTCCGTGTTCATCAGAAAGTCCTCAGCACTGAAGACAAAGTTTCTTGATTAAAAGAGTAATTTGCCCAGAGACACACAGGTCTACCCCAGATTCTAGATCCTGACAAGACCCACCCATGCGGCTAAGTGGGGGAGGAAGATGGGTGTGGGGGCCAAGATGACAGACTGGAATGTGTTTGGGAGAAAGGGGGTGGACAAGGCTTGGAGGACGTCCCCTCCTTGCATAGAGCCTGCGGAACGAGAGTGTGCACGTGGAGAGGAGGAGGGAGGGGCATCTGTCGGGGATTCGCGGGTGGGGGGTGGGGGAGCGCCTTTAAACCGAAACCCCGCCCCTTGGTCGTCATGGCAACGCCTTCCCCCACCCCCGACTTCTACATTTCAGCAGGTGCCGGGAGTGGAGCTCCCGCCGCCGCCCGTGCCTGCGGCTCCTAGATGCCCCAGCCTTCTGCTCTGACCCCACCCGCCTTCTCCCCCATCGGTGCAGCCGGTGCCGGGGTGCTGCTTTCTGCCCTGCGCTGTGCACCGTTAGGTGCCTTGCCCCTGTCCTTCCTATCTCAGAGTCTGCGGAGTCCCCCTATCGCCGTCCACCTGTTTCCTCAGAAAAAGGGCCAGCTCGTGATCCCTGCTGCATTCCTGGGGCCATGGCGGGTCTGGGCCCTGGCGGAGGCGACTCAGAGGGGGGACCCCGACCCCTGTTTTGCAGAAAGGGGGCGCTGAGGCAGAAGGTGGTCCACGAGGTGAAGAGCCACAAGTTCACCGCTCGTTTCTTCAAGCAGCCAACCTTCTGCAGTCACTGTACCGACTTCATCTGGTGAGGGAAGTGGGCTGGGGGAGAGGGCTGGAGAAGCAGGGGACTTGGGAACAGTCATGTCACACTGGCCCCCAAGCGATTGAGCAGAGAGGGGCTGTAGCTCCCACTCCTGGGCTTAATGCCGGGGGGGAGGGGTTGGGAGTCTGGGTTCCTGGGTCTGAAGGAGGAGGGGCCAGGAGCTAGATTCCAGGGTCCAAGGGAAAAAGAGCTGGAACTAGAAATTTTGGGTTCCCGGAGAAGGCAACTGGGACTCAGACATCTGGGTGAGACTGGGAAACTGCAAACCTATATCTTGCAAGGTGGGAGGGCCCGGGTACCCCTCTTTGCACTGACCTTAGATCTTTGACTCTTCCAGGGGCATTGGAAAGCAGGGCCTGCAATGTCAAGGTAAGAGCGGGGATCTGGACTTCTGGGACCCCTGAGGGTGGAGGCTGGGGCCTCACAGCTGAGGCGGCTGACACACGTGTTCTATGGTCCCCAGAGAGGCGCGGGGGAGCACTGGGCGGGGGGTGTGGCAGAGACACAGCCTGTGGTGGGGAGCAAACTCGGATGGCAGGGCCACCGCGGAGGTGGTGCTGGGGGCCCCTCCCTCGGCCGGCTCCAGGTGGGGACAGATATTTGGAGAATCTGTTTCCATGGGAACAGGGAGATTTGGAAAAGGGGAGCTGAAGGGGGGAAGGGGCTCAGAGATGCAAAGTCAGAGCCCCCCCCCAGACTGCCGTTGCTATGACAACACCATTCATCCTAAAGCAGGGGCAGGCCGGGTGGGGTCACTAATGGGCGGGTGGGGGCCGGGCAAGGGGGGCGAGTCCTAAAACACCAGCTGCCACTTGGCTGAGAACAGAGTGACTCAAGGTGGGAGGCGGGCCGAAGCAGCACCCCCAGACTCACTTCTGTTCAACTTGCTGCTCTCTGCTAGTCGTCCCCCTTGTCAAGGATATTTCTGTTGTTTCTCTTCAAAACCTGTCTTCCTCTCTCCTTGCTTTCTTCTCTCTTTCCTCTCTCTTCTCTTTCTCTATTCCTCTACTCTCTCTCTTCTCTCTCTCTCTCTCTCTCTCTCTGCACATTGGGGGTTGTGTTACTTTGTGCTTCTCTGTCTCTTTTTGTCTTTCTTCAAGTCCATCTCTTGGGGTTCTAGGTCCTGCTCTCTGTACCTCTGTGTCTGTCTCCATACGGCTCTTGGTCTGGGTCTCTCCTCTGATTTTTCTCTTCATTGGACTCTCCATGTAGGAATTCCTCTGTTTGTGGTTTTCTCTGGGCTGGAATTTCTGGCTCTAATTTTTCGTTTATTGGGGGGTCTCTCCCTTGTCTCTCCCTCCCTCTGTGTCTCTTGCGTTCACATCTTTAGTCTGCAGCTTTGTGGTTCACCGCCGATGCCACGAATTTGTGACCTTCGAGTGTCCAGGCGCTGGAAAGGGCCCCCAGACGGACGTGAGTGCCCAGACACCTGGTTCTTCTTCCTCAGGCCACGTCCCCGCCCTCACCCCCTCGGCGTCCGTCCCAATTTCTCTTGCTATTTTTAAGGCTGGGAGGGGAGGGGGGCTGGAGAGATAGAGAGAGCTAGTCTGGCCCAGATTCCTTGCCCTTGGCCTGAAAAGGGGGACTGAGAAGGGGCCTTGAAGAGGCTGGGGACACAGGTGAGGGACAGAAAGGGAAACAGGGGTTGAAGAGACCAAAAGTTATCATTGGATGAGTGAGACTGCCATCCAGGGAAGAGGAATTTAAAGAAAAGTGAAATGTGGGGGACAGAGAGAGAGAGAGAGAGAGAGAGAGAGAGAGAGATCAATGCCAGTACTGAAACTGTGAAATAGGCAGAGAGAATCTCAGACACTGGACAGAGATGTAGGAAAAAGAGAAATTCAAATCTGGGTGTCATGGCACAAGCCAGTTATCCTAGCACATAAGAGGTGGAGGCAGAAGGATCTAGAATTGAAGTCCAGCATTGTCTGCATAGATAGTTCTGGGCAAACCTGAGCTACATAAGACCTATCTTAATCAGGGGTGTGTGTGAAGGAAGTGACAGAGATAGAAGATGTTTAGATGTTTAGGGAGACTCAGAGAGACCCCACAGTGAACACACATTTGGCACTCACACACATGAATGCACTCAGATCCACAACCACCTCACCCTGCCCCTCCCTCGCCATAGCAGGGGCTGATGAGCAGTCAATTCTGGACACTGATTCCTTTCCCCCCCCTTCACTTTAAACCAAGCCTCTGATTCTTCCTTGTAAAATGCATCTGCAACCTAGCAATGACCAGTGGAAGTAACTGCCCATGATAAGGGAGATGTTTTCTTTCTGCAGTTGCCTTCAGTGGCGTGCAGCTGGCATGAAACAGAGATGCTTTGAGGAACAGAAATCTAAACTCGGTTTTCCTCATATTGATTAAATTTGAACAGCTACATTGTTTAATCAGGTAGCATGAATCTAGACATTTCCAATCTTATGTTAGCAGTTCAGCAGATTGTTCCCAGAATTTGATACAAGGAGAGAACGAGCTGTATGATTCATAGATACTGGGGAAGGCGGTCCCCAGGCTGAAGCAGCAGGGCTGTGAGTTTGAGGCCAGTCTAAGCTAAATATGGAGACACTGTTTCAAAGAAGAGGCAAGCGAATGGTCACCGAGGCTCATGAGGCACCTGCTAGCTTGCCTTTAAAAAAACAAATAAACAAACCACAATTTGCATACAGGGTGTGAATACATAGAGCACAAACTGAGTACCACTGTGTACCCCACCGGGATATGTTTATTGCCTGCCTGTGCACCTGCTTGCCTCTCTGTGTTTTATGAGGTCCTGATTACATATGTACTCAATAGCTCTTTTACATTCAGTGTAGGCTTGAAGCTGGATAATTGCTCATAAGATTAGATTGGTTGCTTCTTCTTCTTCTTCTTCTTCTTCTTCTTCTTCTTCTTCTTCTTCTTCTTTTTCTTCTTCTTCTCCTCCTCCTCCTCCTCCTCTTCCTCCTCCTCTTCTTCTCTTTTTCCTTCCTTCTCCTCCTCCTCCTCCTCCTCCTCCTCCTCCTCCTCCTCCTCCTCCTCCTCCTCCTCCTCCTCCTCCTCCTCCTCCTCCTCCTC
>CM052717.1:7400812-7487877 GCA_028551405.1 Uromys caudimaculatus | reverse complement strand
GTTCGAGGCCAGCCTGGTCTACAGAGTGAGTTCCAGGACAGCCAGGGCTACACAGAGAAACCCTGTCTTGAAAAACCAAAAAAACCCAAAAAATAAAAAAAAACACATGATATGAAACCCAGTCCTCTCTAAATGAGGAATCATCTCTTGCAATGTTTTGTTTTGTTTTTCTCTTTTATTAAAGATTTTAAATATATTTAAAAGTCTTTTCTGTTCCTTGGGAGAGGTCAAAAGTTTTTTTTCTTTCTTTTGGAGGTCTTGTTTTGTTTGAGACAGTGCCTCACTATATAGCCAGAGATGGTCAGCAACTCACATTATAGAGCAGGCTGGCCTCTTAGAGATCTACCTCTGTCCCCTGAGTGCTAGGATTAAAAGTGTGTACCACCATGCCCTGTGTTTTTCTCTGTTTTTGTATATTTTGTTTTGTTTTCCTTTACTTTTAGACAGGGTCTCTCTATGGCAGCCTAGGCTACCCTCAAACTCCCCCCTCCCCCCATTGTACAGATGACTTAGCCTCCCACATGCTGAGGTGAGAGGGATGTGTCGGCACGGCTGACTTAATTATTTACAGTACATCTTAAGTTCCTAGGTTATAAGCTGAGGTGAGAATTCTGCCTACTTATGGGGTCATTTCCAAGTTTCAGTTGAGTCAAACACTTGGTAGTAAGTAAAATATTGGGTTATTGAGATGGCTCAGATGGTAAAAGTGTTTGCTGCCAAGGCTGGCAACCTGGATTTCATCCCTGGGATCCACATTTTGGAAGAAGGGAATGAACTCCTGCAAGTTATCCTCTGACCTCCACATGTACACACACACACACACACACACACACACACACACACACACACTCAGAATAGAAAGCTAGGGTCTGGCGAGGTGGCTCAGAAGTTAATAGCATGTGTTGCTCTTGTAAAGGACACAGTTTCAATTCCAAGTATCCATCCACCTGGTGGCTCACAACCATCCAGTTCCAGAGGACCAAATGCCCTCTTCTGACCCCCGTGAACACAAGGAATATGTACATGGTGCACATATATACATACAGGCAAAACTCATGTAAAATAATAAATCTAAAAAAATTAAAACTAGAAATCTCACCAAAATAAATAAAAGTCCAAGAATGTCTTAATTTTTCTCTCTTCAGGGTAATTCTCTCAGTGTTTTCTCAGTCAGGTAAGTCTGAGGCTGGGGCTGTAGTTCAAGTGGCTGAGTACTGGGTCCCATCCCTACCACTGTGTAAACTGGCCAGGGTGATGGACGCCTGGGATCTCAGTGGGAGAGGCAGGAAGAGCAGGACTAAAAGGGCACCCTGAACTATACCGTAAGTTCCAAGCCAGCCTGTAAAAAAGGAAGAAAAGAAAAATGCAGGAGAGGAAGGAAGGAAGGGAGGGAGGAAATAATTTTCTAAGAATCAGGCCTTACCTTGTAGGGTGGAGTGTGGGTGGGGAAGATACTGGCTAATGTCCTAAATTCTTGCATAATCGGACCCCGGACATTTAGCGTTGCTTCAAGACATAGAACGAATGTTTATTTCCCTTTGACAGTGAAGGATGCTGAGTCTTCAAAACTGGGAAATGAATTTGCTCAAAAATTACACATCTGGGAAGTGACCTGGCTCTTATTTGGCTCATCAAGGCCAGCAATAAAACCTGTCCTAATGGCCACAGCACCAATAACCGCTGTCCTCGGGCACGGCCCCCACACTAAGTTCTGCTGTGAGTCTCCCACTAATCTGGCCAGGCCCTCTGGTGCCTGCTATAACTGGTTCTTGTCTCACGTGGGGCCCAGAGAAGGCAGCCTGCAGGGAGACAGGGAATGGAGGACTTGGGGCTAAGGGTAGCCCATAGGTCCTCAGAGAGCAACTTGGAGGAGGAGGTGCGGAGGTGGGAAGGCTCCTGGGAAGTCTTCTCTTCTCATGCTCTGACCAGATGCCACTTTGCTAGTGAGACCTTCCCTGACCACAGCTTCTTGAGCTCCGGCTTCAGGGGTTGCTTCTCTGTTTCTTCCTCCTTCTCCACTTCTTCCTCCTCCCACTCCACTTCTCTCCCCTCTCACTTCCCTTTCCTCCCTCCAGCTCTTCCTCCTCCCTTTTCTCCTCCTCCTCCTCCTCTGCTTGTCTTCTGTTTCTCTTTCCTTTCTATCCTCCTTGTCCCCATCTTTTCCCCCCCTACTTCTTTCTTTCTAACCCTTCTTTTATTTTTATATTTTTAAACTTTATTTATACGAGTACACTGTCACCGTCTTCATATACATGAGAAGAGGGCATCAGATCCCATTACAGATGGTTGTGAGCCACCATGTGGATGCTGGGAATCGAACTTAGGACCTCTGGAAGAACAGTCGGTGCTCTTAACCGCTGAACCATCTCTCCAGCCCCCTCCCCACCCCACCCCACCCCTTGCTTCCTTTTGAAGTACTGAGATCAAACCCAGAGCCTCATGTATAGCAGATAACTGCTTTATCCCTGAGAGACACTCCCAGTTCCTTTACATTTTTAGACAGGGTATCACTAAGTTACCCAAGCTGACTTTGAACTCTCTGTGAAGCTCAGGCTAGCCTTGAATTTCTGATCTACCTGCCTCAGAAAAGCTGGGATGACAGACTCACACCTCCAAGCTCACCTATCTCTGCTTCATTCTCCTCCAAAACACATACAGCCATTCGTCTTACTATTTATTTATTATTCACTGTGTTTACTATTCTATCTCCCTCCATTAGGAAGAAAAATGTCAGGTGGCAGGGGTTTCTGTTATTGTTCTGATTTTAAAAATAGGGTCCTGAAGTTAACCCCGCAGCCAGTGGAGGATGACCTTGAACTCCTGACCCTCCTGCATGCACCATGACATCCAATTTCTGGTGTGCTGGGAATCAGAAGGTTCTTGGAAGGCTAGATAGGCATTCTGTAGAGCTACCTCTCCAGGCCCCCCACGTCACAGATTTCTAATTGTATTTCTGCAGTGCTGGACCTGTCACACAGCAGGGTCTCAGGGAAAGTATAGGAGTGAGCTAGAGCAGAAAGCTGACAGAGAGCAAGGCCAAAGGAAGAAAGACTAAAGGGCTTCTCTCCAGCTGGGGACATTTCTCTCTTGAGAGTTCTATGCCACTCATGGTGGTCCATGCCCACAATCTCAGTCGGAGGCAGGAAGATCAGGAGCTCAAAGTCATCCTTCACTACAATTTTGAGTTTGAAGCCAGGCTGGACTAAATGAGACCCTGTCTCAAAAGTCTAAAACTAAAAACAAAAGTTCCAAGGTTGGAGAGATGGCTCAGCAGTTGAGAACACGAGAACCCTTGCTTCTCTTCCAGAGGACCTTAATTGACTTTCCAGCACCCATGTTCACACTTCCTCTAACTCCAGCTCCAGGGGGATCTGATGCCCTCTTCTGGCCTCTATTTGCAACTGCACTCACATGCAGACACACATACACAAAAATAATAATAAATCGTTTTAAGTCACCTCTCTCAGGGTTTTAGGTTCCTTCCCCCAGCCCCTATGTCCCTAAATGAATCTTCTCTGCTCCCTAGGACCCTCGCAACAAGCACAAGTTCCGTCTGCACAGCTACAGCAGTCCCACCTTCTGCGACCACTGTGGTTCCCTCCTCTATGGGCTGGTGCACCAGGGCATGAAATGTTCCTGTAAGTGTGCCCCGCAAGATGTCCGCTGCCCCAGATCAGACGCTAGAGGGCGCTCTCCTTCAACCACAGTGCAACGTCTGAGGTTGAGGAAAGGTTTAAGGTGGGGTTGGTGAGGACCTGGGCCTGAAATGCTATCCCCAGTTTTGTTCCACCAGGTTGCGAGATGAATGTGCACCGACGCTGTGTGCGCAGTGTGCCCTCCCTTTGTGGCGTGGACCACACAGAGCGCCGTGGACGTCTGCAACTGGAAATCCGGGCTCCGACGTCAGATGAGATCCATATTACTGGTGAGGCCGTGCCTCCTCACTAGCCACGCCCCAGCCTGGAACTGAGGCTGACTGAGCTCATCCAGGGTGTTCCATACCAGGAACCACGATGCGTACTCTCTACAGACCACAGCCTATATCTCTGACTCCATCCACTCTGGTGTCTGGGCTTTATTCACTCCCTTTCTAGCAGAAGATCTGCCTTCAGCCTTAGTCTTTCAGATACAGTTTCATATAGCCCAGGCTGCCCTCAAACTGGATATGTAGCAGAGATTGGTCTCGAACTTGTGGCCTGCCTGCCTCTACTTCCCAAATGTTGGGTTTCTAGACATGCTAAGCTTTCCCCCCCTAGTACTGGAGATTAAACCTTGGAATTCATCATGCTTATCAATCTCTCTACCATTGACCTCCACCCCCACTCTAGATTTCCAATTAGTGGTCATTGAGAAGGTAGGATAAGAGTCAAGATCTGACTTACCCAAGAGAGTCAGACTCCAGACTCCTTAGTCCTAGGGGCAGAAAAGATCCCGAGTCTGATTTCTGAGCACATGCCCCATTCAGCAGGCCTTAGCCATGGATATAGGTGGTAGAAGGATAAATCCAGAGAATCGCAACTGATCTTAAATGCTTTGGTTTTTAAATTTTATTTTTAGATCTATTGATTTTTTTTTCCTGTGTGAGTATGGGTGAACATCATGTTTGTAATTGGTGCCCATAGAGGCCAAAAAATGGAGTTATAGATGACTGTGAATCATTGTGTAGGTGCCGAGAATCAAACTCAGGCATTTGAAAAACAAGTACTCTTAATGGCTGAGCCATCTCTTCAGCCCCTTATTATTTTAAGCATTTATTTATCTACCTCTGTGTGTGTGTGTGTGTGTGTGTGTGTGTGTGTGTGTGTGTGTGTGTATGCACTCTTCTGTTTCTCAGCGAATGTGTGAAGGTCAGAAGACAACTGGCAGGGAAACCATTTTTCTCATATCACGTCAGCTCATCAGGATTGGTGGCAGGCACCTTTACCAGTTGAGCCATCTTGCTGGCTGCCATCCTCAGTTCTTGACTTCTGGCCGTGGGGAGGCTGAGAGCTATTTCTTGGGTCTCTAACTCAAGTCATCCTTCCTTGCCTTCTACCTTCAGTTGGCGAGGCCCGGAACCTCATTCCTATGGACCCCAATGGCCTGTCTGATCCCTATGTGAAACTGAAGCTCATCCCGGACCCTCGGAACCTGACAAAACAGAAGACAAAGACCGTGAAAGCCACACTGAATCCCGTGTGGAATGAGACCTTCGTGTTGTGAGCTCTGGGGCTGTGATGAGAGAAAGAGAAGGATCTGAGGGTCCTAGTAGTACACAAGCCCAGGGTGCCAGGGAGAGGGACATGTTAGGATGGAGGACATCTCTATTAAGAGGCAGGAGAAGGTGGGAGACAGGAATGGGATGATTGAGAGAGGGATGGGGATTCAGGAGCTGAGAGACTTCTGGTCTCTCTGGTATTTACTTCCCTTCAGTGTGCCCTGCTCGTCAGAATGAGGAGATCAGAGGACAGGCAGAGAACTAGAAAGACAGGACTCTCAAGAAGTAGACAGAGAGAGTGGAGAGGTGGCTCAGTAGTTAAAAGTGAGTACTACTCTTGACAGGGACTTGAGATCCAACACCTGCAAGGCATAGCCACCTGGAGCTCTAGCTGCAAAGGACCCTGTGCCCTCTTCTGGCCTTTATGGCATCAGGCACATGGTAGTGCATAGGCACGTGCAGAGAAAGGGAGGTTCTGAGAAGAGTCCAGAGGAAGAAAAGGGAGTAGAGTGTCCCAGGAAGAGAAGGACAGAGGGGCAGGCAGGCAGAGGCAATCATGTGGGGAGAGAAAACCGACAAGAGGCTGGGCATTGTTGTGCATGCCTGCAAAGGCAGCAACTTGGGGGCTGAGGCAAGTTCAAAGCTAGCCCAGACTACACAGAGAGACCCTGTCTCAGATAAACAAACAAGCCAAAAGAAAGAAAAGGAGTGGGGCATAAGTGAGGGGGAGAGGAAGAGGGAATGAGGAGAGAAGGAAGGAGTGAAAAAAGGAGGGGAGAAGGGGCAGGTGGTGGGAGAGTGACAAGAACAGAGAGAAAAGCCAGGACGGGAATACAGAAACTCAGAGAGAAAAGAACCAGGAGTCCGAGAGAAGGGACCCAGAATGTGGGAGGAACGGAGGGAGCTCATGATAGTTGTATTTATAATCTGTGACTGCCCGATTGGCCGTAGTGGGGAGCCTTTCTGGGGGTTAGAGGTGTTTGGGGTGAGGAAGGGGAAAGCCACGACCTTGGTTCCTCACTCTGCTCCTACCCTTCCCACAGCAACCTGAAGCCAGGGGATGTAGAGCGCCGGCTCAGCGTGGAGGTGTGGGACTGGGATAGGACATCCCGAAATGACTTCATGGGTGCCATGTCCTTTGGTGTCTCAGAGCTACTCAAGGCCCCTGTGGATGGATGGTGAGGAGCAAGGCTAGGCTGGCGTGTCACCTTCTCCCTCCATATGTGGTCTCTCTTAGGCCACCATCTTTCCCCCTTTGACCTTCCAACATAGCTAGCTCCCCTCTTTCTCTTCTTCCTCCTCCGCTTCCTCTTCTCTCCTCTACCGCCTTTCCCCTCTCTTCTTATCTCACACACTCTCTCTCTTTCCATCTCTGTGTCGGTCTTTCTGTGTCACTTACCTCCCTTTGGATGTCTTTGCCTCTCCCATGGGTGCCCTGCTTCTCCCATCCCTGCCCGGCCCTGGTCTCCGTCTGTATGTCAGGTACAAGTTACTGAACCAGGAGGAGGGCGAGTATTACAATGTACCGGTGGCCGATGCTGACAACTGCAGCCTCCTCCAGAAGTTTGAGGTACCCTGACCGACTGACTGGCTTCCCCAGGGGAGCCCAGCCCAGCCTCCCCAACTACAGAGTTGGCTTTTGCCCTCTATCCCCGGTAGACCACTGGTACTGGGACTACAATTCCCAGAAGACTCCAGGGCTCCTTCCTCAACTCTTAGGGGTCTAGGCCACAGGGTCTCATGGGAATTGTAGTTCTCTATCCCCATAGCTTTGGGGTGTTAAGGGCCCTTGTGGGCCTTCGCTATAGGGTGATTACCAATCTTTCAAGGGGTCCTGACTGTGGCTTTTCTTTTCCTCCAGGCCTGTAATTACCCCTTGGAATTGTATGAGGTGAGTATCATTTAGATATCTTTGGATGTATCTTCCCAATTCCTACCTTCAATTCTGAACACATCTGTTGAGCATGTACATTTTGTTTGTTGAATAAAGTCAGTGATCGTATGAGACAGGGCTACCACCATAGGTATCTGAGCTCAATTCCAGGTACCTCAGGGAATCTCAAAGGCCTGTAGGAGGCATTATTCTACCCTCAAGAGTGAGTGGACAGTGAAGGCTTCTCTTTTTTTTTTTTTTGGTTTTTCAAGATAGGGTTTCTCTGTGTAGCCCTGGCTGTCCTGGAACTCACTCTGTAGACCAGGCTGGCCTCAAACTCAGAAATCCACCTGCCTCTGCCTCCCGAGTGCTGGGATCCCTGAGCTTTGCTGTCTCTCTGTGGACAGGACACTGTTGTCTTCATTCACAGTCCCTCACTGAACACTATTTCCTGAAGCACGGTGCCAGCATAGAATCAGGCCATTCCCTGGGGCTTTCCTCTAATGAAGGAAGCAGCCTGAGACATCAGAACAGGAATGTGTTTGATGGTGAAAATAGCTTCAGGCACCAGGGAGCCAGCACAGCCTGAGAGTCAGGACGACTTCCTAGAGAGTACAGATGGAAGGAAGGAGGGAAGAACATGAGAAGAGGAGGGAGGGAGGCAGTAAATAGCCCTCCTTTGCTGTTTCAAAAGATAGCACATCTCTGTGTCCAAGGGAAGGGTCTAGTCGCTGGGGATCTCTATGCAACTGAGAACAAGACAAAACAGTCCCTCCTTCATACAACTCACCCCTGGTGTAAGGTATGATATAACATAGATCAAGCCTGGGCTGGTAGTACAGGCCAGCAATCCCAGCTACTCTGAAGGCTTCATGGCTTGCCATCCTCAGAGTGAGTTCAACAGCAGCCTGAGCTGTAGAATTAGTTCAAGGATGTTGGGCAACTTAGTGAGGCCCCATCTTAGAATGAAAAGTAAAAGGGAATGGCAAGGTGTCTGAGATTATAGCTTAGCAGTGAGGGGCTGGGGGCGTGGCTCAGTGGTAGAGTACTGCCTAGAATCCCCCAGTGAGGGGCTGGGGGCATGGCTTAGTGGTAGAGCATCTGCCTAGAATCCTCCAGTGAGGGGCTGGGGGCATGGCTCAGTGGTAGAGCATCTGCCTAGAATCCTCCAGTGAGGGGCTGGGGGCGTGGCTCAGTGGTAGAGCCCCTGCCTGGAATCCATGAAGCTTCATATTCAATCCTCTTATTAAAAAACAACCAAATGCATGGCATCTTAGGAAGTCTTAGGCGATAAGAAAAAAAAAAAACAAAACCTGAGCGTTGAGTAGCATTGGGAATTCTCTTGGTAATACTGCAATCTTCTTTGAGAAGCACTGGGAATTCTGCTGATAATAATGTGAGCTTGCAGTAAGAAGGCTTCCCTGAGAAAGGGACTGTTGGGCAAAGGTTTAAATGAAGCAAGACAATGAGTGAAGATCCCCAGAGAAGGGCCTTGCAGCAGAGGGAGGGGCGTGTGAGCCTCTGAGGTAGGAGCCAGACAGAAGCTGGGAGCAAGAAAGACAGTAAAGTTAGATCAAGGGCAGTAGGGGCAAGGGAAGGAGATGGTCTCAGAGAGGATGGCCTGTCATCTCTCAAGAGGGTGATGGTTTGTTTTGGTTTTTGGTTTTTGGTTTTTCTTTGTTTTTTTTTGTTTTTTTTCGAGACAGGGTTTCTCTGTGTAGCCCTGGCTGTCTTGGAATTCACTCTGTAGACCAGGCTGGCCTCGAACTCAGAAACCCACCTGCCTCTGCCTCCCGAGTGCTGGGATTAAAGGTGTGCACCACCACTGCCTGGCTGAGGATGATGGCTTTTAAGCCAAGCAAGAAGGGAGGGGGTTCTGGGCCGAGCTGTGTTGTATATGAGATGATTTGGAGATTAAGCTAGACATGGTGGCACATGTCTTTAATCCCAACATTCTGAAGACAGAGACAAGTGGATCTTTGTGAACTTGAGAGCTATCTGGTCTACATAGAAAGTTCCTGGCCATCCCAAGGCTACACAGTGTGACTATATAAAAATAAAAGGGAGAGGCATCATATAGCCCAGGCTGGCCTCAAACTCACTATGTAGCTGAGGCTGACCTTAAACTTCTGATCTTCCTGCCTCCTTCTCCCTAGTGCTGGGGTTACGGCATGTATCACCATACCCAGTGTGGACTAGCTGCTTAGCTGATGAGTACCCATGATTGTATATGACGTGTGTGGTGTTGTCCACAGCTGTTCCCACGATCAGTAAGCAACCATTCATATTACCAGTGCAGACCATTATGTGACAGACTCTGGGCTGGGTTCTGGTAGGGTAGAACAGTAGTAGAATGCACAAGAATTCTTGATAGCCTGGGTATGGTAGTCCCAGACCTGTAGTCCCAGCACTAAGGATGCTGAGGCAGAAGGATTGGTATGAGTTCAAGGCTAGTGTTGGCTACATAATGAGTTCCTGAGCTACAAAATGAGTTTCATGCCAGGAGGAGCTACAGTGTGAAGCTCTCTCCCAAAATGGATGATAAATATGAAAGAGAGACAGAGAGAGAGGAAAGACAGACAGACCTGGATTCACTCACCAGCACCATGCAAAGGTCCTTCAGAGGGTTGGAAATATAGCTCAGTGTTTAAGTGCTTGTTGCTTAGTACTGGGTAAAAAGGTGCATTCCAGTACTGTTCTAAGTAATTTGCTTATGTTAATCACCGACTCTTTCTAACTCTATTGGAAATTATACGTATCACACTTACATCGTAGACGAGGTTATGAAGAGACCTCGTTGGTGGCTGGGTCCCAAATCCAGAAGGTCAGATTACTTTTCTTCACAAGAGCATACCCTATAATAAAAGCTTCTTGAAACCAGGTTTGGTGGCTTGTATCTGCAATACTAGCACTTGGTAAGTAAAGGCAGGCAGATCAGGGGCTCAAGGTCATCCCCAGCTACATGGCAAGTTTGAGGCTGGTCTTGGCTATAGGAGATCTTGTCACAAGAAAAGCAAAAACTCTGACTTTCTGTTTTTTCTTGTCTTTCTGTATTCCTTCCTTCCTTCCACCATCCATCCACCCACTCATCCATCCATCCACCCACCTACCCATCCATCCATCCATCCATCCACCCACCCACCCACCCATCCATCCATCCATCCATCCACCCACCCACTCATCCATCCATCCATCTGTCCATCTCCATGTCCGTCAATCATCTATCTCACATATGTATCTGCATATATGCATGTACAGATACATATGCACACACACCCCACACGCCCTCCCCAAAGCCCAGCTCTGCTCCAGGCTTAGAGAGCAAACAGGCTCAGGCAGTCACAGGGACAGAGAGATGCTAATTACTCAGAGCCATTCAGGAGCTGTCCATGGTAGCACAGGGACCTCAAGAGAGGCATCTGACCCTGATAAAACCGTAAGGAGACGCCTGTAAAGGAGACACTTGATTCTGGTCTAAAGAAGGGTTGAGAAACAGTTTGCAGGAGATGGCACAGGACAGGCTTCAAGATGGCTCAGTGTCACACCCTAAGGCCTTGAGGGGAGATAGAGAGCCAAGTGCTCAGGACCCATCAGAGCCTGGTTTTGAAGCTGTAGGGGATAAAATCTTAGTACACAGAAGCTGTTAGAATCTTTGAAAGCAAAGGGAAGACATGACCTGATTTATTTATTTTTAAATTGGTCCTTCTGCCTGCAGAGCAGGGAACATATCAGAAAGGATGGCAGTGGATATGGAGGGGCACGCGTGGCAGCTGTCGCAGTTCAGTCATGGGACCCCACCCCCTCAACCCCTCAGGCAGGAAAAGATGGAGAGACCTCCAACACTGATCACGCAGTGTGGTCTCCAGGCCAACAGCAGGCAGTGCCAACTTGGATTCCGTTTCAAGTCCATGTTCTGAGGTCCCCACCTCCAGAAAACCTGGGAATGGGATTCCACTGCTTTTCGCTGATCCCTCAAGGAGTTCCGGTTTAGAGGCTAATGGGTGAAGCTTTATAGACCGTAATTCTAGCTGTGAGTTCAATAATAAATTCAGCAGGCTAGAGAGTCTCTCCCTCCCCTCCCCTTCTACAAGACAGAGAGTCTCACCTTCCTTATTCCTTCCCTTCCCTAATTTCTTACTATGTCTGTCCTCATCGCCCCCTGCCCCCCATTTTCAGAGACAAGGTCTTCCTGTATAGCCCGTACTGATATTACTCTCCATCCTCCTGCCTCAGGCTCCCTATCGCTGGGGTTACAGATGAGCCTAGCCAGAGATAGTTCTTAAGCTAAGTATAGAGTGGGGACAATGCCATCTGTCTCTCTTGGTCCTCTGTTTTTTTCATTTTTTGGGGGGGTACTGTGCCTCTTAGGAACATCTCCAGATTCTGACTGTCTCTGGATCTCTCTCTCTCTCCCTCTCTCTCCTTTCTCACAGAGAGTTCGGATGGGCCCCTCTTCTTCCCCCATCCCTTCTCCATCCCCCAGTCCCACGGACTCCAAGAGATGCTTCTTCAGTGCCAGTCCAGGACGCCTGCATATCTCTGACTTCAGCTTCCTCATGGTTCTGGGGAAAGGCAGTTTTGGGAAGGTCAGATTTCTGGTGTTCTTGGGGGATGGGAGAAGGTCTGCAGAGAGGTTGGATTTCTATTCCTTAGGGAGGAAGTTTGGTTGGGTGACTCAACTGAGGGCTCCTGCACCCCTAAATGGAGTTAGGTTAAATTGGAGTATCTGGAGGTTTCCGCTATAAACGTCTCAATGCTAAGCTGGCAAGATGGCTCAGCGGGTAAGGGCATTTGCCACCGAGATGGTAAAGCCGATAAAGGCACTTATCACCAAACCAGAGTACCTGAGTTTGATCCCCAGCACCCTTGTAGTGGAAGTTGTTACTGACTTTGCCACACACCCCTCCCTTGTAGCAACGAAGTTTCTCAAATGGACCAGCCCTTTCGAACCTCTGTCTGCAGGTGATGCTGGCAGAGCGCAGAGGCTCCGATGAACTCTATGCCATCAAGATACTGAAAAAGGACGTCATCGTCCAGGATGATGATGTAGACTGCACCCTCGTGGAGAAGCGCGTCCTGGCATTGGGTGGCCGAGGTCCCGGAGGCCGGCCACACTTTCTCACGCAGCTGCACTCCACCTTTCAGACTCCGGTGAGGAAGGAGGGGTGGGGGCACACTTTAGAGGTCAGGGTGTGGTCAGAGCTGAGATGAGCCAGCAGGTAATCGTGAGAGCCCGAGTTGGAATCCTAGTCCTTGCTTAAGAAGCCAGACTTGGCCGTGTGTTCTGTAACCTCAGCATTGGGGCTCAGAGACAAGTAGGTTCCAAGAGCTCTCTGGATAACCAGCCTTGTCATTTTGGTGAGCACCCCGTTCAGTGAAAGACCCTGTTTCAAGGCAATAAGAGACCACCACATGGGATGCTTGGGCTCACACAGTCTCTCACTCCATAGGCAGCATGTAACCACACATGTATGCGAACACAAATAAATTCCTGAAATAAATGAATAAGGCTGGGGGTGATGGTACATGCCTTTAATCCCAGCACTCAGGAGACAGGGGCAGGTGGTTCTTTCTGAGTTAGAGGCCAGCCTGCTCTACAGAGCACGTTCCAGGTCAGCCAGAGCTACATAGTGAGACCCTGTCTCAATAAAACAAAGCAAAACAAAATGAATGGGCAGTGGCTAAGTAGTGAGAAGAACATTCTGCTCCTGCAGAGAGCCTGAGTCGGGTTCTCTGGCACCCATGTGCTGTGACTCATTATAATTCTAGCTCCAGGGGACTTCATGTTCTGGTCCCTAAGGATACCTCTACTCATATGCACATGTAAGTCCCCCACATATACGTAACTCAAAACAATGTTAAATTTAAGTTTAAAAATGAATAAATGTGGCATACAGGGGGGGATCCAGTGTGGTGGGGATGCTGGTGCTGTTTGGGGAGCATAGTCAGAGCATGGGATCTGAGTGGGTCTGGTCAGAACTTTTGTGATTCTTATGAGCTCAATTTCCAATGCCTGGAGCTAGCGTTCTGTGGTTTTGAGTCTAATGACTTAGATGTAAATCTTTTCTTTCTTTTTCTTCCTTCCCCCCCCCCGCCCCTTTATTTTTTGGTTGAGGATGAGCCAGTTTGCATCATGCTGAGGATCAAAGCCAGGGCTTTGTGTAAGTTAGGAGAGCTAGGCAAGCAATCTCTAAGCAAACACTATCCCCAGCTCCTAGGAATGTCTTCTAACTGGACATGGCAAGAATGACTGGGCTTCCAGGGTGAGCTCACCACTTTTGTATTCTGACTGAAGGATGAGTCATAAAAGAGTATTTCCCTGAGACTGAGGGATTGTACAAGAAGTTAGAATCCTCAGGGCTCGGAGAGGGCATGACTTCACTTTCCTGGGTCTGAGCAAAAACCGAGTAGTGGCACATAGTTGTCATTCTGGCCTTTGGAAGGCAGAGGCAGGATTATTGCCATGAGCTTGAGCTTAACCTGGGCCACAGAGTGAGCGACTATAATAATAATCAGATCGAGAGAGATGCCTTAGTGGGTAAGAACACCTGAGGACCCGAGTTTGAATCCCCATCACCCATGTAAAAAGCCAAATGTGGCTTTATGAATACTTGTAACGCCAGTGTGGTGGGGGTGGGGATGGAAACAGTGTCACGGGGTCTTTACTGATTGTTACCTTAACTCCGGGTTCACTAACAGACCTTGTCTCAAGAAAATAAGGCAGAGTGAGAGAGATGGGCATCATATGTCTTCTGACCCCACACATATACACATAACACATACATGCATGCACCGTCTACAATTCACCCATTTAAAAAAACAAACTAGCCAGGCAGTGGTGGCGCACGCCTTTAATCCCAGCACTCGGGAAGCAGAGGCAGGCGGATTTCTGAGTTCGAGGCCAGCCTGGTCTACAGGGTGAGCTCCAGGACAGCCAGGGCTACACAGAGAAACCCTGTCTCGAAGAACCAAAAAAAAAAAAAGGAAGGAAGGAAGGGAGGGAGGGAGGGAGGGAGGGAGAAGGAAGGAAGGAAGGAAGGAAGGAAGGAAGGAAGGAAGGAAGGAAGGAAGGAAGGAAGGAAGGAAGGAAAGAAAAAAGCTTTTCTGTTCAGGTGTGGGTGTGTCCCTGCCTCTAAGACACACCCACTCCTCCTCAGGACCGCCTGTATTTTGTGATGGAGTACGTCACTGGGGGCGATTTAATGTACCACATTCAGCAACTGGGCAAGTTTAAGGAGCCCCACGCAGCGTAAGTCTCAGCAGTGGTGAAGCGAGTGGGGGGGTGGGAGGAGCGATCCTGTTAGTGACCTTCTAACGTGCCACGTGCTCCTCCAGATTCTACGCTGCGGAAATCGCCATAGGCCTCTTCTTCCTTCACAACCAGGGCATCATTTACAGGTCAGTAGCCCCAACAATTTCTGGAGAGGGAAAATAGGTCCCTGTAGGGGATGGGATTGCTTCGGGTTTTGTTTCCTATGGCTGTGCTAAAGTACACGACAAGGGGGTGGAAAGATGGCTTCGGCAAGGTTGGATGCTGCCCTTGCAGAGGACCAAAGTTTGCTTCTCAACACCCATACCAGGTTGCTCACAACTGCCTATAACTCCAGCTCCTGGAGATAGGACATTCATGTTTATACCCCACCCCAGGCACCTGGAGACACACACACACACACACACACACACACACACACACACTAACTTTTTGAACCAAAAACCAAGCCAAACCAAAAACAACAACAACAAAAGAAACAGCCAAAGGGAGGAAGCATTTGCTTTGGCTCACAGTTTCCGTCACTGAGGGGAAGTCAAAGTAAAATAAACTTGAAGAAGCTATTTATATCCACAGTGAAGAGCAGAGAACATGCCCTGCAGTGGTGGCTCATACCTTTAATCCCAGTACTCGGGAGAAGCAGGTGGATCTCTGAGTTTGAAGCCAGCCTAGTCTACAGAGCAAGTTATAGGACTGCTAGCTCTACACAGACAAACCCTGCCTCAAAACAAACAAAGAGCAGAAAGCAATGGATTAATTCATGAGACTAGTGCTCAGATTACATAGTCCATAAGCTTTCTTGCCTGGGGAGTGGTACCACCCACAGTAGACTAGGTCTACCTACCTCAATTAAAGTAATGAAGAAAGTCCTGGACAAACTTGGCCACAGGCCAACCTGATCCAGACAATCCCTCTTCCTGGGAGATAGTGGACATTGAAAGTTGACATTGAAAACTAACCATCACACTGTCCCTCCTTGTATCTTCCAGGGACCTCAAGTTGGATAATGTGATGCTGGATGCTGAAGGACACATCAAGATCACAGACTTCGGCATGTGTAAAGAGAATGTCTTCCCTGGGTCAACAACCCGCACCTTCTGTGGGACCCCAGACTACATAGCACCTGAGGTAACCCGGAGCCTGCTGCTCTGTGGGCATCTCTCAGTGGGTGCAATTGTCTTGTAGTCATAGTAGGCGAGGCTTGTCCTTAATTTGTGGGTGATTTACCAGCTCCCACCTATGGTAGTCTCCACCAATGCCCTGAGCGGGGAGACCTATATGCTGAGCACTTGAAGTCAAGGAACTGGTCCTATCATAGTGAGAGAAGAAAGCAATGGACTGACATGTGCATTTAGTGCTCAGCTCACTTGCTCCATACCATTCATACCCTTGAGGCTTCCCTACCTAGGGAATGGCGCCACTCACAGTGGGCTAGAGCTGCCTACCTCAAATGGGTAAAGCAAGCAGGACTTGAGGATGAATAGTGTACAGGAGTAAGATTGGCTTGTAGGAGTGTGAGTAGAACACACACTATTCCAAAGTGGAGAAGGTGGAGACTATTTCTAGTGTGTTTTGAGTGGGCAGGCCTGAGAACACTATGCCTACTGTGAGGCTTTGTGTCTTCTGTATGCTGGTTAGGTGGGGCTTACCCTTTAGTACAGAATTGAATGGCAGCTCATTGATAAGCAGTACATGTCACTTTGTTGTTGGTTTTTACTTGTGTGTGTGTGTGTGTGTGTGTGTGTGTGTGTGTGTGTGTGTGTGGTGTGCGCGCATATTTTCATGTGTGGGCTCATTCATGCATGTGGAGGCCCAGGGTTTTGTTGGGAATCCTGTACCACTCTCCCGTTTTATTCATTGAGGTAAATTCTCTCAGTCAAACCCAGAGCTTGCTGATATGCTAATCTCCCTAGCTAGTTTGCACTAAGGATCTTCTACCCCTCCTTCCGAGGCTGGAATACAGGTGGCCTGCTACACCCACCTGGCATTTCTGTGGGTTCTGGGGATCCAAATGCTGGCCCTTATGCTTATGTGGTAAGTAGTTTTAGTCACGGAGCCATCCCTTCAGTCCTCTTCCTGTTTTTAAGACAGGGTATCATGTATTCCAGGCTGTCGTCGAACTCACTGTGTAAAGGAGGATAGCCTTGACCTTCTGGTCCTTCTGCCTGTATCTCCATAGTGCTGGGACAACAGCCGGCATTTGACAGAATACCTGGCTTTCTGTGTTACTGTGTTCAGACCCAGGTTTTCATGTCTCCTGGGGGAGGAAGCACTTTACTCAGCTGTACCCCAAGCCTGTGCACCTCGTACTATTTTCTCCTAATATTGGGAGTTGAACACAGGCCTTCAGCTTACCCATGATTCTGTAGTGTAAGTAGATCATCCTCCTGACATTCTGAGAGGGCATGATTAGACCCTTGAACTTCCCAGAGGAGCAGAAAACTGACCCTTGGATATTTTCTTTCTTTCTTTCCTTACTTTCTTACTCTCCCCCCCACGTCCCCCCCCACCCCCGTTTTTTGAGACAGGGCTTCTCTGTGTGACAGCCCTAGCTGTCCTGGAACTTACTATGTAGACCAGACTTGCCTCAAACCCACAGAGATCTTCCTGCCTTAAGAGTGCTGGGAGGTACCACCACTGCCTGGCTGACCCTTGGATATTTTCAATGGTGTTAGAGGCTGGAGCTAATATTCTGAAGGTTCATACTGTAGCTGAGTAGATGCCTACACTGGCTTTACTAAGCTGTGGAGGCCATTGTACTGGGTGCTGTCTCTTGATCTTTACCATAGATCAGTGCTAGGACCCAAGTAATCAATGTCACTGGTCAAAAAACCTTCCTGGTAATCTGAACTCACTGCCACAAGGTAGAAAAATACACATATAATCCTGCCTCTCACTCTGGGTTATTGAGGCTAGAATTCTTCAGGCTTAAGAGTCTCTTGTCTCAGTCAGTGTGGTGGCACACACCCTAATCCCAGCACTTCAGGAGGCAGAGGGAGGTGGATCTCTGTGGTCTACAAAGACAGTCCAGGACAGCCAGGGTTCTGTTCAGCACAGAATCTCCTGTCTCAGCATTCGTTAGGCTGAACTGGGAGAATCTCCAGTTTGGGTGAGGACAGCTGGAGATATCTAGTGAGACCCCGTCTTGGGAGAAAAACAGAAAATAAAAGGAATGAGAAAATAATTGAATCAGGTATGGTGGCTCACTCTTGTAATCCTAACATGCAGGAGATGGAGGCAGGAGGATCAGAAGTTCAAGGTCATCCTTGTTTACATAGAGAGCCACTTGGGTTCATGAGGTCTTGTCTCAAGAAATGTTTCTCTGGCCTTTAAAATTCATCCGAGGGTCAGCCAGATGGCTCAGTGGTTAATGGAGTTACTGCCAAGACTGATTGATCACTTGGGTTTTACCCCAGGAACCCACAAACTGGAAGCAAACAACTGGCTCCTGAAAGTCTTTTCTTCCACACAGAAGCCATAGCATGCATATATTCTTCTCAGTAAATTAATAAAGAAAATGTGTTAAAAATGAGGTTTCCTCAAGCCTGGTGATGCCTGCCTTTAATCCCAGCACTAGGGAGGTAGAAGCAAGCAGATCTTTGTGAGTTCGAGGCCAGCCTGATCTACAGAGTAAGTTCCAGGACAGGTAGGGCTATTATGTTACACAGAGAAACTGTGTCTCAACCCCTCCCCTCAAAAAAATAAAAAACAAAGAAAGAAAAAGAGTTAGCTCTGTATGCTTAGCATTCAAACAGAAGGTGTGGTTACCCAAATATTCTATGTGGGTAGTACTTATGACTTGATCCTTAGATAGGCTTTAAAATATTATTAAATTTATTATTATTTTGTGTGTTCATGGGCACACATGCCATAGCATGTATGTGGAGGTCAGAGAAAAATTTTGTGGAGTCTGATTTAATTTTTCTCTGCTTAAAAAAAAACACCGTGCGTGCACGCACGCGTGAGCACACACGCATGTGTGTGTATGTGTGTGTGTGTACATGTCACAGCTTGCATACTGAGGTCAGAGAACGACTTAGGGAATTAGTTTTCTCCCACACTATGTGAGTCCTAGGACTTGAACTCCAGTCATCAGGTTTTGTGTGTCAAGTGGCTTTTTAACCTGCTCCCATCTTGCCGGCCCTTACATGGATTTTATATATTGACAGTTAAGGAAGCTTGTGAGTATATAAACATTGTTTTCTGGATTTTCCAAAGGGTGGAGCTCTTGCTAAAATAGTCAGAGTGGAAAATCCTTGAAGTGGGTCAGGATCCAGAGAGACAGGCCATAGGTATCCTGCAACCTTAAAAAACTAACATCTGTATTCCTAGTACTCGGGAGGTGGAGGCAGGAGAATAAAGAGTTCAGGGTCATCCTCTGACACACAGTTCAAAACTAGCCTGAACCACATGAGACCCTGTCTCCAAAAATTGTCCCATACTCTGCTTTCTCTTCCTCTTTTAGATCATTGCCTATCAGCCCTACGGGAAATCTGTCGACTGGTGGTCTTTTGGAGTTCTGCTGTATGAGATGTTGGCAGGACAGGTAAGGCAAAGTACAGAATGTTGGCTTAAGTAATGGCCACATAGCGCCGGTGGTCCCTTTTTATGCGGCATTATTCTAGAAGGAACAGGATGGAAAGAAAGGTAGATCCCTCTAATAAAACATGCTCGCCTGCCAGGAAGCTGGGAGAGCATGGCGCTGTCCGCGGTGCTGAAGCATTGTTTTAACCACGATGTTGGTTTGTGTTTCCTTTTCCTTGTGAACCTCTTTAGCAGCCTGAACAATGGCTAGAATAGTGTGATAGCCAAAGTATGCACATGGAAAGATGTTTTTTAAATGAAAGAGATAACTGTATGTGGTATTGGGTGCCTGTAACCCCAGCACTTGGGAGGTGGACATAAGGGGATCAGGAGTTCAGGGTCATCTTTGGCGGTCATAGCCTGGGCTACATAAGACCCTGTCAAACAAACAGACAAACAAGCAAACAAACAAAAACTTTACACTGTATTGCCTTTCCTAACCAAGGAAGTCTAAGCCACTTATTCAGTGAGAATACTCATTTCCAGTCTTTACTGCATCTCCCTCCCCCATATTGCCAGTGACTTACATAGCAGAAGAAGACAGCCAGACGGTAGAGTGGTGCACGGAACTAGGGCAGATATGATGAGGAATTAGAGATGAAAGTGGAATAGTTTTCTTGCTTCTATCCAAGGCCGTTGGCCATAGGCGTGGGGTGGGGGATACATTATCAGGATGCTTTTGTTTGAAGTGAATATTGAAGGGTTTGGGAACGGCAGCCTCTCAAGTCTCTGACTTAATTCTGCCTCCTTTTTTAAAGCCACCCTTTGATGGGGAAGACGAGGAGGAGCTGTTTCAAGCCATCATGGAACAAACTGTCACCTATCCCAAGTCACTTTCCCGGGAAGCTGTGGCTATCTGCAAGGGGGTGAGAGCCCCAACCCCCAGCTTTTTCAGATCCACAACCCCTATACCTCCGGTGGCCATCTCTTTTAGAAAAAGGCTCCTGTCACTCAGACCTTCCTACAGCCATCTCCTGCAAAAGTCGTTTTGAACAATATTTTGCTACCTTGTTGTCATCCCAGACCAAGGGTGGCCTCTGCCTCCCCCTGGCCCACTGCAGGAAATGTCAAAAGGGCAAGGCCTGTCTTTCTAGAGCTGGGTAGGTCACATTATCCCTAATTCTCATGACATATTCTTCATGGGTCTTGATGAATCATCCAAACCGTGAGCCTCAGTTTCTTCTTCCTCGGTTGATACAGAAGAAAGTGCATGGCCCATAGGAGATCTTCCAGCTCTCCCAATCTCTTCCTCTCTCCTTCCTCCTTTTTTGAATTTTTCCTATGTCTCCATTTTCCCCTCCTGACCCTTATACCAACACACTTGATTTTTAAAAGCATTTTAAATTGAATTTTTAGTCTATTGTTTTGTTTGTGCGCACGCGCACACAGACATCATAACATAGATGTGGAGTTCAGAGGGCAATGTTGAAGAGTTATTTTTCCCTTTCCAACATGTAGGTCCTAGGGATCAAACTCGAGTCATCTATCAGACATGGTGACAAGTGCCTTTATTCACTGAGCTATCTGACAGACCCTCTCTGTGTGCTTTCCACAGTTCCTGACCAAGCACCCAGGAAAGCGCCTGGGCTCAGGGCCAGATGGGGAACCCACCATCCGAGCTCACGGATTTTTCCGCTGGATCGATTGGGAGAGGTTGGAGAGACTGGAAATTGCGCCTCCTTTCAGACCACGTCCGGTCAGTTGCCCTCCCAACTTCCGTCCTGGAAGTTGGGGCTCCCGAGCTTCCATACTTGTATGTGGAGGTGGGGGGGACCCTTCTGCAGAGATGCTCCTTAAAGGATGAACAGAGACCACGGGGATGTGCATAGATTCTGATGATCAGGGCTTAATTTTCCTTTCACTCGTATCGCAGTGTGGCCGCAGTGGTGAAAACTTTGACAAGTTCTTCACACGGGCGGCGCCAGCATTGACCCCGCCAGACCGCTTGGTCCTAGCCAGCATCGACCAAGCTGATTTCCAGGGCTTTACTTATGTGAACCCGGACTTCGTGCACCCAGATGCCCGCAGCCCCACAAGCCCTGTGCCCGTGCCTGTCATGTAATCTCACCTGCTGCCGCTAGGTGTCCCTAGTACTCCCTCCGCCAAGCCGGCTGTAACACCCATCCACCCCCACCCCCGCCTCTAGTCCGAATTCTAGATCTCTTACCCCACCCAGCCTTCTGGCCTCTTTCACACACCCCAACGGGTTCTAGACGCTATTCCCCAGCATTGCTGGCATTTTAAACTCCAGACAGTCTCTAGAGCCTTTCTGTGTTCTAGATTCCGTTGTGCTGAGCCCTATTTTTTCCCCACCCCCAACATCTGGATGCTGTTCCAACTCTTCCCAGAAACCCCACTCCGTGTTGGGTTCTAGACTCTATCTTGGTAGTTTTATGCCTTCTTTCTCCCTACACCACCCAGGGGGAAATAGTCTCATGAGATTGCCTGCTCCAGACTAAGATTCCAGATCCGCCCCCGCATCCTTCAAGGCTCCTCCCACCTCCACTTCAAGTTGTAGAGTTAAGTGGGAGGCTGGGCTCCGCATTCCAGGCCGCCCTCCCTTCCACGCTCTGGGGATTCCTGGCATGCACGGAGGATTCTTTCCCCAACTTTTCTCAGTCAGCTTTTGTTCTAGACTTGTTCCAAAACCCCTCACTGCTCACCTGCCCTGTGCATGGCTCCAGCCTTGGTCGGAATCACACACACACACACACACACACACACACACACACACACACACGCCCCTTGTCCTCCGCAGTGCCTGCCACTTTCTGGGACTTTCTCATCCCCCACCCCCTTCCTTTATCCTCTCCCACCCAGACACAGCTGCTGGAGAATAAATTTGGGATGCTGATGCTAAAATGTTTGGATGTTTTCTTGTAAAGCTTGGGGGATGAAGTGGCTGCGGAGGTGGGCCGGCTGTACATAGAAACAAACATGGGGGGTAGTGGAGAGAGAATGCACAGATCTGTAAAATGAAAGAGAAGACAACTTCGGCCTGAGAGCGGCATACGAGCTGTTTCAGAGAAGACCAATATGACCACATTGGTAACATACTCAATGAATAACCCTTGACCAGTGTGTCAGCAAGTGATCAGCCCTCCACCCAATTACCACATGCTCATATTCATCCAGAGCAAAGTGCAGACAAAGACAACACACACCAGAATCTAGACAAGTCCTGGGAAGGGGACATGAAAAGCTGGTCTCCTGTGGAGAGACAGACATGATCAGAAGGACTCCGTGTTATAAAAGATGAGAGAACCAGAACCTGGGAGCTTG
This sequence comes from Uromys caudimaculatus, assembly GCA_028551405.1. NCBI lineage: Eukaryota > Metazoa > Chordata > Mammalia > Rodentia > Muridae > Uromys > Uromys caudimaculatus. The sequence continues at coordinate 7,465,671 of CM052717.1, read as the reverse complement.
GAAATCAGTTAGCAAGGCAGAAGACAGGCAGAAACGTCCTCCCGGCCTCTTTCTCCCCTGACCCACTTTGTAAGTGTGTGTGGAGGGGAGCAGGGAGTGGAGGGGGCCAATCAAGATAGACTACGTTTCCCAGCAGACATCGCAGAAGACCCTGCCCCCACCCCAGGTGCTGGCCTCTGGCCGCCAGGGCTGATGGGGAATGTAGTCTCTGGATCGGGCAAACCAGCAGAATGGTGTGCCTGTCAGTGTGTTTGGAGGGGACAGAACCTCAAAAGCTTAGCAGGTTCCTTTGAAAACCTGGCACCTCTTCTCTAGATCTTCGAGTCTCACTCCAACTGGATGCTGAGGCTACCCCTTTCTCTGGTATCACCCTTCCTGTACTCTTATCCCGTTCCTGAAAGCCCCAGCCCAAGTTTCGACCCTCCGCGGGCGGCCTGCCCCTTTAAGAGTGGCCCCGCTGACATCACGGCGGGGGGGGGGGGCTGGCCCCGCTCCCGGCTCCGCGGCGGCTGCAGGACCCGGCTCTGCTCTGCGCTTGCCCGCCAGCTGCTCTAGGGACCCCGGCCCGGGACGCCCCTTCCCGCCTTCTTCAGCTGCCCAGATCCCCCAGGCTCCGCCCCTTGCCTGGCTACATCCCCAGTCCTCACCAGGGGACATCCCATCCTGGCTTGCCCCTGCTGTCTCTCCTCAGAAAGTATCTATCTGTCTGCCTCTCTCTCTCTCTCTCTCTCTCTCTCTCTCTCTCTCTCTCTCTTTCATCTATCTCTATTTTTCTATCTCCCCCATCCCATCTCCTACATGCTTAAGGTCCCTGGATTTTAGTTTCCTTTGGTCCAAGGCCTCTGAGCTCTCCCTGCCTGGATATTGGGGCTTTCTGACCTCCCCACTCCCAGGGCCTCAAAATCTCTGAGCAGCTGGAGTGGTGGGGGTGGGGATACCTGAAACTACTCCATCTCTGTCTCCTCTTTTCTGTCTGTCAGGACTCGTGAGTTCCAGAAATTCATTCCCTCTCTCTCTCTCTCTCTCTCTCTCTCTCTCTCTCTCTCTCTCTCTCTCTCTCTCTCTCTCTCTCTCTCTCTCTCTCTCTGCCCTTCTCGGGCTCTCTGCCTCTCTTTCTATTCTCTATCCCTCCCTGTCTCCCTGCCTCCCCCCCCCCCATCCTGAAGGCTCATCTCATTCCCTCTCTGCATCCTTCTCCCTCCCTCCCCGCCCCTCCCCTCCTCCGCATTAGCCAATGAGCGGCCGCCGGTCCCTGCTCCCGGCTGCGTCCGCTGAGTGAGGCCGCGGGCGCGGGGGGTGGGGGGTGGGAGGCCGGGAGGGGGCCGGGACGCCGGGCTCGGGGGCGGGGGCGGGGGGCGCGGGCACCGGAGACCCCGGTGGCGGCAGCGGCGGCCGGGGAAAACCGCGGGGCCGGTCATGCGGCTGTGGGGCCCGCGGCCCGGAGCGTCCGCCCAGCCCTGAGAGAGGTAAGAGCGAGGGGAGGGTCCGGCAAGGCAAGGGGGTTCCGAGCTAGACCACTCTCAGCCGGAGTTGGGGCTCGGGGAGGTTAGAGGGGCTCCAGGAATGGGATCCTGAGGGTTCCAATGTTGGATTTGGGATGTTTTTTGGCGGATAGAGGAACATTTGGGCCTGGTGGATCCCGGAGGACCTGGGGTCCGAGGGTCCGAGAGTAAGAAAACAAACTCATGGTGTTTGAGAGTTCAGAGACCGTCGCTATTGGGCAGGCTCTAGGGGAGGGGGGTCTTTGAGGAAGCGGGTCACGATGAAGGGGGAGGGCCCAGACCGGTAAGAGCAAGCTATGAGTCTGGAAAAGGGTCCTTAGTAAAGCGGAGAGTTGCGGTCTACAAGGATATCGAAGGGAGATGGAGTTTGGGCTTGGGCTTTGAGGAATGGCACTTAAGCCATTCAGATATCCAGATCGCGGAAACGCCGGGGTAAAGGATCAGAAGGAGATTCCAGGCCTGGTGATGGTGGAGGTGGGGGTGTCCCAGAGGTGGAATGGCTGCAGAGTAAAGAGCTCTGTGTGGGTCAGGTAGAAAGAAGATAACTGGATGTGAGAAGGAATGGGATGGACGTGAGAAGTGAGGGGAATTGGAAAGGTCCTGCTCCCCAACTGCTAGTCTAGCAGGAGAAGCAGACCTGAAGACTGAGGTCAGCTACTCAGACCAAGACAGTCCGGGTGATTGGGTAGATAATGCCTGTATGACTGAGTCCTGGAAGCGGAGCAGGCAGCTGGCGGTCAAGCCCCAGAGCCACTGGAGGGGGATGGGAAGAAAAGCTAGACAGAGCTCTGTCAAATCTAGATCTTTGGGTCCTCCACGAGGCAGGGGTTGGAAGTGAGGGGTTCTGGACCTAAGAGTCCCAGGATGTCGGGGGTGACCCTGATTCTATGGTCTTTATTGGGATGAGGTAGAATGTCTTAATTGCATGTTGGGGAAATGTTTGGGGGAGGTGTCTCAAACTTTACAATGAAAAAGATGGTGGGTGAGAGCTGGAGAGATGGCCAAGTTAAGAACACTTGCTGCTCTTCCAGAGGACTAGAGTTTGGTTCACAGTCCCTGTCAGGTGATTCACAATTGTCTCTTAACACTAGTTCCAGAGGATCCATCGTCTCTGGCTTCTTCCAAGATATCCATCACCTCTAGCCTTGGGGTACATTCTCTTGAACATACCCACATGCAGACACACACACCTACACAGATTTTGTTTTTAAGTGGATGGGTATATCTCTGGTCATAGAGGACTCTCTGGCTGAGGTAGTCTGAGGATACCAAGGTGAGTCCTGCAGGTACATTGCTACATTTCATATCAAGGAGAGATTTCTTTAAGGGTGTGGTAGTGTAAGAATTGAAGATAAAGAATTTGGGAACTGTTGAGGTGGCTCAGTTCGTAAAAGTGGTTGCTTCTGAGCCTAATGACCTCAGTTAAATCCATGGGACCCACATAGTCAGAAGGAAGTACCAGCTCTCGAAAGTACCTCCACTTGGGTGCCATGGAGATCACACACATGCACACATACAAGCACACACACAAGCATGATAAATGCATACGTACATAGGGAAACAACTGGAACCCTTCAGGACCCCCCCCTAGTTAGAACTTCTAAGCTCCTCATTGGAACTTGGGAGGTCTCAGATATAAACTGACTGGGTATTTCTTGTTTGGAGAAGACAGGACATAGATATTACTGACTGAAGAGTTCTACCATGGGATATCAGGGTCCAGAATCTGGCAGAATTTGGAGGATGGGGGTGGATGGGAAATTCCTGATTGGAAAGCCAGTTCAGAGTGCTGTTTTCTTGTTTGCTGGATGAGGGACATTGGTTTTACTGGAGCTTTCTGGTTGGGGTGCTGGGTTGGAGGGGCTCAGCTCAAGCTCTTGATACTTTTGAGTTTCAAGTCCAGATCATAGCTTCAGATCTCTGGGTCTTAATGTCCGGGAACAGACTCCAGGACCCCAGGATCATGAGCATGCCTGGATTAGGTAGGGTTAGGTCTGGGTCTAAGATTGTACAACTGACTTGATCTCAGGCTAGGGAGATGGGTCCGAGTATAAGGCATAAGGCACAGAAGTGTGAGGACCTGAATTCCGATTTCTAGAACCCACAAAAGAATAGTAGCATGGATCTGTAACAGAAGAATGTCTATGGTGAGAGTGAGATAGAGATAGGAGACTCTAGTTCAAGTCTGCATACCAGCTAGCTTGGCATGTGAAGGGGCAAACAAGAGGCCCTATTTCATGCAAGGTGGAAGGAGACTGACACCTGAAGTTGTCCTCTGATGCCATACGCGTATGTCCATCCTCATGTGGACACACACACACTCACACTCACAAAGAGGCGATTTTTAAAAAACAACCAACTGAGCATTAAGGTTAAAATAAGCATCCAAAAATATCAACTCAGGAGAAGGACTTTGCTCAAAGTCTCACATAGGCCTGAAGTCAAGCGTGGGAGTCCAGGTTATGGGGTTAGGGAGCCTTGAGCGGTGACCTACTTTTGGAGATTATTGGATGTGATTCAGAGACAGTTCTAAAGAAAACATTTCAATATACCAGGTCAGAACATAGAGTTAAAGCTGGGGAGCATGTGATAGAATCTCCAAGTAAATCAAGTTGTCCATCATTCAGTGTCTAAGCCTAGTACTCTAGTTCTGCTTAAAATGTGGTAACAGATCCTTTGGGAAGGGTCTAGTGTTCACAGCTGAGGATTTAAATCAGGGCAGAGTCAGGGTTGACTTATTAGATTCAAATTTGAAGCTGTTGATTAGGCTAGTTTCTGAGTCACTGGCTTACTTCAAAGCTTTAGGATTCTCCTAAGGTCTGGCTTCTAAAATTGGGCTTGTAAGCCAATATAGGAAGTTAGATCTGGGGGACTTTATCTTGGGTTGAGAATTCGTAATCTAATCAGAATCCTGATACTTGGGATTTCTAGTCTAAGACGTGGCTTGAGTCAAGAATCATCTCCAGATCTGACTAAAGACTATGGCCGGAAGTCTTGTCTCAAGTTGAGGATCTGCATCCATAAGGACAAAGCACAGTGATTGCTTAGGGAAGCCCAATATGGAGATTTGGAGTCAACAATTAGTGTCTCTTTTCAGACTTCAGGGCTGGGATGGCTATTCATTGCACAGAATCAGACCTGAGAGTTTGGTTTTGGAGTTTGTGTCTCTGACCAGAGCTAATGTCCCAGATGCCTGCACGGGTCTGGGAACTCTGGCCGCTCTCTACTATAGATTCTGATCCTGCAGGCCCCACAGGGCGCCCCCCGCCGCTCAGGATGAGTCACTGCAGCAGCCGCGCCCTGACCCTGCTGAGCAGCGTGTTTGGTGCCTGCGGCCTGCTCCTTGTGGGCATCGCGGTCAGCACAGACTACTGGCTGTACATGGAGGAGGGGACCGTTTTGCCGCAGAACCAGACCACCGAGGTCAAGATGGCACTGCACGCTGGCCTCTGGAGAGTCTGCTTCTTTGCAGGTGCCCCCTCAACTGCCCTCACTCACCCCAAAGTCCTTATCTGTAGCCACATATCTTGAATTCCAAGAATTCAGAAGTCGATTTGATTTGATTTCTCCCTTGGATGTTAAATTTCAGCACAGAAGCCTCATGCTTACCCCTTTATTCCCTAGATATTGAAGCGCAGATACTCAAAATCCATATCTCTAACCTTCCTCCCGTCTCGAGAACTATAAAGTCAGCAGCCTAGGGACAGGGAGGTGCTCCAGCAGATAGGTGCTTGGCAGCAAGTCTGATGATCTGACTTTCATCCCCAGACCCTCATGGTGGCAGGAGAGAATCTAACTCCCGAAAGTGGGCCTCTCATTTCCACACTTTCACCGTGCATGCTCACACCTGGACTCCCTAAAAACAAGTAATATAATTTTTTAAATTGACAATTAAAAAAAAATTAGAATTCTAGGACTAGAGCTGTAAGTAGCTCAGTAGGTAGAATGTTTTATCACACATCCTAGAACTTTATAAATTATGTGTGGTGGTATATGTCTGTAATCACAGAACTTGGGAGATTAGAGGCAAGAGGATCAAGGTCCTCCTTTGCTATGTAGGGAGTTCAAAGCCAGCCTGAGGTACATAAGAGTCTGTCTCAAAAATGAAAAGAATCCAGGGCAGCCAGGGCTATACAGAGAAACCCTGTCTCGAAAAAACAAAAAAACAAAAAAATTAAAACAACAATTAAAAAAAATTAAAAATAAAACCAGCTAACCATCTCAATTCAGAACTCGGCTCCCTGGACCGTTCTAGAGTTTCATGTGTAGTGAGGACGATTCCGTTCCTGCTGGCTGGACATTGAGACCATTTCCTTTTAGAAACCTTGGCTCTAGCCAGGCAGCACTGCACGCCTTTTATCCCAGCACTGGAGAGGCAGAGGCAGGTGGATCTCTGTGAGTTCCAGCTCAGCCTGATCTACAGCGTGAACTCAGACAGCCAGGGCTACACAGAGAAACACTGTCTTGGAAAAAAGACAAGACAAAACAAAAGCAAAAAGAGAAACAAAACAAGAAAAGAGATCCCAGCTCCCTGGATATGAGGAGCACAGGAGTCCTCACCCACAGCTCCCTTCTCATTGAGAATGTTAACAGCCAGCCCTGCCCTCCTTCACCCTCCAATGCCCAGAACAGCAAGCTCTTTCAACACACCATGACCCATCTTCTCTCTCTCTCTCTCTCTCTCTCTCTCTCTCTCTCTCTCTCTCTCTCTCAGCACTTGGGTTTGAACCCAAAGCCTTGTGCATGCTTGCTCAGCAAGTGTTCTACACTGAGCTACATCCCTAGCCCCCTCTTTACATGAGACATATATATGAGACAGGGCTTTATTAAGTTGTCCAGGCTGGATTTAATCTCGATATGTACGGGCTGGCCTTGAACTTGCAATCCTCCTGCCTCAGACTCTCTTTAGATATGATAGCAGGCCTGTATCCCCAGGCTCAGGTGTCTCAGCCCCTTCTCTCCAGCCCCAAGAACAGTGCAGATTGTAAATTTTGGTGAGATTTCCCATCTCCAACCCGGGTCCTGTTCTGCCCCAGGCAGCCTCTCCTCCACCCTTGCTTTCTATCTTCCTTCCCACCAGGTCGGGAGAAGGGGCGCTGTGTGGCTTCTGAGTACTTTCTTGAACCAGAGATCAACTTGGTGACGGAAAACACGGAGAATATTCTGAGTGAGGGGGAGCAGGGAAGGGGCCCAGGCAACAAGAGGGTTTGGGGGGAAGGGGAGTGGGTTAGGTAGGGAAAGGGAGGGTTCACACAAAGTGCAGAGGGTTGAGGGAAGGAGGGGTGGGAGAGGGGAGGTCAAACAGAAATGTCTTGGCCAAGTTGAAAGCCAGAGGAGGGGTGGGGTCAAATCAAGGGTGTGGCTTGGTTGAGGGCGGAGTCAGCAGAGGACCTAGCTGATAAAGGGGTGGAGTTCCTGGGAAAGGGAAGAAGAAGTGAAGGGAATGGAGAGGTGTCTCACTGGAGACTTGTCCCTCACACCTGCTTCTCCTTGTCCACGTCTCCCAGAGACAGTGCGCACGGCTACACCCTTCCCTATGGTCAGTCTCTTCCTCGTGTTCACCGCCTTCGTCATCAGCAACATCGGCCACATCCGACCTCAGAGGACCATTCTTGCCTTCGTTTCCGGCATCTTTTTCATTTTATCAGGTGAGTCCAAGGAACTGTGGGGTGGGACAGGGGTGAGGAAGAGAGAGACTTTCGGGAGCTAGGGAGGGACCTTCTTCCACTGAGTGGTTGATTTGTTGAGAACTGAAGCATAGATAGCTTCGTATTTAATTAGGTACTGAGCTCTGTTCTGATACAAGCCAACGAGGTGAGGACTATTAATAGTCCCATTTTACAGATATGGAAACAATGGCTCAGAGGGATGAAGTAATTTGCTCAGGGCCAAAAGAGTGAGGTGCAGAGCTGGGAGTCAAACTCACTTAGTTCGCCTCCAGAAGTCGTATTTTTAACCAGCACAGTTATTTTAGCAATTAACAGTTTACAGAGCTCTTTATTTTGGGTGCACTATTTTATTATTTTAATTTTTCCCCCAAACAAACAGACAAGAGTTTTTATAGTGCGCAATCCCAGGCCCATCTCCTCCAGTCAGCTGACGGTCTGTCACTGGGTTTACATTTTCCTCCATCTGTACCGGTTTCTGTTTTTCTTTCCTTCTCTTTCCCCCATCCCCATGTCTCCCTTTCTATTTTCTTTTGCCTTTCCTCTCCCCTTCCCTTCTCTTTCTGTTTTCTTCCTTTTCCATTCTTGGAGAAAGGTTCTCAAATAGCTCAGGCTGCCTTTAAATTCACTACGTAGCTGAGGATGACCTCGAACTTCTGAGCTTCCTGCCTTCACCTTCCGAGCACTAGAAACATAGGCGTGTGCCATCATACCCGGTTTACATGGTGCCGGGGATCAAAGCCAGGTCTCATGCACCTAGGGAAGCACTGTACCACCTCAGCAATAGCCAAGTGCTTCATCTAAGCTTCTATCTATCTATCTATCTATCTATCTATCTATCTATCTATCTATCTATCTACCCATCCATCCATCCATCCATCTCTCTATCCATCTCTCTCTCTCTCTTTTTTTTTTTTTTTTTTGGTTTTTTGAGACAGGTCTCTCTGTGTAGCTCTGGCTGTCCTGGAACTCACTCTGTAGACCAGGCTGGTCTCAAACTCAGAAATCCACCTGCCTCTGCCTCCCAAGTGCTGGGATTAAAGGTGTGCGCCACCACTGCCCGTCTCTATCCATCTATCCATCCATCCATCCATCCACCCATCTCTCTATCCATCCATCCATCCATCCATCCCTTACTACTGTTTTTTAAACATTTCAAGGTGTAGTTCCTTCACTCTCAGCACTTCACAGTGCATGCCATTAGCTAGAGTGTGGATTTCATCTACAGCTCCTTCTGTCTTCTGAGGTGCAAGGCTCTTTATCTTTAGCATGTGTGATCTCACACTGCATCCTCTAAAATGTTTAGCGCTCACCTGATAAATTGAGATCAAAGATCCACACAGCCAAGTCACCAGCATGAACTGCTTCCAGATGAGCCAGTGTCTGGAGATCTGAGTGAAGTTCTTTGGGGAGTCTTATCCTTCCAGCTCTGTCCAGTCCAGTTTATTCCAGATCGGTTTACTGTAATTCCAATATAGTCTATCCTACCAATCTAGTCTAACTAACCCTGATTGATTGCGACTTAATCCTCCTATTCAATCCAAATTAATTCACCTTTACTTAAATCAAGTCAGGTCCTTACAATTGACTGATAGTTAAGTGAGTGAATGTGTGAGTGTGTGTGTGCGTACGTGTGTGTGTGTGTGTGTGTGTGTGTGTGTGTTTTGCAGATGAGGTATGTGGGTCTATGCACCCTCGCGTGTACATGTAGAGCCACAGCAGAATATCATGACCTTCAGTCACTTGCTGCATCATTGCCTTGATAGAGGCTCTGTTGCTGCCTGGGAAGCTCACCATTTCAGTTAGATTGGCTCCAATGAGGTCTATGGATCTGCTTGTCTCTGCCCTGACTCCCCAGTGCTAGGGTTACAGACATGGGTAGCCAAGGCTCACTGGGTAAATGGATGCTGGAGATTCAGACTTGGATACTCATGCTTGAGTATCAGGCCTGCTCATCTCCTCATATACAGGTATATAATCTGTCACAGCCTATGGCGGTTCACAGCCTATGGCGATTCCCCTTCACTCTGCTCTCCCATAGGCTGCACGTGGGTCCATCTTTATAGTTCACTGTGGAAGCAGTTGCAGAAGGATGTCCCTGCTCCTCCCCCAGCTCTCTTGAGGCCAAACCTTCCCCAAGCCTTCACCCTAACCTGAGAAGACCTTTTCCAAGGAAAACAGGGTGCAGCCTCTGTGCAGACTCAAATCACAGCATTCGAGCCAGACACCGAGCTAAAATAAGGCATGCTGGATATCACGATCCGAAAGTGTCAGAGCAGAAAGGGCTCATCATTTCTGAGATGGAAAAATAGTAGCCTAGAGAGAGAAAGTGGGGCAAGAGTGCATCCCATGGGGACTTTTATTCAATCTACCCAGTATGTTGTATATAAAGTCCCTCTGTTTGCAGATCACAGGAATGGAGCCGGTCGATTCAGCCAGTCAATGGCAGAGCTGGGCTTTGAACCAAGTGTATTCTGATTCTAAAATCCACTGTGCAAGCACTGAACCAGTGACTGTCTGCCCAAGGTCAAACTGCAGATTAATGATGCCTTTGGGGCTGAGAGTCAGATTCTTGGTCTCCAAGTGGGAGAGACTGATGTCGTGTGTGTGTGTGTGTGTGTGTGTGTGTGTGTGTGTGTGTGTGTGTGTGTGTTGTGGTATGATGTGTGTGGTGTTCTAGTTTGATTTCTTAGACGAGTAAAGGGTTTATTTTATTTGGCTTATAATTCCAGTCCATCATCTTAGGAAAAGCAAGGCAGGAGCCTGGGCAGCCAGTCACATCACATGAGCAGTCAAGAGTAGAGAGAAACAAAAGCACCCATGCTGCCTGCTTGCTTTCTCAGCTAGTGTCTTCTACTCATATATAGCTGAGGGCCTAGCCCAGGAAATGCCCCCATTCAGGATGGGTCTTCCCACATCAGTTAATATTTGAGACAAGCACTCCAGCGCCCAGATGATTGGTTAGGGCAACCTGATCTACATAATTCTTCATTAATACTCCCTCCCTCATGGGACGAGAGAGGGGGCTTGGCAGTTAGAAGCTCTGAAATCTTCTTCCAGAAGATCTTAGTTTGGTTCCCAACACCCACATTGGGATGGCTCACAACCATCCCTAACTCCAGCTCCTTAGGACCTGGCCTCCATGGGTACAGGCATTCACATGCACATATCTCTATGCAAACACACACAAATAAACATTTAATTTTCATTTATTTTAATTAAAAATGTGTAAAAATAAAGACTCCCTTCTCAGGTAGAACTAACCAGCACAGATACAGACGGAGGAACTTAGACAAGCTCTTTCTATGTAGGCAGGAAACTCATGGCAATCCACCTGCCTCAGCCTCCCTAGTGTTGGGATTATAGGCATATATTGCCATGTCCAGACTGAATCTCTCTTGAATTCATTTTAGAGTGAGTAGGTTTTAGTCTATTCACCCTGTCCCAGGGTACTTGCTCATGCACCAAGCTTGTGGGTTTCAGTAGCTGAGCCACATGCTATATATAACCTTTGAGAGATGTGGGTTCAAATTCCCTACTGCCTGGATGAGCTCATTCTGAGAGATGAGAGAATAGTTTACACAGAAGAAAGTATTACTTTGGCTCACGATTTTGGAGATTTCATTCCGCGGGTTGGCTGGCTCCATTGCTGTGTCGAGGTAGCACATCATGGAAGCAGAAGCCTATTTAGGGCTGGGGAGATGGCTCAGTTGGTAGAGCGTCTGCCTTGCAAGAGTGAGGACCCGAATTTGGATCAATAGCACCACATCACAAACAAACAAGAACAAGCAGTGACCATGGCAACGCATGCCTGTAACCCAAGCACTGGGGAGGAAGATACAGGTGGCCCTTCAAGCGTATTGATTAAGCTGATCAAGTTCAATCAGAATCTGCCGTGGGGAATAAGGCAGAGAGTGATTGGTGAGGACTCCAGGCTTCCTACCCCACCCCGTTCTCTCTTTATCCTTTTTTTTTAAATTTAACTTGAAGATTTATTTATTTATTTATTTATTTATTTATTTTATGTATGTGAGTGTACTGTTGCTGTCTTCAGACACACCAGAAGAGGGCATCAGATCCCATTACAGATGGTTGTGAACCTCCATGTGGTTGCTGGGAATTGAACTCAGGACCTCTAGAAGACCAGCTAGTGCTCTTAGCCACTGAGCCATCTCTCCAGCCCCCCTCTCTTTGTTCTTTTAAAAACTATTTTATTTATTTAGTTTTGGTTTTTCAAGACAGGGTTTCTCTGTGTAGCCCTGGCCATTCTGGAACTCACTCTGTAGAGCAGGCTGGCCTCGAACTCAGAAATCCGCCTGCTTCTGCCTCCCAAGTGCTGGGTTTAAAGGCGCGCACCACTACGGCCTGGCTATTTTTAATTATGTGTGTCTTTGTATCTGTCGGGGGTATGTGCACAGGGGTGGAACACAGAGGCGGGGGTCAGATCCCTTGGAGCTGGGCTTACAGGTGTTCGTGAGCTGCCTGGTACAGGTGCTAGGAACTGAATTTGGGTCCTCTGCAGGAGCAGTATACACTCATAACTGAGTTATCTCTCCATCCCCTGCATGCACATCTGACCCCACCCCCACCCCCCATCACCACCATCATAAACAACAAGTGTTGAGTTGGACAAAGTTACTAGAAAACAGAGACAGTGAGTGAGAACCAGGCCAGGACAAAATCTATAACCAAGGACACATCCTCAAGTGATCTACTTTTAGGCTAAGTCTTACCTCCTAGAGTTTCCAAAACCACACTTCCAGCTGGGGAACAAACTTTCCACATATGTGCCTGTGGGGGTACATTTCACATTCAAACCCTAACGTGTCTTGAAATATTTTTGTTGTTCTCCTTTTCTACCAGGAAATTAAAAATGTAAAACCCAACCTTAGCTTGCAAACCAAACAAAACCAGACAGAAGAATCGTTGCAGTTGTCCAAACCCTGATTTAGTCATGGGCATAATGTTTTGGGGCTGTAACAGTTAAGTGTTCAGCTGTAGTAAAACACGAATAAGCAAAGACTACAGCAGTAGCACTCTGGTAGGGAGTTCGTCTAGCTTGCAAAAAGCCTTGGCCTGAATTCAATCCTCAGCATCACATGAACAAAACATACCTATAATCCCAGCCCTTGGGAGGTAGAGGCAGGAGGATCACAGGTTCAAGGCCATTTATGTCTATATAGTGAGTTCAAGGCCATCTTGGGCTACAAGAATCCCTGTCTCAAAAATAGAAGCAGAACAAAGCAGGAATAAATGGATGAATACATAAATGTGTTGGTATTGGTAGCGTCATCTCGGACCTGTTTGGGATTGGGCAGGTCTGCCCTATGGGAACTGCATTATTTCGTTTCCTTGACTATTAGGATCTCCATTTAAAGTTTTTATTATTACCATCGTCATCATTATAACTGTCTGTGTGCATGTCTGTGTGTGCATGATGTCTGAATGGTTGGGAATGCAAAGGCACAGTTGTAGAGGCCAGAGGAAAACCTTGGGAAGTCAGATCTTTCTTTCCACCTTTAGGGGTTTCGGGGATTGAGATCTGGCTTGCATAACAAGTACTTCTGCCCAGTGAGCCGTCTCCGCAGTCCTAATATCTTCATTTGCCCCTGTGGAAGCAGACATAGAGGGAAAGTGGTTCACCAATGAGTCCGGGATTCCAGACCAGGCACTTTCACCACGGTACTGTGACACCCCACTAAAATCACAGCTCCCAAAACTCTACCAGGCACATGTCCGTAAGCTCAGTCCTCTAGAGCCCAAGGCAGGAAGACTGAGAGTATGAGACCAGTCTGCCCAGACTACACAGCAAGACCCTGGTTTTTTTTTTTTTTTTTTTTTTTCTTTCCGAGACAGGGTTTCTCTGTGTAGCCCTGGCTGTCCTGGAACTCACTCTGTAGACCAGGCTGGCCTCGAACTCAGAAATCTACTTGCCTCTGCCTCCCAAGTGCTGGGATTAAAGGCGTGCGCCACCACTGCTTGGCAAGACCCTGTTTTGAATGAACATTAAAAGCACTGTGCATGGTGGCATACAACCTTAATCTCAGTATGCAGCAAAGACAGGCAGACCTCTATGAGTTTGAGGCCAGACTAGACTACATAAAGAGTTCCAGACACCCAGAGCTTACATAGTGAGTGAGACCTTGTCTCACAGCCACCAAACTTGGGTCATCCCAGTACTCAGCAGGTGGTCGGGGTAAGAGGATCAGATGTTCAAAGTCATCTTTGGCTACAAAGTGAGTTCAAGACCAGCCTGGGCTACACAAGACCCTATCTCAAAATCAAACCAAACAACTCCATGAATAACATCAGTACCTTAGAGCTTAAGAGTAGAATGATGTGATCTCATTGCCATGTCCCCAGTGAAGACAGGAGTCACTTCAGAGGTTATCACTGGAGGTTGGTGCAGGGGAAAGGAAGGGAATAGCTGGGGTATCCCTTGTCAAACATTCCTCAAGGGCTTGGAGAGTCAACTGGAGGCCAAGAGACTTGATTAGTGTTTGTTTGTTTGTTTGTTTTCATTACTGGAACAAAAGACCTACTAAAAGCAACTTCAGGATAGAAGGATTTACTTTGACTCACGGTTCCAGGGTACAGTCTAACCTGGTGGCAAGAACACATGGCAGCTAATCACATTGCGTCAGTGATCAGAAGCAAGGAGCCATGAACATTGTGCTCAAGTCCCCTCTCTTTGTTATTCAGGACCCGAGCCCATGAGATGATGCCACCTTTATTTAGGGTGAGATTTTCTGCCCCAGTTTTCACAATCTAGTAACTCCCTTGTTCGTATACCCAGAAGTGTGTCTCCCAGGCGACTGTAGAGTCCATTAAGTTGACATTCAATTTTATCCATCACAAGGCTGAAACTGGACTTTATCTGCAGTGGCCCAGGCAACAGCAGGTGAGGTCTGGCCTGGGCTGGAGGTGTCTCCCAGCTGGGACTCGAAGGCTATTGATAGGAAGGGAATCAATGGTACCCAGTAACTGACTGACTGACTGCAGAGGGGAGCTGGGAGGAGGCCAGGGTGGCATAGATTTTCCTTTTCTCTTCCGATTTTTGAGGCAGGATTTCTTTATGTAGCCCTGGCTGTCCTAGGACAGGCTGGCCTTGAACTCAAGATATCCTGTGCTTCCTCAGTACTGGAGTCAAAGCTTTGTGTGCCACCACAGGGAGGCTTGCATAGATTTTCCTTTTGCAGGTCACAATAGACACTCACACACCCTGTATTCATACCAGTTCCAAAGCACATTTATTATGATTAAAAAACAAACAAACAAAAAACTCCCCAAACCTAGTCTGGAATGACCTTGTACTTCTGTGTAGCTGAGAGTGACTGTCCTGTTCTGATCTTCCTGCATCTCCCCATCCCGTCTCCCACGGCCCTGGGACTACAGCTTATGACATTTACCTGTTTTATGTACTGCCGAGGACTGAATCCAGAGTTGTCACACTAGGCAAACACTCTACCAACCAAGCAATGCCCCCAGTCCTGCATCTGCTTTAATATTCAGTCATCAGCTGTCCAGTAGAGCAGGTCCTGTGAGGCTAAATCTACCGCAAATGCCCAGACCCCGTGGCAGGACAGCCTCACCTGCAAGTCATCCACAGCTTGTCGCGTGATTTCCTGGATTCCTCTGGTGCATTTGCAATGTGTCAGAAGACACCTACGTTGCTCACTCTCTGCCTACAAGGTCTTTTAGAATCTAACTGGTGCTCAGAGCTGTGACCCACTAACGCTCCCCACTTTGCCTGTGGCTCTTGGCTGCCCTGAATTCAATTCATTCAGTTGCTTGAGAATGCAGATCTCAGCTTCACCACAGGGCCTCTACACCTCATTATTCCTCCCTGCAGGGATGTACACCTTCCTGACCCTCAGGCCCTCTTCAAAATTGCCTCTTCTGGCTGGACTTGCTGGTTTACTCCTGTAATCCTAGCACTTTGGAGGTAGGGTGGCTTTGGGTTTGAGACCAGCCTGGGCAGCAATAAGTCCAGGCAAACCTGGAATAGTGGTGAGACCCTACCAAAAAAAAAAAGGGGGGAGGGGGGATGGAAAGATGGCTCATCGGTTACAAGCACTCACTAACTGTTCTTCCAGAGGTCCTGAGTTCAATTCCCAGCAACCACATGGTGGCTTACAACCATCTGTAATGGGATCTGATGCACTCTTCTGGTGTGTCTAAAGAGAGCAATAGTGTACTCATATACATAAAATAAATAAATGAATCTTTTAAAAAAAGGGAAAATAAGGTTTGCAGATGGCTCAGTGGGTAAAAGTGTTTGCCACCAAGACTATAGCCTGAGTTTGGTTCCCAGGATCCACATGGTAGACGGGAAGAACCAATTCATGGGCTGTTCTCTGACCTCTGCTTACACACAGAACACACTACATAAATAAATGTAAAGAAACAAACTAACCAATCAACTAGTGAAGAAGGCAGGCTGGCAAGCAACAAGTAAGCAAAAGGAGTCACCCTACACTGGCAACCATCTCTAATGCTTTACTACTACATATCTTTGTGTGTATGTGTATGTGTGTGTATGTGTGTGTACATGTGTGTATGTATGTGTGTTTATGTGTTTAGACATGTGTGTAGTATGTGTGTATATATGTGTGTATGCATGTGTTTTTATTTGTGTATATGTATACGTGTGTATGTATGTGTGTATGCATGTGTATATATGTCTGTATACATGTGCGCATGTATGTGCATGCTTGTGTGTATGTCTCTGTGTACGCATGTGTGTATGTGTGTGTTTGTGGGCATGTGCATGTATTGTGTATGTGTATATGTGTGTATACATGTGTATGTGTGTGTATGTATGTATATGTATACGTGTGTATATATGTATTTGAATGCATGTGTGTATGTGTGTGTACACGTGTGTATATGTGTGTGTATGTGTGTGTATCTATGTATGTATATGTATGTGTATGTATGTGTGTATTTGTGTTTACATGTGTGTGTGTATATATGTGTGTGTGTGTTTTACTCATGTGAGTGTGGGTTCACACATCCAGAGGCCAGAGCAAGATGTGGACCGGTTTTCACTGTTGCTTCCCTGTGATTTTATCTTGGTCTTGAACAGGGTTTTCTCTGTGTAGCCTTAGCTATCCAGGAATCCACTCTGAAGACTAACTAGGCTGGCCTCAAACTCAGAGATCCCCCTGCCTCTGTTTCCTAAGTATGAGATTAAAGGCATGTGCCACTGAACCCAGCTCTATGTTACTATCTTCAGACAGGGTCTTTGACTGACTTAGAAATCTGTCTTTTGGACTTTACTGGATGGTCTGTGGGCTCTCAGGACGGATCTGCCTGTCCCATGACCTGATGCTGAGGTTACAGGCATAGCAGCTATGGTTGAGTTTTATATACATTCAAAGGATTCGAACTCAGGTCTTCATGCTTGCAGGGCAGGTCCTTTAACCCAGGCCTGCCTGGAACTCATGATATAACCATATGTAACCAAAGATGACATTGAACCCCCCCGTCCTTCTGCCTCAACATCTTTAGTACTGGGACTACAGGCATGGACCACCATGTCTGGTATATATGGTGCTTAAGAATTGAACCCGGAGCTTGGTTCATGCTGGTCCGGCAGTCTACCAACTGAGCCACACCCTCACTCACACACTTCCTATTGTGAGTCTCGCTTTATTATTTTCCTACCTAATTCTTTCAGAATATAAACTGCAAAGGACACGCACCTTTTCTTTTCCCTTTTCCTTCCTCTCCCCACCCCCTCATGTGTGCTTGTGGCTGAGGTGTGAGTTCAGGTGAAGCACGTGGAGGCATAGGCTTATGTCCAGAATCGTTCTTGATCACTTTCCCACCTTATTCTTTGAGGCAGGGTGTCTCAGTCAAACCCAGAGCGCACTGATCTGACTATTGTCACTGGACAGCTTGTTCTAAGTTCCCGTTTCCACTTCTTAGACCGAAATTACAGGCAGACCATCACACCCACCAGGCACTGACTTGGGTTCTGGGCTCCCACACTCAAGTCATGCTTGCATGGCAAACGGTTTACCCACAGAGGCCCCCTTAGCCCACCTGGGAGCTTGTCAAACATGCTTCCACATGTGTCTAAAGAGCCCATATGAGTGTCTAGTAGGAAGAACATGCTGAAGAATTTGGGGAGTGGATGAATGTCAGCTCTGGTACTCCCAGAAAAGAGAATTGAGTTTGATTCCAAGCACCTATGTCTGATAACTCACAAGAGCCTGTAACTCCAACTCTAGGGGTCTGATGGCCTCTTTTGGATGGCAACTCTATGTTCATTTGTATATATATTCACATAGACACTGGTACATAAATAGTTAATAAAGTACATTTTTAAAAAAGGTTAAGGAGCCGGGCAGTGGTGGCGCACGCCTTTAATCCCAGCACTTGGGAGGCAGAGGCAGGTGGATTTCTGAGTTCAAGGCCAGCCTAGTCTACAGAGTGAGTTCCAGGACAGCCAGAGCTACATAGAGAAACCCTGTAGCAGTAGAGCACATCCTAGAATCCCCCAGTGGGGGGATAGGGGGCATGGCTCAGTGGTAGAGCCCCTGCCTAGAATCCCCCAGTGGGGGCATATGGGGTGTGGCTCAGTGGTAGAGCCCCTGCCTAGAATCCCCCAGTAGGGAGATAAGGGTGTGGTTCAGTGGTAGAGCCCCTGCCTAGCATTCTGGAGCCTCTAGATTCAATCTCCATTGCTACAGGGTAGCAGGGAGACGAGAGGAGCTAATGGAATCCTCTAGAATTTCCAGACTACTGCCTTATATGTGCTGAATACTGTGCTAGACCCTAGGAAAGCAATAGAAAAGGTGCCGAGTTCATTCCCAGAATCATGAAGCTTATATGGCCTCCTAGTGAGATGGCAGTGAGCAATGTATAATAAAAAAGTAACAGGGAGAGACTGCAGTTGTTTAGTGGTCGAGAGTGCTACCGTGAAAGCAAGTTAGGAGCCAATGAGACAGCTCAGCAAGTGAAGATGGTCGCTGCCAGCCTGAGGACAGGCAGACTGGGGAAAATGAGAGATAAGGGGTAATTCGAATCATTCGGCTTTTAGATACTTCTCCATTCTCTTCTTTCTCCTTTTCCACACACCCTTTTCTGCACACAAGCACATATGGGTGCAGTACCATTAGAGGCCAGAAGGAGGTGTCGGATCCCTTGAAACTGGAGTTTCGGGTGGCTGTGAGTTATCTGACCTGGGTGTCGGGAACTGAACTTGAGTCCTGTGGAAGGGCAGCAAGTGCACCTCACAGCTGTGTCATCTCTCCAGCGTCCCTCCTGTACACACACACACACACACACACACACACACACACACACACACACACACACACTGCACACCTCCTGCCCCTCACAGCACTGGGGATTGAACCCAGGATCTCCCACTGAACTATATTCCAGCTACTTTTATATTTTTGATGTTCGGATGGGGTCCTACTGTACTGCCCAGGTGTGATCTTTTTGTAGTTCAGGCAAACCTTCCGAGTGGCATCCTCCCGCCTCTGCCTGCTGAGTAGCTTTGGTTACCAATTACATTTATTTCTTTACCACTTGAAAATAAGTTTTGGAGCCAGGTATGGTGATACCCATCTGTAATCCTAGCATTCAGGAGCTGAGGTAGAGCTGGCATGGTGATGCACACCTTTAATCCCAGCAGAGGCAGAGGCAAGCGGATGTCTGAGTTCATGGTCAGCCTGGAGTACAGAGTGAGTTCCAGGACAGCTAGGGCTACCTACATACAGAAACTCTGCCACCTGCCCCCATCCAAAGAGATTGAGGCTTGAGGGTTGCAAGTTCAAGGCTAGTTTGGGGTATAGACTGAGACCCTGTCTCAAAAAAAGCAAGAGAAGGCAGTTTGCAGAGAAAGGAAGATATTAAATTGTAGATATTGGGTCATCTGCCTGTTTTTAAGTTAGGGGGCTGGGGAGATGGCTCAGTAGGTGGAGTGTTTGCCACACAGGCATGAGGACCTGAGTTCAACCCACAGCGCCCACATAAAACTCTTGTTTGGAGCACACATCTGAAAACGCAGAACTAGGAATGTAGAGACAAGAGGACCTTGGCAGCTCCCTGGTCAGCCAGGCTAGCCTCATTCATGATCTCTAAGTTCAGTGAGAGCTCCTGTCTCAAAAAACTACGGTATAGAGGGATTGGGGAAGACGCCCAGTGTTGACCTCCGGTACCCAGATGCACACACACTCACATACATACATGTGTCCAAGCACACAGAACACGTGCACACATGTATCACCCATACGGTTTTAAGGATCTTACAAGAACACATTCTTTTGCATGAATACAGTGCCATATCCCACCTAAAATGTGACAATATTTGTCTAATATAACTTATCTATTTTCTTCTGTTTTAAAAAATTACAGGTATTTATACAGTGTGTGTGCAAGTGCCCATACATGTGTGAGGTCAGAGGGTAACTTTGGGAGTCAGTGCCCTCCCTCCATCCTGTGGGACCCAGAGAGAGCTAGGTCATCAAGTCTAGCAGCAAGCACCTTTACCCACTGAGCCTTCTTGCTGGCCCATTTTCTTACTGTCCAGTTTGTCTCAAGAATACCTTTTCTAGGGTTGGTGAAGTAGCTCGCAGACTGTGTGCATGACTCCCTGAGGCCCTGGGTTCTGTAGCATGGGGGTGGGGTGGGGGAGAAAGGCTGTTCTTTAGGTTTCCCCTCAGAGCCAGGATTTGGGTTAGCCTCATGACTTTTTTTTTTTTTTTCATTTTTTCTTTTTTCTTTTTTCTTTTTTGGTTTTTCAAGCCAAGGTTTCTCTGTGTAGCCCTGGCTGTCCTGGAACTCACTCTGTAGACCAGGCTGGCCTCGAACTCAGAAATCCGCCTGCCTCTGCCTCCCAAGTGCTGGGATTAAAGGCGTGCGCCACCACTGCCCGGCTGACTTTATTTTGTTGATAAGTCTTTTCTTTGGTGTACACCACAGTGCTCTGCCACTCCTTTCCTACCCCACTCCAACACTGACTTTTAAAATACGGAAAAAATAGTATAAGGGAATCCTATGCGCCCTTCATTTGGTTCCCACAATTGCCAGCATATGGCGGATCTTTTTTTAGTCAAACACTGCCATGTCCCCTTTCCATACTTCTGCCTTATTTTGAAGCCAGCCGTAGACATCAGCAACTTATTTTGGCCTTGCGTATTTTGGTATGTCTCCTCCGAGTGAGAAGTACTCTTGTATTTACACCCGCCACACCGGCCACGGTACCACGGCACCACGGTACCACGGCACCACGGTACCACAGTACCACGACAAAGCCCGAACGAAGCAAAGAGTTAGCTTAAGGCCGTCTGATCCCTACTCACGGTTCATCCCCCACCCCCCACCCCTCCTCCTGCACACGCTGGTCCCATAAATGCCTTTTTACTGTGAGCGCATTGCAAATCAGTATGTAAATTACACATGGGCGTTTGGCTGATAGCTCTCCAAAGCCTCCTTTGAGCTCAGACAGTCTCTTTTTCCTCTTAAAAGATACTCTTCCATTTATTTATCCACGGATGCGGATGTGCCGGTGTGCACGACCGCACATGTAAGGGGTCAGAGGAACCAGCTTAAGGAGGTTGGTTCTCTCTGTCCTCCATGTGGGTTTTAGGGACTGGACTAAGGTCACCAGGCTTGGCAGCGAGCACCTTTACCTCAAGAGCCACCCTTCCGCCTCTTCTTTCCTGTCATTTGTGGGTGTTTTTTGGGGGGTGGGGGGAAGGGGGCATGGTAATTTGTGGTGTAGAACCCCCTTGTTCTGTGGTTTTCTAAAGACATTCCATGCTGTGGTTGAACACCTCCATCCATCTTTGTAAACTAGGATTTGGAAGAAGCTTGGGAAAGTCTGGGTTTGATTTCTTGTTGTTTGGTCAAGAGCACCGCTACCTAAAATTGGGTGTGCTCGGCAGGCATCTGTAATCCCAGCATTTCGGGGATAGACAGAAGGACTGGGATCTCAAGGTCATCCTTGGTTGCACTGACAGTTCAAGGCCAGGCTGGGTTACATGATAGATGGGGCTATTAGGGTTCTATCAGGAGATGCAGTGCGCCCGGTGGTGGTTCCCTCCCTCCCTCCCTCCCTCCCTCCCTCCCTCCCTCCCTCCCTCTCCCTCTCCCTCTCCTGCTGCTGCTGCAAGGCTTAATCTTTGATCCATACTCCACGCCCTGAATACTTCAAGGCAGAATACACACACCCAATACACACACACACACACACACACACACACACACACGCACACACACACGCACACACACACACACACACCCGCGTTTATCAGTTTCCTTGCTTAGCATGTTTGTCTTTCCTGTCTCTTCTGTAATCTGGGAGTTATGCCTGGACTCAGGGCTTGATGGCATCTGGGTTAAACACGATTGGCAAAAAAAAAAAAGTGCTGCTGTGAGCTTTGTGATCCTTCTCTTTGGGAAGTCGTTGCATCTCCTCAGATGGTGTTTGCATTTACTTCTCAGATGTTAACAAATGTCCATTCTCTCAAGATAGGACACCAATGAAGGACCAAAGTAATGACTACCCTAAATTCTAGCTTAGGGAACTTGTGGGTTTATTGGGCTTATTTACAGGAGGGTGGGTAAGGGGTTACTGGCAGGTATATTAGTGGGGGTACTTCCTGAGAAGTTACCTGTAGAAGTGTGGGTGATCCCCAAAGTAGAGGTACTAAAAAGTCCTCATCCCGGCATGGATCACAACGTCCCCATGGCTACATAAATGAAGCTTCAGCTAACTGCTCACCTCCGTACACTTTCTAGCATCTTCCAAGACCTTACTTAAGTAGAGCAGAACATTCAGCTGTCAGGGAGGGATAGGAGGGAGTAGCGGAAACCTCCGTGGAGGTCAGAGGTCAACTTGCTTGAGTCCGTACTCTGCCTCCGCCGTGTGAATCTTGAGGATCGAACTCGGGTCATCGTGCTTGGTCATCGTGCTGAGCCATTTCTGCAGCCCACTATTCATTATGTTTTTTAGAGTTTTAGAGTCTCGTCTGAGACGTCTTCCGACTCACAGTAATCTGCCTGCCTCAGTCTTCTGAGTGCTGGGGTGAGGGACATGAGCCACCACACCCCAGTACTGCTTCCATCTGTTGCTCCGTCTTGCACTGGGCTTGCCTGCAGCGTGCCATGGGCAGCCTCCCTTCCCTTCAGCTCAGCATCTTCTTCCTTGTGTGGCTGCCCATCCTCCACAAAACTCAGAACAGAAAAGAGGGCCAAGAGAGGTCTTCTGAGTGAATATGGATCCCCACCCCCACCCCCATCCCCGAGACAGGATTTCTCTGTGTAACAGTGATGGCTGCCCTGGAACTCACTTTGTAGACTAGGCTGGCCCCAAACTCCCAGAGGTCTTCTTGCTTCTGCCTCCCAAGTGCTGGGATTAAAGGCATGCACCACCACTGCCCAATGAATATGGATCCTTGAACTCTGAGTTTTAACTTTGGGTTTTCTGTTTGTTTGTTTTCTATTTTTGTTTTTGTTTTGTTGGTTTGTTTTGTTTTCAAGACGTTTCTCTGTGTGGCCCTGGCTGTCCTGGAATTCACCCTGTAGACCAGGCTGGTCTCGAACTCACAGAGATCCACCTCCCTCTGCCTCCCGAGTGCTTGGATTAAAGGAGTTTGCCACCACTGTCTGGCTTCATTATCACCTCTAGTTCTTCTTCCTAGATAATTAATTACCTTTCTATTTTCTTGTTTGTTTATTTTTTTAATTTGATGTGGTACTCACCCTTAATCCCATCATTCAGGAGTCAGAAGCTTTCTATTTTCATGTTTCTTTTTTTTTTTTTAATGGGTGCACATGTGTAGAAGTCATAGTACAACTCCCAGCACCCAATTCTCTCCTTCAGTTATGTGGGAGCTAGGACTTGAACTCAGGTTATCAAGTTTGGCGGCAAGCTCTTTTAACTGGTGATCCATCCTGTCAGCCCGTGGTTTTTGTTTTGTTTCATTTATCTACCTATCTGTTTATTCATTTATTTATTATTTTTTGTTTATTTATTGTGACCTACTGTATTTTATCAGTGTTTCTACAATATCTTGAGGGATTATTTACCAGAGCGTGGGCTCCCCACCAGTGATTACATCACTGAAGAAAATGTTCCCTCCTCTCCCTGCCCTAGCAACCTGCCTGTAAATCCTCAGTCAGGGGCAGGCCCTCAATCCCCAATCTCCACCACCAGCGGGTATCTATTTCTGTTTCTCTTTCCTAACTTGACTGCCCACGTTTGCTGTGCCTTCGGGCCTTCTCTTTAGCAGACACAAACTTGTCCTCACTGGACCAGTTCTTAGAAACTTGGAGGAAGCCGGGCAGTGTTTAATCCCAGCCTTTAATCCCAGCACTTGGGAGGCAGAGGCAGGTGGATTTCTGAGTTCGAGGCCAGCCTAGTCTACAGAGTGAGTTCCAGGACAGCCAGGGCTATACAGAGAAACCCTGTCTCAGCCCCCCCCCCCCCAAAAAAAAAAAAGAAACTTGGAGGAGCAGACCAAAGTACCTGAGAACCTCCTGCGCACCCAGGAAATCTGCTCAAAGAATGCACATGAGGACACGTTGCCTCTGCTTTTTGTTGTTGTTGTTTTGTTTTTTGTTTGTTTTGTTTTTTGTGCAGCATAAACGTTTAGAGGAGAGGTGTCTGTCGTTCTTGGCCACGGCGCTCTTCCTGTCCGCCAGCACCGTGCTCAGCTTCTCTCGCTTTCTTTCAGGGCAAATGCGCATGCTCACCCTCTCCTTGAACTTGAGCACTTGTCCTTGGAAATTCTGAATGGCGCCATGGCCCACCGCTTGTAGCTGGTAGTCGCTCATGCCCCCCATGAACTTGGTGTGCTTGGTGAGGCTGTGCCTTGGCTTGCTGACACTCTTCGTCACCTTGTGGCCTTTGTTGAAGCCCACGGTCATGGGGCAGCACAGGGCCATGGCGGCTGCTTTCATGGTGGCCAGGACGGGAAGGACGGCTCCATACCAGAACCCTAGGATATCTCACCTCTGATTCTCAGGGTCTGATTTGCCTGTGTTTCCTTAACTTCCAGAGCGACCTGGTGCCCTTGCACACCCCAGCCGCATCTCTATGGAGCTCCGAGTACTCCAGTGGCTCTCTCTTCATCTTTTAGAAAATTCTGTCACTTTTCTTTTACTCTTTCATGTTGACATTTTTATTGTAGAAGGCAGCCCCACAATGTTCATCCCGGTGGATTCAGGTCACACAGTTTCAGTGGGAACACCATAGGAAGTAAGTGACAGCTTACTCACCCTCTGACACCTGGCGCTGAGAGTCAGTCTGCTGGGTACTAGTGATCCAAGCTTGCTCAAAGTGGTACCTGATGGGTCAAGGTACACAGTTAAGGATGTGTCTTTTCTTTGCTTGTCTTGAGATAGGGTTTAATGTGGGCCAGGCTGGGCTCAAATCCACTTTGTAGTTAGTGGTGGCCTTGATCTGATCTTTCTGCCTCTGTCACCTAGTGTTAGGATCACAGATCTGTACCGACATGCCTGGCTAATATGGTGCTGGGGTCAGGACCAAAACTTTTGTGTAGGGGCAATCATTACCAATCTAACTACCTTCCTAGCTGAGAAAGACGCTTTCAAACTTTCAGTAATTAGTAGGTATTCAATGAGGAGGTTCTGTTATCCTTTGATGTAATATCTGTGGGTGATTTTTAAAATATATTTATTTGAATTACGTTTATCTCTGTGTGTGATTATGTGTACATGAGGGCAGGTGACCTCAGAAGCCAGAAGTGTTAGATCCCTTTAGACCTGTGGTTACAGATGTTGTAAGCTGCTATGTGGGTGCTGGGAATCAAACAGGAGTCCTTTGAAAGAGCAGCTAGTGCTCTTGTTCTGATCCTCTGAGCAATCTCTCCAGCTCCTGTTGGTGATACTTACAACTGCTGTTACAACTGGCATTGTCAAACATGTGTTATCTTGTAACTACCTTTCCACATCTGTGTGTACATGGGTATGTTTCTGAAACAGACTTTTTCTCCTGTTCCTTTATTAATTTTATTTCTTCAGTGCTTATCATCATCATCATTGTATATGTGTTTGCATGAATGCAGGTTTGCTTTTGCCACTGAGTGTGCAAGTCAGAGAACAGCTTTGGTGAGCCTGGTTTCCCTCCCCAGCAGGCATGGCGGTGCATGCTTGTCACCCCCGGAAGTGGAGACAGGAGGATTAGGGAGGTTAAGGTCATATTTAGCTACACAGCAAGCTCTACTCAGTCTGGGCTAGGTGGAGACCATATTTCAAATTAAAAAAATCTGTATAGCATTTGGATTATATAAGGAGATCTTACGATAAATAAGCAATCAGTATATATTTAGATACGCAGGCACAAACACACAAACATATACACACGAACTTGGGATCAAACTCAACTTAATTCAGTGAGTTTGAGGCCAGCCAGAACAACTAATTCCAGGAATGCCAGGGCTACAAAGAGAGACTCTGTCTCAAAAAGCAAACAAAACAAACAAAAACCGTCCAACACTGAGTTGGCCTCAAACAGAGATCCTGACTCTGCTTTCTGAGTGCTGGGATTATAAAGGCTTATGCCACTTCACCCTGCCCAGCCATTTGTTTTATGCTTTTCAAGACAGGGTTTCTCTGGGTAGTCCTGGCTAGAGAACTGGAGCTAGCCTGTAGACCAGGCTAGCCTCAAACTCAGAGATCTGCTTGCCTCTGATTAAAGGCATACGCCACCACCTCCTGGCTGTACTTTCTTATTTTTGGACAAAAGGACACTTTTACTATGAGTGTCCTTGGCTTTGGAGAAAGTGTTTCTTCAGGGGGTCTGTTCCGGAAGGAAACGGATCCAGAAAGAAGTTGAGGCAGGTGTGGTGGCATGCTTATAAGGTCTGCACTCAGGAGTTGGAGGCAGGGGATCAACAGCTTGAAGTCAGGCTGTGGGGCATAGCAAGGGAGAGCCTATCCTTGAGCAACACAACAACAAGAGAGGGAGGCAGGGACTTGGGGGGGGGGGGGGAAGCAGGAGAATGGAAAATTACTGGAATTGTTCTCCACTCTTGTTTTTTATTTATTGTTGTTACCTTTGTTTGCTTAGCTTTGCTTTTGAGTTTGCTGTGTAGCTTAGGCTGGTCTCCAGCACCCCCCCTCCCCAGCAAGTTTTCTGCCTTTACACCTGGCTTTGGGTTTATTCCTTGAATGTATAAAATACTAACTAGATTCCAGGGATCAAAATCATGCAAACTTGTGTACTTTTCCTCGGCTCCTTGTTCTACCTCCTCCCTGATGCAATCAGCTTCTCTTGTTCGTCGGCTTCCCTCCTCATACTGATTTTTTGCAAAAACAAGCAGATGTACATGGATCCCCCCCCCCCCCCCTTTCAATACTGAGTATTGAATTTAGGGCCTCAAGCATGCTAGCCGAGTCTCCTCCGCTTCCACATCCCCTGCCCCTTACTGGGATTCTAGGCAAGCATTCTACCACTGAGTCACACTCTCAGCCCTCTTTTCTTTCTTTCTTTCTTTCTTTCTTTCTTTCTTTCTTTCTTTCTTTCTTTCTTTCTTTCTTTCTTTTTGACAATGGTCTTACTAGGTTGCTCAAGTTGGCTTTGAACTCACAGTTGATCAGGCTAGCCATGAACTTTTTTTAAAAAAAGATTTATTTATTTTCTTTATATAAGTACACTGTAGCTGTCTGCAGACATACCAGAAGAGGGCATTGAATCCCATTACAGATGGTTGTGAGCCACCATGTGGTTGCTGGGAATTGAACTCAGGACCTCTGGGAGAGCAGTCTATGCTTTTAACCACTGAGCCATCTTGCCAGTCCCTAGCCATGAACTTTATATGTGGGTCCTCTGCAAGAGCCAATAAGTGCTATTAAACACTGAGCCATCTCTTGAGCCCTCCTGTATTCTTTTTATTTTTGTTTTTTTTTTTTGTTGTTGTTGTTGTTGTTGTTTTTCCAAGATAGAGTTTCTCTGTGTATAGCTGGCTGTCCTGGAACTTTGTAGACCAGGATGCCTCGAACTCACAGAGATCTGCCTCTACCTTCCAAGTGCTGGAATGACCACCCGGCTCAACTGTATTCTTTTTGTTCTTTAAAAACAGTTTCGATGTGTATGGGTGTTTTGACTGTATGTATGTCTGTGCATCATATATGTGCCTGGTGTCCACAGAAGCCAGAAGAGGTCATCATATCCCTAGGACTTGAGTTATAGATAGCTGTGAGCTGCCAGTGTGGTACAGAGAGTTGAACCCAGGTCCTCTTGAAGAGCAGCCAGTGCTCTTAAGCATTAAGCCGTCTCTCCAGCCTCCCTCCCCACTCTATTTTTAAAGTAATCTGAGTTTGATCCTCAGAAAGCACATAAAAGTGGAAGGAAAGAACGAACTCCACATAGCTGTCCTTTAAGCAGCATGTTTGCTGTGTCAGGTACAACCCCTCCTCCACACACACCCCCTCCACTAACATACAATAATACATTCTAAGATGACCCCTCCTTTTTTTTTTTTTTTTCAAGACAGGGTTTCTCTGTGTAGCCCTGGCTGTCCCGGAACTCACTCTGTAGACCAGGCTGGCCTCGAACTCAGAAATCCACCTGTCTCTGCCTTCCAAGTGCTGGGATTAAAGATGTGCGCCACCACTGCCCAGCTGACCCCTCCTTTCATATGTAACAGTCCATTCTAAGCCAGGTATGGTGGTGTACATCTTTAACTCCAGTGTTTGACAGGTACAGGCATGAAGATTTCTATGAGTTCGAGGCCAGTGTGGTCTACATAGTGAGTTCCAGGATGGCCAGGGCTACAGAGAGACTCTGTCTCAAAACAACAAATAAAAGTATATTCTATGTATTCTTTTTTTTTTTTTCCGAGACAGGGTTTCTCTGTGTAGCCCTGGCTGTCCTGGAACTCACTCTGTAGACCAGGCTGACCTCAAACTCAGAAATCCACCTGCCTCTGCCTCCCAAGTGCTGGGACTAAAGGTGTGTGCCACCACTGCCTGGCTCTCTTTCATTTTATATTTTATTTATCAAATGATTGATGGGTTTTGGAAACAAAGTATCCTATAGTCCTTGCTGACCTTGAACTTCTGATCCTTCTGCCTCCGTTCCCCCAATGCAGGGATTACAGATATGCCAGACTATACATGCTTATGTGTAATGTCGGGATTCGAACCCAGGTTTTCATGCTTAGGCAGGCACTCTATCCTTGAACTATACTCAACACTTTCTCCTCCTTTCTTCTTTCTTTTCCTTTTCTTCTCTTCTTCACCCAACACCTTCCCTTCTTCCGCTTCCTCGTCCTCTTCTTTTTCCTTCTCCCCTCCCCCTTCCTCCTCCTTCTTTTCCTCCTCCCCCCTCTTCCCTTTTCTCCTCCTCCTCCTCCTCCTCCTCCTCCTCTTCTTTTTTCGAGACAGGGTTTCTCTGTGTAGCCCTGGCTGTCCTGGAACTCTCTCAGTAGACCAGGCTGGCCTCAAACTCAGAAATCTGCCTTTCTCTGTTGCCTCCCCAATGTTGGGATTAAAGGCGCTCAACACCACTGCCTGTCTTAACGCTTTTCCATATTTTTCGATGATGATATATACATACATACATGCATACATGTGTGTGTGTGTGTGTGTGTATGTACGTATGTATGTATGTATGTATGTATGTATGTATGTATGTATGTATATGTTGCCAAGAGAGAAAGGAAAGCAAGGCTTTGTTTGTGCATACGTAGTATTCGTATCCTTGGAGAGATACTGTCGGGATTGTTTTAAAAGCTGAATTCACTTGTAGTTTTGTTGTTGGTGGTTTGTTTTTCCTGCATGTATGCCTGTGCACCACGTGTGTGCAGTGTCTGTGGAGGTCAGAAGAGGGCATCAGATACCTTGGAACTGGAGTTACAGATGGTTGTGAGCCACCATGTGGGTGCTGGGAACTGAACTATGACCCTCTGCAAGAGCAACAAGGGCTCTTAACTGCTGAGACGCCTCTCCAGCCCCTAAAGGGTGTATTACGTTTCTTTTATACATCTTTATTTATTCAGAGATATGTGCAAGTGCCATATTGCTCATTTAGAGGTCAAAGGACGACTTGTGGGAATCAGTTCTCTCTTTCTACCATTTATATCTTGGGGTTCAAACCCAGGTCTTCAGGGTTGTCAGCAAGCACTTTTACCCACTGAGCCATTTCATCGGCATGGAATTCACAGACTTTTGGGGTATGTTTCACATAAAACACAACTCACATATTGCCATGACTTTTATCTCCTTGACTGATTTTACCTGATCCTTAGGATGGGAGTTACAGACAGTTGTGAGCTGTCACTGTGGTGTGGAGATTTGAACCCAGATCCTGTGGAAGAGCAGCCAGTGTTCTTAACCACTGAGCCATCTCAGCAGCTCTCCTAAGAACACTTGTGCTTTATATGTGTGTGTGCGTGTGTGTGTGTGTTCGGGCCAGAGGCTGACACATGGTGTTGCTCTCCACCTTATTTGGCTCTTCGAAAAGATCTCCCTTTCCTGGATCTTACCCTCCTGGACGATGATGTATTTCTTTGATCCCCTTGCTCTTCTTACCCCAGATGGCTCTGTGCCTTTTCTGGACCACATAGTGTTCAGTGAGATGAGCTTTGTAGCACATGTCACTATGCATAGAATGGGTGGTCACTCTCCTGCTCTTCACCTCTTCCAGGAGCACTGAGATCTCAGATGGCAGGTGTGGGGTGTGGGGTGAGGGCAGCTGATGGATTCATCTCTGGGTTCTCTGCGTTCAACCAAGGCCTGGAACAGGAGGTTGTTCAAAACCCAGAAGTGAAGCCCAACTTGTCATGACAGCTACATGGGAGGCTGAGACAGGAGGTTCAAAAGCTCCAGGCCTGTCTGGGCAAGTTACTGGGACCCTGTTTCAAAATAAAGAGTGAAAAGAGGCCCGGGGATGTAGCTCAGTGGTAGGCGCCTTCCTAGAATTCACCAGGTAGGGGCCAAGGCCCAGTGATAGAACTTACCTAGAGTCCACCAGTGTGGAGGCATGGCTCAGGTGCAGAATTCCTTCATGAGAGGCTGGTGACATGCCTCAGTGGTAGAGTACCTTCCTAGGATTCACCACCGAGGGCCAGAAGCTCGATTCCACCAATAAGGGACTAGGTTTGTGACTCAGCAAGAGTGCTTACCTAGAGTCCTCTACTGAGAGGCTTCGTGTGTGTGTGTGTGTGTGTGTGTGTGTGTGTGTGTGTGTGTGTGTGTGTGTGTGTGTGTGTGTACACGCGCGCGCTAAGGTTAGCCCTAAGGCAGAGGGGAGAAGGAAGCACGGAGCTGTTGAGAGTGTTCCCTTCTCATGGTCCTGGCATCCTTCTCCCCTCAGGCCTCTCCTTGGTGGTGGGCTTGGTTCTCTACATCTCCAGCATCAACGATGAGGTCATGAACAGGCCCAGCAGCTCGGAGCAGTACTTTCACTATCGCTACGGGTGGTCGTTTGCCTTTGCTGCTTCCTCTTTCCTTCTCAAAGAGGTGATGTATTGCGCCCTGATGGCCAGCTTGAAGAAGGAGGTGGGGCGGGATCGGAGTGGGGGCGGGGTGGTACTAGTGGCCAGGGTATTCTAGCTCCTGGGAGTCTGGAGCAGATGAGGATCTGAGGATAGGGCCTTTGGAGTTGAGAGAAAAACCTTGAGGTTTGTACCTTCTTAGGTCTTAGAGGTGGGAGTCCTGGGTACTGGGACAGGACTCCCTGAACAGAGGACGGTCTGATTCCTGTGCCCAGGAGGAAAAGGATGCTGTGGGCTATGAGGAAGGTGGACTGTGGGTGTAGTCTCTGGGTCTCTCGAGCCTAGGAGTCCTAGGTTCTGGGGGTCCTGGGAGGGAAGAAGCTAAGGGAAATCCCATGGATAGAGGTTTTGGAGGGAGATGGGGAAGCCCTCGTTCCTGAGAAAGAACAGAGCTTGGGACCGATCTCTCTACTTTAAGCTGGGAGTATTTTCTTGGGTCCAGGAAGAAGACGAGGCTGGGTAGGGGGAGGTGTCTACACTAAGACGGAGATGGGTTAGACTTCGGTTCTAACCTCGGACCTGGAGGAAAAGATGGCTGGGCCTCTTGGGTTTTGTGGGAATGATACGCATCTGTGACTCTGAGCTCTGATAGAGAAGGCGGAAGGGTGCTGCCTCTGGGGTTCTGACTGTGCCTTGCCACAGGGCGCCGGAGTCATGTCCGTGTACTTATTCACCAAGCGCTACGCGGAGGAGGAGATGTATCGCCCGCACCCGGCCTTCTATCGACCGCGTCTCAGCGACTGCTCCGACTACTCGGGCCAGTTTCTGCAGCCCGAAGCGTGGCGTCGAGGCCGCAGCCCTTCCGACATCTCTAGCGATGTCTCCATCCAGATGACGCAAAATTACCCTCCGGCCATCAAGTACCCGGACCACCTCCACATCTCCACTTCGCCGTGCTGAGGCCGGAGTCCCTCCCTTTCCTCTTCCTCCCTCCCCTCTCCCACGCCTCACCCATGAAGCCCCCATTCCTTAAGGGGCTCTTGGCTGAGGGATGCTGTGCCATCTCCAAGCCCCCAGCCATCATCCTCATTTCAGCGGCTCCACCCTTTTCCCAGTCTCTCCTCATTGATTCATTATACTTCCAAATAATCCCTTCCTCATCTCGCCCCCGTGAGCCCGCCCCCTTTCCCTTAGGTCCCTCTCCACCGGTTAATTTCAACCGAGTTTACTAGCTTTTGGTGGTATCTTGCACCTAGCCCGTCCGAACTCCGCCGGACTCCCGCTTCCGGGTAGGAGTGCCGGGCTGGAGAGTGGGTGTGGCAGCCACTGGAATGCCCTGGAACTCCCCGTCCATTCTCTCCTAGCACACCACCGGGTGCCCTGCAGGTCCCTGAGGCGGCGGGTGGAGATAAACTTGCTCTGCCCACAGAAATAGGACTATGACTGACCTTGGCCTTTCCCGTTCTGTTGCCTCCGGGAGACTCCCATTTCCTCTTTTTTCTCCTCTGGAAGGTGACCTTTCTTTCTTCTAAAGTGTTCTCCTCCTCCTCCTCCTTCCTTTTCCTCTTCCTCCTTCTCTGCCTTCCCCTCCCCCACCTCCTCTTCCCACTTTTCCTTCCTCCACCTGCTCATCCGTAGCCCCTAGGTGCATCCAGCCTCTCACACCAAACAAGGATGAGACCCCAAGGTGGAGGGAGGTTCCCTCATGCTATCTCCACACCTGTGCCCGCCTCTTCCCCCTCGAGGTTCCCTCGGGGGAGGGAGGGGCAGTAGCGGGGGTTAACACCCCCCAAAACCTCTGTCTTCCATTTTCTGGTATTCCCTCTCATCCATGTCCCTCTTCCCATCTCAGATCCCCAACTTTGGCCTCTTTCAAGGGCCTGTCCGCCCCCTTGGACAGATTCAGGGGTGGGGGAGGTCGCCAGAAAACCGCCCATCCCACTCCCTTTATTAGGGGAGGAGGGGCGAGGTAGCACAGTGTTAACACACGGAACCAGATCGGCCCCGGGGTGGGGGGAGGGGGGGCAGGGGAGGGACGGGGGCTTTTAGTTTGCATCTTAGGGGGGAGGGGGGAGGGAGAACCGCAGCAGTTATAACCTGTCTTTACGCAGCGATTTTTAATGAGTCTGGGGGAGGGGGGAGGGAAGCAATAAGGGTGGGGAACCGGTGGGGGTGGGGGGCCTGGCTCTGTTATTTACCGTGTATCATATGTAAATATCGACAGAAACTTCAATAAACTTTATTTCAAACACGTCTCTGCCTAACCAAAGGGAGGGGATTGGAAGCAAGGGCTTATGGTATTGGTTTCTCTTAAGGGTAAAGTACTATTATTCTGGCTAGATCTTGCCAGTTATGATGGTGCATACCTTCAATCCTAGTACTAAGGAAGCAGAGGCAGACAGAACTCTGTGAGTTCTAGAACAGTGAGGACTACATAGTGATATCTTGTCTTCACAAATAGTATATCGCGCCGGGCAATGGTGGCGCATGCCTTTAATCCCAGCACTCGTGAGGCAGAGGCAGGCGGATTTCTGAGTTCGAGGCCAGCCTGGTCTACAGAGTGAGTTCCAGGACAGCCAGGGCTATACAGAGAAACTCTGTCTCGAAAAACCAAACCAAAAACAAAAAAAGTATACCGCATGACCAGGTTTGGATTTCCAGACTTGGAAGACAGAGGCAGGCAAACTTTACTACATAGAAGGAGAGAACCCACTCCTGGTGTCATCGGAGCCCACACATGAGCACACATACATAGTGGTATGCGTTGTGTGAGATCCCTTCTCTTCCTCCCCAGAATAATAATAAAATTAAAAATAAGCGGGCAGCAGTGGTGCATGCCCAGCGCTCAGGAGGCAGAGAGAGGCAGGCAGATCTCTGAGTTCCAGGCCAGCGAGTTCCAGGATAGCAATTGCTACACAGAGAAACTGTGTCTCAAAAAATCCGCCAAACAAAAACCAAAGAAGGACTGGGGAAGTAACTAGGCTGCTTGAGTGATTCCTAGCATGCCCGAGGCTCTGAGTGCCAGGCATGGTGGTGTTCAGAAGGTGGAAGCAGAAGGACTAGGGGTTCAAGGCCACCATTGGCTGTGAAGAGTTTAGGGCTCTCTGAAAGGGGGGATAGGGGTTTGTTGCAAATTTAAGTTATTTAGGTTATAATCAGGTTATTTAATTTAAGCATCACCTTATAATTCAGTCCCTGTATGAGGACAACAAATGACAAGGTTAAGGTCAACACAAAACAAAAAAACAATCCAGATCTCTTAATATTCCTCTGACTGCCTACTGCATGGTTACCGTTACCCACACTTCTCTAGCTGACTTTCTTCTCAGGACACCCGTTAAACTTACCAGCCTCTTTATGCCAGTGAGCCAAATGACTCATCTGAAAGCATTCATACAAACTCACAGCCTTTGACTGGCACCAAGTCAGTCTGGCTCCCAAACCCGACCTTCCTTCCCGGTTACAAGGTAACAGTGGGCTTCCTGCATGCTGGGCCCCTTTGCTACGTTGAGAAGCAGCCTCAACTATTTATTGTACAGCGACCATAAGGCAGATGCTGCTAAGCTGAACATGAGCCCATTAGACACAGTAGTTGGTATATAGGAATTACCACTGTCTGAAGGAGGGAGGCTCAAAATTGGATTCTAAGAGCTGTGTTTCCACTATACAGAGACTGAAAACAGCCAAGGTATCTGATGAATTGGTAGCTGGGATCTATCCCCCCCCCCCCCCGCTCCACATGAGTCTAGGGAACCCAAGGATTCATGTACACAAAGCTAGAACTCTGAAGCTGACCCACATCCCTAGCCCTTCATTGGGGGATTCTGGATAGGGGCTCTCCACTGGCAGCAGAGCCCCTGTGTCCTTAATAAGCTTCATCTGAAAAACTATTGGAAAGGAAGTATGATGTCTGCCTCTTGCTCTCTGTCTCATCTGTTTAATGTCCCGAGGGGGGCAATGATAATGCCCCTGCAACTATGACACCTGGGTCACAACCACAGCCATACAGAGGGAACCTAGGATACAGGTGAAGAAACCCAAGCGTAGGGAGTTTGCCCAGCTGTTAACATGAAACTAGTCCTATCCCCAGGGTTTCTTTGATTCACAGTCAGTTAGCCGGTACATAAAAATAACAACAACAACAACAACAACAATGGAACAGGCATGCCCTGGTGCACATGTGGAGGTCAGAGGACAGCTTTCAGAGATCTGTTCTCGACTTCTACCACATGGGTTCCAGCGACTGAACCCAGGTTGTCAGCCTTGGTGGCAAGCCCCTTTACCTGCTGAGCCGTCTTGCCATCCCTGGCCGCTATGTTTTACCGTTGCAGATTTTATGCAAACTCATGCTGTGACCTTGAGTGAGTCTTTTTAATTTCTGAGGTTTGTTTTCCTTTTCTGTCTTAAAAAAAAAAAAAATGAGGGGGATGGTTTAGAATGATTCCAGATCCCTCTGGAATAGGGAGGGTGTCTTGGAGAGGTTCTCAGGGAAGAACCCGGATTCAGCAGGGTCAGACTCCCGGAGGGAGATTCATTCTGACTCATTTTCCATGATTCCAGGAATTTCTGAAGGTCAGGCTTGAGATTCCCAACGGCAAATACAGTTCAGCTTCTTTGCTGAGACTAATTGATTCTTAATGGCAGCTTGGAACAGAGTATTAGAAGGTTTCTGAACATTTATTTGCTCAGTAGGAGAGGATGTCCCCATTTATTGATGCTGTCTGCCATGCTGATCAATTGGTGCTGTCTGCAGTGCCTGTAGCATGGGTGGAGATGATACAAGTGCTGGCTATTGCTGACTACAGAACATAGCAACCTAAAACCCTGAAATTTTTGTTCTCTTAAGAAACATGAAGCTGGGCAGTGGTGGCACACGCCTTTAATCCTAGCACTTGGGAGGCAGAGACAGGCGGATTTCTGAGTTCGAGGCCAGCCTGGTCTACAGAGTGAGTTCCAGGACAGCCAGGGCTACACAAACCCTGTCTCGAAAAACCAAAAAAAAAAAAAAAAAAAAAAAAAAAAAAAAAAAAAAAAAAAAAAAAAAAAAAAAAAAAAAAAAAAAAAAAAAAGAAAGAAAGAAAGAAAGAAAGAAAGAAAGAAAGAAAGAAAGAAAGAAAGAAAGAAAGAAAGAAAGAAAGACGAAGCTAGAGGGCTGGAGAGATGGCTCATTGGTTAAGAGCACCGACTGCTCTTCCAGAGGTCCTGAGTTCAATTCCCAGCAACCACATGGTGGCTCATAACCATCTGTAATGGGAGCTGATGCCCTCTTCTGGTGTGTCTGAAGATAGCTACAGTGCACTTACATAAACAAAATAAATACATTAAAAAAAAAAAGAAAGACATGAGGACTTGAGTTCAAATTCCCAGCAAAAGCTGCACATCATGGGGGAGGGGGCAGTGAGGGCGGGAACTCATACAGGCTAGGAACCTGGAGGCAGGAGCTGATGCAGAGCCCATGGAAGAGGGGTCCTGCCTATTGGCTTACTCCCCATGACTTGCTCAGCCTGCTTTCTTATAGGACCCAAGACCATCTGCCCAAGCATGGCACCACACACCCCATCAATCATTAATTAAGAAAATTTCCTACAGGCTAGCCTACAACCTGGACTTAGAAAACATTTCCTCTTTTTTTTGTTTTGTTTTTCTGAGACAGGGTTTCTCTGTGTAGTCCTGGCTGTCCTGGAACTTGCTTTGTAGACCAGGCTGGCATCGAACTTACAGTGGTCTTCCCGCCTCTGCCTCTTGGGTACTGAGTTTAAAGTCGTGCGCCACCATGACTGGCATGCAGCCTTTTCTATTTTTCCTTTCTTTCTT
The DNA here is from genome assembly GCA_028551405.1 of Uromys caudimaculatus. Taxonomy (NCBI): domain Eukaryota; kingdom Metazoa; phylum Chordata; class Mammalia; order Rodentia; family Muridae; genus Uromys; species Uromys caudimaculatus. The sequence continues at coordinate 7,429,263 of CM052717.1, read as the reverse complement.
TCTTTCTTTCTTTCTTTCTTTCTTTCTTTCTTTCTTTCTTTCTTTCTTTCTTTCTTTCTTTCTTTTCTTTTTCCTTTTTTTTTTTTTTCTTTTCTTTTTTTTGGTTTTTCAAGACAGGGTTTCTCTGTGTAGCCCTGGCTGTCCTGGAACTCACTCTGTAGACCAGGCTGGCCTCGAACTCAGAGACCCGCCTGCCTCTGCCTCCCGAGTGCTGGGATTAAAGGTGTGCGCCACCACTGCCGTCCATAAAGCATTTTCTTAATCGAGGTTCCCTTCTCCCAGGTGACTTTAGCTTGTGTCACCTTGACATGTAGCCAGCACACCTACTGTTAGCAGGAACCTTTACTCATCACACTATCTTCTGTGGCCAGGTTTTCTGTTTTTCAGAGGAATGCTGTGAGGTTTCTTGTCAAAAGTAAACCAAAGGCATGCTGTTATTCAGAAGCCTCTACCCTCCAGGTGCTATCAGAGTTCTGTATGTTGTTTTGTTTGTTTTTGTTTTTGCTTTGAGATGGTCTCATGTATTTCAGGCTGGCCACTAACTCAGCAAGTAGTCAAGGCTGGCTTTCAGCTGATCCTCCTTTCCCCACCTCCCGAGAGTTCCATGTGCTACCGCACATGCTTATATGATGTGGGGGATTGAACCCAGGTCTTTGTGCATACTGGGCAGTCACTCTACCAACTGAGATCCACTTCCAGCAGGTGCTCTGACCTCAAACACATCATCTGGGAAATGCTCTGTGAGTTTTTGCTGGCACAGGAATGCATTTAAATGCACACACAGGTGGGCACAAAGCACGTATGCGCGCATTTTATATAACAATCGTCACAGACGGCACAGAGTTCTTCACCTTCCAACTACACATGTGGAGCGGAGCCAGTTTCGTATCAGTTATACAACCCTTCTTGACTGTTTTCCAAGGCCACTTAATAACAATAGTTTGCATAAATCAGTTGCATAATTTAGCAAGTGCTTCCTGTCACTGGCCACTTTGCTCTAAGTCGTTTATGTCTTGTAACCCGAGGAGGTTGGCACTTATTATCATCTCATTTTGTAAATGAGATCCGAGGGCACGGGGAGGTTAATTAACCTTCACACAGCTAGAAAATCACGGAGCTAAAATGGAATCCTCGGAGTCCCTGAGCCTGGCCTCCTCACCCATGACTGGGTGTGCCTTCACATACAGGGAAGTCACATGTCTCTCTGTGATGGGTTTTCACAGTGTCCTGCATCTTGTGTTATTCACAGAGGAGGCTCACACATTAGTGATGCTCAGATTCTGGATCTCTGGGACTTGTTTTTAAAAGCTATAAGATTCAGAGACAGGCCAGGCAGTGGTGGCGCGTGCCTTTAACCCCAGCACTCGGGAGGCAGAGGCAGGTGGGTTTCTGACTTCGAGGCCAGCCTGGTCTACAGAGTGAGTTCCAAGACAGCCAGGGCTACACAGAGAAACCCTGTCTCGAAAAAAAAAAAAAAAAGATTCAGAGACAAGGAGATGGGATTATGGGTTCAAAGAAGTGAAGACAGGAGCTGAGTCTGGTAGCACATATCCATAACCCCAGGTAGACGCTGGAGGACCAAGGAGACCAAGGCCAGAGCTATATGTGCAGTTTGAGGCTAGTTTGAGATAGATACTCTATCTAAACAAGCAAGCAAACAAACAAACCACACACACACACACACACACACACCCCTTTGGGTGTCAGGTAAAGGATCTTGCATCACAAGCCTCAGTTCTGAGAACCCACATGGCAGGCGGGAACGGAGTCTTGAGTTGCCGTCTGACCCCCAAATGCCCACCTCCAGTAACAACAAGAGCATCAGTGCAGCAGTCACGTCCGGAAGTAGTAATAATATAGTTAAGGGTTGAAGAACTGACTCAGTGGCGAAGAGCACTGCTCTTCCAGAGGACCAGAGTGCAGTTCCTGGCACCCACATCAATCAAGGTCATAACTCCCTATAGCTCCTGCTCCAGGGGATCTGATGCCCCCTTCTGGACTCCTCAGGCACTGCACACACACACACACACACACACACACACACACACACACACACACACACACACACATCTTTTTAAAGGAAGTAATAGATAAATAGATGTTAGATAGATAGGTAGATGATAGATAGACAAAATAAAATAGAGTCTAAATAAATTTATTTACCCTTTATACTATTATTCCCTTATGAAACATAGAGCAGACCATTATGAAGATGATAGAACAAAGAAATGGGACCCCACTTGAACCCAGACCTCACACATACTAGGCAAAGGCTGTACATCTGAACTATATATCTATATCTGTATCTGTATCTATATCTGTATCTGTATCTGTATCTATATCTGTATCTGTGTTTGTATCTATCTATCTACATATATACCATTTAAAATTTTTATTTGGAGACACAGGCTCACTAATTTGTGCAGGCTTGCCTTGAACTCACCCAGTAGCCCAGGCTGGCCTCAACTTACTTTGGTTCTGCCCAGTCTTCCAAACCGCCGGGCTGATGTACCTGCACCACCATACCAGCCCTTGCCCTTCTTCTGTGAGGACAAAAGTTGAGTCCACTTTATAATGCATCTGCTTCTGTTTCTTTTGTTTTGAAACCCCCTAGAGATTTCTCCCTAAAGTAAGTTGCTTATGTAAGCATGCTGTGGTCTAACTATTTACCAAGACAGTGTCTCACTGTGGAGTCTAGGCTGCACTGAAACTTGTGGAATAGTCTGGGCTAGCTTCAAACTTGGAATCCTGGGGCTGGAGAGAGAGCTCAGCAGTTAAGAGTACCCGCTGCTTTTGCAAGAGACCAAGGTTTGCTTCCTAGCACGAACACAGTGGCTCACAAACGTCTATAACTCCAGTTCCAGGGAGATTTGGCACCCTTCTCTAACTTGAGGGCACCAGGCACATACATGGTATACGTACATACATGTAGGCAAAACACTCATACATATGCAAGAGCGTGGGAGGCAGAGGCAGGTGGATCTGTGAGTTCAAGGTAAGCCTGGACTGCAGAGTGAGTTCCAGGATGGCCAGGGCTACACAGAGAAACCCTGTCTTGAAAAACCAAAAACAAAATAAACTATATATAGAAGTTTTCAGGGCTTGAGAGAGCTCAGCAGTTAAGAGTGCACACTGCTCTTCCAGAAGACATCCATGTTGGGTGACTCACTTCAACCCTTTGGGTGACCACTTAACCCTTTCGTAACTTCAACTCCAGGGAATCTGGCGCCCTCTTCTGGCCTCTGAGGGCACTACACTTAACCTAAAACAGACACAAGCATATACCTAAATAGTAAGAGTTACTATAATAGTATAGTAAATAACTATTGATTGTTATATTAATCATATTATTTATAATATAATAAATAATCATTTGTTAATTATAGTTTTTTATTGTATTGATTAAGAACTATTTAAATTATTATTATTATTGCTTGTTTGTTTTTGTTTTTTTGAGACAGGGTTTCTCTGTGTAGCCCTGGCTGTCCTGGAACTCACTCTGTAGACCAGGCTGGCCTCGAACTCAGAAATCCACCTGCCTCTGCCTCCCAAGTGCTGGGATTAAAGGCGTGCGCCACCACTGCCCGGCGGGTGTGTGGTTTTGAATCTCAGTTGTACAGTGTCCCATGCAGAGGGCAACCTCTCCCTTGTACAGATTAAGAGCGCCAGTGGGTAGGGGGAGAGACATTGGCTCTGTTGCCTTGGGGGAGACCAGGAGAGACAGCATGTAAACTGCAGACCACCTGACTCCCCAGAGCTGGGACATTTCCACTTCACCCTGAATGAGGACATTCTAGAAGTGCTGATCATCGCCCTTTCTCTGTTCCTTTCCATAAACACAAAGGCCCCAGCTGTGGCTGATGACAGACACCTGGGGAGAGGATGCAAGGGACTAGAGGCTCCGGGTGATGGGAGGATAGAGCTGACACTACAGAGAACAGACCCACTCACCCCCCACCTTCATTCATTCATCAATTCACTCATTCACTCACCCATTCAGCATCCGTGGACAGAGGTCTCCCATCTACTGGCTGTGGAGGTGGGCCAAAGTGAATCAAATCTGACTTTGGTCAGCTCCTATACTGACAGGCAAGATAGACACCATCGTCCCCACACCACACCACACACACAGCCCTGCACACTCGGGAGCACACACACACAGCAACCACTAGGTGGGGTACCTGGTTGCTGGTAGAGACAGTGTAGGGCAAGTCGGAAGCATAGATAGCCTGGGTACAGGCTGAAGAGATGGGAGACAGCGTCCTGGAAGTGTACCCCCCCAAGACTTATTTATTTACTATGTACTATAGTGTTCTGCCTACATATATGCCTGTACACCAGAAGAGGACACCAAATCTCATTACAGATGGTTGCAAGCCACTATGTGTTGCTGGGAATTGAACTCAGAACCTCTGGAAAAGCAGCAAGTGCTCTTCCATCTCTCTAGCCTGGTGAATCTCTCTCTCTCTCTCTCTCTCTCTCTCTCTCTCTCTCTCTCTCTTTCTCTCTCTCTCTCATATTTTGAAAGTTCTATCTGTATATCCATCCATCCATCCATCCATCTAGCTATTCATCTATCTGAGGAGAAGTGCACATGCCTGTGGGGCAGTGGTCTGTGACAGGCAATCTTGCACCCGGTTGAGCACAGGCGTAAAATCTGGGTGACCCAGCGGAACAATCCGCAAGGGACCGAAAAACGTTACGCCAACGCTCCTGGGAGACTTTTGGCTCCAGTCACGGTCACGTACCACCCCTCCTCAGGTAGAGGCGTGGCCACACAGCTCCAAGCCACCCCCATGTTAATGAGACACCCAGAGGCTTAGCCACGCCCCTTCCCAGTTACTATATCTGCCTTGCATCTCCCAGAGGCCACAGGGTACAATTCCATCCATGCCATTCCACAAGATGAAAATAAACGTCTTAGAACTATGAACTGTCTCTTCATCTGGACCCGCCTGCCGTGGGAAGCGAGGGATCCAGCCCTCAACTAAGGAGCCGCGTCTAATCTCTCCCGGAAGGCTTCCTTGTGCTCCCAGACAGTACCCATTCACTCAAGCCTAAGCAGCTAGCCTCAGCAGCTAGCCCGGCACCCCAAGCCACTTCCCTCATGTCTCCTGTCCCACCAGAGCCACAGCGCTTGGGACAGACATGTAGGGTTTCTTTCCACCATGCCAGGTTTGTTCCCACACATGCCACTGCATGCCTGTGGAGGTCAGAGGTGGACAACACGTGAGAGTCAGTTCTCTTCTTTCACTATGTGCATCCTTGGGGCTTGAACTCAGGTTGTCAGACTTGGCATCAAGAATATTTTCCTGCTAAGCCACCTCACCGGGCCTTATTTTGTTCTTGAGACAAGGAGTGATGTAGCCCAGGCAGGTCTTGAACTCATGTGTAGTTAAGAATGACGTTGAATTTTTGACCCTCCTCTAGACTGCTGGGATTTCAGGCAATCACCCCTACACATCCTGCTCTGGGGACTGAACCCAAGGTTTCACCCATGCTAGGTAAGCACTCTAACCAAATGAGCTAATTATCCAGCTCTGGTTTTTAAAAACGTATTATTGTTGTTTGTGTGATGTGTGATGTGTGCATGTGTGTGTACGTGTGTGTGTGTGTGTGTGTGTGTGTGTGTGTGTTGGGGGGGTGCTTGTGCCAAACTGCATATGTCAAAGAACAACTTGATGGAGTCAGTTCTCTCCATCAAGCACCCCATGGGTGCTGGGGACCCAGTTCAGGTTTCTAGTATTGTATAATCAGGTGACAATTGTTTCTATTGGCTGAGCCATCTCACTGGCTCCTGTTTGTTTAAAAGTTAGACTTGGTTCTTTTATTTTATGTCTGAATATTTTGCCTGCATGTATGTATATCCGTGTACCACATGTGTGCTTTGTTGCCATGGAGCTCAAAAGAGAGTACCGAATCCCCTAGAACTGCAGTTACGATTTGTGAACCACCACGTGGGTGATGAGCATCAAACCTATGTCCTCTACAAAGGCAATGGCTGCTCTTAACCACTGAGACATCTCTCCATCTCCTGTTTGTTTTTGAGACATGGTCTTACATGACCCGGGCTGACTTTGAATTTACGACTCAGTCAATGCTAGCTTTAAATTTGTTATTCTTAGGTCTTACCTTCCAAAGTTCTGGGATTAAACGTGTGTACCACCACAGCAACAAAAGGTTTAATCTTTCCATATTCCTTTCTTTAGTTTGTTCCTTCGTTCGTTTGTTCATTTGTTCATTTGACAGGGTTTCTCTGTGTAGCCCTGGCTGTCCTGGAACTCACTCTGTAGACCAGGCTGGCCTCGAACTCAGACATCCTCCTGTCTCTTCCTTCTGAGTGTTGGAATTCAAGGCGTGCGCCACCATGCTTGGCTAAGGTTGACTCTTTACGAGTGGATGGAAGGGAGGCCAGAGAGAGATGAGTCCATGGCTAAGAGCACTTTCTGCTCTTCCTGGGGACCTGAGTTTGGTTCAAGATTGCCTCCAGCTCCGGGAGATCCAGTGCCATCTTCTGGCCTCTGAAGGAAACTGCACTAAGAGGCAACTGCACTCACACCACCCCCATAAACACCTACATATAATTTTAAAAACATAATCATTTTTGAAAGACTGATAGAAGGCTAAGGCCACGGCTCAGAGTGTCAGGGCGCTTACCACTGAAACTGCTGACCTGAGTGTGCTCCTTGGAGCCCACATAGTGGGGAATACAGACTCCTGAAAGTTGCCCTCTGACCTCCACAGTGGCAACAGGACACCCACACACAACACATGTGCCATTAATTAATTAATCAATCATTGCTTGAAAATGAAACTACAAAAAGAGTGCACAGAGGCTTGCAGCCGAGCAGGGGAGGTGGGCAACTGCAGTGTTAGGGTGCAGCAGAGGGGTTGGCCAGCATGGGGGCTGACGCTTTTGTCACACCGACTCAGCTGAGGGGCCTGAATTTTCTCCTGAGGATGACAGAGAGCCATGGAGAAGTTTAAGAGGGAGGGGAACAGGGCCAGCTCTGACACTGCTGAGAGTCCTTGGGGATCCTGTAAGGAGAAGCTGAGAGGCTAGTGGGCTGGGCTGGTGGAAGCGCCTAAAGAAGGCTGGGCAGAGGGGAGGAAAAGGAGAGGGAAGGGCATCTACACAGGAGACCAAATAGGACCTACATGTGGCCTGACTGTTGGAACAGGAAACATCAAAGTAGCATCAATGCAACCGTGGATGAACAGCGTGTGTGACCCTCATAGTGTGATGCTTTACAGGGCATATCAGTCGTCTATCAAAATGGCAGATAGCCTGTAGCTTAAAACAACACATACCGACCAGCTCGTAGATTCTGTGGATCGGGATGGAGCAGGATGCATCTGAATCTGCTCAGGGTCTCTCAGACCTGAAACCATGGATTGGCTTGTTCTTCTCTGGAGGTTGGGCTGGGAGGAATCAACAAACTCCTGAAGGCTGTATAGAATTCACTGCCCTGTAGTCAGAAGTTCCTTGTTCTCTTGTTGCCAATCAAAATGCTCTGTATTACAGCTTTCTCTATAGCATGATGTATGGCGTGTGTGTGTGTGTGTGTGTGTGTGTGTGTGTGTGTGTGTGTGTGTGTGTGTGTGTAGATCAGAAGGTGACTCTAAGGACTTCTTTCTTTCCCTCTACTGTGAGGCCGAGGACTCAAACTCTGGTTGTCAGGCTATTGCAGCAAGTGCCTTTACAAGATGAGCCATTTTGATAGCCCATCCACCTTATTGTTGAGACATGACCTCTTCTGTTGTGTATTGCAGGTTAACTGGCTGGTGAACTTCTGAGTTATTCTTCTGTCTCACCACAGGAGTGCTGGGATTACAAATATGAGCTACCACAGCTGACTTTTTACATGGATTCTGAGGATTGAACTGAGGTCATCAGTATTTCATGGCAAATGTGTCTACCTGGTAAACTCTTCCCTGTTTGTTTGCTTTTTCAAAAATATTAGAGGAACTGGGGATGTGGTTCAGTAGGTAGGGTATTTGTGTAGTGTGAGCATGAAATCATGAGTTCAATTCAGGGCATCACAGCTGTGGTGGTACACACTAGTAACGCCAACATTCAAGAGGTAGAGGCAGGAGGATCACAAGTTCAAGACAAGCCTTCCCTACATAGAAAGTTCAAGGGGGGGCTGGAGAGATGGCTCAGTGGTTAAGAGCACCGACTGCTCTTCCAGAGGTCCTGAGTTCAATTCCCAGCAACCATATGGTGGCCCACAACCATCTGTAATGGGATCTGGTGCCCCCTTCTGATGTGTCTGAAGACAGCTGCAGTGTACTCATATAAAATAAAATAAATTAGAGAGAAAGAAAGAAAGATCCGGGAAGCTTAGGCTATATGAGACCCTGTCTAAAAAAAAAAAAAAAAAAAATTAAGCCAGGTGGTGGCCTTTAATCCCAGCACTCTGGAGACTAGAGGCAGGTGAATCCAGCTTAGTCTACAGAGCAAGTTCCAGGACAGCCAGCACTACACAGAGAATCCCTCTCTCTATATCTATGTCTACATCTATATATGACAAAATAAATCAATAGGACAAAATGGCAGCATACAGATCAGGAAAGGATCTTCTCCAACCCTACATCTGACAAAGGGGAAATATCCAGAATTTATAAAGAACTCAAGAAGTTAGACACCAAACCCCAAATAACCCAATTAAAAATGGGGTACAGAGCTAAACAGAGAATTCTCAACAAAGGAAGCTCAAATGGCAGAGAAATATTTAAAGAAACGTTCAAAGTCCTTAGTCATCAGGGAAATGCAAATCAAAACAACTTTGAGATTCCATCTCACACCGGTCAGAATGGCTAAGATCAAAAAATCGGGTCATAGCACCTGCTGGCGAGGATGTGGAGCAAGGGGAACACTCCTGCATTGCAAGCTTGTACAACCACTTTGAAAATCAATTTGGCGGTTTCTCTGAAAAGTGGGAATAATTCTACCTCAAGACCCAGCTATACCACTCCTGGGCATAGACCCAAAAGATGCTCCACCACCCCACAAAGATACTTGCTCAACTATGTTCATGACAGCTTTATTCATAATAGCTAGAAACTAGAAGCATCCAGATGTCCCTCAACTGAAGAATCGGTACAGAAAATGTGGTACAGCTACACAATGGACCACTACTACTATTCAGCTATGAAAAACAAAGACATCATGAATTTTGCAAGCAAATGGATGGAACTTGGGAATATCATCCTGAGGAGGTGACCCAGTCCCGAAAGGACATGCGTGGTATTCACTCACTTATAAGTGGGTATTAGCTGTAAGATACAGAATGCTCATGCTATACTCTGCAGACCCAAAGAAGCTAAACAAGATGGAAGGCACAAGCAAGGGTGCTTGAGTCTCACTGGAAGGAAGAATAAAATAGTCAGAAGAAGCAGATGGAGGAAGAGAATTGCATGGGAGAGGGGATGGGAAGAGGGAGAGAGGGTTTAGGATCAGGCATGAAGAGGGACAGGAGAGATGACCAGATGGCCGTGAGAATGAATGGAAATCTGCAGCTGACGGGGGTGGGAAGATGGGGGACATCTCCAGGACATGACAGAGACCTGGGATAAGGGAGGCACCCAAGAATTAATGGAGGTGGCCTTAGCTGTGACTTATACAGCATTGGGGCGAAGAACCTGAAGAGGCCACGGTCTGTAGCCAGACAGAAACCCTACTGAAAATTTATCTTGTCTACAAGAAATGCAAGGATGGGGAATGGAGCAGATACTGAGAGAATTGCCAGCCAATAATCAGAACAACGTGAGACCCATTTCTTGGTCAAGCACCAATCCCTGACACTATTAACGATATCTGTTATGCTTGCAGACAGGAGCATGTTGTCCTCTGAGAGGCTCCACCCAGCAGCTGACTCAGACTGATGCAGACACCCACAGCCAAACAGTGGATGGAGCTTGGGGACTCTTATGGAAGAATAGGAAAAAGGATTCCGGGCCCTGAAGGGGATAGGAAATCTGCAGGAAGACCAGCAGCATCAACTAATCTGGACTGTTGGGGCTCTCGGGTCTGAACCACCAACTAAAGAGCACACACAGGCTGGACCTAGGCCTCCCTGCACATATGTAGCAGATGTGCAGCTTGGTCTTCATGTGGGTCCTGAACAATGGGAGTGGGGGCTGTCCAAAAAGCTGTTGCCTGTCTGTGGGACATGTTCTTCTAGCTGGGCTGCCTTGTCTGGCCTCAGTGGGAGAGGATGCACCTAGCGCTGCAGAGACTTGATGTGCCAGGGTGGTGGGATACCCAGGGGTGCCCCACCCACTCAGAGGAGAAGGGAAGGGAGGATGAGAGGAAGGATTGTGGGAGGGGGTGACCAGGAGGGGGAAATGAGCAGATGTAAAGTGAATCAAAAAGATATATATCTATACAATAAAAAATCAAAACGAACAAAACCAACTTCTGTGAGTCTGCAAATACATAAAGAAATGAAAATAAAGAAATGACAAATATGAAATGTGTTGTCTTTAGTCACTAGAATAACAAATGTTTTAATTACATATCATTTAACATATAAAAATTAACTAGTAGGATAAAAATATTTATATGTGAAGGAAGGGAGAAAAAAGGTGAGAGAAACAAAAACCTATAGATAATGCATCATGTAGACACATCCCAAGATAATTATTACTTAGACATGTCAGGAAAAGGAAAAGTCAGAGAGTAATTTTCTCTTGAGACAGGGTCTCACTGTGTAGTCCCGGTTGGCCTGGATTTCTCACACACAGATCCTTGCCTCTGCCTTCTGAGTGCTGGATGGAAGGTGAGTGCCCAGGAGACGACATGATTTAAAGACAGAGAGCCGGTCCTGTGCTCAAGGGTGTTTACTGCGCGATCCTAACCATCCTAACCGTCACAGCTTGACGCACCAGCTCTCACTCAACAAGGTGGGTGTCCTGCAAACGTCTGTAATCTCAGCTCCAAGACGAGGAGAGACTGGAGGGTCTCTAAAGCTTTGCTTCCAGAGAAAAGGTAAGCCCCAGTCCAGGTACAGGGAGAGACCCCACCTCAAAGGAATAGATAGAAAGTGTGGACACCCTTTTTTGAAGTTCAGACTTGCACTGGCGTGTGCATATAGGCACACACACACACACACACACACACACACACACACACACACACACACACACACTGGGGTTGGAGAAATGGCTCAGTGGTTTAAAGTGATCGTTGCTTCTGCAGAGAATCCAGGTTCAATTCCCAGCACTCACAACCATCTGTACCTCAAATTCCAAAGGTCAGACTTCCTCTTCTGACCTCTTCCAGCACCAGGCACACGTGTGGTGTGCATACATAGAGGCAAGCCAAACACTCATATGTATAAAATAAAACAGACAACTCTAAAACAATAACAACAACACCAAATCCCCACTAGCAGGCTCTTTTTCATAAGGAACAGGACTTGGGGTAGAACTGGCAAACTGTTTTTCTTAAAAACTCTCATGTACTATTTAGTCCTTTTTAACTTTAAAAAGTAGTTACTAGCAATATTGATTTATTTAGGAAATTGATTTTAATTTAAAATAAAAATAAAGTTGGCACCCCCCTACCTCCAGTGGCTATTTTATGTTAGTATTTCTCAATTGTGGCTAATTTTAATCTTGAAAGGGACTCTGGGCAGTGTCTGAAGACCTTGGTGATCGCAACTAGAGAGAGGTTGCTGATTTTAGTGGGTGCCAGCCAGGGTTACTGCTCAATCTCCCACAATGTGAAATACACCCCTGACGAAGCCACACCTGGTATGGATGTCAGTCACACCAGGGCTGGGAGACCCTGGCTTAACTTCATTATCTGATACCCAATGTCAATGTCAGCTGACATCGCTTCCTGGCTACGTGACATGCTTCTCTTTCTCACTGTCAGTTTTTACATCTATAAAATGGGAGCAAAGCTAGACAGGGTGATGCATGCCTGAAATCCCAGCACTTGAGAGGTGCAGGAAGGAAAGCTGATAAAAGTTTAAAGCCAATCTAGTCTACATAATAAGACCAAAAATAAAAAACAAATGTCTTCTTGGGGAAAAGGTACTTGCACCAGGCCTGATGATCTGAGTTCACTTTCTGGGATCTACATTGTGGTGAGAACCAGTTCCCACTGGCTGTCTTCTGATATGCACATAAGTATCATGGCATGGGTACTCCCCCTAATTCCCAAAATTGCACAGAAAAATAAATACAATGTAATTCATTAAGCAATTAAAAACTAAGTATGGGATTATACACCCACAATCCCGAAGTTCAGTAGATAGAGACAAGATCAGAACTTCAGGGTCATCTTTGGCCGCACAGTGAATTCCTGGCCAGCCTGGGACACAAGAGAACCTGTCTTTAAAATAAAAACAAGCTGGGCAGTGGTGGCGCACGCCTTTAATCCCAGCACTTGGGAGGCAGAGACAGGCAGATTTCTGAGTTCAAGGCCAGCCTGGTCTACAGAGTGAGTTCCAAGACAGCCAGGGATACACAGAGAAACCCTGTCTCAAAAAACCAAAAACCAAACCAAACCAAAACAAAACAAAAAAAACACCGAAAACCAAAAAAAACCCCAAATAACTAGAAGTTGTACAGGTGACTCAGCCAGCGAGAGGCTTGCAGCAAAAGCAATTTGATCGAGTTCAAATTCCCAGTACCTATGGAAACACCTGAGTGTGGCAGAGCCTATAAACTCAGTACTAGGGAAGAGGAACAGGAAGATGCCTGGGTTCTGCTGGCCAACCAGTCTAACAGAATCCTCAAGCTCCAGGCCAGTGAGAGACCCTGACTCAAATAGAAGGTGGAGAGCACTTGAGGAACATACCCAACACTGACTTCCGTTCTACACACACACACACACACACACACACACACACACGCACACACACCTGTACACACATGTAAAGATGCAAAGATGTGTCCATACATAGACACAACAAGCAAAGAAAAAAGCAATTAAAATGAAACAGAATAGCACTAACCTCTGAACTGCTTCTCTCAAAGACTGAGACAATGCTTACAAGGTACCGAGCCTGCAAAGTAAAAGTTCAATTTATATTGGTGTGGTGGGTTTGTTATATTCCTCTCCCTGGCAAAATATGATGAATATACCCAGAACCGATAAGTGGATTCCAGGTCCCCTTCCTTGCGTTGGAAGTGGTTTTTTTTTTTTTGGTTTTTCAAGACAGGGTTTCTCTGTATAGCCCTGGCTGTCCTGGAACTCACTCTGTAGACCAGGCTGGCCTTGAACTCAGAAATCCACCTGTCTCTGCCTCCCAAGTGCTGGGATTAAAGGCGTGCGCCACCACTGCCCAGCTGGGAGTGGTTTTTATTTGCTTCTAAACTAGAGGTGTTAGGATGTTTTTCCTAATCCAGCCCCTCAGGGGGCATGGTGGGAATGAAATGAGCTGAGATAAAGCAGTACTAATGAAAAAAGCCGGTGTCCTGATACATACCTGTCCAAACTGAGACAGGAGGAGGATTGCCCAGTCTGGGCTATAGAATGAGTCCCAGGTCAGCCTGGGCTACAAACTGAGATGCTGACTCAAAAAAATGGAGAGAAACAACAAAACAAAAAACAAACAAGGAGGGAAGGAAGAAAGAGACTAGCGGAAGTTTTGAGAAACTAGGTACCAGGAGATAAAAAATACATCCGGTCAGTGATATAGAGGGGAACCAAGGCTGTCCTCTGTTAACTCCCAGAGCAGAGAACTGCCAGGTAAAGGTATGTTTACACGAGTCAGCGAGATGGCTTGGCCCACATAAGCGTTTGCCAGGCAGGCCTGGAGACCTGACCCAGGACTCATACGGGGGAAGGAAGGAGAGAACCAGCTCTTGCAAGTTGTCCTGTGACCTTCAGGTGCATGCCGGAGCACTCATACTTCCTCGATCACACACACATCACACACACACATTCCCAAAAAAAAAAGTCTCTGAAACTCACCCATTGCTGCTCTTTCTCCACAAAAAGGCTGCTTCAGCTCAGCTCTGCCTTGTATCCCCTGGGTGATCTTGGGTGAATGGCTTCACATCTCAGAGTCTCAGCCTGCCCACTTCACAGATATTTTGTAAGAATTTCTTGAGATAAAGTGGTTTGTGGTCTTTCTAAGCCAAGAGAGAGACTAACCTTGGCTAGCTCTTAAGATTTTTAGGGTATCATTTTTTCCCCTCACCCCACCCCACGCCCATGTAGCTCAGGCTGACCTCAAACCCCAATGTAACCAAGGACAACCTTGAACTCTGAGGTGCCTATCTCTACCTCCCTGGGATCCCACGTGTGCACCACCACCAAACCTGGCTCAATTTACATCGTTCTTTTTAAAAATGTGTGAGGGAATTTCCCTGGTTGTTCTCATTTTGTCTCAAAGGTAACTCTGGTCCTCAGAATGGCTGAGTTTAGAAGGACAGGAAATGTTTGGTCCAAGGTCACCCAGAAGTCAGGGAACATTCCTGAAACTCAGACCAAGAACAAAGTTAAAATCATCTGTTTTTCTCCATGTTATTGGCCCATCCCATACTCACTGGTTAGTTCTAGAAGTGACAGCTATGTTCACAACTGTTGCCTAGTTCTCCAGCCCAGTCCTGGATACGTCTATCTGTCCTCTTTGCTCCCCAGCCTGATTCTTGTCTTGATGAGAACCAAACGACATCCTTCTTTTCCGTCAGGGTTAAGCTACCGTAGAAGCAGAGGGTACCAAGAAAAAAAATTGTTGGTAAAACTCAAATTTTTTGCTATGCTTGTAAATGAATTATGGTTCATTTGGAAGAAATCTTTGGCTCCGCTACTTGAGGAAAGAGGAGAAAAGACCCTGAGAAGTTGAGCTTTCCCTTGATTTTTTTTTGGGGGGGGGGAGGTGGGGCGAGCATTCCTGGGGTCTTTTTAAAAAGGCCCTCCCCTCATTTCCGGCCGCCGCTGCCAACCTTGGCTGGGCGCCTGGATCCTGTTGCTATGACAACAGGAAGAGGCGGTGGCGGCGGCAAGCCATGCTGAAGAGATGGAGGCTAGTGGGGGTGGGGGTGGTGGCTTTGAAATGGGGATGGGGGTAGGGATCAAGGGGATGGGGTGCGGTGGGAGGGAGCAGAGGTGTCCTCTATCTCTGACTTCCTCAGTGCATCTGAGATGGTCCCCTTTCCCACAATCAACCTCTTTCCGTTCGTCTCCCTGTCTCTCTCTCGGTCTCTGTCTTTCTCTCTCCCCTTACTCTCTCCCTTGCCCCATCCCCAGTTTCTTCATCACCCCTCCCTCTGTTTCTTTCCCTCTTCCCATCCTCTCAGTCGCTCTCTTCCCATGTGTCTCATCTCCCTTTTCTCTGGATGACTATCTCTTATCCCTGTTCCCTTCCGTTGTCCAGACCCCATCCCTCTTCCTCTCACCTCCCCACCCCTCCCCCAGCCTCCCCTACCCTTCTATTTCTCCCTCATCTCTTGATGTTCTCTCTTTGCATCTCTTCCTGCTTCTGTCCCCTTCTGTCTCTGGGCTTCTCTCTGTGTGTCTCCTCAACTTCCTTCTGCTACCAGTCACTGCCTCCCCCAAATTCTTCCCTCCCCCACCTCCATTCTCAGTCTTTGGGTCTCTGTCTTTCCGATTATCCTTGTCTCTCTCCGTCTCCCTCCCTCTCTGGATCTGTTTCTTTTCTTCCTCAGCTTCCTTCTGCCACTCAGACCCTACTCCCCAACCACCTCCCTTCCCCCCAATCCCTCTTCTCTCAGAGGCTCTCCCATCCCTCAGCGGCTCCCCTCCCCCTCCCTCCCTCCTCCCTCCTTCTCTCTCCCAGCTCCGCACTTTACCCAGCGACACGAAAACCAAATTGTCTCCTCACCTTTTTTCTTTTTTTTTTTTAAATCCCGACCCTTACATCCTGACCGCCCAAGCGCTGAGCTGCCCCCAGCTCCCCTCCCTCTCACTCTACACCCCCATTCTTCATACGCCTCCTCATCTCCATCCCCTCTCAACCAGGTCGGACGCCTGGGTCCCTGGTTGTTGGGGGAGGGGGAAGCAGCGAGAATTGGGAGCCTAGAGGTGTTTCTGGGGGGGTGCTGGCAGCAGTGGCTGGACGTCCCTCCCCAGTGCATCGGAGAGTTGACCTGTCGTTAACTGAGGTGAGAGATCTTTTTATTAATCGGAGGTGGGTGGGTGTAGAATTAAGGTTCTGTGGACCCTCCTGATTCTGAGAAAAGCTAGTCTCTCAAACGAAGGACTGTGATCCCTTCTTCTATCCAGAAGCTTTAGAATTGGGGGGTCCCCTATTCCTTTCTCCTTTGCAGATGGACTCAATGAAGAGTCTCCAAAGCCAAACAGATTGCCTCTCAGATCGACACAAATGTAAAGCTCTTAAAAATCCTTATTGACGAAGAAAGTCCCTCCTGGTCCCTTTTCCTTCTAGTCCAGGTTGTAGGGCCCACTAAGCATGGGAAAGTGGTACATCTCGGGGTCAGAGCTCACGTCTGGGGAAGAAGCAATTTGTTAAGATAGTGGAGGTAGCTGCTGTGGTAGTGGTGAGGGGCAAAGGCATGTCCAGAGGCAAGAAGAGAGAAACTCAGTTTGGGTTAGGGGCCAGCCTGGAAAATGGAAAGCTGGGAATGGGAAGAGAGAGAGAGAGAGAGAGAGAGAGAGAGAGAGAGAGAGAGAGCGCAGGAGCACACGTGTGGGGCACTAGGCCCCGTTGCCATGGAGACACCCCCCATAGACAACCTTTCTCTACATCCCCTCCTGGGAGCAGACCCAGTCCAGGGCCAGCTGGTGGGGGCGGTGGAGCCAGAGAGAGGAAACTGGGAGGCCAAGGTCACCCTGTACCAGGACCCGGGGTTTCTGGTTGCTGCCTCTCATCCTCAGAGCTTCCAGACTTTCCTACAGGGGGATTTGGGAAAGAAGTCAAGGGAAGAGGTTAGAACAGGTAAGGGAAGCAGCGGAGAGGAAGAGGCGCCATGGTGAGATCTTATAGAAGGTAGAAATGAATGCACAGGAATGAGTTACCCTGAGAGTTGTAGGTTTTGTTTTGTTTTGTTAATTTTTTTTTGAGATGGTGGGGGCTAAGTTTCTGCACAGGTGAAATTGTTATGGAGAAGGGCTGGAGTAGTTCCAGAGAAGTCTACCGTGCCTGCAGAGGGGGTTTTCCTACGGGAAGGAGGTTCTGGAAACTGTGGTGGGTGGAAGAAGTGGGCAAAAGGGAAGGGGATTCTCGATGAAAAAAGTTGGGAGGGCAGGTTCTAATATGTTGAAGAGAGTACAGCGGCAGAGTCACCTGAGAGCATCTAGAATTGGGGGTTACTGAAGCTGTGGTGAAGTCTCTGCGGAGGGCAAGAGCCAAGACATGCTAGCAGAACAGGAGAGGGCAATGATATTTTTGGACGGGTTAGATATTAGGACATTTCTGAATGGAAAGAAATTGGGGTCTGGAGGACGTACTTGCTGTGAGTAGGAAACCTTGTGAAGCTCATAGAGCAAATTTTTCTTAATGGAGGAGAAGAAAGCAGTGGAAAAGATGAGTTTGTGTAAGTTGTAGGGAGAAGAGAGGCCAGGTTCCAAATGCTTTGAAGCAAGACAGAGTGCGGAGTTCTCTTTGAGTCAAAACCATAGTAGGCTCCTGGGGTTGGAAGGGAGGTATATGAAGGTACAGGAGGGACTGTGAGAGTCCAAATGATGGAGGTAGGGGACATAAACTCTCAAATCTAGGGGATGTGAAGGGAGCTTTCTAAAAATCTTAGGTGCTCTGACCACTCCTCAGACCCATCAAGCTGGGATTTCTCAGGTAGGAATCCAGGCATCAAAAATTTTATTTAATCCTCTGGCACTTTGAAGATGCGTTCGAGGTGCAAGGCTAGCTCCTGAGACACAGAGGCTGCGAGAGGAAGAGAGACTTACCAGGATGAAACTGTGGAAGTGTTAGGACCTCTGGGCAGATAACTGAACTCCTGTGAATATCGAGGGCCGCTTGGGAAGTTTTTATTTTTGTTGTTTTAAGTTAAGCGGACACTGAGGGATTTCTGTTTCCTAAGTAGAGAAAATTATAAAGAGAAATGCAAGCGTCACAGAAACTTTTGGGGAGATTGGTATTCTGCTAAGGAGGAGAGAGAGAGAGAAAAAAGATAGACCTAGTGAGCATTTTCTTTCTTCTTTAGATGGGCTATCTCGTAGCCCAGACTGGCCTCCAATTTACTATGTAGCCCAGGATGTCCTTGAACTGATCCTCCTGCCTCTACCTACTGAGTGCTGGCATTACAGGCACACACCGTCATGTCCCATTTATACTGTGGTTCGGATCAAACCCAGGGCTTTATGCGTGCTAGGCCAACACCTACCAACTATATCGTCTGACTTAGTTGCTGTCAGTTGCTGCTCCTAAGTTGGGCAGATACTAGAGGCACAGTTCTGGACCTACAAGGTGCAGAAGTATGTCTATGGAGTATTATGTGTGAGAAAGCTGGTAATGGGGCTAGGGGGTCTGAGAAGTGGACAGAGGCAGGGGGCATCCTTAGAAGGAGATAGCAGTAGGGTTTGAATCAAGGGTCAGCTTCACAAGAGGACAGAGATAATAACAGGGGAGGAACTGAGGGGGTTGGATTATGACCTCTGAGTATATGGGTGATGAATTTAGTATATGAGTAGAATTTAGCAGGCAAGCAGTTTTGGGTTTAAAAAAAAAAAAAGCCATCTCAGGGAACTAACTCCCTCTCTCTTTTGCCCCCACCAGCTGGAGACCATGGCTTCACTCTGACCTCCGCCTCTGCAACCACCTGCTCGCTGCCCCGTTCCCCTCTGGCCCCTTGAGGCCCCCCAGCTTCTGCCTGTGCTGTGACCCCCCCAGCCGCCGGCACGGCCCCGCCTCCGCTGCCCCGGTGGTGGCCCACGGCCCCCCGGTTGCCCGTGGTGAAACTGGAGTCATTGAAACGCTGGAATGAAGAGAGGGGTTTGTGGTGTGAAAAGGGCGTTCAGGTACTGCTGACCACCGTAGGCGCCTTCGCGGCTTTTGGCCTCATGACCATCGCCATCAGCACTGACTACTGGCTCTACACAAGAGCTCTCATCTGCAACACCACCAACCTTACAGCAGGTGATGACGGACCACCCCATCGTGGGGGCAGTGGCTCCTCAGAGAAGAAGGACCCTGGGGGCCTCACACATTCAGGCCTCTGGCGGATATGCTGCCTGGAAGGTAGGGTGCAGGAAGGCCCTGGCTGGCCACCTCCCTGAAGCCTGTGCCTCCAGCAAATCGACTGCTTGTGTTCTGAGTCTCATCCCAAGGTCTTGAGGGGTGTGCTTCACTGCTGGAGGCGCTATGATTCCGTGCATCCCTCTGTCCCAGCCCTCTTCTGGGATTCTCTTTTTTATTTTATATCGGATTTGATGATGTGCGTGAATGTTTTGTCAGCATGGTCAGCTATGCACCACATGCATGCCTGGTGCCCTTTGAGGTCAGAAGAGGGTGCTGGAGCCTGTGGAACTGGAGTTACAGATGGTTGTGAGCCAGGTGGAATTACCATATGTGTATTTGTATGGGTCTGTGCTTTGCACACTTGCATGTACTCAAGCTTCCGTGGAAGCCTGAACAGGGCCTCTGATACACACGGAGTTAGCAATAAAATGCTGTTAGCTGCCTGATATGGTGCTGGGAACTGGACTCTGGTCCTGTGGAAGAGCAGGGGGTGTTCTTCACAGCTGAGCCATCTTTCTAGCCTCCTTAAAAACGTTTCTTGTCATACTATTTATTTATTTTATTTATTTATTTATTTATTTATTTATTTATTTATTTATTTATTTATTTATTTATTTAGCGTGCGCGCGAGTTCCAGAGTACAAGGGGAAGTCAGAAGGCAACTCGCAGGAGTTAACAATCCTCTCCCACCATGTGGGTCCCAGGGATGGGAACTCAGGTTGTCACACTTGGGCATGTGTGTGACCTTCACCCACGAACCATCTCACCAGCCCATGCCATGTTTGTCTTGCTCTCTTCCCTCTCCTGTTTGGCTCGTGGGTTCCCAGAATTGAAACAAAGCTATGCCTTCTGGCCTCCTCTGGTCTCTCCTGGACACTCTTCTTCTTGCAGGTCTTTGCTTCTCATCTGCAGCCCTCAGTTTCTGTCCCATCAGGACTTCTCCCGAGCTCACAGTCTGGTCTTTCTTGTTCCCATTTCTATCGGCATCGCCTCAGCCTCAGGCCTTCCTCGGCAGGCTCCTGGGACACTTCCTTTCTTGTCTCCTCTCCCCCTCCAACAGTTTTCTTTTCTTTGTGATGCTTCTTGGTGACGCCTGCTGTCTTCCATCTCTAGCCCACTTTCCATGTCAGTAATTCTTTCGTACACATTTTAGGGGTGCCACCATGCATACTGAGGTGTTGGGCTGGGCAGCGAGACTCTGGGCATCTCACTGTGTGACCACCATCCCTCCACCTCTCTGAGCTTCAGCACTGTTATCAGTAGCTTTAAGGAGTGGACCAGGGACCTGGAAATATCTCCCATAGCGCCAATAGGCTGAAGCATTTTTATCCCCCCTCCCCTTTGCTTTTTCATCCATCTTCATTTACATGGCCTCTGACCCCTCTGTCCTGACAAACCACTCACCTCACGTGAGGAATGGGTGGGCTTTGAAGATAAGTCTGTGGAGGGTTTCATACAGAAAATCAAAGTCAGTTGCCAATGTCTCAAATCAGGGAGATTGCTCCCTGAAAGTCTGACTGCTGGCTCCCAGCCAGCCCTCACAGAAGATCTGACCCCAAAGGCCTGGGGGTTTTGAATTGACCCCTACTGCACCTGATTGAGTTGTGTGCACTTTTCTGGATCTGGTTATGGAATCACTCAGATATAGTCACCACTGCTCACTGTCTCCACATGCCCCTCCTCATTGTCACTCCCCACCATATCCCCAGAAGCTATGTCACTCACATGCAGACTCTGGCCTGGCCGGGCACGGGGTACAGAGCCAAATATGGGAGTTTGCACCTGAACCTCCATTCATTCATGCACTCACTCATTTATCTGTGTGCTCGTGCACCCATCAGTTTTTATTGGCTTTAAACTGTGTAGCGAGGTTCTGAACCTTTTAAATTTCTGTGTGTGTCTCGGTGTGAATGTTGAGGTCTGAGGAGAACTTGTGGGAGTCATTTCTCTCCTTCCACCATGTAAGTTCATGGAACTGAATTTAGGTTGTCAGGCTTGGAAGCAAGGACCCCACCCGCTGAGCCATCGCCATGGCCCCCAGGTTCTCTTGGCTGATTCAAGAACAACAAGGGGTAAAAACATACAGACCTCTGACTTTAAGTATCTTCTGTTCTGGAAGGAGAGAAAAAAGAGTAATGGAGATAAACAACTAGGGAAAAAGCAGAAATGGAGAGAGGGCAGCATCAGGGCTATGCATGTGAGTGGATCAGAAAGCCTGGGAAGAGCCAGATGGTGGTGGAAGATGCCTTAATCCCAGCAGAAGCAGGTGGATCTCTGAGTTTGAGGCCAGCCTGGTCTATAGTGTGAGTTCCAGGACAACCAAGGCTACACAGAGAAACCCTGTCTTGAAAACCAAAAAAAGAAAGAAAGAAGACTGTCTGGGAGGAGTTTCCCGTAGCAGTTGACTTCGGTTGGTGGCCTGAAAGAAGTGAGATGGGATATACAAGGGTGCTGGGCTGTGGGAACAGCCATTGCAAAGGCCCTGAGGTGGGTGTGGATCTGTGTCTGGGAGGGGTGTACGGTCAAGCTCTTGATCCCATAGGTTCATAGATTTGCCATAGAAGATTAAGCTTTTGCATGGAGATGGGAGCCACTGAAGGTTCTGGAGCAGAGAAGCCCTGTGAGCTGGCTTGAGTTCTACCGGGATGGCTCTTGCTGCTGTGCTCAGAAATGGCTATGGGGAGGGCAGAAAGGGAGAATGTGGGAGCCGTGGTTTGAACGCATAGTATATTCCTCAGTTCCCCGTGGGAAGAAGGCATTGCTGATGGAGCAGTTATGGGATCTGAGAGGGAGAGCGGGGTGAGGGGTGTCTTGGAGGTGGGGCTTCTGAACCTCAGCCCTGGTGACATTTTGGGACTGAGAATTCTGTGTGGCGGGGGCTGAGCTGTGCATGGTGGGATGTTGATCTGCTTCTCTAGTCTCTGTCTAGTCCCGCCCACCCCCCAACAGTTGTGACAACCAAGACCGTAAGTTGTACATTATTTACATTCTCCCAGGGAGGGGGGATTAAATATCACCTCTGGTGAGAACTCCCAGGTGCTGATGAAGCTTTGGCAAGAGCACTTGGCAGTTGGGGATCTGCTCTTGAGATGAAAGAGCATGCATTTTGTTTAAATTCCTTTATTTTCTGGTATTTGGCTCATTATTAAGGAAGGGTAGCACAGGATCCATTGTGAGCGTGTCTGATTTAGAGTGCTTGGTAAGAAATAATACCTGCAACAGGGGGAGGTGGCACACTGAAGGGCTTACAGCATGCAGTATGGTAATTTCAGGGTTTCTGGAGCACGCGGGCAGTGTTACCACTTACTAGTGAGGACAGCCACATGACACGTGAGTGCGGTTGCCGTCCAGCTGCCATTCACGGACACGAGCGAGCGGACACGAGCGAGCGTTTGAATTCCTGCCCTCTGCTTCTCTCTTCCCCCTCCCTCTGCTTCCCCCTTCTCTCCTTCTTTCTTTCTTCCCCCTCCTCCATCTCTGTGTGGTTTGGGTTTTTGAGATAGGGTGTCATGTAGCCTAGGCCGAGTTCTAATTTGCTATGTAGCCAATGCTGGCCTTTAACTTTGTTTTTTTTAAAGTAAGAAGTCTATGTAGACTCTTTTATCTTTATTTTATTTACTTGTTGTTTGTCCAGTGTGTGTGTGTGTGTGTGTGATACACACACATGCATGCCATGGCCACATATGTTGAAGTCAGCAGATAACCCATGGCAGTTAATTTCTCTTCTCTTCCTACCGCATGAGTTCCAGAGTAGAACTCAAGTCATCAGATTTGGCAGCAAGCACCTTAACCCAATGAGCCATTTCATCAGCCCAGATAAGATCCTCTTGCCTCTCTGTCTCTTAAGTGCTGGAATTACAACATGAATTCCTACACATGGCTTACTGTTTCTGTTTTTAAGACAGGGCTAGGTGATGTAGCTCAGGCTAGCCTTGAATTCACAGCAATTCTCCTGCCTCAGCAGCCTTAGGCATGAGACCACAGGCAAAAGCCACCACACCTGGCTTACCCCCACACCCCAATAGACTGAACCCAGAGCCTCATGCGTGCTAGGAAGGTATTCTATCCCTGAGCTGTATCCTCAGTCTTTTCTTTCTTTCTTTTTCTTTTTTCCTTTTTTTTTAGACAGAGTCTCACTAAGTTTCCCAGGCTGGCCTTGAACTTGCAGTCCTTCTGCCTCAGTCTCCCAAGTAGATGTAACAAAAGGTCTGTGTCCAAAGGTCCAGCTGAATTTTATGCTATTTTCACACACCAGGAAATCACATTCTTCCTTGACATTCTCTTTATCCTTTACAAATCGTGCTTGGCCCATTTGTTCTTTCTTCCCCTTGTTCTAGGCTGCTGGAGACATAGTGAGGGAGGCTGAAATGAGGGAAGCAACCTGGAGATGTCAATATGATGGACATCAGGGCATGAGTGAACCAGAGTCATCTAAGAGAAAAAAAGCAGTACAATTGAGTCACTTCATAAAGGGCCTGCTTTGTAATTACAAGGACCTGAGTTCAATTCTCAGAACCCACATAAAGAGCCAGACAGGGTGGCAGATGCTTGTAATCCTAGCACTGGGGAGGTAGAGACCAGAGTATCACTGGGGCCTGCTGGCCAGCCTAGTCTCTCACAAAAGGCCCTGTCTCAAATGAAGTTGTATTCTTTAGAAAATCTCTCTCTCTCTCTCTCTCTCTCTCTCTCTCTCTCTCTCTCTCTCTCACACACACACACACACACACACACGAAAAATCAATCAAACAAAAAAGTCTTTGAAGCCAGGCATAGTGGCCCACTCCTACAATCCAAGCACTTTGGAAGCCAAGGCATGCTTTCCAAGGGCAGGATCCATGCTCCAGATAGGCCTGGGTGACATAGCAAGACCTTGTCTCAAAAACAAACAAACAAAATCCAGATGGTCAAAAGATGTTCTAATCTCATTTCTGTTGTTATAAGATACTCCGTCAAAAAATAACTTAAAAGAGAAAGGGACATTTTTTCTTTTAATTATAGGTTGACGTAGATTGTTGTGGAGAAATCAAGGCAGATACTCAAATAGCTTGTCACATCACTCTTCTGTCGAAAGCAGAGAGAGATGAATGCATGTACACTGCTTGCTTGTATACTAGTGTTCAGCTTTCTCTCATCTACAATCCAGGACCTGAAAGCCCAGGGAATGAAGCCGCCCACAGTGGGCAAGATTGCCTCTTCTATTAAGGCAATCAAGACAATCCTCCAAAGCATGCCCATAGTCCAACCCGATTTCATTATCCTTCACTGAGGTCCCTCTTTGAGATTCTTTTCTCAGGCAATTATGGATTGTGTCCAGTTGACAAAATTAAACTGACCATCACAAAGGGTTAAAATAAGAGGGAGATAGAGAAATGCATCACAGGAGAGTTGAGAAAGGATTAGATATTTAGTTAAAACTGGGTAAGTGGGTTTGCTATAAGCCAAAGGAGGTTAGTGTGTCAAGCAGCTAGCTGAAGGCTGACTTGACTGTTACTGTAACTACCATTCATGTTTCTCTGGGATAACCCTGCTAAAGAGCTACTGTTACCACCCCCAAGAGAAAGCAAAGGCTCAGAGAAGCACATTGTCTTGCCCAGAGTCACACTGTTAACATACTGTAGCATCTGGAAGCATCTTGAAATTTAGCATCTTGACATTTAGGTCTGGAACAAAGCAAGGAAAACACCAGCTTCCAGCCCACTGAGGATTCAAGTTCATGGAAGTTGGGTCTTGGAATTCTGAGACTCAGTCTCTAGCTTCCTTTGTGGTATCTGAAATGGGATAGAATGTTGCCATTGAGACATAAACCCTAAAGTAAGACAGAGGGGGCTTGCCTTTTGTCCGCCACCTAGAGCAGTGTGACCTTGGGCTGTATGTATAAATTAACACTCCCAGTTTCATTTTCATTATCGCAAAAGGAGGATCATAATAATGCCTTATTCACAAGATTAAGGGGGAGTCTGCGTAGATATGACTTAGTAGGCTAGCAGGTGCTGCACATCCTGGTATTGTTGTTTACATATTACTGTTTTCTTCTTATTGAGATTTCATGGGATTAAATTCAGAGTACTTCCTCCCTAAGCACTCAGCTTCTTTCCAACAGAAACATAACTTGTATATATAATTAATTTTTCCCAACACCTACATTAAAACAAATAAAAGGCAGGGCTGTGGGTGTGCAGTGGTAGAGCACTTGCCTAGAATCCCCCATACAAGGGCTAGGAGTGTGGCTTAGTACACAGCACCTGCCTAGACACTCCACTCCCACCCTGGGAGGGCTTGGGGGCGTGGTTCAGTAGTAAAACACCTATGTAGACTCCTCCAATAAGGACTTGGTTGGGTGGCTCAGTGGTAGAGCACTTGCCTAGAATTCACTAGTGAGGAGTCTGGTGGTATGGTTCAATGGTAAGGTGCCTCCCTAGGATCTTCCAGTGAGAGGCTAGGGGTGGAGCTTGGTGGAAGGGTGAGGCACTCTGGTATTGCACTTGGGCTCCATTCCCAGCCATAAAAACCAAAATGGGGTGAGCTTAATATTTAAGCAAGTGTGACCCAAAAATCTCATATAATCAATGTGAAACATTACCCCTCCCCCTTTCTGCTTCTTCACTTCCTCTTATGAAGGAAGTCCACTCTCTTTTCCCCTCATAGCCCATGCCTATGGCTGCATTGGGGTGGTGGTGCCCACACCGGACAGCTGTGTTTCAGCCTCTCTGAGAACTCTCAGCTACGCTCCCAGCAACTCTCTGGGGGCCTAACAGTCTGGACCTACAGTCCCATTTATTGCCGCTGACTCTGCAAACCCCTGTGTTCAGCACTTTGCCTGCCTTATTATCTCATTGAGTCTTTGCAATTGTGCCACAGGGAAGGTATTATTATGGCTCCTGTTTGTCAGAGCAGGAAGCTGGAGGCCTGAGAAGGGAAAGTGACTCAGGCTGGGACACCCACAGTGTGAGGCATGTGAGGGACGCAGCATGCTGGACCTGTTTTTCATCTGTCCCATCCACAGCTGTGTGCTGCTTGTTAGGCATGTCCAGGGCATGGGGGGTTGTGGGGTGTGTGTGTGTGTGTGTGTGTAGAGACTCAGGGCCATCTCACTACCATCTCTGGACATAAAAAGCTCCTATGTAGGCCAGGGTTGGAAGGATGGCTCAGCAGTTAAGAGTACTTGCTACTCTTGTGGGAGACGAGAATTCAGTTCCCAGGATGCATGTCAGTTGGCTCATGACTAACTGTACTCTGGTGTGAAAGGGATCTGACACCCTCTTCTGGCCTTCAGGGGTACCAGTACTCATGTGCACATACCCGTCAATCTCCAATTAAAAAATAAAATAAACCTGAGCTGGGTGTGGTGGTACATACTTTTAATCCCAGAACTTGGGAAACATAGGCAGGCAGATCTCTCTGGTCTATATAGCGAGTTTCAAGACAGCCAGGGCTACATAGAGAGATCCTGTCTTAGAAAGGAGAATCTGAAGACGAATCAGAAGAATAGGGAGAAGGAGAAGAAGGAGGAGAAGAATAATTAAAACCTTTAAGTCAAAGTTTCTAGTCTAGCCGGGCAGTGGTGGTGCACGCCTTTAATCCCAGCACTTGGGAGGCAGAGGCAGGCAGATTTCTGAGTTCGAGGCCAGCCTGGTCTACAGAGTGAGTTTCAGGACAACCAGGGCTATACCGAGAAATCCTGTCTCGAAAAACCAAAAAAAAAAGTTTCTAGCCTAGTGGTTCAGATCCTAGATGTTGGTGCTCGCTGTCACGGTCACAGGATCTGTGTTTCAGTTCATTGGAACCTCGCCAGAACCCTCTAAAGCCACAATATCATCTTCGTTTCTCAGTGAGGAGACTGAAAATGGGGTGAGGGGAGCATTCTGTTTCCTAAGAGCTGCCCTGTGGGACTCAGCAAGTCTGAGATGAGAGTCTAGAAAAGTTGGCTCATAGCCCAAGCTCTGTGACCCCCCAAATCTGACAGTGGTTAAACCTCCTCCGTAGCATGCAGCATCTGTGTGAGATGGGGCAGCTTCTTCAGTGATCCTTGCCTCAGTTTCCTCGTTTATAAAGCAGGGATCAGGGATGCTGTTAACGTATCCGTTAGAGGATTGTGCAAAGTACTGAGTAATTTAATGAACTCCCTGTCAAATTGTCAGCAGTGACAGGTACATGGTTAGGACAGGATATTGTTACGTGTTAAATTCTTTATTTTTATCTTATCTGTCTGTCTGTCTACCTGTCTTAGTCAGGGTTTCTATTCCTGCACAAACATCATGACCAAGAAGTAAGCTGGGGAGGAAAGGGTTTATTCAACTTACATTTCCACATTGCTGTTCATCACTCAAGGAAGTCAGAACTGGAACTCAAGCAGGTCAGGAAGCAGGAGCTGATGCAGAGGCCATGGAGGGATGTTATTCACTGGCTTGTTTCCCGTAGCTTGCTCAGCTTGCTTTTTTATAGAGCCCAAGACTACCAGTCCAGGGATGGTACCATCCACAAGAGGCCTTCCCCCCTTGATCACTAATTGAGAAAATGCCTTACTGCTGGAACTCATGGAGGCATTTTCTCAACTGAAACTCCTTTCTCTGTGATAACTCCAGCTTGTGTCAAGTTGACACACAAAACCAGCCAGTACACTATCTATTATCTATCTATCTATCTATCTATCTATCTATCTATCTATCTATCTATCTATCTATCTATCTATCTATCTATGTGTGTGTTTGCATGAGTGAGGTGTCAGAGTAACTTGGTATAGGAGCCAATCCCCTCCTTCTACCATGTGAGACCTGAGTGTCAAACTCGGATCATTAGGTTTGGTCGTAAGTGTCTTTACGACAAGCCATCTTCCCGACCCCCCTTTTTTGAGGCAGAGTCTCATCTTTCTGTTAGGTTTGCTTCCCATTCGCTGTGAAAATATACTCAGCAAAGTCAACTTAAGGGGAGCAAGGTTTGCTCATTTGCCTCACAATTCCAGGCTACAGTCTACCATTGTGGGGGACTCAAGACAGCAAGAGCTTGAAGCAGCTAATCATAGCACAGCCATGGTCAGAGGCAGAGAGCAATGGATTAATGCATGCGTGCTAGTGCTCAGCATGCTCTCTCTACTTCAATTACATCTGTCCGTCTGTCTGTCTGTCTGATTTGGGTGGAGCACGTGCTGAGGTCAGAGGGTAAGTTGACTCTCTTCTTTCACCACAAATTGATTCTTGGTATCAGAACCAGGTCATCAGGGTTCACAGAAGGTACCTTTTTTTTTTTTTTTTATCTCCTGGGCCATCTCGATGTCCTGCCTTCTCCACTTTATATAGTTCAGGATCTCTTACT
>CM052717.1:7368312-7398312 GCA_028551405.1 Uromys caudimaculatus | reverse complement strand
TGGAGTAGTTCTGAAAACAAAATTACGTAGCCTGAAGAACCCAGGAACTGCCTGAAATGACCTTGAACTCATAATGCTCCTGGGGGGATGACAGGCTTACTTGCCATTAGCCTAGTTTAGGAGGTTCCGGGGAATCAAACCCAGATCCTCTGGTGCAATAGGCCAAAACTTTGTGCACTGAGCTACATCATCACCATAATTCCTTTTAAACTGTTGAGTAATACAGCATTGCAAGTGTTCATTACATTCGGTTTGTCCAGTTAATTCATTTTAGGAGAGGGTTTGGATTGTTAATCACTTTTTAACAAGGTAGTACATAGCTGAGACTAGCCTTTAACTCAATATTTAGCCTAGGATGACCTTGAACTGCTGACCCTCCTGCATCCTCCTTTCTACGCGCTCTGATTACAAGCACAGTGTTTATTGTTCCCACTTTTTGGCTGCCATGAATTGGCGGTCCAAAGAGGGCATCAGGCCTACTGGACTGGAGTTAGGGATGGTTATGAACTGCTCTGTGGGTGCCAGGAACAGAACTCAGATGACTCAAAGAGCGCTGAGTGCTCTTACCCACTGAGCTGTCTCTCCAGCCCCCATCTTTAACTCTTTGAGGACCCTACAAACCACACTGTGTCCCACAGTAGCTGCACTACACTTTATCCCTGCCACTGGTGCACACAAACTGGTTTCTCCACATTTCGTCAACACTTGTTACCTTCTTTCCTGTCCTTTGTCATCCCAGTGGATGCAAAGTAGTTACTGTATGGTGCTGCACACTTACCATCGCAGCAACCAGGAGACTGAGGAGAGAGCACGGTGAGTTTGAGGCCAACCTTGGCTACACAGGGAGACCCTTCTTCGCCAGACCAAAACGATTGGTGACACTGAATACAATTTTTAAAATTTTAGGTGTATGTATTTGTGTGTGTGCACATGTGAGTGCTGTGCTCATGATGGCCAGAAGAGGGCATCAGATTCCCCTGGAGTTGGAGTTACAGATGGTCGTGAGCTACTAATGTGGGTGTTGGGTGACAGAACTTGGTCCTCTGCAAAAAATATGGCATGTTTTTAACTGCTGAGCCCTATTTCCAGTCCTTAACATTTTTAAAGCAAAATTTGCATCACACTTATTGATTGATTGATGATTGATTGATTGTGTACACCACAGTGAACATCCGGAGGTTAGAGAATAACTCTGGGAAGTAGATTTTTCCCTTCTACCAGGTGGATCTTGGGGATGGAACTCAGTTCATCAGGCTTGGTAGCAAGCTCCTTTATCCACCAAGCCTACATGCCGCCCCCCCCCAATCTTTTTATTTGCATCTTAGCCTGTTCATTCATTCTTTCATTACAAGCTCCGTGCCCCCTTCCTTTTCCTGTCTTGTAACCGAGGTCTATCTCTAACTTGCTATGTAACCAAGGATAGCTGCGAACTTCCGAATTTCCTCCCTTTATCTCCCGGTGCACCCCCATTGCCTGTTTATGTAGTGTTGGGGATAGAACCTCTGGCTCTGTGCATGTCAGGCAAACACTCTGCCAACAGGGCTACATATGTATGCATGCCGGCCCTCAGTACACGTATGTGTTAGGCATTTACTATGGGGGAGGCCGTGTTTGGGGCACTGGAAATGCACGAATGAACACCCCAGATGCTGGCAGTCCAGTGTGTTTGATCTCCTTGGTGTGAGTTCTGCTTCCTTCATCCATCAGTGCTGAATTGCTGAGTCTTTCTGTGTCTTGCTGTCCACATCTGCACAATGGGTACTGTCTGGGGCTTCTAATACTGTGCTAAAACACCATGACCAAAAAGCAACTCGGAGAGAAAAAAGTTTATTTCATCTTATGGTTTATAGTCTATCATCCAGGGAAGTCAGGGCAGGAACTCAAGGCAGGAACTGGGAGGTAGAAAATGAAGCAAAGACCATGGAGGAACACCGCCTCAGCTTGCTCCTCATGATTTGCTCAGCCTATTTTCTTATAGCAGCCAGAACCACCAGCCTAGGGGTGGTACCACCAACAGTGATCTGGGCCCTCTCATGCCAATCACTAGTCAAGAAAATACACCACAGGCTTTCCTACAGGCAAATCTGGTGGGGGCATTTTCCTCAGTTGAGGCTTTCTCTTTCAAAACTACTCTAGCTTGTGCCAAATTGACATAAAACTGACCAACACAGGTTACAATAGATAAGAGAACATTCGATTATGTCCCAGGCAAAGTGTGTTAAATCTGTATATCTGGATCCTATTTTCATATCAACACGAGTTAGGTCCTATTCTTAGGATTTTTAAAAAATATATATGTGAAGGTACAGATGCAATTAGTATATATGTTAACACAGTCACAGAATAAGGATGGTATAGCCCAACAGAAAACAGTAGGATTTTAAATATATATATTTTAAATTTTCTGTGTATGAATATTCTGCCTCAATATACGCATTACACTGTGTGCACACCTGGTGCACACAGAAACCAGAAAAGTGCATTGGATCCCCTGGACCCAAAGTGAGAGACCATTGTCAGATAACTCGTTGAGTCTTAGGAACTCAATCTGGGTCCTCTGCAAGAGCCACAAGTGCACCATCTCTCCAGCTCCCAAAGTGGGATCCTCAGCATCAAACATGGTCTGTACACGATACCAACCTATCTCTTCATTTTTTTCATTACAATTAATTAATTAATGGGGGCGGGCATGTTCTTTCCATCTGTGGTGTGAGTCCCAGGGATCAAAGTCAGGTTGTCAGGCTTGCTGGCAAGCACCTTTGCTCACTGAACCGCCTTACCATCTCCTTACTTCTTTTGTGAGTGGGTGGTGTATACATGTAGCATGTGTGTGTGTGTGCACACGTGTGCACGCGCGCGCGCACACACACACACACACACACACACACACATGCATGCATGCCATTCATGCAGAAGGCAGAAGAGGATGTCCTGATGTATCCACTCTCAGGCCTTACTTCCTTAAGACAGGATGGCTCACTGAACCTGAAGTTAGACTGGCAAGCAGCTAATCCTGGATCCTCCTGTATCTGATCTCTCACCTCCAGCACTGGAATAATAGGCATATGTGACAGTGTCTGGTTTTTTTTTTTGTTCATTTGTTCTTAAGTGGGTTCTGGGATTTGAACTCAGGTCCTCATCCTTGTAGAGCAAATGCTTTTACCCACTGAGCCACCTCTCAAGCCCCTAACGTTCTCTTGTACTGCTTGTCAAGTGTGTTAACCAACACAGGAAGCATTTAAACATGTGGGTCTTCACGGCTTACTCACCGCCTCAGACTCATTCTTTCCAGTTCTTTCCTTTATTCTCATTTTGTTCCCTATGTTCCTTTGCCTGACTTGTTCCAACCTCTTTCTGCTATCTTTATAGTCATTCATTATTCCATCCATCCATCCATCCATCCATCTGTCCATCCATCCGTCTGTCCATCCATCCATCCATCCATCCTGGGAGCCAGGCTCTGCGCCATGCAATGAATGGTCAGGATACAAGAAGTCAGACCTTAGCCCCTCCACTTTTAGGAACTGGCAGCTTGCAGAAAATAAAGAATCAAAAATTCTACCTGATGTATGTACTACAAGGAGCAGCTCAGGGAACTGTCAGCCCTAGAAAGAGGACCTGGTTCAACGTGTGTGTGTGTGTGTGTGTGTGTGTGTGTGTGTGTGTGTGTGTGTGTGTGTGTGTGTGCGCGCACGCGGCCCCCCTGAGCTGTCTCTACAGAGTAACTATTACATCTGCGAAGACCCACAGGTTGGAGGTAGCTTGGAGTTGAGAATAAACGTATTTATGCAATTTGTTTTTCTCCAGCTATGCAACACAAGCAGGAAAACGGAGTCTGTTCCCACAGATGAGATAGCCAGGTTCTAGCTGGGTGGAGGATGAGGAGCAGAAGAGAGGAGGGTCAAGCTGCAAGATGATCTTTGGGTTCTAAGGACGTGCAATGGTTTCGGAGTACCTGGGTTTTCCACACATTTTAACCCTTCTTAACGAGCTTAGGGTACAAGGGTGACTCTACATGTCAGTGGCCAACACTGACTTACTTGCAGGGGAAATGGGAATCCACATAAATTGAGCGCCATTTTCTTCGTCCCCCTCCCCCTTTCTCCTGTTTTCGCTCCTATCTCAAATACCCCAGTCTGGCCTCAAAACTCTGTGTGGCCCAGTGACCTTGAACTTCCTTCCCATCCTCCTCCTCCTACCTCTGGCATTTAGTGCTGGATTACAGGTTTGCACCCTTTCCTCTTTCCACCCCGCCCCCTTTCTCTTTAAAAAAATATCCTTAATACAGGTGGGAAACAAATCTGAGGGGTGCGAAGTTTGACCCGACACCAGTTGGGGACTAGGATTCCTACCTCTCAATCAGCCCCAGAGGAAAGAGCAAGGACACGGATAGTGATCTGGGAGCGTGCATTTGAGTAGGGGAGGGTCTTCTCGGAACACTTAGGGTCGCCCCTCCCCTAACTCTTAAGACAGCCCCCCCACCGTCCCCATCCCCTCTCCAGGGTTGAAAAGAGGTGTCTGCGTGAAGATCAACCACTTCCCGGAGGACACGGACTACGACCACGACAGCGCGGAGTACCTGCTCCGTACGTGGGGGGTCAAGGATCCGGGTGGGATGATGAAGGGCGCTGCGGATGCATAGAAGGGGAGGGGCGGAGGAAGGGACTGGGCGGAGCTTGAACTTCAAGCCTAGATTAGTTTCCCAGCCAATCCAGGTTAGATGTTCATCTCCCCAGCCCAGAGAGGACCAGGGTGGTGATTGGTCGGTTAGATGTCTATGGCCTGACAACTTTGTATAGTAAAGGGTTGTAGATTGGTTGTTGTGGCGGTCTGGCAATCTGCAGCCCAGACTGATAACTCCCTCCGGGAAGTCTGTGGTGTGATTGGGCTGTTATCCTGAGAACGTGGCAAAGCCTTAATTATGATTGGTTGCTTTAACCGGGCTCAGAAATCGCAGAATCTGATTGTCGAGGGTTTCAGGAAAGAGTAGAAAAGAACGAGTGGAAAGGGAGAGAGAAGGATAAAGAAAAAAGGGCGGGGGGGGGAGGAAGAGGATGAACACGCAGGGAGGGAGACGGATGGAAATGGAAATATAGATAGGAGAGGACGAAGACAGAGAAAAGGAGTGGGAGCGAGAAACGTGATAAAGATGCAGAGAGAAAGGAGGGGAGACGAGGAAGAAAATCAAAGGAAAAAACTTTTTTAAAAGGAAGGGAAAATGAGACAAAAAAGAACCAGAGTGGCAGAATTAGCGAACTAAATTTAGCTAAGCGGAGAGGGAAGCAGGCAGGAGGCGCGGTGGGCCCGGGGCGCAGAGGCCCTCCTGACCGCCCTCGCGCTCTCCTCTATCCCCTCTTTTCTTTCTCTTCCCCTAGGAGTAGTCCGGGCCTCCAGCATCTTTCCTATCCTGAGCGCCATCCTGCTGCTGCTCGGGGGCGTGTGCGTAGCTGCCTCCCGCGTCTACAAGTCCAAAAGGAACATCATCCTGGGCGCAGGGATCCTGTTCGTGGCAGCAGGTTAGAGGCAGAGGGAAGGGGCGGCGGGGCCCACCCACGAACGCGCGTGCGTGTGTGCGAGTGCGTGGGCGAGTGCGACTGCAAAGCTGGCCTGCCCCAAGCGCCCCCTGGGGACCGGAGCTTTCCTAGGTGCCTCCCAAGCTGTGCCACCTCCGCCTGGGTAAGGTAGATTTAGGTTTAGTCTTTTAGCCTGCTCAGACTGTGAGTAAAGTGGGAGGCAAGAAGGGGAGTTTCCCTAACTGTCCTAGAGACTTAACGGGAGGCGTCTGGGAAGGGGGAGGGGACCTGAGACACATGGAGTCTAAGAATAGGGAGATGGGACTGGCCTTAGGAAGACAGCGACTAAAGAAGAAGATGACCTGGGTAGATCCTAAAAGGGGCTGGTCCTAAAAAACCTTCTAAACTAGAGGCTCTCAGCCTGTGGGTCACAATACCTTTGGGGAGCATTGAATGACTCTTGCACAGGGTTCGAATATCAGATGTCCTGCATATCAGATATTTACATTACGATTCATAAAGGTAGCAAAATTACAGCTATGAAGTAGCAATGAGAATAATTTTATGGTTGAGGGTCAGCGCAACATAAGGAACTGCATTAAAGGGTCTCAGCGTTAGGAAGACTGAGAGCTACTGCTCTAGGCCCAAGGATAGGAAATGAAGGTGGGCAAGTCTGGGCTTAGCCTATTTGAAGAGGAAGGCCATTTTCTGGAAAATTCAAAAGGAGAGAGGTTATGCAAGAAGCTAGACCTAGGCCAGAATGTGGAGTCGGTTACCTCAGGAGTTAGGGCCTTGGGTTGGGAATATGACTGAGTGCACAAAGCCCTGGGTTCCATCCTCAGCAAAGCATAAGCCGGATGTAATGATGTCTGCCTGTAATCCAGGAAGATCAGACATTCAAGGATCAGCTTTGATACACACAGAGTTTGAAGACTGCCTAGGCATTGTGGGAATTTCAAAATACACCCCCCCCAAAAAAAAAAACCAAAAAAACCTGGGTCTAGGATAGCAGATACCCAGGATAATAAATCTTTAGGAGCAGAGCTGAGATCCACTCGTTAATGGTAAGATTAGGGTTAGAAAGTGGGGTAGAATGCAGAACAGCCCTCCTTCTCCACAAGGGATGTAGTTTAGGCCAAAGGAAACCAAGCTTGCTTAGATTCCACAGGATGGTTTAGACATGGGCACAGGATTTAGACTCACTCACCCCTGTGGAGATTAGATTAATGAGGATGAGGCTCAGACTCCTAGAAGGGAGTTCTAACACATTTAAATGGCAGGGTGTGTGTTGTAGAGATGAGTGGTCTAGATCTGCACAGGGAGGGGCTATTTAGGTCTGGGAGGCGTAGGTGGCAGGTGGAAGTCTAGCCTACACCTACAAGGCCTGGGTTTTAGAAAACTGGAGGTTGGGCCTGGAGTACAAGAGCAATCGATCTAGTCTAAGAAAGGAGAACTTGAAGCTAGCCAGTGTGAATTAGGCTACATACCTAGGCCAATACTCTGTGTAGTGCAGATAGTTAAGTCAGCAATGGGCAGAGCCTAGAGACTTAAAGTAGAATTACATCCTTAGCAGCAAAAGGACAAGAGGGAGGAACCTATGGGTTTATACTTTGGACAGGAGCTGGAAACCGAGCCTGGGACTACCTCAGGAAGGGTAGATTTAAGACCAGTCAGGGTTGAGCCTAGATGTGCTGGGGGCAGAGTTTTAGGCCAGTGGAGGCTAGACAAGAAGGGGCAGAATCTAGACTGCCTGGGGGTGATACCTAGACCGTGGAAAAGAGTTAAGATTATTAGGACAGAGATGAGCCGTTGTCAGCCATTGCCAGAAATCTCCTCAGAAGGTAAGGTCTGAGTCTCCCCCCAGTTGGGTCTTAGATTTCTGAAGATGGCTTAGGCTGATGGGAACAGACCTTGGACTTCTCTGGAAGAGTTTTGACTTTTGGAGGCAGGGCTTAGATTCCTGAGGCAGAGTTAGTTCATTGGAGTCGTACTTAAACTTCATAGGGGTGAAGTTCCAACCAGTGACAGCGGGGTTGAGACTCCTAGGGTGGAATTTAGTCCAGTAAAGGACTTAAGCTCTTGGGTGGAGTTTAGCAAGCAGGGTTTATACTGCTGGGTAGGGTTTAGGCCAATGGGGCAGGGCTCAGATTGCTGGAGTAGAATTTAGCCCAGCAGAAACAGGGATGGACTTAAAGTAATAGATATGGGATTTAAGACTCTTGGGTGGAATTTAGTCCAGTGGAGATGGCTCTTAGTCTCTTAGACTAGTGGAGTACTTAAGACTCCCAATGGGGGTGGGACTTAGATCAGGTGGGCAGGACTTAAGACTCTTGAGGCGGAGTTTAACCCAGTGGGGTCAAGGCTTAGACACTTTGAGTAGTTTTTAGTCCAGTGGGTATCGGGGCTTAGACTCCCAGGGTGGAGTTTAGCCAGCGGGGTACCTGGCTTAGAGTCTTGGGGCTTTAAGACAGTCAAAAGTCCCCGGGCCCTGGCGGCCTCGAGGCTCCCACATGACCGTCTCCATCCAGGCCTGAGCAACATCATCGGGGTGATCGTGTACATATCAGCCAACGCCGGCGAGCCAGGCCCCAAGAGGGACGAGGAGAAGAAAAACCACTATTCGTACGGCTGGTCCTTCTACTTCGGCGGGCTATCCTTCATCCTGGCCGAGGTAATCGGTGTACTGGCTGTCAACATTTACATCGAGCGCAGCCGCGAGGCGCACTGCCAATCACGCTCGGACCTGCTCAAGGCCGGCGGCGGCGCGGGCGGCAGTGGCGGGAGCGGCCCCTCGGCCATCCTCCGTCTGCCCAGTTACCGCTTCCGCTACCGCCGCCGCTCCCGCTCCAGCTCCCGAGGCTCCAGCGAGGCGTCGCCATCGCGGGATGCGTCTCCCGGCGGCCCCGGGGGTCCGGGCTTCGCCTCCACGGACATCTCCATGTATACGCTCAGCCGCGACCCGTCCAAGGGCAGCGTAGCTGCGGGGCTGGCGAGCGCCGGGGCCGGCGGCGGCGGGGCCGGCGTGGGTGCCTACGGCGGGGCTGCCGGGGCGGCGGGGGGCGGCGGGGCGGGCTCGGAGCGGGACCGCGGGAGCTCGGCGGGCTTCCTCACGCTGCACAACGCCTTCCCCAAGGAGGCGGCGTCCGGCGTCACGGTCACGGTCACCGGACCGCCCGCTGCGCCCGCGCCCGCGCCGCCCGCTCCTGCAGCGCCAGCGCCCGGGACCCTGTCCAAAGAGGCCGCCGCGTCCAACACCAACACGCTCAACAGGAAAACCACGCCCGTGTAGGGGCGCGCGCCCTCGCGGGGAGCAGGGGGGCGTGTCCGGGGCGCGTGCGCGGGCGCGCGTGCAACGAGGCCGCCGGATCGGGGTGCCCCCCAGGTCGATCCCCGCGAGCGCGCTGGACACCGCTGGGCCTTCTAGCCCCTCTCTGCACCCTCCCCGCCCCCCGGGGTTGTGGGGAACCCCGTCACGCTCCGGAGCAGGGACCCTTGGGGAGGGGGACGGGACGGGAAAAGGGGCTCCAGCGTGGGAGCGCTGTGTTTTATTTTTGTGTTGGGAAGATTTCAGGGGAGGGGGGGAAGGGCCCGTGGTGTTTTTTGCAGTTTTGAGATGTTTTCTTTTTAAATGTTTTTGCTGTGTGCATGTGGGGGCGGGGCGGGGGGAGGGGAGGGAGGGACTCCCAGCCCAGCCCAGCCCAACTCCTGGAGAGGGGCTCATAACACAAGAATATAGAGTTACATCTACAACTATATATACACATGTTCTGTATAAAGAGACAGACCAGCAGAAGGCAAAGGCCAAGGGAGGAACGCGCTGACATTTAGTTCACTTTTTCACTCATCTTTCGACAAGGGCTTATTAAGCACCTACTGTGTACCTGGTGATGGTACAGAAGGTGGTGCTAGGGAGAAGGGGACATAAACGCAAGGCGCATCCGTTCATTCATTCCTGGAAATTTTATGTGTGTGAGCGTGCGCATAACCGCTAGGCATTGTACCCACCGTTGAACACAGAGAAGGGAAGAAAATAGGGTCCCTGGCGTCTTCAGAAAGTGTGCATCTTGTTCTTGAGACAACCGTTAATCACAGAATCCCGTACAACCCGGTAAATGACACTTAGAAATGTAGAAGCCTGATGGGGCTGCAGTTCAGTTTATAGAGTGCTTGCCTAACACAAGCCCTGGGTGACATCCCCAGTATTGCACACACTAGGCATGGCGGCAAACACCTGTAATTACAGCACTTGGAAGGTGGATGGATGGTCAGGAGTTCAAGGTCGCCCTGGGCTGTATATTTGTATATTGAAGTCGAGGCCAGCCTGAACTATGAGACACTTGCATTTTAAAAAAAGGTACACATTGTAGGGTGGGGGAGTCTGAGATGCTACAGTGTTCCAGAAGGGGTAATTTGTGGGTTTTTTTGGGGGGGGGCAATTTTTGTACTGACAAAAAATTGGTACTAGCCAGTCAGACCTGGGGTGAGGCAGAAAGTGTAACATATCAAGGCCCTAGGGACAGGAAGACACTTCCAGGCTGTGGTGTCAAGTACAGTTGGGCAAAGAGCCTGGAGACAAATTGGTTCAAGGCTTAAGTGAGGTCAGCAAAAAGGGCCATGACTTGGCTTTAAAGGGGCATGGAGCATAAAGACAGGGACTCTGAGGTAAGAGTTAAGAGGCAGAGGTCCCTTGCTGGAGGCATGCGCTTACAGAAATGCTGGGGCTTGGGTATGGTATCTGATGTTCAGGAGGCTCAGGCAGTTGGAGCCATTTTTGATTCATTCCGCCACTCACCCACTAACTCCTAATGAACCACTAGCATTCTGTGCTGTGTGAGTTGGGATCTGGGGTGACAGATCACTGCTCTGGTTTCAGTGTCAAAACCATGCAACCCAGGCAGGGCAGTGAGTGCCGTCTCAGGGTCACAGTGGTCACCTGAGAACACAACTGCCAAATACACGCAGGAGGGATGGAAAGTCCTAGAGTATGTGGCGTCTGGATTTAAAGGACCAGTCTGGTATGTGCTAATGGAGATGGTGAAAACCCAGGGAAGCAAACCAGCAAGATGTGCCTGGCGTAGGAAGACAAGGACAACGACCTAGGATGCTGAAGCCCAAGTGCAAAGTTGAAGGATGAGGTGGTGGGTCTGTACACCAGACTCTTGATAGTGCCCCGAGTTCTAGGCTGGGGGGCCCAGGCTTTCTTCTAAGGGGAGTGAGAGAAGCACAGCAGAACTGAACAGGGGGGGTGTTTTAGGGTAGACACAGAGAAGGGGCTTAGCAGTCACACAGCAGGCCGAGAGTGGTCCTTATTCCATCCATTGGTTCTGCAAATGATCCCGAGGTCTGTACCAGGGATGCTGGAGATTACACATGCTTTTCCATCTGCCCTGCCTCAAATGGCTTCCAAGAGGAAGAAGGCAAAACTGTCTCAGAGGACACGAGGGAAGCAGTGGTTTTTAGTACCAGCAGTGGCAGTGTGGAGCAGCAGAAGTAGACTGAGGAAGGCAAGCATGGGGCCTGGGGCTGAGAAATGTGCTTTTAGGAGGCCCCATGAATGGTGCGTACTTATAATCTTAGTACTTGTGAGGCTGAGGCAGGAGAACTGTAAATGTTAGGCTACCCCCAGCTATCAAGCTGACTCCACAAAATGCAGAGGAAGAACTGGGAATGTAGCTTAGTCGAGAGAGTGCTTATCCAGCATTGGAAAGGCCCTGGGTTCGAGCCTTAACATTGTATAAACTAGGCATGGTAATGAGTGCTTGTAATCC
Organism: Uromys caudimaculatus; assembly: GCA_028551405.1. Classification (NCBI taxonomy): domain Eukaryota; kingdom Metazoa; phylum Chordata; class Mammalia; order Rodentia; family Muridae; genus Uromys; species Uromys caudimaculatus. The sequence goes on along the minus strand of CM052717.1, from coordinate 7,387,031 downwards.
CTGCATTTGGGAGGTGCAAGCTGGAGGACTGAAGTCCAAGACATCCTCAGCTACACGGTGAGACTGAGGCCAGCCTGTCTTCAACACTGTCGGGAGGAGAGAGAGAACTGGAAGGTGGGGAGGCTGAGTCAGGAGCCGAGGACCTCTGAGGGCAGTTCAGGAAGAAACGCTGGAATGTGGGGGAAGGAATATAAATGAGTGGCTCTGGGGAGGGCTTAGTGTAGGGAGGGTGAACTGTTCTGAGGCATGATGGGATCTGTAGTCCAAAGGTCAAACCCAAAAACAAAGGAGGTAGGGGGTGGGCAGGAGGAAGAGTGAGATGGTGCAGGTGAGGAGGGAGGGCAGAAGGGATCAAAATCAGGTGTGCTTCAGAAACAACAAAGACAAAGGTAACCCTGAGAGGGGAGGAGAGGAAAAGAACCTAAAACAGAGTGGCTGGAAAGCTTGTCAATCAAAGGTAAGCTGTTGCAAAGACACAAACAGGAACAGAAAACCTAATCCTCACAGAGACAGAGGCAGGTAAGATTCGGAGGTACGGCGGAATGGTCTATTGTCTTTTTCAGTTTTTATTTGAGACAGGGTACCTTGTGTAGACCAGGCTAGCCTGGAACTCACGTAGGCCTGCCGAACTCACGTAGGCCTGCCTCTACCTCCTGAGAACTGGGATTAACAGTGTATTACCACCACGTCTTACCTTTTAATACTAAAGAAATACTGGGCTGGAGGGGCAGCTCCGTGGTTAAGGATGCTTACAGCTCTGTCAGAGGCCAGAGTTCAGATCCCAGCAGCCAGATCAAGTGGCCTATACGTGGATGGTCCAGGGGATCCAGCACTGTCTTATCTCCACGGGTGTACCTCCTCATACAAGTGATGCGCTTCTTCTCCTCTCTTTCCACCCGCACCCCCCCACACACACATGGGACATGCACACATACACATAAAATTACAAAAAGGGAGAATGTTTTTAATCTAGCCCTGGTGGTGCAGACCTCAGGAAGCTGAGGAAGGAGGATCACTGAGTTCAAGGCTAGCTTGGTGAGACTGTTTCCGAAGAAAAAGCAACATGAGGGTTGAGGATAAATATCAGTGGCAGCACAGTTGCCTAGAATCCCCAGTGTGGGGCTGGGGGGCGTGGCTCAGTGGTAGAGCACCTGCCTAGAATCCCCCAGGGAGGGGCTGGGGGCATGGCTCAGTGATAGAGCCCCTGCCTAGAATCCCCCAGTGAGGGGCTGGGGGCGTGGCTCAGCCGTAGAGCCCCTCCCTCTCTAGGATCCTCCCCTGCCCGTGAGGCGGGATGGGGGTGGGGGGCATGGATCAGTGATAAGAGCAGTTATCTACCAGGTATGAGGGGCTAGATTCAATCACTGGTACAAACACAAAAACAAGCCGGGCAGTGGTGGTACACGCCTTTAATCCCAGCACTTGGGAGGCAGAGACAGGCGGATTTCTGAGTTCGAGGCCAGCCTAATCTACAGAGTGAGTTCCAGTACAGCCAGGGCTATACAGAGAAACCTTGTCTCGAAAAACCAAAAAAAAACAAAGCAGTTTGTCCTAGATAATCTGAACTGAAGAGACTCCTAACCTCGTGGTATATAGGCAGCAGAGAAAGACTTGGGACTAGATTGCCTCCCAAGGTACACCAAGTAACGTCCTTAATTAGTCCCACCCTCTATTTTCACCTCTACTCCGTGATAAACCCACCATATGAATTCATGAAAGGATTAACCCGTTGACTGAGCCTTCAGGATCTAATCACTCCCCCAAAGTCCAACAATCCAAACTCACATTCTTAATATCCCCGTGGAGGACATTTCATATTCAAACCACAGCAAGTGGCGAGAAGACAGACAAGGGTCTGCTGGTTTGGGGATCTCTGCAAGAGAGACAATCAGTAAATACTAAAGTCAGGCTAAGCAGGAGGCTGGGGGTGGGGTGGAGGTTCAGACTGCAGAAGGCTTGTTCTTTTAGCATTCACAAGGTCCTGGATTCAGTCCCCAACAGTGCATAAACTCTGTGTGGCGGTGCCTGCACACCTGGGAACCCAGCAGTTGGGAGCTGGAGGGAGGAATCAAAAATTCAAGGTCATTTTTGGCCACAAGAAATTTGAATCGAGTCTGGGATTCATGAGATATTTTATAAAATAAATAAAATACAAGAAAACAAAACAAAAGCAAACAAAAAACAAAAACAAAGGAAAAGCAGCAGTTAGGAGTGTTGGTACCTAAAACCCCAAGCCGTCCATAAGCTGAAGTGGGAATAATGTGGAGTTCCAGGCCACCCTCGCTGCACAACGAGACTTTCTCAAGCGACCACTGAAGCTACAGAGGATAAGGTGATCATGTGACAGGGCAGAGCCATTCAAAAAATAACCTGGCTGAGATGAGGGGTATGAACAAGGATGAGTAAGTCCCACACAATTCCAAAGAGTGGGGAACAAAAGACTGAGGAGCCCTCGGAGCCTTGGGGGGTGGGGGAGAACCGTACTGTCTTCCATCTCTGATGGGAAACTCCTGGAGAGCTTTAAGCACAAGCATGCTGGGGTCATAGTTTTATTTAAAAACAACAACAACAAAATAACAGAATCTTGTTACTGTGAAAGTGGGTTGGGTGTGGTGTGGTGTGAATGTCTGTAATCCAGCACTCAGGAGATGGAGACAAGAGGATCAGGAGTTCAAGGCCATCCTTGGTTACATGAGACTGTCTCCCAAACAAAAGTGGAGGGCCTAGGAATGTAGCTCAGTGGGTAGAGTCCTCTCCCAGTATGCAGGAGACCCCCTCCCCGTTGTATCCCCACCACTGCTTAAAAGGCATGGTGGTTCATACCTATAAACAGTATTTGAGAGATGGAGGCAAGAGGATCAGGAGCTTATGAGACCCTTTATCAAAACCAAAAAAAAAAAAAACTCAAATGGGGATCGAGCATTGGGGGTGTGGAATTTTACAGTTTGTGTGTAGCCAGGAATCTGATTGGAAGTTGCACCATTGTATACTGCATAGAAGACTTAAATAGGAGGGAGAGATCAAGGGTTCTTTTTGGGCCATGCCCACTTGGTGATGCCTCTGGAAATCCAAGTCAGGGTATCAGGTAGCCAGCTGATTATGATGGGAGTGGTGATGCGGTCAGGGCTGGAAATACAAGTTTTAGTAACATCAGCATTCAGAAGACATTTAATGCCACGGGACGGGATAACTTTGAAGGGTAATGTGGGTAGAGTTATGACTCCGGTTGGAAATTTGGGAACTTGTAAGCCATCTCTATGAGAGGGAGTGGCCTGGGGGTAGGCAGAGCAAAAGAAGTGTTGGTGGGGTGTATGGCTCAGTGTAGTTAGTACCTGCTTAGAACCCCCCCAGTGAGGGGCTGGGGTGTGACCCAGGGCTAGAGCATTTGCCTTAGGTTCAATCCCCAGCACAAAAGAAGGAAAGGAGGAAGAGTACAAAGTACGTGATGCTTTAACAAGGAGGAAGTCGGACATCTGTGCCCGGTGCTGCTGAGCGCTGGAAAAAGATCTGCCAGACTAGAAGGCTTACTGATGTGAACAGGGTGACAAGCTCAACAGGAGGAGACTGCAGTTCAGTTTCAGAGATAGAAGCCTAGATTCAGCATTGGGGGCAGTGTGAGAAGAAAGGGGAGACAGAACCCAAGCAACTATTATTTTGGTATGCAAATGATACAGTGCAGTGGCCCGTGCATGTCATCCCAGAACTAAAGAGGCTGAGGCAGGGGGCTCACCACAGTTCAAGGCATGCCTGAGCTTGAGAGAGAGACATTTATTTTCTTAAAACAATTTTAAAAAACTTTAAAGAGGGTCAGTGAGAGAGCACTTGCTGTCAAGTTTGACAACCTGGGTTCAATCCCCACCCTGGGACCCACATGACAGAAGGAAAGAACCGACCCCGAAAGTTGCTTCTGACCCCCACGTATGTACCACGATAAACAAGCCCCCAAACCTCCACAAAATGAATACTTTTTTTCATTTAAAAATAAAAAGGGAAAGTGAAAACAGAGAAGGAAAACGTAGAGGCAAGAAGACAGCAAACACACACATGGAATTTCCACAGCTACCAAAGCAGATGGGACTGAGAAATATGGGGAGATCCAGGGGCCAGAAGAAGAGGGGAGACCAACTCAACAGCAGGCAGGAAAGAGAGGCTCGGGAGGACTTCCAGACTGAGGCTGTGCTGCCCACTTCCAGAGCCTGCTGATGACACTGTGTATCTTGCTTTGGGAGCCCATCAAGCCCTGAGCAGATCCAGTGACATTTTCTTCATTCAGTAATGACAACTCAGTGCTCAGGAATGTCTTCTGGGGACTTGGAGATGCCAGTCCCCTGTCATTTCAGAACTGTGTCCACCTTGTCACGGAATGGGAGAGAGAAGTAGCTTAGCCAAGTAGAAACAGAGCCAAGTGTTCTGGTGGGCTTCACAGACATTGAAGAGTGAAAAGGTCACATCTTTCCTAGTCTGGGGGAGGGAGCTGTGTGCATGCCATTTCATTCATTCACTGTACTTCATTCATTCACGTTACCCAATCGCAGTGTTTAAGGCCTCCTCTTGTATACCTGGCCTTGAAATGGACACTGGAGAGGACCATGACCAGTTGGCCCAGTCTGATGGGGGAGTCGCATACAAGTAATCACCTCCAATGGTAGTATGGATTCCAACCAAAAAGTCCAGAGCGGGGGCCAGCAGAGGTGGCATGGGTGTTCTAGGGGCCTGGTCATGGCTCCTGACGCACCTGGAGGAGCCACCTGGGGAAGGAAGGAGTTGGTGAAAGATGGGTCTCACCTGGGTGGTCCACAGAAGGGCTGAGAGAGGGAGTGAGGGGTTAAGAATCAGGCCCTGCTGCCATGTCACGTGGCTGTCCCCTGTCTGGGTCTCTGCCCCTGAGCAGCTGACACTGTATGAAAGGTTCCCAGGGGCACCCAGTCTAATAAATCCAATAAGGATAGTTGCTCTGCTTCATGTGTCCCAACCCCCTAATTCCCCAGAGTTTGTCGTTTCTACTTTCTGGGGGGACTGAGGACTTGAACACTGAAACTGATCTATTCACACCGAGGATTCTGGCCACAGGGGCCTCTTCCAGGCCTTGGAGTATAGGTTCAGACAACTCTCCTAGCTCTCCTTCCTCAGACTCTGCAGCCCCACTCCCCACCCCACCCCCACTCCCACTCCCCTGTCCAGACTGAAGGGTCAGGTTCCAGTCCTCCTCTCCCAGATCCAGGCCCCAACCTTCTCCCTCAGACCAGACGCTAGTCCTCCTCCCTCAGGACCAGAAGCCCATGCTGAAGGTCTCATCCCACAAACCTAGGAGTTCAGCCCTTCTCCCTGAAACTACATACCCAGGCTCTCCTCCCTCAGACTCCAAGAATGCAGACTAAGCCCACCTCCTCCAAACCCAGAAGCCCCTACTCAAGCCCTCCTTCAGACTCAAGAATCCACCCCGCCCCCACCTCCAGTACTTCTTCCAAGCCTCTGGACCTCAGAATACAGCAGTCCAGCTAAGGAGCTTCCAGTCTGGACTACTCAGGACAGAAACCCAAGTTCTCTGTACTTCACTGGCTCTGTGAGATCCAAATTTTGGAGTATGGACTTTGCAGCCAGGTCCCGGACCCTTGGGGAGACAAATCTCCCTACGTTCTGCCTCTTGAAGACCCGGCCCCCCAACCCCTCCTTTCTAAAGGCCTCCCTCCCCCGCCCCTTGTCCCCTTAAAATACCCGGATCCCTATGGCAACAGGCGCCTGCGACAGGTGCGAGTGTTATTTACGGGTCGAGCCCAAAATAGCCGGTGGGGTGAGGGGGTGGGCGGATGGGGCGAGGCAGGGAGCGAGCGCAGCAGGACCGGAGGGCCGACTGGGTGGAGGCGAGCTAAGCCGGACGCTTCGGAGGCATCGCGGAGCTGGGGCCGGCGCGGCGCAGAGGCAGGAGAGCTCAAGGGGCCCATGCCCGGGAGACCCGGGTGGGAAGCCCAAAGGGAACACGGGACCCCGAGCTGAGTCTGGAGCGATCCTGGCCGAGCAGGCCTTGGGAGCCCGGGGGAGGGGGAGCCGAGTGACTGCAGACAGAGAGTCCCTTTCCAAGTCCTGTGTCCCCCAGGGTATTTTGCCCTCGTTTTCTGAGCCAGAGTGTGTGGACCACAGTGCCTTGGTCTGAGGCCTGTTCTGACTATAGGTTTTTCTCCTGGGCCCCCAGCCCCTTTTTCTGGACCTCACTGTGATTCTCAGCCACCGTGGGACCCGGGCTCTTTTCTGAGTAGTCCTTGGCTCGCCCCGTACCCCCTCGAATTCCAGTAGGGCCCCGTGTTTGCTGTGAATACGGGAGGATCCTCCTTGCCTCTCTGAGACTTGGAGGGATTTCTAACTTTACCTGTGAAATCCCAATTCTAATTCTTGTATAGCCCAAAAGTGTTCTGATTCCTCCTTTCTCAAATTCTGAGCCCGAAGAAACCTAAACTATCTCTCAAACACATGAAAGACCTCAGCTCTCCTTTTTGGGAAAACTCTGAGGCTTACTGGAAACCCCATCAGCAGCCTGTAGAGACTGGGCAAGGTTTCCCCCTTGGGCTCCCCAGTCTTCCTCTTGGGTCGGTAAACCTCAGAGTAGCCTAGCTTTTTCTCTAGGCCTCACCTGTGCCAAGTTCATGTGCCCAAGTCCTGGTGGCATCCTTAGGCCAAGAATAGAGTTAGTTTCTCTTCTTAGGGGCAGAGGCCTCCACTCTTGCATTTGGAGTTCAGCTTTTTCTCATTCCCAATCTAGTTGACACTGAGCCTACTACTTCCTTTGAAAGTCCAGGCCCTGCTCCTTGCCCCTTAGGCCCATCTGCACAGGTCTTTCTGACTCCTTGAAGCTCGCCTGAGCTCCAGCCAATCCCATCATCATGATGTGGTCTAACTTCTTCATGCAAGAGGAAGACCGTCGTCGGACGGCTGTGGGCCGGCGTCGTGCCCAAGAGCAGCAGAGTCTCGGCTTGACTCCGGAGCGAGAAGGCAAGATTAAGCTAGGGTTGCTGGTGGCTATCGTGGGTGCCACTCTAGCTGTGCTGGCTGTGGGCACCGAGTTCTGGGTGGAGCTCAATACGTACAAGACCAATGGCAGCGCCGTCTGTGAGGCCGCCCATCTGGGGCTGTGGAAGGTGTGTATCAAGCGACTGTGGCAGGCGGATGTGCCCGCGGGCAGGGAGACCTGTGGCCCAGCTGAGCTGCCAGGAGGTGAGAGGCTGTGTTCTGAGCCCGGGCCTGTGTCCCACAGTCAGGGAGAAAGAAACTTTGGTCTGGGGAAACCTTGTTCTAGGAAGAAGAAAGTCTTTTACCCAAGAATGTTTGTGCCCAAAACAACCTGTGCTCACAGAAACTGTAGAGAAAGGGGGTAGAGAGATCTTCAGGCATAGCTCATATCCCTAATTAGCATATTCCCTAAAGAAACTTGTTTCTTAAAGTTTGTCTTCTAGCTATGGCCTGTGCCCCAGACCAGCCTGTACCCCTAGAGACAGCCTGTGCTTCCAGACCCAGCTGGTACCCTCAGAACAGCCTGTATACACCCCCGCCAACCCGTATCCCCTAGAACTGCCTGAATTCCCCACCAGACAGCCATGCACCCACAGACAGCCTGTGCCCTTAACTAGAAGCCTGGAGACATCCCATATTCCCACTCTGTGCCTCTGTGGAGACAGACCACCCTACGCCCACCCGGAAGTAAAAAAAAAAAAAAAAAAAAAAAAAAAGCTGTGCTGATTCCCTGTTTTCGGATACAATCAAATGAAGTTCTTACCAGGTGCCTCTCACAGTTCTGGGTGCATGCACTCTGTACCTCCTTAGATATGTTTCTTTCCAGTCCCTCTCACTTTGAGGAGGTCAGGGCAGACATTACAACCCATCTCCCTTACTCTACAGACACTTCACGCCCTTCATTTCCCCCCATGGTGGTTCCTTTGCTCTCAGCTGTGCCTCTCATTCTCTGACAAAAACATGCTACGCCCTTTGCTTAATGGGCTATTCTACACTCCCCCTGGGAACTAGATATGTGTTTATTTTACCTCTTTTGACTCAAGAACAATTTTTGACACCCATCAAACCCACTTTGGCTAACCTTTGTTAGATGGGACCTTTGCCATGCTGCTCCCCAGCATGTGCCCAGTACTCTGAGGACCTCTCAGGCAGGATCCTTCACCCCCTCTGGGCTCTGGATGGATTTCTTCATTCCGCAACCCCTTCTTTTTCAGATGTGGTATGGAGCCCACAATAGGATGTTCTAAGCCTTTGATAGCCAAGCAGAATGCCGGGCACTGTCTGTGGCTTGAACTGTCTGTCTGTCCTGGTCAGCTATCTTAAACAGTTCCCTTTTGCTGTTTCTCACTATTTGGGACTTCAGTCAGGATGACCCCAAACCTTTGCAAAATGGGATAACAAAATGGGATGCTAGTGGGGCCTGGTGGGACAATTCTGTAATCACAGGTACTCAGGAGGCGGAGCCAAGGAGGGTCGTGAGTTCAAGGGCAGCCTGGGATGCAGAGGCAGTTCAGAGACAGCCTGGGCAACTCTGTGAGATCCTCTCTCAAAAATCAAAACTAGAGCTGGGGGCATATCTCAGTAGTAGAGTACCTGCCTAAAATCCCTCAGACAGGGGCTAGGGTGTGGCTCCATAGTAGAGCACCTGCCTAGAGCCTCCCATTAAGGGGCTGGGTGTGTGGCTCAGAGCACCTGTCTAGAGTTCCCCAGTGAGGGACGAGCATAGCTTAGTGATTACCTCCACACCTGTTCTACAGCGGAGAGAAATGAGCAACAGCTCTTAGCTCGGAGTCTATGCCTCAGGCTAGCTCTATGGGGTGTGACTCGTAGGTGTCTCTGTTCTGAAGAGCTACGCTTTACTGCATGTCACTAGTGCTTAAGAAGGTCTCAGAGGCCCCCACTCTTTGGAAGAGACTGTCCCCTGCCACTTTACTGTGTGCTTCCCTTTCTGTTCCCTCTACTTGTCAGAAAGGACTTCACCGTTGAGCCTGGTGGCACACACCAGAACTCAGAAGCAGGAAGACCAGGAGTACAGAGCCAGCTTTGCTACATAGTGAGTTGTAGACTAACCTAGGCTACATAATACCTTGTATCAGAAACAAAACAAGAGGACTTCACCTTTCTTCCAAGGCCATTACAGCTCCCCATAATTCTGCATTATCAGAGGACCTATCCTGGACTCCACTATCTCAAAGAAATAACTCCCTTTAAAAATTAAAAGCAAGCCGTTATGTCCCTTGGCTGTCAGAGAGAGACTTCCCCAAGTGAGTTTGCTCTATCTTCCGGGGCACGTGGACATAAAATCCTGCTACTAGCAGCCAAATGAGATGCCAGACACCACACCCAGCCCCAGAAGGGACTCCATAGTTCTCTCATGGGTACTGGCCACAAAGAGCATCTTTCTTCCACAGGAGGTGCCCTTTGCCTCTTGGTGCTGTAGGACAGACTGCTCTGCACACTTGCAGCTGCTCTGGCCTAGAAACTGCAAACCCTTCTTCTCTGAGCTGGTATCGGGCATGCCCCATACCATCACTTGACAGATTTAGGCATTTCCACTTCTCCAAACTGTCTGGCTCCCGTTAAAATGTTTCTACCCTCTGTGGTTCAGCACCCTCCTTTTTTTTTTTTTTTTTTTTTTTTTTTTTTTTTTTTTTTTTTTTTTTTGGTATCTCAGTTTCCCCATAAATAGAATAAAAGAATAGGTCAGTGTAGAATACACATTAGGAGTCAAGATGTAGGTAATTGGCAGAGTGCTCGCCTGGAGTCTGATCCCAGCACCACATAAAACAGAAACAGTGAAGTACACCTGTAGTCCTAGCACTTGGAGGATGGAGGCAGGAGGGTCAGAAGTTCAAGGCCATCTTTAGCTTCATAGCAAGTTCAAAGTCAGCTTAGGATACATAAAACCATGTCTTAGGAAGTTAGGACATTCTGTTAGTTAACTTTAAGCTTTCTCATATCTAAATTTGCAAAGGTATTTAGTGAATCTTACGTATGTTTACAAAAAAAATATTGTCTGCTTCTGCAAGGTCCTTCTTATGCTCTGTCTTTAACATTTTTTCTTTTTAAAGACAAGGTCTCATATAGCCTCTATTGGCACCACATCTCCCCATCTTAAAAATTATTTCCCAATTGATGCATGGTGATACATACCTTTAGTCCCAGCGCTTGGGAAGCAGAAGCCGGAGGATCTCTGTGAATTTGAGGCCAGTTCCAGGACAGCCAGGACTACATAGGGAGATCCTGTCTCAAACAAACAAACAAATAAACAAACAAACAAGCAAACAACAACAACAAAAACTCTTTCCTAATTCAATCCTCTAATGTGTTTGACATTGTATCCATGCATAAATGTTTTGACCTGGAAATAGAGAGTTTATATACATGTGTGCTTTGATTTGATTTGATTTTTTTAAAGGTATTATGTGATCTAATACTATTTTCAATGTAATTTTTCTTGCTCAACACTGTGATTTCCAAATCTCTTTCATTTGCTTTATGCTTTGTAGTTCATGGCGACTTTATGCTTAAAGATGTCCATTGGAGTATCTGTCTCAACTGTCTATTGTCCAAGAGATGGACACAAGATTAATTTCTACTCCAGCTCAGTAAACAGTGCCACAGAGAACAACCATGTCTATCTATAGTCCTATGTGTGTTTTTTCTTCTTCTTCTTGGAATATCCAGAAGTAAAATTATTGTGTCATAGGGCATAGACACACAGACATGTGTCACTTAGTGGTAGAGATGTGATCTGAGAGAGGCCTGTTAAGGACAATTCATCTTGAGAATAAAAGTATGTACTTATGTAGACAGATCATGATGACTGCTACGTGACAAAGCCTTGGCTTATTTGATTTCTACTTTTGAATTATGTGTATATGTGGGGACAGTGTGTGCCTGTGTGTGCAGATACCCACAGAGTCCAAAAAAGGGCATTAGATTCTCTAGTACTGAGCTGCTGTGGTAAGCCGTCTCATGGGCACCAGGACGCTAACTCAGGTCCTCAGCAGGGGTGGTATGTGTGCTCTTAACCACGGAGCCATCTCCCTAGCTGCAAGGTGATATATTCTTACTGCGCCTCCCTCATACACACGGCCCACTGCTGACTGAACCATTATTGCCTGCTGTACACCTGTACTTCGTTTTCTAAGTATGCCAGAGTCCTTCACAAATAGACTAGTGACAGTTTACACTCCCAGCTGCCTCCTCTTATCCCTCCAGTGCTTGATACTGCCCTTTCAATATTTGCCCATCTAATTGATCTGAAGTGGCATCCCCCTGCTGGTTCGAGTTGCGTTTCTCTGACTCCTGCTGCAGCAGAGTCTCTCTTCGTGTACTTGTGAACTATCCAGACTTGCCCTCCTGTGAATAACTATTCATATTCTTTGCCCATGTTTCAGTAGGGTTACTTCTCTTCCCCCCCGTGCTAACTGCAGGAGCCCTTTGTGTATGTAGCATAGGAGAGGAATCTTTCCTGAGTCTCTTAGCCTCCTGGTACCTGCATCTTGGTGTCCTTTGTTAAATAAAATGGTAACTCATTTCCAATCCACTTGCTCCTCAGACTCACATGAAAGAGCCAGGAGACAGAATATCAACTCATTTAAAGAGGAAGAATCGGAGGGCCAGAGAGGTTAATGGTTCCCTTGTGTCAAAGACTTAGATCGAAGGGCTTGAGGTTAAAACCTCAGTCTCCCGACATCAGTGACGTGGCAAGTGTATTTATACCTCAGTGTCATTTCCCACCTTTGTACATTTGATTTATTCCCCTCTCACAATGTGTGTGTGCGTGCGTGTGTCAGAGGACAACCCATAGGAGTCTTCTACCATGTGGGCTCCAAGGATTGAACTCAGGTCACCAGGCTTAGCAACAAGCGTCTTTATATGCCGAACCACCTTGCCAGACTGACTTTTCTCCTCTCCTCCATGTGTCAGCCATGCTAATACTTTATTTTTAGTTCCCTGTAGTGTCTGGGAAATATCTAGCCTTGAGCTTACACAAAACTTCATGTCATCACCTCCCCCCTTTTTCCCCTGCACCCCACAGAAGCAAACTGCACCTACTTCAAATTCTTCACCACGGGCGAAAATGCACGCATCTTCCAGCGAACCACCAAGAAAGGTGAGGATGTCTTGTGTGGTGACAAGGGAGGGCTGGGGGCAGAATGACTGCTCTGAAGGAGTGCAGACAGCATTTTGCTCAGGATAGGCTCAGCTTCTGTGAATGTCCCATATTTGGAAGGTAATGGTGGGTTAAGAATGTGGACATCGATCATTAGAGCTTGTGTCTAGCCCACCGGCTATTAACTCTGCCTGTGCTGTGTGGTTTGGGCAAATCATACTTCCTCTCTGTATCAAGCATTATGAGGACATTTTATATGCTAAGCCCAGCACCCAGCACCCAAGGTTTGTTAGCACAGTTCTAGCCCTTGCTACAAGGCCGCAAGGCTTGGACTTTAGCTTCGTCATCCAGGGGAGAAAACAAATCAGAAATTGTTGAGAGAATTACTTCTCTTTTCCCACAAAAGGACAGAGGCAAGATCCCCATCCAAATAAGTCCAAATCTACAAAATCGTACGTGAAAAATGAAAACGTTACACGTATACATTGGTCCATATGATGGCCTCCGGCACAAGTGGCAGCCTAGTACACAGAAGGTGGCTGGTGTAATGGGAGGATCTATATTTTTAATTTTAATGTAAGTGAACTTAAAATGGTGTCTGATGGAGACTACTGTACTCAATAATGCAACTCTAATGACTTTGTCCTTTTTAGCCTAAGTTTGGCTTCTTAAACATCACTCCAGTGCCCCAGTGTCTCCACAAAGGGACTGGGATCATTCTATGTCTCTCATTGTTTGTTTGTTTGTCTTGTTTTTAAATAAGGATTTCATAAGGCGAAGCGGCTAAACATATGAGTCCTGGTACATACTAGTGGCCCTTACCTTTTACATTCTTTTCTTGTGTGCCCTGGGTCAGGTCATTGTGTACCTTTGGTAAAATCATATGGACTACCTACTATGTGCTGAGCACCACACTGGGCACTTCTAATCCTGATTTTCCAGAGCCTAAGACTGACAGGAGTGTAGGACCTTACCAGGATTTTCCAGCTGGGGAGTAGTTGGGGAGAATTACAATCTAGATGGTTGCACGATAGTGAATCACCTTTACCTCTGTTCCTTCAATGTCATCATCTGCAATCCAGTGATGACCAAGATGAGTAACAGTTGATTATCCCAGTATCCCTGACCTGGCCTTGTTCCTCTGTGCTCTAACCTGAGCCAAGTAACTCACTGACCCAGCCAGGTCTCCATTCCTTCAACAGTGTAACATACTCTCAGGAGGACTTTGAAGTCTTCCATCTTTCTGGTTCTGGTTCTTATGGAGGAGTGCTGTCTATTCTCCTATTCCCATGCTCTCTACCTCTTCCTTGGCCCCTCCTTGCAGAGGTAAACCTGGCAGCTGCCGTGATAGCTGTGCTGGGCCTGACAGCCATGGCCTTGGGCTGCCTCTGTGTCATCATGGTGCTCAGTAAAGGTGCAGAGTTCCTGCTCCGCTTAGGAGCTGTCTGCTTTGGCCTCTCAGGTGAGGGCTGAGTGTGTGGAGGCCAAAGATATTGCATGCTGGGAGGTGAGATCTCTATACACTGCTGCATGCTGGGAGGTGGGATTCCACACACTGTTGCATGCTGGGAGGTGGGATTCCACACACTGTTGCATGCTGGGAGGTGGGATTCCACACACTGTTGCATGCTAGGAGGTGGGATTCCACACACTGTTGCATGCTGGGAGGTGGGATTCCACACACTGTTGCATGCTGGGAGGTGGAATTCCACACACTGTTGCATGCTAGGAGGTGGGATTCCACACACTGTTGCATGCTGGGAGGTGGGATTCCACACACTCAGTTACATGCTTGGAGGCGGAAAGACCCTATTGCATGCTGGGAGGTGGATCTCTGCACACTGTTGCAGGGATCTCTACCAAGTGTTGCATGCTGGAAGTTAGGATCTCCATGCATTATTTGAGTGTTGAGCAGTGGGCACTTCACATAATGCGTGCTGGGAAGTAGAATCTCCAAGCATGTTGGGAATGAGGAGAAACCCAAGGGTTTCTTCTAGTATATTCAAAGGTGGAAGAATTCCAAGGACTTTTCTGGCAAGGTTTATTTAGATTTAAATGCTATTTTAGATTTGGAGCTGGGAGTGCCAAGAATCATTACACACTGAGAATGGGATCTCCACTATGCTGGGAGTAGAGGAGAGGGCAGTTCAAGGGCTGTTATAGGCTCAAAGATGGAACTCCAAACCCTGGTGTCGGCAGAGGAGGAGACTGTCTCCAAATGCTATTTAGGTTTGGACATGGGATTGCCAAGTATTGTTTCATGTCAAAAGTGTGTGTGTGTGTGTGTGTGTGTGTGTGTGTGTGGTGATCTCCAGGTGCTGTTGCATGCGAGGAGTTGGAGTGACTTCGTGTAAAATCTAAAAGCTAGGAACATTCTAAGCCTTGTTGCTGCATGACATTTGCCTTCTTTCCACATGTTCTTTTAGATTTGGCCTAGAATCTCCAACACTGTTGTGTAGGTGGAGCGTCAGGCAGGACCAAGAGCACTATTGCATGCTGTAGGTCAAGAAGCTCATGGACTGAGTAGGCCTGCAGATGAAAGAGTCTCAAGCCATTCAGAAGGCGTTTTAGGGTTTTATTGCTGTGAAGAGCTACCATGACCAAGGCAACTCTTATAAGGAAAACATTTAATTCAAAGGTTCAATCCGTTATCATCATGGCAGGAAGCATGGCAGCCTCCAGTGCTGGAGGACCCAAGAGTTCTACATCTTGATCTGAAGGCAGCCAGGAGGAGACTTTTCTGCACTGGGCAGAGCCTGAGCATAGGAGACTTCAAAGCCCACTCCCACAGTGACACACTTCCTCTAACAAGGCCACATTTCCTCCAATAAGGCCACATTTCCTAAAAGTGCAACTTCTTATAGCCAAGCGTTCAAACTCATGAACCTATGGGGGCCAAACCTATTCAAAGAATCACAGAAAGTTTCTAGTCTTTGAGTTTTGGACTTGGAGTCTGCAGGGACTGTGTTGTAATCTTGTAGGTGAGGGTCCAGGAAAAAAAAATGCCACATCTTGTGAAATGTAGGCCTCAGTAATAAGCGAAGACTTCGGTTGAATCTACACCCTAGCTCAAAGCATTCCAGCGAGTGGACTAGCTAATAAGGTCGCCATTTTTTTTTATTATTTTTTAATTTTTATTTTGTGTGTATTGGTGTTTTGCTTGGATGTGTGTCTGTGTGAGGGTTTCAGGTCTTGGAGTGTTAATGATGGGATTTGAACTCAGGTTTTCTAGAAGGACAGCCAGTGCACTCAATGGCTGAGCCATCTCTCCAGACCTATCTATCTATCTATCTATCTATCTATCTATCTATCTACCTACTTATTTATTTGTATGAATGCTTTTTTTTTTTTTTTTTGCATGTATGTCCATTCACCATGAGTTTACATGGTGCCTGAGGAGTTTAGAAAAGGGTACTGGATTTCCAGGAACTGGAGTTATGGATGGCTCTGAGCTGCCATGTGAGTCCTGGGAGCCCAGCCTGAGTTCTTTGCATGAGCAACACGTGCTCTTACCCACCAAGCCATCTCTCCAGCCCCACAGGTTATGAGTTATCATTTTGTCAATAAGAGTACTGAGATTCAGAAAAGTCAAGTGACTTCTCATAGCCACACAACCCCTAACGGCAGCAGTGGGACTTTTTAAAAAATTGTTCACAGATTTACAGTCATGCACATATACACAAACATATCTACGTGATACTCTGTTCATAGCCTCACCCCATGTATTCTCTCTTCTTTCCAACAAGTTCCCCTTGTACATTTATGGCTTTTTTGTTCCCTGCTGCATTTAATTAGGGTTACCTGCATGAGTCAAGGGTTATTTACTTTTTTTTTTTTTTTAAGATTTACTTATTTTACTGTAGCTGTCTTCAGACACACCAGAAGAGGGCCTTTGATCCCATTACATACAATTGTGAATCACCACGTGTTGCTGGAATTGAACTCAGGACCTCTGGAAGAGCAGTCAGTGCTCATAACCTCTGAGCCATCTCTCCAGCTCCAAGGGCTATTTACTTAACCAAAGGCAACTCGCCAGTAGCTACAACATCACTGAGGAATACAGCACACCCTTGGCCAGAAACCATTAATTGTCTCTACCTCCCCCTTCCATGATGGATTGCTGGTGCGCCAGCTTCCTGTATGTCTTGTGCAGGTAGCCACCCAGAGGCAAAGGTTGGTGCTGCTGAGCTTTCTTGACTTCTTTTTCCCTGAGCTGTGTCATTGAATTTTGGGGCTTGGTTCCTGTGAGGTCTTTGTAGGGTTAGAATGAATGCTTAACTGGAGACCTTGTGTTTTATGTCCTACCTAGGGTGCTAGGTGTGTCCTGAATCATGGCATGTCATCGGGAAATTCCTTCTATTACCTGGTGCTTCATTGTTGAGGCAGATACAGTGATTAGAAAAATTGTTAATTATATAAGCTTTACTTCTTTATTCCTTGTGTGCGTGTGAGCACTTGCTGTGTTTAGGAGACACTAGAGATACAGAACTAAGTCAAATAAGATGCCATGTCTGCTTTCAAGCTCTGGCTGGTCATGACTACTAGTAACAGGTATAACAGTTCAGCTACTATTGTGATGGGAATGGATAGGAAAGCCACACTGTCATGGGACTGCATGGCAAAGACACTCCCCAAGAAGGTGACATTTAAGCTGATTCTCAAAGGATAGGCGTTATCGGGAGTATGGTAAGAGCAGTGGCAATGGGTGATGTCAGCATGGTGGTTGTGTCAGTGTTGGTAATGATGGTGGTGCTGAGAGATGATGTGGGCAGTGATGAGGTGGGTGATGGTGATACTGTGATAGAATTGATGTAGTGGTGGTGATGGCGGTGATTATGTGGATTGATGGTAATGATGCTGACACTGGTTGTGGTGATGGTGGTGATAGAGATGGTGGTGATGACGGTAAAAGTGATGATAGTGGTGTCGGTGGCTATGGTATAGTGACGGTTGGAATGGAAACCACGGTGTCGGTAGGTTGTGATGACATTGGTGCTGGTGATGGTGGTGACTCTAGAGATGATGATGGTAGATGTTGATGTCTAAGTGGTAGCTGTCATGGGGATGGTGTCCTTGCATCATTAGTGATGATGTCATAGTAGATGTGGCTGTCTTAGGGTTGCTATTGCTGTGATGGACACCATGTCCATGGGGAGGGAAGGTTTCTTTCATCTCATGCTTCTAAGTAACACTCCATTACTAAGGAAAGTCAAAGCAAGAACTGAAGCCGGGCAGGAACTAGGAGACAGGAACTGATGTCAAGGCCATGGAAGAACACTGTTCACTGGCTTGCTCCCCTCGGCTTGCTCAACCTACTTTTAAAAAAATCTCACCCTGGAATGCTGATCTCCAAAGCAGCTCTCAGATTTTACGCTCACACCAACCGCGAACACAGGTCCCCGTTCCCCACAGCCTTGCCTGCATTTGTTGTCATTTGTTTTCTTATATCGGTAACTGACCTGAAATTTATTAGCCCCCAGGCTGGCCTTGGAAAGGCAATCCTCCTGCCTTAGCACTGGAATTTTGGGCATGCACAATCATTCCTGAGTCTCCCTACTTAAACAAATTTTTTGGAGATGCTAGAGAGATTGCTCAATGATTAAAAGCATTTGCTCATAACTGCCTGGAACTCCACCTCCAGAAGATCTGCTGCCCTCTTCTGACCACTGTGGGGATTACACTCACATAACACACACACGCACACACACACACACACACACACACGCACAAATAAACTTTTAATTTCTTTTCTTTCTGCCACATATCACATCCTGAAATCCTCGTTCCTCCTCCTGTATTTGTTTCAGAAGGTGCAGCATGCCAACCAGCAGGTCAATGGTGTCTAGTATGTATTCTTTGTTTGGTAGAAGTATCTAAGGATTTCTCTGAAGTGACTTTTAAAAGACTGGGGGAATCCCATCAAAAGCTAGCTAGGTGCTGTGACACATACCTATAATCCTAACACCCAGAATGTCGAAGCAAGAGAATCGTGAGTTGGAGAACATCCCAAGCTACATAGCAAGACTCTGTCTCAAACCAAGAAACAAACAATTCCTTTAAAAATAATGATGATTACCACTGGAGAGACGTCTCTGTGGTTAAGAGCTCTGGCTGCTTTTCCAGAGGACTCTAGTTTAATTCCTCACAGCCATCTAACTCCAGTCCCAGGAGATCCTCTGTGGGGTCGGCCTTCCAAGACCTAAAAATATTAAAAAAAAAAAAAAAAGGAGGGGGCACCTGACATTGTCCTCTGGCCTACACACACACACACACACACACACACACACACACGCACACACACACACATACACACCACACACACATACACACCACACACACATACACACACCACATACACATACACACCACACACATACACACACGCACACAGACACACACACACCACACACACACACCACACACACCACACACACCACACACACACACATACACACCACACACACATACACACCACACACACATACACACCACACACACACACACAGACACACACACAGACACACACACACGCACACAGACACACACACACACACACACCACACACACACACCACACACACCACACACACACCACA
>CM052717.1:7156434-7368212 GCA_028551405.1 Uromys caudimaculatus | reverse complement strand
CATGTACACACACACATATACCACACCACACACACCACACACCACACACACACACACACACATACACATACACACCACACACACATACACACACACCACACACACACCACACACACTCATGCACACACACACACACACATACACACGCACACACACATATACACACCACACATGCGCACATACACACATATACCACACCACACACACACATACACACGACATACACACACACACCACACACACACACATCACACACCACACACACACAGAGAAAGAGGGGGGTCTGCATGTTAAGTACAGACATAATATCTCCAGCCCCCATTTGTGAAATTAAGATGACTGCTGAATGACTGAGGAAAAGCGTGAGAGGACCCTCAGTTCCTTGGTTGATAAAGGAATGAAAGGTGACAGTCTCAAACCTGGACCCGAACTAAGAGCCTCACTCTCTTCTTCCTGTGCAGGCCTGCTGCTCTTTGTCAGCCTGGAGGTGTTCCGGCATTCCGTTAGAGCCCTGCTGCAGGGAGTCAACCCTGAGACCCCTCCAGCTCCACGCCTGGCCTATGAGTATTCCTGGTCCCTAGGCTGTGGCGTGGGCGCTGGTCTAATCCTGCTGCTGGGGGGAGTCTATTTCCTCCTGCTCACCCTGCCTTCCTGGCCCTGGAGGTCACTGTGCCCCAAGCGGGGTGGCCCAACCGCCTAGAGCTCTGGCCTGCTTTCTGAAGGCATCTGCTGACCCTGCCTCAGTTTCCAGCTTTCTCCTCAAGACTTTTCCTCTCTCTTCGAGAGAAACTATTTTTCCCCCCTGCTCTGGGGGGCCCATTTCACAAAATGTCTTGGTCCTTCATCTTCTCTCTGTAAAATAATGCTCTGTGGGTATGGGAAATGGCTCAGTAAGTAAAGTGCTTGCTGAGCAAGCTTTAGGACTTGGGGTTTGAGTTCCCAGAACCCCCTTTCAAAGCCAGCTCAGCAGTACATGTCTGTAATTCCAGTGTTGGGAAGGCAGAAATTAGAGGATCCCTGGAGCTCACTGACCAGCTAGCCTAGCCAGTTAATGAGGTCAGGCTCAGTGAGAGGCCCTGTCTCAAAAACTAAGATGGAAGCAATAGAGGAAGATGCCTGATGCAGAACACACACACACACACACACACACACACACACACACACACTTTTTTTTTCTTGGTAGATGAATTTGGGTTGCTGGAGGTAGGATGGGAAGAAGCTATATGCAAATGGTGCTCCCCAGGAAACTTCTAGGGACCCAATGGAGAGATGGGCATGAGCTGCTGAAAGGGCTGGGGTCCCAGAAGGATTGGGGAGCTTCCTTTGTCCAAGTCTGTGCTGACCCACTCAAGGGTGAGACATCCTACCACTGCCTGATGGGACAAGGAAGAGCCTGGTCCCGACTTCACTGTCATCTGACTTGGGATTAAAGGTTTGAGGATGTGACAGCCTGTGTGTGGTGGCGCTCATGCTTTCTAGGGTGGAGCAGGGAACCCCTGTCCTTCTCTCACTGGCCACACGCTACCGTCTGTCCTGAGTGACTTGTTCACACGCCCCCACAGGTGGCAGACAAGAACTTGGAAAAAATAACGGTTCAGAACACAGACATTGCCAGTTTGAATCTTGTTCCTCACTAAAGTGCATGCACCAGGGACTCTCAGACTCCCAGTGCAACCTTCTTTGGTCACAGTTTGTTGTGTGAGTGTGTGTGTGTGTGCATGTGTGATGCCACCAGAGTTCAGAAGAGGTTGTCACAACTCCTGAAACTACTGCCATGTGCGTGGGAATCAAACCTGGACCCTCTGTAAGAGTGACAAGTTCTCTTTTTAAAAAGATTCTTACTTACTTTACTTCCATGAGTGCACTATCTGCATGTACGCCTGTGTGCCTGAAGAGGGCATCACATCCCATTACAGATGGTTGTGAGCCACCATGTGGTTGGTGGGAATTGAACTCAGGACCTCTGAAAGAGAAGTCAGTGCTCTTAGCCACTGAGCCATCTCCCCAGCCTATAACAAGCTCTCTTAACCACTGAGCCATATTTCCAACACTCATACGACATTTTATACAAATATATTTGGGCCACTTCTCCATCATCTCCCCGACCCCACCCTTCTACCTACTCCCAAGGAGCCTCTCTTCTGCTTTATTTTATTTTTAAAATTTGAGACATAGTCTCACTATGTAGCCAGGGTGATATCCTGAGTGCTAGGGTTACAGGCATGTGCTACCCTGCCCAGCTCCGAAGGTGGTTTTGTTGTTTGTTTCGAGACAGCATATTGCTTTGAAGTCCTGCCTTGTGTAAAACCTATGTGGCCAAGGTTGGTTGCACACTTGGAGTGATCCTCCTGCCTCCGTGATGTGTGTGGCTCTAGAGACCAGGTCATTACAGAGATAGTCACATCAAAGCAAAGCCACCATGATTGGCTCTCATTCAGCCCAACTAGTGAAAAGGAAAGATTGGTACGCAGGGACGGGTGCTCACAGAGGGAAGACAGCATGGAAAAGCACAGGAATACAGCCATCTGTACGCTAAAGAGAAAGCCCTTTGGTGGATCCCAGCCTCGAGCCTCACAAAGAACGAATGAGGATGCTCACAACCTGTATCTCATACTTAAAACATCCAGAACCATAAGGCGACAGGTTTGTTGTCCAAGCACCTGGCAGTGATTTGTGACAACATCCCCAGCAGGTGAATCCAGACTTTGGCACCCAAGAATGTGGTTGTTTCTAGAATAGAAACTGAAAACTGTGAAGAGGAGGGGCTGTCAAGATGGCTCAGAGGGTAAAGGCGCTTGCTGCTGAGGCTGAGGACCCCAGTTCTATCCCCAGGATCCACACGGTGGAAGGAGAGGATCAGCTTCAGAAAGTTGTCCTCTGACCTCCACGTGTGTACCCCGAGTTGTGCACGCATGCACACAAATATGTTCTCTGACCCGGAAACATGCACTATGACATGTGCACACATGTACACTAATAAAATGTAATTAAACATGTGAAGGTAGAGAGTCAGTAAAGTGCCTGCCATGCAAACATGAGGACCAGATTTGGGACTCCAGAAACCATGTGCAAAGGCTGGGCCTGGTGGTCCAGGTCTGTAATTCCAGCATTGGGGAGGCAGAGCCAGGAGGCTCCCCAGGGCGTGCTCTTCAGGTGGTCTAGCCTCTTCATGATCCACATATGAAGGGTACTGTCTTAAAAATGTAAAGCGTCTGAGTAGTGATGCCTGAGGCTGACATCTGGCCTCCACAAATGCACACACAAGCATGTTCGCGCATGCACTAATGCATATGCATTCTATATGCAGGTGCCTTTGAGTGATGATAGGTGGAGTTTGGGCAATATTTTGAGATTCATGAAAGGCAGCTGCGTCTTGCTGGGGACATGGAGGAGAGGCGGGGATTTTTTTCTTATATTATTTTTATAAAAAGTATCTTTTATTCTGTAACAATTTGATACATATAAGCATTTCATGTCAATCTGTCTGCCCCTCCCACCCCCTCCCACAGGGCACCCCAACACACATCCATACACCTCCATACCCCACCCCTACCCTGCTAACCGACTGAGTCCAGTTAGTGCTTCCTGCTGGAATGGTGAGTGATCTTTTTGCCTTGATCTTGGGCAGGCGACTTTAACTGCTGTGAGTTGGTCCTGAGCACAGCACCTCACAGCACTCCCTCTGTCCTTCTACTCTTAATGTCATTTCTGCTCCCTCAGCCAAAATGTTCTCAAAGCCACCAGGAAGTGAGGGGTCAGATCTGGAGCCTCTCAGCAAGAAGACCCAACTTCATCTCTTAGTCCCCTGCGCACATACGACTGTGTGCTGGGCGCTGGTCCAAGTGTTTTATAACAAACTACAAGCCCGATACTCTGCTGTTGAGGGCTCAAGAGAAACACACCCCATCTGAGAACTTAAGTGTGGCCCTTCTCGAAGCTGTGCGGCTATCACGTGGGGAAGGTAGGATTCCAACTCAGGTCCTTCATGCCACACTCCTACCTGCTACAAAGTATAGCATTATGAGAAAAGCAAGAAGGATGAGCTCAGAACTCAGGGTCAATTGTGGTCGTACCCACCTCTACTCCCGACACTCCAGAGGCAGAAGTAAGCAAATCTCTGTGAGTTCTAGGACAACCAGGACCATTTATAATTCTCTGTCTCAAAAATTATAACAGAAAAACTCCCTGGCCATTAGACTCCCTAGGAATACAGCCCTCATGTCGCAGTCCATAAGTTCATCATTAGTTGTGATGATTCTTTTTTTAAAGATTTATTTATTTATTTAATGTATATGATTACACTGTCACTGTCTTCAGACACACCAGAAGACGGCATCGGATCCCATTACAGATAGTTATGAGCCACCATGTGGCTGCTGGGAATTGAACTCAGGGCGTTCAGATTCAATCCCAGGTCCTCTGCCAGAGCAGTCAGTGCTCTTAACTGCTGAGCTATCTCTTCAGCCCCAGTTGTGATTATTATCATAATCTAATTGTAATCATGAGGAAAACACCAAGCAAAACTTAATTGAGGCGTTTACTGAAAAAACGTGCCTGAGCATGTGGTCAGAAATAGGCAAAGGACACTGAGAGCAGAGAGCTGGAGAATCACAGGCCCTTCATTAGCCAGCAGAGGAGTGTCTGTGGCGGCAAAGGCTGGTGACTCTGAATGACAGCATATGCCAGCGAGGATGTGGGGGAAAGTGAGCCTTTATTCATTGTTGCAGATACTGTGGAAGTCAATGTGGAGGTTTCTCAAAAGACTAAAAATAGAACTACTGTGTTATAAAACTACCCAGCTGTACCACCATTGGGCATATAACCAAAGACCCTGTGTCCTACCACATCCCTGCCCATCGCCCGTCTTGTTCACACTAACTAGGAAAGGGAGCTCAGATGGACATGCTGAGTGGATAATGAAAACCTGGTACAGGGGCAGCAGAGACTGGCTCAGCAGTTAAACATGTACTGCACGTGTTTGACGGTCAGCCGTTGGAGTCCCCAGATGCCACAGAAATGCCAGGTGGGGTGGGCCAACCAGAGCAATCTATGAAAATGTATGGTATGGCCGGGCAGTGGTGGTGCACGCCTTTAATCCCAGCACTTGGGAGGCAGAGACAGGCGGATTTCTGAGTTTGAGGTCAGCCTGGTCTACAAAGTGAGTTCCAGGACAGCCAGGGCTATACAGAGAAACCCTGTCTCAAAAAACCAAAAAAAGAGAAAAAAAAGAAAGAAAGAAAGAAAATGTATGGTATGAGGAAACCCATTGCTTTGTGTGCTAATTTTAAAGGGGGAAAGTCTGGGTTGGGGAGATGGCTCAGTAGTTAAAAGCATGTACATGGGGCTGGAGAGGTAACTTGTTCGTTGAGAGCACTGACTGCTCTTGCAGAGGACCTGGGTTTGAATCCCAGCACCCACTGGGTGGCTCAAAACCATCTGTAACTTCAGTTCCAGAGTATGTGGTCCCTTTAGACCACGGGTGCCAAGCAGACCTGTGCACATATATACATACATGCAGGCAAAACACGCATACACGTAAAATAGTAAAAGTTTTCTTTCTTTAAAAGCATATATGTGTAGAGCAACAGAATTTAGTTCCCAGAACCCACCTTGAACAGCTCCAGCTCCAGCTCCAGGGACTCCAACACCCCCTCTTCTGGCCTCCACACACACACACACACACACACACACACACACACACACACACACAAATAAAAACAAGAGATAAAAGTCTTAATAAAAGGAGGCTGGGTGTGGTGATGCACACTTTAATCCCAGCACTTGGGAGGCAGATGCAAGTGGTTCTCTGTGAATTTGAGGCCATCCTGGTCCACACAGTCCTAGACCCACCAAGGCTCCATAGTGAGACTCTGTCTCAAAACAAATCAAAATAAAAACCATCCAGCCAAACAAGCAAACATCTTAAAAAGAAAGGAAATAAAAAGTCCGTTTTAAAGTGTGGCTCCTCCGCATAGCCGGAGGAACTTGCTTAAATCAAGGGAGTCTTCGTTTCATCATCTTGAGGACAGCTCATAGGCTCAGCACAGCGCTGGCTTCCCCCGGGGGCCATTCCAAGGAGCAAATGTGGTAATAATCCCCGCAAAGCTGCTCGTAGGCCTCCTGGCACCAGATCATAGCTGCCTCTGCCTTTGCAGCTATTACTGTTTACCCAGCGCCACTTCAGGCCTGGCATACAGTAGAGACTGAAGACGGACCCCTGAGGAGCTGACAGTCTGCCCATGGAAACAGATATTAATCCCACCACCATGCTAAAGGCCATGTAATTATAAACCGAGATAAGTGCTGAGAAAGATCACCAACCATTTTCTTTTTTTCTCTTTGAGTTTGTGCCTTGCCAGCTTAGACAACCCCAGAGAGCTGTGGGGCTTAGCAGGGTGGAAGGGCATCTGTCTGGCTTGGGGGAAATGATTCTGCCTTGTGGGCTCTCCACCTGGAGCACATGCGTGCCTGAGCCCCTGAGCCAGTTATCTATCTGTCGCTATCATTCGCCACCGTATTTCCTGTAAGACGGGCCTCCCGCTAAACTGAAAACTGACTGTTTTGGCTAGACTGGCTGGCCAGCAAGCATCCAGAATCTGCCTGCCTCTCTCTGTTCCCCAGTGTGAGGGCAATAGGCACCTACAGCCATCCCCAGCTTTTAAATGGAGACTGAGAGTCGAAGGCACACCCTCACGCTGACATAGCAAGCGTTCCTACCCAATGAGCCATCCCCCAGCCCCCAAATCTCCTTCCTACCTGGGGTCAGGACAAGGAAGGGACTGCCCTGAGATATGACAACCAAGGAGCCTGCCACCTTCCTCCAGACCTCCCTAACCATGGCTCGTAGGCAACTTTTTGTCATTGTGAGAAGATAGATGGTAACAGATGTGATCAGCTTAAGGCCAGTGTGGTGGTGGACACCTGTCATCTCAGGACTTGGGAGGCTGAGGCAAGAGGGCCTTCCAGGGCTTCATAGCAAGACATTGTCTCAGGAAACATGTAGCTTGGCAGTAGAACTCTAACCAGGAGGGCGGGTGTGTGGCTCAGCAGGAGAGTGCTTGCCTAGGATTCACAAGTGAGGGGCTGGGAGCATGGTAGTAGTAGTGGTGACCTAGTGGTAGGTTATTACATAGTATGTGTAAGACCTTGGGTTCCAGCCTTAGTGCCACAAGATAGACAGACCTACAGACAGACAGACAGACAGATATAGATGGTGTGATGGTTTGAATATGCTTGGCTCAGGGTGTGGGACTATTAGGAGGTGTGGCCTTGTTGAAGTAGGTGTGTTCTTGTTGAAGGAAGTGCGTTATTATGGTCCTGGACTTTAAAACCCTCCCTCATAGCTGCCTGGAAGCCAGTCTTCTAGCAGCCTTCAGATGAAGATGTAGAACTCTCAGTTCCTCCTGCACCATGCCTGCCTGGATGCTGCCATGCTCCTGCCTTGATGATACTGGATTGAACTTCTGAACCTGTAAGCCAGCCCCAATTAAATGTTGTCCTTATAAGAGTTGCCTTGGTCATGGTGTCTGTTCACAGCAGTAAAAACCGAACTAAGACAAGTGGATAGATCGATGGATAGATAGATAGATAGATAGATAGATAGATAGATAGATAGATAGAATATTAGATAGATAGATAATAGATATAGATGATAGATAGATGATGGATAGATAAATAGATGATAGATATATTTGATAGATAGTATAGATGATTGATAGATAGATAGATAGATAGATAGATAGATAGATAGATAGATAGATAGATGAGGGAATTTATTTTGGCTCACAATTTCGAGTTGCAGCCCATGGCCAGTTGGCCCTGTGGCTCTGGGTTTGTTGCTGTGGTAGAGGAAGCCTGTACCTCCCATGGCAGCAGAAAGCAACAAGGTGGGACATGCCCCATGATTTCATTTCTTTCTTCTAGGCCTTGCTTTCTAAGGGTTCCACTCTCTCAGCAGCACCACAGGTTGACAACCCAGCCTTGACTCAGGGCTTTTGGGTGCTATTCAGGATCCATATGACAGTACCTGCTTCATGGTGCCCCAAACACAGCATGTTTCCATTCCAGATGGACAGAAATGGGAGTGGAAGGTGGGTGCATGGATAGCTCAGCAATGGAATGGAGGGAGCCCCCCAAAGACAAAGGAATCAAACGCTGTGGAACACTGTGACCAAGTAGTAATTTGCAAAACTATAGTTGTCAACAATGTATCCTTGTGTTCTAGTTTGTTTCCCTATTGCTGTGATAAACGTCCTGAACAAAAGCAGCTTCCCTTCCAAATCACAGTCCATCACTGAGGGAAGTCAGGACAGGAACTCAAAACAGAAACCTGAGACAGAATCCTGGAGATCTGCTCACTGCCTCACTCACTGGCTCTTGCTTAGCTAGCCTTCTTGTATTTTTGGTTGTGAGCCTAGCCTTTAACGGCTGAGCCATCTCTTCAGCCCTTAGCCTTCTTAATATAGCTCAGGTCTACCTGCCCAGGATGACACTGCCCACAGTGGCTTGGCCCTTACCCTTGTCAATTTATAACCAAGACATTTTCTTGAAGACATGGCCACAGGCCAACCTGTTTAAGGCAATTCTTCAGATGAGGCTCCCTCTTTCTCAGTGACACTAAGGTTGTATAAGCTGACAATAAAAACTAACCAGCTTGAGTGCTGGAGAGATGTGCTCAGTGATTAGAACACTAGCTGCTCACTCAGAGAATGGGGAGCATTGTGTTCTGAGCACTCACATGATGGCTCACAACCTGTGTCATTCCAGGTCAACGGGATCCAATGCCCTCTTCTGGCCTTCATGGGTAGTGCACATGCATAGTACACACACACACACACACACACACACACACACACACACACACACGCCAAACACCCATATAAATACATTCAGAACTTAAAAAGAAGAAGAAGAAGAAGAAGAAGAAGAAGAAGAAGAAGAAGAAGAAGAAGAAGAAGAAGAAGAAGAAGAAGAAGAAGAAGAATTAGCAGGACTGAGGAGATTGCTCAGCAGTTAATAGCACTGACTGCTCTTCCAGAGGTCCTGAGTTCAATTCCCAGTAACCACATGGTGGCTCACAACCATCTGTATTGGGATCTGATGCTCTCTTCTTGTGTGTCTGAAGACAGCTACAGTGTGCTCACATACATAAAATAAATTAAACACCCTTTTAGTACAGATGCTTTTGAAAGGGGCTGGAGCACTGGCTCTTTGGTTTAAGGAACTTGTTGCTCTTGCAAAGGATTCCTGTTTGATTCCCAGCATCCACGTGGTGGCTCTGTAACTCCAGTTCCCACTCCTTCTCATAGGAAGAGGGCTGGGATTACTTGGTGCATGCCACCATATCCAGCTTTTGTTATAGATTCCGGTACTTGATATCAGGACATCAATCTTGTGTGGCTAGCACTTTAATCAGTGAGCCATCTCCCTGGCCCCAACAAGGATTTTTGAAACAAGAGCTCTTACCTTTTTGATGTGTGTGTATGTAATGTGTGTGTGTTGGGGGGGGGTGTCTTTTTCTCTTTCTTCTTTGTTTTCCTTTTCTTTCTTCTTTATTTTGGTTTTTGAGATAAGGTTTCTTTGTGTAGCCCTGGCCATCCTGCAGCGTGGTCTGTAGACCAGGCTGGCTGGTCCCAAACTCAGAAATCTACCTTCCTCTGCCTTCTGAGTGCTGGGCTTAAAGGCGTGTGCTACCATCTCTGAACTTTACTGAAACTTGCCAATTTGGCGAAATGGGCTAGCCAGGGAGTCCCCAGAAACCCATCTGCCTCTGCCTCTTCAGCATTCTGGAATACCAGCATCTGGAATACTAGCACATACTACTGTGCTCTAACATTGCCTACCACAATTTTAGTGTGGGTGCTGGGCATTGAACTCAGGTCCTCATGCTTGTGTAGCAAGCACTTTACCCACGGAGCCATCTGAGGGAGTGCTCTTCCCTGGCATCTGTTCTCTCTGCTCCTCTGAGTTTGCAGACAGCTGCTTTTTGTGAGTGTTTTTTTTCCATCTTGTAATCTGCGTCTGTCTGGGTCGTTGACTATGCCCTTTTTAGTGCTTGTGGGTCTGAATCTAAGGGCTTGTGAGATGCCTCCGTGATATGTAAGCTCACGCCTGGGCTTGTGCTTCTTCGTCAGGGAAATTTGAAAAGGGATGTCTAACGTGTGAAAAGCGGAGACACACTGGTAAAGCAAAGGAGAGAAGCGGTAGAACTTGTGCTGAGGGAGAAAGAGGAACCGCCCTGACACCGTGCAAGAGACACTTCCTCACTTCCTAGCTGTGTGATCTTGCTCAATCTCTGTCTCAGTTTCATCCTCTGTCTTTGTCCAATTATCCCTAACTCTGGATAATGATGTTATCTACTTTATAGGATTGTTGGCAGGGTTAGTGAGCACATTTTTAAAAAGAAGCCTCTCATAGCATATACACCTAATAAATATTTCCTGACTGGGCAGTGGTGGCACACTCTTTTAATCCCAGCACTCAGGAGGCAGGTGGATCTCTATGAGTTCGAGGCCAGCCTGGTCTACAGAGTGAGTTCCAGGACAGCCAGGGCTGCACAGAGAAACCCTGTCTCGAAAAAAAAAAAAAAGAGAAAAAAAAAACCAAACAAACAAATATATATATATATATATATATATATATATATATATATATATATATATATATACACACACACACACACATATATAATTGTAAACAAAATATAACTTTATATATTAGTATATTAAATATATAAATAAAATAAAATTATAAACATAATGAAATTACCTTTTGACTGTGGTCGTAGTACACAGAGCTAAATACAGTTGATAAAGTGGTGGCTATTTTTGTGTTATGGTTCCTCATGTGACCGTTCTGTCTTCACTTTGCCCTTTGAGGATTTTGACTTTGGCCAAGTTTAGACAGAGTTTCGGGGTTTTCAAATGAGAGCAAGGGCTGGAGCCTCGGATTGCCTGGCAACAGATGTGTCAGGACACACAGTAGCAAGTCCTTATGTGGGGCTGGACCTAGAGAGGAGACAGAGGGAATGAGGGATGCTCAGCTCTTCACTCCTGAGAATTCCTGATCTCCAGATCCTCCAGACACAGCCTTCTGCCTCCCTCTTCCTCCTTCCCTCCCTTCCGCTCTCCCCCTCCCTCCCCTTTACTTATTCTAAAAATACACACACTGACACACGCATGTATTTGCAGTTCTTCTGAAATATTTTGCTGGTTTAAGAATTTACATTTTTATTTATTTAACTGTTTTCTTTTGGTGGGGGGAGGGGTGGTGCACATGTACCACGAGGTGCATATGAGGTGGGGGGCCACTTCGGGGGAGCAGCTCTTGCTCAACACCAAGTGTGTTTAGGGGATTGGACTTAGGTCATTGGGTTTGAGAGCACGTTTTCTCCAGCCCCTGAGCAAGCCCGCCGGCCCAGTTATTTTGGAGACAGAGTCTCATGTAGCCTCACTAGGTGGCTGAGGGTGATCTTGAACTCCTGATCTTCCTGTCTCTACCTACAGAATGCTGGGATTAGAAGCTTCCACACCACACGATGTTTATGTGGTGCTGAGGACTGAACCCAGAACTTTGTGTATGCAAGACAAGTGTTCTACGAACTGAGCTATATCACACTTTTTTTTTTTTTCTGAAAGTGTAATTTAAGTGGGCATCTTATAGTTTCATGGGAAGTCTGGTCATTCGATTTGGAAAGGCTCCTTGCATCTGCTGCACTGATACTAGAACGTGACAGTGGGAGAAGATGGATACAGAGCAGTTGCATAGAAAAGATTCAGAGGGTCTGATGAGATGGCTCAGTGGTTAAGGGCACTCACTGCTCTTCCAGAGGACCTGGGTTCAAATCCCAGCACCCTTACGGCAGCTCACAACTGTTTGTAACTCCAAGATCTGACACTCTCACATATACATACATGCAGGCAAAACCAGTGCACATAAAATAAAGGTAAGTACTTAAAGAAAAGAAAAGATTCAGAGTTGGAGCCAGACATAATGGTTCATGCCTTTAATGTGAACAGCCAGGCCTATACACTGAAACACTGTCTCAAAAAACCCAAAAAAGAAAAGATACAAGTGGCAGCAGCCGACTCGCCCTCCTGCCTTGTGTTGCCTTCACGAAGCTGCACAGTTTCCTTTATGTCTCTAGGTGTAGGAGTGAGGGTCAAGCAGGGTCTGACAGCATCAGCTCCAGAAATGATTCATCGTTACTCATTTCGTGTGCAGGAGAAAACAAGGGGTGCTAAAATGTGAGGTGTGAGAGGCACAGGATATGGGGACAGAGGAAGGTGTTGGCCTCTCATTAGTGTTTTTAAAAATGATAATTATTAGCCGGACAGTGGTGGCACACACCTTTAATCCCAGCACTTGGGAGGCAGAGGCAGGTGGATTTCTGAGTTTGAGGCCAGCCTGATCTACAGAGTAAATTCCAGGACAGCCAGGGCTACACAGAGAAACCCTGTCTCAAAAAAAAAAAAAAATTATAATTATTATTACGTTTGGGGCCTGAGGAGATAGCTCAGTGGCTAAGAGCACTGGCTGCTCATCCAGAGGACCATCGTTCTGTTCCCAGCAGTTACAGAGTGGCTGTCACTCCCGTTCGGGGCCTCCAGCGCCCTCTTCTGGACTCCATGGACACTGATACAGACAAACACATTGCCTAGATGTACATGAGGCAAAACATCCATACACATAAAATTATTATTACATTTTAGTGTGTGTGTGTGTGGTTTGTGTGCATGTGCTGTAAGAGTTGATTTTCTTCTACCAGCTTCCACATGGGCCCCAGGTGAACCCAGGTGGTCAGTAGGCTTGTTAGCAATAACCCATATACTTAATATTAATCAATAACCCATGTTATTGGCCCATTTTTCAGTGTTTTGAAGGCATGTCAAGTTCCATTTTCACTGAAAGATGCAAGCATGGACCTGAGATGCATCAGAAGATAAAACGCCGGCCACACAGCATGAGTTCAATTCCCAGCTCCCACACTTTAAAATGTTGGATTAATGATCTGAGGAGGTAGCTCAGTGGGTAAAGCACTCACTGTGTTAGTGTGAGCACTGGAGGTGAAGTCCCCAGCAGCAAGAAAATACCAGGTAGTCCTGGTGTAGCCTGTAATGCCAGTGCTTCCAAGGCAATGTGACAGGTGGTTTCCGGAGCAAGCTGGCCAGCTTATCCCAGTGAGCTCTGTATTCAACTGAGAGACACTCAATAAATAAAGTGAAGAGCATTAGCGAGGACTCCTGATGTCACTCTTAGGCTTCCACAAGCATAAACATGTGCACACTCGCGTGGGTCCATGCACATGCATGTAAAAAAAGAAAGAGAAGATGGGGGAAGGGAGAGAGAAAGATAATTTTTTTTAAAAGATTTTATTTATTTATTATATGTATGTATGTGATTACACTGTCACTGTCTTCAGACACACCAGAAGAGGGCATCGGATCCCATTACAGATGGTTGTGAGCCACCATGTGGTTGCTGGGAATTGAACTCAGGACCTCTGGAAGAGCAGTCAGTGCTCTTAACCGCTGAGCCATCTCTCCAGCCCCGAGAAAGATAATTTTAAAAAGGTTTGACTGTTTATGAATTTGAAGTTCAGTCTTCTTTTTCTTCTTTTTTTGAGGGGAGGAATTTGAGACAGGGCTTCTCTGGGTAGCCCTGGCTGTCCTGGAACTCACTCTGTAGACCAGGCTGCCTGGCCATGTGCAGCCATTTTTATGGTGTATGCAATGCTGAGGACTGGATCCAGGGCACTGAACGTGCTAGGCAAGCACTCGGTTTACACTCAGCCACGCCCCCAGCCGCACGGGCCACATTTTGTCTGATCACTCATCTATACACAGACATTTGTGTTGCTTCAAGTTCTTGGTTATTGTAAAGAATTATGCCTCAAACATGAGTGCATATCTGTTCGAGCACTAGCAAGATGGCTCAGTGGGTAAGTCACTTGCCATCAAGCCTGACAACCTGAGTTCAGTTCCAGGAACCCACTGTTGTTAGCAGAGAACTATCCCCATAACCTGTCCTCTGACCTCCATCCACACAGATGCCAGTGCAAGCACACACCCACATGAACGCACACACCAATGAATACACGCAATTAAAACTGGAAATAGCTGAATCCTGATGGCGATTATTTTGGGTCTTCACTCAGACTTTGAACTGCTGAGTCATGAGGTAGGCCTATTTTGGGTTAGGATATGAAGGATGAACTCCCACTGACTCAGTCAGTGACTCACTGAGGAAAGCCCAGTGGGGAGCAGCTTTGAAGAGCCCGGCTTGGCTACCATGGAGAGCAATGCATTGTACTCTGGAAAACTGAGAAGACTAGATTTGAAGTGTGCTCCTCACAAGAAAATGACGAATAGATGAGGTTTTCCACACTCGTCAGCTCGACTGAGTCATTTCCCAAAATGTCAAGTATTTCAAAATGTCATGTTATGCACCATACAGTTTTTATTTGTCAATTAAAAATCAGCTGACTAAAGCGGGGTTTGGAGTGTGCGCCTGTAATCCCATCACTGGGGAGCAGAGGAAAGAGGATTGCATGGGGCCAGCCTGGTCTACATAGTGAGTTCTGGGCCAGAGCTACATAGCAAGATCTTGACTCACTATCTCAAATAGATAGATGACAGAAAGATGATTGATAGATGATAGCTATAGATGCATAGATTAGATAGATGATAGATATATAGATAAATGGGTAGATGTATAGATATATAGATAAAAGATAGATGGATAGAGTAGATAAATAGATGATAGATAGATGGATAGAAAGATGAATAGATAGCTAGCTAGATAATCACTCCTATGTGGTACATATCTATAATCCCAGCCTTTGAGAGGTGGAGGTAGAAGGACCTGAAGTTCAAGGTTGGGCAAGCGAGGTGGCTCAGCCAGTTAGCTCTCCATGACCCACATGGCAGGAGAGAACGGACTCCTGCGAGTTGTCCTCTGACTTCCACACCGTACCACTGTAGATGCCCTCAGCCCCCAATAAATAAAATTTAATAAAAATTCAAAATAAAAGAAGTTCAAGGTCGGGCTGGAGAGATGGCTCAGGGTTTAAGAGCACTGACTGCTCTTCCACAGATCCTAAGTTCAATTCCCAGCAACTGCATGGTGGCTCACAACCATCTGTAATGGGAGCTGATGCCCTCTTCTGGTGTGTCTGACAGCTACAATGTACTCATATAAAAATAAAATAAATAAATCTTTAAAAAAAAGTTAAAAGAAAAAAGAAATTCAGAGTCTTGGCTACATTAGTTCAAGGCTAGCCTGGGTTACAAAAAATTCTGCCAAAGAAAGAAAGGGAAAAGGAAAGGAAGAAATAAGAAAAGAAAGATGAATATTACAAAATCAGTAATGCTTAAAAAAAATTCAATTTAATATTGTTGGCCCAAAACAAGGACAGGACAATGGCAGGTGCCTTTGCCAGCTGAGCCATCTTGCTGGCCTGATCTTGACTTTCTGAGCCTCCTGCCTGCACCTCCCATGTGCTGGAATTACAGGTGTGCAGTATCACACCCACTTTTCCATTTTTAAAAAAATTAACTTTAAAAAAAACAAAAAACGAAAAACACAGTGAGTTTGAGGTCTCTCTTTGTAGCTACATCTCATTTCCCAAAGGATAAGACAAGACTATTCCACAGAACACAAGAGTGAAGTAGAGCAAGAATCTCACAATCTCCCTTTCCAGTGAGGCTTGGAGACAAGGCTTGGCGTTCAGAGAGAGTGTTGGTGTGGAGAGATGCAAAGCAAAGCTGCATTTCTCCAAGGAAAGATTATGTGGTTTTGCTTTTTTTTTTGTTTTGTTTTTTGTTTTTTTTGAGACAGGGTTTCTCTGTGTAGCCCTGGCGGTCCTGGAACTCACTCTGTAGACCAGGCTGGCCTCGAACTCAGAAATCCACCTGCCTCTGCCTGCCAGGTGCTGGGATTAAAGGCGTGCGCCACCACTGCCTGGCAGATTATGTGTTTTTGATACTAGCTTGAAGGCCCCTTGTAGCAGGGTTGCCCGAAAAGACAATGGCTGACTCTGAGACCCCGCTTTTGCTGAAAGCGATCGTTGGCGCCACCTAGCGTCAGGATAGGTGGCGACCCAGACCTTCAGCAGGAG
The DNA here is from genome assembly GCA_028551405.1 of Uromys caudimaculatus. NCBI lineage: Eukaryota > Metazoa > Chordata > Mammalia > Rodentia > Muridae > Uromys > Uromys caudimaculatus. The sequence continues at coordinate 7,352,095 of CM052717.1, read as the reverse complement.
CTCTGGAGTGGAGTAACTAATGGCTGTCACCACTTCAGCCCTTCTGGCTGAGCCTGTTGTTTCTTTTTGATGCAGAGTCTCTCTTCTGGCCATTTGTGGACATACACCCAATCACCTCCTCCCCAACAACTATTCTTTATATCAATACAGATTCCCTGAGTCAGGGATTTGGACAGTGGATGGCGTCTGCCTGTTTCAAAGTGTTTGGAGGCTCAGATGCTGGAGTTAACTAGAATCACCTGGAAGCTTCTTCGCTCATTGATGCTGTTCTGGGCTGGGATTATTCCAAGGCTGAGCTCACTCATGCTAAACAGGTACTCTACCACACTGGCCTACATTGCTAGTCTTAAGAAACACACGTGTGCGCATGTGCGCGCGCGCACACACACACATACACTATAGCACTTGTGGACCCAGGTGCAGTTTCCAGCACACACATGACAGTTCATAACTACCTGTAACTCCAGTTCCAAGGGATCTGACTCCTGCTTTTGGCTTCTATGAGTACCATAGTCATTGTTGCACTTATATGCACTCAGACAAAATGTTCTCCATAAAATAAAAATAAATCTTTCCTTAAAAGTTCTATTTTAATGCCAGGTAGTGGTGGCACACGGCTTTGCAGGCAGATCTTTGTGAGTTCAAGGCCAATCTGGTCTAAAAAGCTAGTTCCAGGACAGCCAAGGCTACAAAAAGAAACCCGAGAGAGTATATATATATATACACATACACTTATCTGGGCTCAACTTAGCCTGTTCTAACACAGCTCTCCCCCCTTTTTCTCCCCACTAAGTTTGAGGGACACCCCACCCCTGCACAGTGGGGGTTCTCTTTCCAATCTCAGGTTATGCATAAACCACACCCAAACACCCGTTTTCAGAGAGGTTCTTTTTTAAGAGGAGAAGAAAAGTTAAAGTGGCCACTTTCTGACTCAGACAGAGAAACGTCAGCAAATGGCCTTGCAGGTGGAACTTTTAAGAAAAGAAAAGGGGGAGGCCTTGTGGTAGCAGGCTAGCTTGAGGTGGTAGATTTTGATTGAGCATGTTAATTAGGTGAACCAAAGGGGGCTTGTGATGGCTGGACTTCAATACTTTAATAGCTGCACCTTGGTAGTCAGCCTCAGGAGGAGGAAGTGGCCCAAAAAGGGACTAGACCTTGGGGCCTAGCTTTAGGAATGTAGTCTAAGGGTTTTAGCAAGGCAAAGGGAATGAAATGGGCAGAGAGAAGAGCAAAGCCTGCCAGAGCTATGCTCATCACACTTGAGCTAGCCAGAGTCCCTTCAAAGTTCCCTGGGTGTTTTTAAAAGTTGGAGCATTCGAATGCATCGTCCTCAGATGGCAGATGCTCTCAGGTGGGATCCCCTAGAGCTAGAGTTACAGGGGATCCTGAGCTCCCAAATGTGGGCGCTGGGAACTGAACTCGATCCTTTGTAAGAGGAGGTTTCATGCTTAAACACTCCGATATTTCTCCATCACCCCCCTCCACCCCACCCCAAGCTGGTCTTGAACTTATAATTCTCCTGCCTCCTTCTCCCAAGTGCTCAGATTACAGATGTGCACTCTCATGCCCGAGTGCCGCTAGTGATCTTCAGGGTACAATATGGTGTTGTTGTTATCATAACCATAAGCCACTATGTTGTACAGTGAAATATAATTCAGCTTTTAAAAAGAAGGAAACCCTGTCACTTCGACAACACAGCTGCTCCCTGGATGGTGTTGTGTTATGGGAAACGAAGCAGGCACGGAAAAAGAAACACCACATGATGTCACCCAAATGTAGAATCTAAAAAAAGTCAAGCTCATGGTAGCAGAGAGTAGAACGGATATTCCAAGAAGCTGGGGGCAGGGGTTGAGAGCTGGGCAGTGCAAAGTCTTGAGTTTTGCATTTGGGGGACACTGGGATGGGTCATCTTTTTGATTAAGAAGCTTATTAAATTATTAACCCCATGGGCAGACACATGGCAGAATTCGAGGGTGGTGGTGGTGAGTTGCCTCTGAGAAGAGTTTGGGCTTAAGAGGCAGAGTTAAGAGTGTTGCTTCTTATAGATTTCAGAGAATCACGGAGAGAAGCCTTTTCTCTGAATCGCCAGCAGGCAGCAGGGGAGTAGGTGGAAGGGAGCAACCAGTTGCCCCTTTGATGTCTGCACTTGGAAAGGTGGGAAATCCAGGGATCTGGGGAGCATATTGCAGCCTCGCAGGCTGGGGGGGGGGGGGGGGGGGGTTGTGAGTCTTTGTAAAGCCGGAGAAGACAGGGAGAGGCTGCTGTTGGTCTGATGACCGGGCTAACAGGCAGGTACTGGTCAAAATGACTAGGTCACAGTGACAATGGGGCATTGACTGCATACTCTGTGGTATAAGGACACACATAGAGCAAGGGGAGGGAGGGAGAGGAAGACAGAGAAGGAGAGCTCCATTGGTTTTGTTGGAGTAGGAAAATCTCCTAGCCAAGCTGGTGGAGACCTAGCATTTCAGCTGGGCTCGTTCAATCACTTTGGTTAAGGGACCACTCTCAGGAAGGTGGGCTCATCTTAAGCCATGCCAAAGAGATGGGAAGAATAATTAGTCCTTTAATGAGATGCTGTACTTTTCCTTCCCAGAATCCTCTCACGTGCTGCAGCCTGGAAGGCTCTTAAGTCTGCCTGTTTTTTTCTGACGTATTCATTAGAGCATACCTTATTTCCTAAGCATGCTTCCCTTAACACTCTGAGTTTCCTTCCTCAGCCTCCCTCCTCACCATGTGACTGCTTGACTGCTACCTGTCAGACCTCCACACCAGATTACATGGCTGGCCTTTTCTCATCTCTCCTCCACCTTCCAGGCAGTTGCTGAAGTTTACAGTTTGCCTGCTCTGAGAGTTTTCTCTCAATCTCTAATAAAGTTTTCCTTAAGCTTCCATTTGTGTCTAGTCTTAGATCCATTCTTCACAGTTGTATTTCTTCTAGGCCCCACCCAACAGTTACCTAGCAACAGCCAGGTAGGAGTCTGGTTTGATGGAAAAGGACTCTTTGGCCTCCCTCTCCCTCTCTCTCTCTCTCTGGCCTTACTCTCTCTAGCCCCTCCCTCTGTCTCTACACCCCCACCCCCACCCCCACCCGGAGTCCTCTCTCCTCCACTTTCTCCCCGTGTTCTGGGCCTCTTCCCCCCCCCTTTCTTTCCCACAGCCCCCTTCTCATGCCCTGTCAAGGCATCCCTCTCGCTGCTTCATTCCAACGCATTACAAAACATATCAGTAGTGTGGCCAAGCCCGCTCAGTCAGTCCACAGGTTCTCCAGCGCAGGCGTGAGGACTGAAAAGAAAGAGACAGTTAGACAATACTGCAGCATGGCCTCAGTCAATTCTGAGACTGAGGGTAGGTTCTTTATTCCCCAATCCGCTTTTATACCATTTTAATTACATGCTAGGAATAAGGTCAGTTCTAGACTGCAATACAATAAACACAAATAGCCAAGGAATGAGCAAGGCAATAAACAAAGTCCGTGATCATGATCACTTCCGTGATCACTGTTTCTAAGGGCTTATCAGGATGACCTGAGCTACTGTCCAAGCCCAAAGTCATATTCATGCCTGAAACCTACTTCTTTGTTCTACCCTAAGATTAAGACTCCTGCCTGAACTTACTTCCCTGTTCTAGCCTAAGATTAGATTCCTGCCTGAACTTACTTCCATGTCCTTGGCCTAAAGTCAGATTTCTGCCTGAAGTCTGTTTCTTTGTCTTTGGCCAAATGTCACGTTCTTGCCAAGAAGTCTCAAAAGGCTCTCCACAGTAGTGTACCCCTCTTCAGTCCTGGCGTGGTTCCCCCAAACCCCCACCACACCCCTGCCCCAGGGTTTCTCTGTGTAGCTCTGGCTGTGCTGAAATGTGGTCTGTAGACCAGGTTGGCCTTGAACTCACAGATAGGCCTGCCTCTGCCTCTCAAGAGCTGGGATTAAAAGTGCACACGACTACTGCCCAGCCTCTTAAATTCTTTTATTAATGTGATAAAGAGCCCCAAAAGGGATCCCTGGTTTCCTCAGTATCTGTTTGTTTATTCTGAGTTAACCTTCAATCCAGAGGTCATCCAAAGCCTTGGGACCTTGACGATTGTGAACCCTCACCCTGCTACAGGTTAGCAAGGATGAGGAAAACCCACAAAGTCCATACCTCTCAGAGACAAGACTGGCCACTGTGGAACGACTGGCTGCCTCTGCTTCCCTTCCTTGTATAAGCTGCTAGTTAAAGATGGCATGAAAGGCGGATCTTTAAGGTGCTAACCCACTAGCTTGTCAGATGGCTGGGCTCTCTGAATAAAAGGCAGCTTAGAGATTCAGTTTCTGGTTTTGTGTATATACTGGGCTGATTGCAAAAAAAATATGGAAAATCCCAGGGTGAGGGAGAAAAAAATGTAAGCGATCTATTGACTCTGCAGTTTTCAGGACGTCCCATAGCTCCTGAGTCGATCCGCACTGAGATGACCCACATTCTGGCCTGCAGTCGGGGGAGGGGTGAAATGACCCACATTCTGGCCTGCAGTCGGGGGAGGGGATAAACACCTCTCTTGTTTTAATGACTTTAAATGTATGTATATATGAATAAGCTGGGGTGTGTATATGTGTTTACATGTGCACAGGGGGCTAGAGACTATCTTTAGGAACTACCCACCTCATTTATTTATTTATTTATTTATTTATTTATTTATTTATTTATTTTACTTTATTGGTTTTTCGAGACAGGGTTTCTCTCTGTAGCCCTGGCTGTCCTGGAACTCACTCTGTAGACCAGGCTGGCCTCGAACTCAGAAATCCACCTGCCTCTGCCTCCCAAGTGCTGGGATTAAAGGCGTGCACCACCACGGCCCGGCTCACTTATTTATTATTTACTGTGCATGTGAGCACCCTTTTTCTTGTGCACTTACGGAAGATGAAGACAACTTGTGAGTGTCCATTCTCTTCTCCACCATGATGGCCGCGGGGATCGTGTGCATGTTGTCAGCGGCAGGTACCTTCTTCCTCTAGACTATCTCACCCCTTCTTTCTGTCTTGTTTTTAAAAATCAAGTCTTTCACTGGGACCTGGGGTTGATAGGTTTGACTAGACTGGCCTTGAGTTCCTCCTGTCTCAGCCTCCAGAGCACTGGAATCACAGCACACAGCACATGCTTGATTTAAACCATTTATTTATTTAAAAAAAATAACATTGACATTTATTAAAAGGGGATTTTACACAGCTTTAAGCCGGGCAGTATATTGAAAGAGGTGATCAGAGAAAGAGTAAGACACACCCAAGAGCATGGGTGAGACTTCAGCCTCACAGTACTTGGGACGGAAACAGTCCTTTGTGAGGCGTACTCAATCTTTTCAATTGTTTCTGTTCTGCTTTTTTCCAGTGTCTGTGAGATAACATCACAGTTCTCAATTTATGATTACTTCACAAGTTTAGGTGGCTGGCTAGGTGTAACTTCACACTTCCTTGGTTTTGGTTTGTTTGTGGTGTTCAAAGGCCAGATCAAAACAACAAATGGTTTGTTTGCCTGTGTTCCTTGGTGGAGTTAAAAAGGCAAAGTAGTGGATTTAGCAGAAAGAGCTAGCTGACTTTTATCAGCGGCGCTTGAGAGAGCTGCAAAAGGGAGGCAGGTCAGAGGGAGGTGAGCTTTACAGGCAGCACAAGTAGAGAGAATAAGCGGTTGAGCGTTCACTAGCCTCATCGCCCAGCTAAGGCACAGGGGATTTCCTTACCGTGCTGACCCAAGTGGACGGGAAATTTTCTGGTTTTGGAAGTAAACACTGTAAAGTTCTGTTAGACGGTGTGGCCCTTAGAACAGGGGATGCTGTTATGGTGTCGCCTGGTCTCCTGGGGCCTGGTGAAGGAAACCGGTAGCCCACAAAAGCCTCTGGTAAAATGAGTTTAATTAGTAGTGGACTCTCTCTCTGACGCTAGTGGTGCTGTCAGAGAGGTTGAGGCAGGAAGAGAAGGGGGAGCGAGGAAAACAAGAAGGAGAGAAAGAGGAAGAAGAGGAAGAAGAGGAGTAAAGAGGGAGGGCTCTAACTCAGTAGAGCGCTTGTTTAGCGTACACAAAGCCAGTACCACATAAACTGAGTGTAGCACGCCTGGAATTCCATCGCTCAAGAAATGGAGGAAGCAGGAGGATTAGAAGTTCAAGAACACACCCAACTCCATAAAGAGTCTGAGGCCTGCTTACGGAGATGGGGTGTAGGGAAGAGGAGAATGGACACGGGCCAGGGAGAGATAGATGAACCCCGTTTTTTATAACTTTTGCACGCGCGCCACCTGGAGGCGTGTAGTGGGATTGCAGAGAGAATCTGGAAATATACAGAAGGATCCCTTGAGGTTTCAGGTGTCCTTAGGTGACTGACAGGAGGAGATGCATTCCCAATACAGTAGTTGCAGAAGAGAGGCTTGCATCCTTGTGAGAGAGCAGGAGAGGATTAGAAGGTCCAGGTGGGGAATAAAGAAATAGCTGAATGTTCTAACTCTGCAGCAGCAGGCAGCCTGCCAAAGCATTTCAATTACTGAGCTGACACTATTTTTTTTTTTTTCTTCTTGCATCTGACTAATATAAAAAAGTGACTGGAAGTCTTTACGACCTAAGACGCCTATGAAGGTCATTAGACGCACCTTCTGTGGTGCTCAAAGTCACAGGCAAAGACTTAGATCAAGGTTGCTGGGCATGGTGGTCCATGCTTTCAACATCAGCGCTTGGGAGGCAGAAGCACACAGACCTCTGTGAGTTTGAGGCCAGCCTGCTCTACATAGAGAGTTCTAGAACACCTAGAACTACATACAAAATCAAAACCAAACAAACAAAAAGATTTGTACCCAAGGGAGTGGACAATGGGGAAAACTGATAGAATGATCACACCCATGTCTTTATTAACTTAAAAAGGTATGCATTTGTGTATGTGTGTGTGTGTGTATGCGCACACTTGTGTGCACCTGGGTGTATGTATACGCACAGAGGCCAGAAGAGGTGTCAGATCCTCTGAAGCTGGAATTACAGGTCATTGTGAGCCTCCTAATGTTGGTGTTGGAAATGAAGCCCAGGTCTTCTGCAACGACAGGCTAGCAGTGCAGATATGGGTACCATCTCATGGAGTGGGCCTTAAATACAATTTTTAAAAAGTGGTTGGTGACTCCCGTAATATTTGTGTTGTGGTTGCACCAGTATGTCTTACAGACAGGTAACCGGTGTAGGATGAAAGGTTTGTAGCTCTGCGGTACTGATGTGAGAGACCTTGGAATGGGATGTCTTCATCAAATCCCTCCCTCAAGGCTCAGGGACCTATTTGGAAGAAGGGGAGGAAGGACTGCAAAAGTCAAAGGTGCTGGATAACTCTAACACAGGGCCTTCCAGACAGGGGAAAGAAAACCCTGACACGCATATAAACTCACAGAGACCTTGACAGCCTGCATAAGACCTGCTTGCACAGGCTCAAGCCAGACAAAATCCCAGCACTGAAAGAGGAAAGTGGGTGAGAAGTCATGTTTTATTTTATTTGTTTGTTTTGTTTCAAGTCAGGGTCTCACTCTGTAGCCCTGGCTGGCCTGGAGCTTCCTATGTAGACCAGGCTGGCCTCAATCTCAGAGTCCCACCTATCTCTGACTCGCCTCCTGACTATGGAGATTAAAGGTGGCAGCACGTAGCCAGCCACTGGTGTTTGACTGTTTATAGTACCAGACATGAATTCCCTCCTGTGAGGCGGCCCTCACGTCCAGTCAGAAAGCAATTAGTTACCCAATGCAGATTTGCCATTACTATGACTGTTCGGTAGTGTTCACACTGGGTCCCCAGCTGAATAATTTTGTGAATGGCAATTCACCACCACCACCACCATTCTGAAGAGCAAGCACTTTCTAACATGGTGAGGTCTAACCAGCAGGGGAGAAGCTTCTAGTTCAATCCCACCTTGATTCTCTCTGTCTTGTAAATAAGATGTGTCATATGGGATGGTATCAGTATCACGTCTTCTTTCTTTCTTTTCCCTTTTTTTTTTTTTTGAGATAGGGTCTGTGCTGCCTTTTATTTGGCTATGTAACCAAAGATGACCTTGAACTTCTGATCCGCTTGCTTCCACCTCCTCCCGTGCACCAGGAGTGCATCACGATACCCAGATATGCCTGGGACTGGGCCATGGGTTTCATGAATGGTGTCAGCTGTGCTCCGTGCATCGCAGCTCTCATCACGACGTCTTATCCGTGTGTGTCACTGCAGCTTGTTCACAGCCGCCCTCTGCCATTGCTCTTTCTTGTCCTCCCCTCTTCCCGCTGTTCTTTCCTCTCCCCTCCCTTTAACTACCTGTATGTAAATCTAGATTCTGCTAAGGAGAGAAAGCACACGGTGTTTTTCTCTCTGAGTCTGGTCAATCTCTAGCTCCATCCATTATTTTCCTGAAAAGGACATAATTCCATTTTCTTTATGTCTAAATGAAACTATCTTGTGTATTTATTTATATTTTGAGATAGTGTTTTAAAGAATTTTCATTATGCATATCTATGTGTGGGTATGTGCACAAGAGTATGTCAGACCTCCTGGAGCTGATGTTATAGGTGCTTGTGAGCACCCCCCGCCCCCAAACTGAGTACAGGTTCTGACAACCTTACTCAGGTCGTCTGGAGGACTAGCAAACGTTCTTAACTGCTGAGCCATCCTTCAGCCCTTTAAAATAGTATTTTAATTAATTCCTTGAAAATTTCACAGAATGTATTTTGATCATATTTACCACCCACCCTCAACTCCTCCCAGATCCACCGCCTTCTCTACCTACTCAATTTCAATCTGTCCTTTTCTTCTTAAATTCATTGCTGCCTAAATACTCAGATGTAGGACCGTCCCATGGATTGTGATCAACCCACCAGGGGCCACACCCTTAAGGAAAACTGATTCTCCCTCTCCCAGAAGCTAGCAATAGCTCTTCAGCGAAGGTGGGGCACTTTGAGCTTGCACGGGTCTTGTGCATCCTGTCATAACTTCTCTGAGTTTATATATGTAGCTAGCTGCCCTACTGTGTCCACAAAACTGTCTCGTTATAATCATTTATCACCTCTGACTCTTCAATCTGTCTAAACTCTGGTTGTTTTTTGAGACATTATCTCTCTACATAGCCCCCCACTGTCTGTCCTGGAACTTACTGTGTAAACTAGTCTGGCCTTGACCTCATGGAGACCCACCAGCTTCTGCCTCCCAATTGCTAGGTTCAGAGGCGTGCACCACTATGCAGGCTCCCCCTTTCTCTCTCTATTAGCTCTGAGCTCTGTGAGGATGGGATAGGATATAGATTGGGCTAAGTACTCCCAAGTCTCTCATTTGTGTCATGTTTTCTTTATTCGTTCCTTGGTCGATGGACATCATTGGTTTCAAGTCTTGGCTTTGTGAATAGTATTGCAATAAGAATGTACGTGTGTACATGCAAGTGTCTCTGTGCTATATCCACTTAGGTTCCTTTGTGTGTATACCCAGAATACACAGGCTAGTTCTCTTTCTTTCTTTCTTTTTTTTTTTTTTTTTTGAAGAATCTCCATCCTGGTTTCCATAGTGGCTGCATCAGCTTACAGTCCTAGCAGCAACAAATAAAGAGTCCATTTCAGCTCCTTCTCTCCAGCATTCTGTCTTTGATTTCCTGGATGATAGCCATGTTGAGTGGGGTGAAATGGAATCTCAATGTAGCCTTGATTTGCATTTCCCTGATGACTAAAGATGTGGAATGCTTTTTCGTGTATTTCTTGGCTCTTCATTTTTTTCTTCTTTTGAGAACTGCGTGTTCCTTCCATTGGCCCATTTACCGGCCGGATGGTGTATTGTTTGGCATGCCTACATCTCGACAACCTCTGTGCTCACTGCTAGGGTGACCACCTCATGCAATGTATTATGAACAAATTCACCCCCATTAAGATGTGCGCGTGTGTGTGTGTGTGTGTGTGTGTGTGTGCCACAACTGCTATGTGTCTTGAGAAATCCTTCCCTATTCTTTTAAGAACACAGATGCCAATATATTGAGAGCACCTCACCCCCATACAGCATTCTTGTGAAGTCAGGGACAGCTGGCCTCTCCACTAACAGGAACCTCGCTGGAGATCTTCTGTTCACAATGAGAAAGGAAATTATCCATCTTCACTCAGCCCCAACCTTTAATCCAACACTGCAAACAAAAGACTTTTAGTCCCATAATAATTCTCAGTTTCTTCTCCAGCATGTCCCTCGGGGATAGACCAGATGACAAAACAAAACTGGACAAATTCGTTTTTCTCACAGTCTGGAGGCTGAAAGTTGGAGATCAAATGTCAGCAGTTCTCCAAGGAGTTGTTTTGTTTTTTTTTCCCCTCTTGTTCAAGAATAATGAACTTACAAAAGCTGTTGTCCTTGGCTGGCAGATGGCAGCCTTCCCACTGTGGCCTCACAGATCTTTCTTCTTTTAACATTGTTTTTTTATATATGCAAGATAGATTTATTTGTGTGCATGTGTGTGCACATGCATGCCTGATGTGTGCATACGTGTGCACACGTTCGTGCTTTTGTGTGTGTGTGTGTGTGTGTGTGTGTGTGTGTGTGTGTGTGTGTGTGCAGGTGGACTCACCTATGTGCATGTGCAGAGGTCAGAAGAGGGTATCAGGTGGCTTCCTTTGTCACTTTTGTCCCAGTTAGTTTTAACTGCCAACTTGACACAGTCTAGAGTGATCTGAGAAGAGTATCTCAATTGAGGGATTGCCTAGACCATATTGCATTTCCACAAGGAAATGTCTTGTTTAATCAATGTAGGATCACCTAGCCCACTCTAGGTGGCGCCATCCCTAGGCAAGATGAGCCTGTGTTGTATAAGAAAGTTGGCCAAGTAAAAACTGGTCTGCTGGTGAGACGGCGAGAGGAATCATCCATGGTGTTTGCTGTACTTCTTTGGCTGCAGAGTGAATTCCTTGATTGCACCAAATCAAGCATGCCTGCCTTCAGGTCTTGCCTTCCCTCAGTGATGGACTGAGACCCAGAAGGGTAAGCCAAGTTGCTTTTAGCCAGCACATATTGTCACAGCAGCAGACAGGGAGGTAGAGGGAGGCTGGCGAGATGGCTCACAGTTAAGAGCACTGGTTGCTCTTAAAGAGGACCCTGGTTCAATTCCCAGCACCCACATTTTTTGTTTTTTGTTTTTTTTAAACTCCTGTTCCAGGGATCTGATACCCTCATACAGATATACATGCAGACAAACACCAATGTACATAAAATAAAGATAAATTAAAAAAATATATATATAAAGAAAGAAAGGGAAGTAGAACACCACTTACTGTTTTAAAGCAGGGCTTGCACTTTCTCAGCAAGCTGGAAGCCAGCACACCCCAGTGATGTCCTTTTATATCCCTAGTCATCCTCCCCCTCTCTCTATGTCCTCCTCCTACCTCCTGATTCCACATATGAGAGAAAATAAATGAGACTTGGCTGTGAGAGCCCGTTTTATTTCACTTAACATGGTGACCCCCAGTCCATTTTCCTGAAAAAGATAGAATTCCATTTTTTTCTTTTTCGACTGAATAAGACTCTCTCGTGTGCATATACCAGATTTTCTTTATCCATTCTTCTGCTGATGGACAGCTAGACTGAGTCCATGCTCTGGCTGCTGTGGTTAGTATTATAATAAACATGGGTTTACAAGGACCTTTCTTTTTCTTTTTGTTTCAGTTAAGAATACAGACTGGGCTAGGCAAGGTAGCTCAATCAGTAACAAGCATGAGGGCCTGACCATTTTTTTTTTTTTTGAGTCTTTACAATTTTTAAAAACACCTTATCATGTGTGTAAGGGTACCTTACCCACATGTATGAATGTACACCACATGCATATGCATGCTTAGTGCCCAAAAAAGGTCAGAGAAGGTATTGGGTATCCTGGTACTGAAAGTACAGATGGTATATGAACCAACATGTCAGTGTTGAGAATCAAATTTGAGTCTTCTGCAAGAACAACAGATACTTTTAATCACTGAGCCATCTCTTCAGCCTCAGGACCCGATTCTTTCCCCAGAACACAGGAGGAAAAACTAGACATGATGATAACATGTCATGGAATACCAGTGTGGTGGTTTGAATATGCTTGGCCCAGGGAGTGGCACTATTTGGAGGTGTGGCCTTGTTGGAGTGGGTGTGGCCTTGCTGGAAGAGGTGTGGCCTTGTTGGAAGAAGTGTGTCACTGTGGGTGTGGGCTTTGAGAGCTTCCTCCTAGCTACCTGAGGAAGCCAGTCTTCTCCTGATTCCCTTCAGAACAAGATGTAGAACTCTTAGTTCCATCTCTAGTGCCATGCCTGCCTGGATGCTGCCATGCTCCCACCTTGATGATAATGGACCGAACCTCTGAACCTGTAAGCCAACCCCAATTAAATGTTGTCCTTATAAGAGTTGCCTTGGTCATGGTGTCTGTTCACAGCAGTAAAACCCTAACTAAGACAGCCAATGTTGCAGAAGTGGAGACAGGAAGATGCCTAAGGTTTGTTGACCAGCCAGCCTAGCCTAATCAACAAGCTCCAGACCAAGTAAGAGACCATCTCAGAAAGCAAGGTTGATGACCCCTGAGGGACAACACCCAAGGTTGTCCTCTATTTGCACAAGCACCCTCACCCGCATGTGCACCTAAACACACACACGCGTGGGCACACACACACACTCACACGCACACAAAGAGACACACAGAGAGAGATAGAGATAGAGAGACAGAGAGATTGATAGACCGAGGGAGCTTCAGAGAACAGAGGGACGCTGAGTTTGGAAGCAATTAGAATCACGAAACCGAAGCTGAAGGCATCACCACTCACCCCCGGTTCCTGGATGTTTTGAATCATCTTTCTTATTTCTTGTTAAAGACCAGCTTCCTCCACATGGCGGGGACAGATGGTCCTGAGGGCTCCCAAGTTTTAAAGAGCGTGACTGTATGTAAGGAGAAGAGCTGCAGATGCTCCTCCCTCACCACCTGCTGCTCCTAAGGAAACTTGGGCCCTCTGTCACAGGGAGGCTGTGGGTCGGGAAGAGAGGCCGCAATGGATGGAAGAGGCTCCTTTAAGAGCCATATTCCTGAAACTTCTGCATGGGCCATCTGTGTGCGTACTACAGCCCAAATGTATGCGTTTTGTCGGCTTGATGCAGGCTGGAGTCACCTGGGAGGGAAAACTTCAGTAGCGTTACCTCCATCAGACTGGCCTGTGCCTCCATCAGACTGGCCTGTGAGCATGTTTGTGGGGCATTTCCTTGACTGATAGTTGATGTGGTGTGGTGCCACCCTGAACAGGTGGTCCTGGGTTCTATAAGATCACTGCCTAGCAAGCCAGTAAATAGCATTCCTCAGTGGTGTCTGCATCGGTTCCTGCCTCCAGATTCCTGCTGGAAATCCTGACCTGGTTTCCCCCAGTGAGGGACTGTAACATGGACGTGTAAGACAAAATAAACCCTTTCCGCCCGAGTTGTTTTTGTTGCCGGTGTTTTATCATGGCAAATGTAATTCCCAACATGAGATGGGACCCGTGGGAGGCAACGGAATCAGCACCCTTATCAGAGGCCCCAGCGTCTCGCTACCTCTCTCACCATGCAAGGACGCAGACGTGAAACCGGATGTACTAGCTCGTGTCTGTAGTCCCAGCTTTGGGGAGCTCAGGCAAGAGGATTGCCCTGAGTTCCAGACATTATCTCCGTGTGTGCACACGCACGTGTGCGCGTGTGCGCGCGTTAACAGGTTGGGTGTCTTCTGCCAAGCCGACAACCTGTGTTTAATTTTCAAGACCTACAAAGTAGAGAGAGCTGAGCAGCCCTCCCTGAGGCTCAACAGAGAGTTGACTGTTGCTCATAAACACTTCCTTCTGTACTGTAGCCTGACTTTTGTGACCTGCCAGCTCCTGAATAACGACATGGATACTTCATTAATTATAAATGCTTAAGGCCTTTGATTAGGCTTGTTCCCAACTAGCTCTTAAAACTTCAATTAACCCATTTATATTCATCTAAGTTCTGGGTAATGGCACCTGCTTTTTCCTCCGAGTCTGGCTGGTGAATCTTCCAGTGCCTGACTCTTTCCCAAAATCCTCTCTCCCCTCGAAAGTCCTTCCTATCCTCTACTGGCTGTTCAGTTCTTTATTAAACCAATTAGAAGCTGTTGGGGGGAGTGATTAGAAGGAGTGGTGTAGCAACTGAATAACAATAGTGTCAAACTCCAATCTGCATTCAAAACTCTGTTGGCACAGAAACCATTTGAATACTACAAATATAATCTTTGCTTGGTGCGCAACAATGTTATCACAGCATAGCCTCTGGTAAATTGTCCATGCCGTTGTAATAACTTCTCATCCATATTCCTGTAAGTAACCCTAATGACACTGACTGGTTCATATGCCCTGCCCCTTGAAAAAAATAATTGAAATGTCCAAATGAATGCCATTTAGACTAGCACTTAGGCATAAAAACATCTAAAGTTACTTAGAGATAAAGCTGACAAAAGATGTACAAGACCTGTATAACACACACACACACACACACACACACACACACACACACACGCACCCCATAAACAGAAAATAAAATAGGGGATGAAGAGAGGGTTCCATGGGCAAGAGTGTTTGCTGTGCAATCATGAGGACCTGAGTTCAAATCCCAGCACTCACTCAAAAGTAGAGAATGAGAACTAACTTACAAAATTGTCTTCTGATCTTCGTGCATGTACCATAGCACACACACCCATGCACACATATATACAAATAAATAATTCCAAAAAAATAGACAGAAATTTTAAAAACTGAGTCAAAAATAAAATAAACTGAATCATTATTGAGAAAAGCAAAAAAAATACGAATTAATGGAGTGATATTCCTCCTTCGTGTGTTGAAAGAATATTAAGGTGTTACTTCTCAAATATAAACAAAAATAAAAAATGAAAAAAGTTTGAAAAACTAAAAAAAAAAAAGAAAAAAGTAGTTACTTCTCAGATAGATCTACAAATGCAATTTCAATAAAAAAAATCTTGAGCCTGGTCTACAGAGTGAGTTCCAGGACAGCCAGGGCTACACAGAGAAACCCTGTCTCGAAAAACAAAAGAAAAAAAAAAAATCTCGGTCTTCTTTTTTTAAAAAGTAGATTTTTTATTTGTGTGTGTGTGTGTGTGTGTGTGTGTGTGTGTGTGTGTGTGTGTGTGCTGTGCACATGAGTGTAGGTATACATAGAGGCCAGAAGAGGGCATCAGAACTCCTGGAACTAGAGTTGTAGTCAGTTAGGAGCCATCAGCTGTGGGAGTTGGAAACCAAGTTCTGGTCTTCTGTCTGCAAGAGCAAATGCCCTTAACCACTGAGCCATCTCTTTAGTTTTACTGGTTCACTTATATTGTTTTAAAAATCACATTTATTTATTTATTTATTTATTATTTATTTATTTATGTGTGTGCACATGTGCACACGAGTGTGTGCGTGTGCGTGTATCTGCACATGTGAAGCTCAGAGGACAACTTGTGGAAGTAAAAGTTTTCTCCTTTTCACATGTGCTTCCTGAGGCTATAACTCAACTCATTAGGCTCGGCAGTAAGCACCTTTCACACCTTTTACAGGATAAGGTGTCTCACAGGCCCTGCCCCACCCCCATTAAAAAAAAGCAGCAACACAAAGAAGCCATTTATGAAGCAACAGAGCCTTCAGCGGCGGACAATGAATCTGTCAGACCGCCATCTTGGACTGCAGCTTCCAGAATATGATCATTTGTTATTTTTAAGTCTTGCGGTCTGTGGTGCTTTGTTATAGCAATCTAGATGACGTGAAACGTTCTCTCCTTGCCTTTCCTGCCCTAGACTGTAATCAGGTACTGGCATGCAAAGGGCGATGGTCTAGGGTTTACAGCCTAGGCATTCAGACTTAGCTAAAAATCATGACCTCTGACTACAGAACATTTGAGTTGGGGAATATAGGCTGTAAGGGGTGTGTGTGTGTATGTGTGTGTGTGCGTGTGTGTCCTGTGTTTTTGTTTCTGTGTGACTCTGTGAGTTTTGGTCTATGGTTCTGATGTGCTAATGGCTCTCTATAAGAACATAGGCTTGCCTGTGGGTGACTGTGTGTAGCAGTCCCTGCGGGTCTCTGCATAGTACAGCATGTTCACTTGGCTTCCCCCTCTGCATTTAGAGTGGTAATGACTCAAGCCGTGAAGGGGAAGGCATGAGCAAAACCAAGTTGCTGAGCTTGCTCAGCCTCTTTCCAGAGCAGCGTGGGCTTTAGCCTTCTCACAGGACGTACCACACCCACTAGAAAATAGATGAGTCCCAGTTTGTCGAATAGGAGACGGTCCTGAGAAGCCATCCCATCCTGACGTTTAAATACAGAAAGTTTTTCTTGATATCCTAGAACACATAATTCTGTCTCTCCAATTCTGGTAATTCTTTCAGATTCACACAATGCCTAGAGTGAGAGCTGGCAAACTATGGCTCCCTACTTGTTCTGGTATATAAAGTTTTATTTGAATATAGCCACTCATGCTGGTTTATGTATCAGTTATGGATGCTGAAATATTATAGCCATAAAGTTGAAATTACTATTGCTTGCTCCTTTTCAGAAAGAAGTCTGTCTTCTAAGAGTCTAGGACCTCGCAAATCTAGGACTTAGATCTGAGCCTTTATGACTTTGGAAATATAAATCTTTTTTTTTTTTTTTTTTTTTTTTTTTTTGAGACAGGGTTTCTCTGTGTAGCCCTGGCTGTCCTGGAACTCACTCTGTAGACCAGGCTGGCCTTGAACTCAGAAATCCACCTGCCTCGGCTTCCCAAATGTTGGGATTAAAGGAGTGTGCCACCACCGCCCCGTGGAAATATAAATATTTTTGATTATGAAAACTGTGGGTCTTTCATTTACCACTGTGGAAGTGAGAAAGATGACTACCTCATATCCCTTCCATCTTTCCTCTGGATCTTCACAAGCCTCAAACCCCACATTGATGTTTCAGAAAGGTAGACACTGAGACAGGGCATCTGTTATTATTCTTGATGATGTGGGCGTGCTTTAGTCAGAGATAGGATTTCGACTATGTTTTCCTTATGAATTCATTAATCTAATCAGATAATGTTTTCTTATAACTATTGCTTGTCTCTGATTATAAGCTAAAAATCAGGCAATAAGTGCTTGATTTTATGCTTTATTTAAAAATTATTGGGCTGGAGAGATGGCTCAGTAGTTAAGAGCACCAACTGCTCTTCCAGAAGTCCTGAGTTCAATTCCCAGCAACCACATGGTGGCTCACAACCATCTGTAATGAGATCCAATAATACCCCCTTCTGGTGTGCCTGAATACAGCTACAGTGTACACATATACATAAAAAATAAATAAATCTGCTGGGCAGTGGTGGCGTACGCCTTTAATCCCAGCACTTGGGAGGCAGAGGCAGGTGGATTTCTGAGTTCGAGGCCAGCCTGGTCTACAGAGTGAGTTCCAGGACAGCCAGGGCTACACAGAGAAACCCTGTCTCAAAAAACCAAAAACCAAAAAAAAAAAAAAAAAAAAAAGAATTATTGTTATGTGTATGCATGTGCGTCTGTGTGTGCCCATGAGTTCGGTTGTCCAAAGAGACTGGAAGAGGGCATCATATCACCTGGAACTGGATCCAATCAGTGTAAGTGCTGGGAGTCCAAGCCCTCTGCAAGAGCAGTGTGCACTTAACTGCGGAGCCGTCTCTCTAGTCCCCCCTTATGCAATACAATGCCATGTGTCCCACGTTGGCTTGGAACTCACTTAGAAACCGAAGATGACCCTGAACTTCCGGATCCTCCTTTCCCATCCCCTGAGTGCTGGGATTACAGCTTTGCACACAGTTTATGTGGTACTGGAGATGGAATCCAAGGCTTAGTTAGGGTATGCTAGGCAAGCACTCTACCAACTGAATCTCAATTTTGATTTTTTTTTTAATTCCCATATTCAACACTTCAATGAGTTAGTTTTCTAGCCTCTTCTGAAGGCAGTCAATACTTTTTTTTTCCCCTAACAGATCCAGGAAATCAGATCCCCCCAACCCCTCCCTTTTCTCCTTGGCTAAAAGTCTGAGTCTGTAAGACTGGAATTGTCATTATCAGTCATAGACTCATAGGAACAGCTGGTCTGAATAATAATAACACAAAAATAGAAATGGAAATGAGAGGCAAAGGAAGGGAAGTTGAAATGGTTTTCATTACGTGGATATAGGCATCTGAGGATGTCTCTACAGCTCGGTTTTTACTTCAGTTTGCTTACATAACCTACCTTCCTTCCGTCCGTCCTTCCTTCCTCCCTTGCTTCTCTCTAAGGTTTTCTTACTTGGATTTTTTTCCTTTTGTCATTTCTGCCCAAAAGGTTAAACTAAGCTAATTGTCGAGGAGGGTACACATAAAATATAAGTAAACATATAGAAACACTAGAATCCCTACTCAGACCCAAACTCGAATCTACAGCTGAGATTAGAGCAATTCCAAGACAGACATGGTGGCACACCACTTTAATCCCAGCACTTGGGAGGTAGAGGCAGGGGGATCTCTGAGTTTGAAGCCAGCCTGGTTTACAGAGAGAGTTCTACAATAGTCAGACTTGCACAGAGTAAACTTTGTCCTGAAAACAACAACAACAACAACAACAACAATGAAACAATTTCAAGAGATGGCTCAGTGGGTAAAGGGGCTTGCAGAGAAGTCTGATTACTGTGACCCACACAGTAGAAGGAGAGAACCAACTTCTACAAGTCACCCTCTGACCTCCACAGCTGTGTACCCACTCACACACATGAAATCAGAGTAATAATAACAAACGTACCAAATATTGCAAAGGTTTAAAAGAGTGACTTTGTATGTATTTATGCATGTATTTAATAGGATAAATATTTCCATACATTGACTATTTAATAAAAGTATGCCTACTTAATAAAAGTTTGGAAAAAATATACAGGAATGAAACCAGGCCTATAGTACTAGCACTTGGGAGATGGAGGCAGGAAGATCAGGAGTTCAAGACTAGCCTGGGCTGCTTGAGACCCTGTCTCAAACAAAAAAATCAAACAAACAAACAAGCGTGGGAGAGGTATAAACTGCCTTACATAGTGTTTGCCTATGGGTGACTGAGAGAGAGGAAGGAAAATAAACCAAGGGTAGATATGGGTGGGGGATACAGCTCAGCGGGAGAGTGCTCACTTAAAGTGTGAAGCCCTGAGTTCAAATCTCAATACTGCAAAAAAGAGAAATTTAAAACTAAGAAGAGAAGAAGGAGGAGGAGGAGAGGAAGAGGAGGAGAAGGAGGAGGGGAGGAAGAGGAGGAAGAGGAAGGGGAGGAGAAGAGGAAGAGGAAGAGGAGGAGGGGGAGGAGGAAGAAGAGGAGGAGGAGGAGGAGGAGGAGAAGAAGAAGAAGAAGAAGAAGAAAGCAAAATGTCACTGTCTAGACAATGAATGTCAGGCTATGTATTTCAATTTTTATTATTTACTTTTTCATTATGATTGAATTATTTTGAATTTTAAAATATGGCCAAGCAAAATAGTACATGCCCTTTTAAAATCACAGTATTTGACAGGCAGAGATAGGTGTATCTCTGAGAGTTCAAGGCCAGCCTGGTTTACACAGTGAATTACAGGCCAGCTGGGGCTACATAGTGACACCCTGTCTCAAGAAACAACAACAACAAAAAAAAAACCAAAAAAAAAAAAAAAAAAAAAACCAAAGATAAAATAAAAAAAAAACAAACACCAAAAGTCGTACAAAGAAAAAATTATCCAAAATCTGCTCATGAGCTAAGGGTATTTATATAGATGATCCAATGTCCACACTTTCATGTCTTCCTACATGAGAGCAATGCCTTGCAAACCCGAGTGACAGAATTTTGGGAGCAAAGATTGTGTGTGTGTGTGTGTATCTGGGTGTCTGTCTGGGTGTATCAGTGTCTCTGTGTATGTGTCTATGTGCGGTCTATGAGTTTCTGTGTATGTGTGTATGTATCAATGTCTCTGACTGTGTGTCTGCGTGTATGGATCTGTGTCTCTGTGTCTCTGTATTTGTCTTTGTATGTGTGTGTGTCTCTGTCTGTATGTCTGAGTATGTATCTGTGTTTCTGTATGTCAGTTTGCATGTCTCTATATGCATATATCTATGTAAGTGTGTGTCTCTGTTTCTCTCTGTATATGTGTGTGTTTCTGTATGTGTGTATCCATATCTCTGTCTGTGTGTGTATCTGTGTCTTTGCCTATGTGTCTGTGTGTCTGTATCTGTGTCTTTGTGTGTATCTATCTGTGTGTGTGTGTGTGTGTGTGTGTGTGTGTGTGTTGGATAAGCTCTCCTTATGCAGCTCAGGTTGACCTCAAATTCAGTCTTCTGCTTCAGTCTGAGTGTTGGACTCCAGATGTCACTCACCACAGCTGGCTTCATGTTCATGTTTACACATGTGATCATTCAGTGTCACTGAAACAAAGAAGCCCATGCTAGAGAAACCTTACAATGGTGCATTTAAATAATCAAATTGTGGTCTCTAACTGACAGCATACACATAATAAACTCAGAGGTAGCTTACCTATCTCATGCTGGCATAAGACAAAACCATACCCCCTCCCTCTACCTGTGCATAGGCTCCAAGTGTTCAGGTTTCCTTTCAGCTGAAATCAAGGTATATTCATATATATCTGAAAATTGTATATGCCTGCGTGTATGTATGCAGGAGTCTGTGGAAGCCAGAAGAAATCACTGAATCCCCTGGAACTGAAGTTACAGGCAGTCATCATATCATGTCATGTCATGATTCTCTGGTATCTTTTTTTTTTTTTTTTGGTTTTTCGAGACAGGGTTTCTCTGTATAGCCCTGGCTGTCCTGGAACTCACTCTGTAGACCAGGCTGGCCTGGAACTCATAAATCCACTTGCCTCTGCCTCCCAAGTGCTGGGATTAAAGGCGTGCGCCACCAGCGCCCGGCTCTGGTATCTTATCACTTACCTATAACATCTTCCTCTTCTTCCTCCTTCTCTCCCTCCTCCTCCTCCTCCTGCCTTGGAAAATTAGAATGATTGGTTCTGAGAGAGAAGGATGAAGGGAAGGGAAGTGGGAGATAAGAGAGAGAATAGGAATAGAACAAGGAATTATAGGTTATAAAGGCTTGAGGGAAAGGGTGAAGACTCCGGGGGAAGTGAGGCAGAAACAGGCAGGGGAGACAGGGCTGAGGAAATAGGCGTGAGATTGTGCATTCATCTACCTCTTGGGGGGTTCTTCACGTGATGAACCTATGAAACATACCAGGAAGAATAATTTACATATATTTACATACATATTTACATACATATTTACATACATATTTATATTACATGTGTGCGTGCGTGTGTGTGTGTGTGTGTGTGTGTGTGTGTGTGTGAGAGAGAGAGAGAAAGAGAGAGAGAGAGAGAGAGAGAGAGAGAGAGAGAGAGAGAGAGTCACCATGTAGCCCTGGCTGACCCAGAACTCATTGTGGGATCAGGCTGGCCTTGAACTCACAGAGATCCACCTGCCTCTGCCTTCCGAGTGCTGATATTAAAGGCGTGCGCCACCACATCCATATTTTATTTGACTCTTTCTCTTGCTTCTCCCTCCCAAGCATGGATACCTCCTCTTAACTCACCTTGCCGAGTGCATCTGTAGATAAAGAAGATGGAGACAAAGAGAAGAGAGATGCAGAGGCAACTGAAGATGGTCAGGAAGATGAGTTTGCTGTCTGATGGTCTGGGGCAATTTCCTCCAACTCCTCCCACTCCATCTGCATGGTGGAAACAGCAATGGCGGCCTTGTCGTGAAATGATACTGAGAGCACATGTCGGGCTGAGCGGAGCCTCACACATGGAAAATTCCAAGGAACCATCTCACACCCACCCAGAAATGTGATCATTTATTAAAAACCAAGTCACAGAATCTGTGGCTTCCCCCCAAAAACACTGATATAGTTAAGCAGAATGGTTAAGAGGCTCCAGACAAGCGCAGTGTGGCGGCACATGCCCAGAATCCCTGCTTTCCAGTCAGAAGTGGGAGGATTTTGAGTTCACGCCCAGTCTTACTATATAGTTCCAGGCTAGCCTCCAGTGTGTAGTGAAACCCTGCCTGAAAATAAAAACAAAACAAAAGCCAAGAGCCAGGAAGCCCAGTTACCAAATTGGTGGCACTGTCTTGGGAGTGGTCGGATCTTTTGGACAAGGGGTCTGGCCAGCTGAAGCAGGGCCATGGGGTGGGGCAGGTAGAAGGTTATAATCCACCCTACTATGGCCACCCTCTCTGCATCCAGGCTTATCACCCAATGTTTTAGTGTCCTTTGTTGTTGTTGTTTTTGGTGGTGGTGTTTTTGTTTTTGAGACAGACAGAGAGAGAGAGAGAGAGAGAGACACTGAGACTATGTACCCCTGGCTGACCCTCCCCCACCCTCCATCCCTCCCTCCCTCTTCTCATTGCCCCTCCCTCTCCTTATTTATTATTCAATGGGCTCACTCCTTCCAAACAGAAACCAACGATCGTAGATCACTCTGCAGAATGTACACAACAGAAAGATGGGAAATTTCCGTTCATAATGTGATCAATTTGAGGGGGCCTGATGCAGTGTGGGTGTTGAGGGATGCATTCCATTCGTAACAATCCTTACACAGTGTGCATCTAGAGTACAATCCTTGTCAATTAGATTTTAAGTAAAAGAGAAAGCATTCCACTCTCTAAAACACAGTGACTAATATCATCCTGCGTCCCCTCCAATCCACTTCCCAGAATTCTGAACCCTTAAGACATATAAACAAATCACTCCGTTTTCATGTTCCAGCGCTGCCAGAGGAGTCCGGTTCTGCTGGACAAAATCCATGATCGGTTTAAACACCTGTGATGATTAGTTTAATTGACAATTTGGCACAATGTAGAATCGCCTGGGAAGAGAGTATTGCAGGACTGTCTAGAACCTGTGGGTCTTGACCCTTTGGCAAACTCCCTCTCAGAGGCAAAGGGGAGGAGTGAAGAACTCTTGGGGTGGACTGGGAAGGGGGGGCAACACTTGGAGTGTGAATAAATAAAACAATTTTAAAAAGAAGGACCTGAGTTCTGTAATCCCAGTACTCCTACTGTGAGATGGGAGGTGGGGACCGAAGATCTCCTGAAAGCTCTGAGCTAGCTTGCCTGGAGTTCGTAGCAACAACACACAAAGGAGACCCTGCCTCAAACAAGGCAGGAGGTGAGGACCAACATCCAAGGTTGTCCTCTAATCTCCATAGATATGCCATGGCACCCTTGCACCCAGACTTACACACATACACACATATATCATATGAACACACAAAAAGATTTTTAAAAATTCAAGGATCTGGAGGGATGGCTCACTGGGTGTTTGCCGTTAAGTATAACGACCTGAGTTTGATTCCCAGACCCACACAGTGAAGGAGAGAAGCGAGTACCACAGATTTTCCTCTGACCTCTTCACACATGCTTGTGGCATGCATGTGTACACATGTACACACATGATAAGTCCATAACTGTAATTTTTAAATATCCAAGGAGCAGGTGTGAGGTTGCTCTGCTCACCTGTGACCACCAACTGTAAGTGTTGACTCTGTCCTGACCACGTGTGGGAGGCAGCTGTTCTGTAGGTACAGAAATAGCCTCCAGCATCTTCAGGCTGCAGGTTAGTGAGGTAGAACTCAGCTTCCTTTCCCAGTGACTTCTGTTGCCGGTACTGAGAGTTGTGCAACCTTCCCAGAGTGACTGTAACATTCTGGAAATGAGTCCTGCATCGGAGAGTGACGTTACTCTTGCACTTGACCACAGAGCCGGGCCAGGCACTGATGGAAGGCCTGGGAAGTTCCTCTGAAAAGAATTCAGAGTTAATTGATTCTTCATCTCAGTGAACCCCTTCTAGAATCCTGAGGATTAAAGGTGTGATGGTTAATCTCAATTAGAGCGTTAATGAAATCTATAATCACCTGGGAGATAGGCTTTTTGCCTGTGAGGGATTATCTTGACTAGTTTAATTGAGATGGAAAGAACCATCCACTGTGGGTGGAAACATTCCCTAGGCTGTGGTCTTCAATTGCATAAAATAAAGAGGGTTAGTAGGAGAGCTCAGCTGATAAAAGTGTTTACTGCCAAGTTTGACAATCTGAGTTTGATCCCCAAAACCCACATTTGTGACAGGAGAAAACTGACTCAAAATCCTCTGACTGCCATACACATGCTATAACATGTTCACATGTCATAAACCCATACACATAAATAAATGCAAGAATATTTTTAAGGGGAAAGTGATCTGAGCATAAGGATTCATTGCTCTCTCATTCTTAAAATATCCTTTCTTGCCGGGCAGTGGTGGAGCACGCCTTTAATCCCAGCACTTGGGAGGCAGAGGCAGGCGGATTTCTGAGTTCGAGGCCAGCCTGGTCTACAGAGTGAGTTCCAGAACAGCCAGGGCTACACAGAGAAACCCTGTCTCAAAAAAACCAAAAACAAAACAAAAACAAAAACAAAAAACAAACAAACAAAAAATATCCTTTCTTAAGGCTGAAGAGATGGCTTTGTGGCTAAGAACATTCCAGAGGACCCAGGCCAGGCGTCTCTTAATCACCTATAACTTCAGCTCCAGGGCATCTGACACCTCTAGCTTACAAAGGCACCTGCATTCATGCACACAAACACACATGCATATACATGATCAAAAATATTTTTAAATTACTTTATTCTTGTTCTTGTTGTTTAATTTTAGGGGTGGAGGACCAGGTTGGGTTCCAGCACCCAAATAACAGTTCACAACTGCTAGTGCCAGGGGAATCTAATGCCTTCTTCTGGCTTCTTTTGGTACTGCACACACATGGTACATCCACATAAATGCACCAAAATACTCATATACATAAATAAAACAAAATACAATTTTAGTGTGTGCGCATTTGTGTGAGATGCACGTGACTGTCAGAGGACAACTCTTGGGAGTTAATTCTCTCCTACTGTGTGGGTTCCAGGTTGTCAATCTTGGCAGCAACTGCCTTTATTCAGTGAATGAACCATCTCATCTGACCAGTCTCGAGTGCTTGACTATTGATGGAATGTGATCATTTGCCTCAAGCTCCTGTGGCTGTGACTTCCCCACCAGGATGGGCTGCAACTTCACACTGTAAGCCAAAACAATCCCTTTCTCCCTGAAGTTGCTTTGACTCAGCTCACCTCAAATTCAGGACTTGAAATCCCACCAATCCCCACCCTGAAAAACTCTGCCCCCCAAGAAACCCTATATAAAGTCTACCTCCCACTCAGTTTTCTGATGCTCCTCACCTGAGCAGGGGCAGCCACACTCTTGTGTCTGTCCCAATAAATCTCTAGTGTGAGGTTTGTTGTGCAGTGTGACTCTGGTGTTCCTTGGCTCCCAACTGCCAGGATACCTTTCCCTTACAGCCTCTACAGAAGGAGAAGGTCATGGACGCTGGAACACTTAGAGGTCACGTGGAAGGTAACTCACCGTTTTCATCCTCATCTCCGTAGCCCAAGCGCAGCCCTGGAAGAGAAACCTCAGTGAGACGCTGCTCAGTAGCTGTTTCCCCTAAAGTGAAACACTACCTCCTGGCTGAGGAGAGTATAAAACTGGGGGAGTGAATGAAACTCACAAGGCTCAGGAAGTAAACAAAATCTGCAAGGCTCTGGGAGTTTCCCCAGCTCAGGATATTTACAAGACCTTCCCCCGTGGTTACAACGGCTGTGTGGTTACAATGGCTGTGAGAAAAGATTTCAGCCGCAGAATTTGCAGGAAGTTCAAGGGATGCAGCTTTTAGTTGTGACTTATGTTGGGGTCAGCTTTTTCATGATGTGGCTGACTATGCTAGCCCAGTTCTTGTAAGTAATCTTTTATCCTCCCAGTAAAACTCACTGGTTTACCAAGACAGACCTGGGTGGAATTCAGATAGGAAAGTTGTAGAGATAGTTGAGCAACCCCGGACGCCACTTGGCTAGAGTAATAGACACAGTTTTCCATACAATACATGCATCAGCCTGGGACCTCCACCACATACAAGCATCACCTGGCTCCCTAACAACTGCTTGGTAACTTTTCTCTTGTGGGCAAAAGCATCCTAAAACTTTTCCTGAAACTAAGCGAAATGGGTCAATCAGGCTGAAGAAGTTTTGGGTGCATAATAAGTAAGTCAAAATATGTCCTTTGAATAAATTTTAGGGGGAAATTCCTGTAATTTAGCAATATTAAGTACTAATTGAAAATAATAGTAATATCATACCAATGCATGACTAAAATCAGGTGCATCATGGGTAAAGACATGTGCAGGGAACAAAGACTTACATATCCAAGCTGATCAATCAGATCCAAAAGGCCACCTACATCCTGGGCCCTAGCAACCAGCTCCTTCTTCTAGACCCACAGAGGAAAGGTCCAGGAGCTGACCACGGGTTTTTTGGTTTTTTTTTTCTTTTGAGACAGGGTTTCTCTATGTAGCTCTGGCTGTCCTGGAACTCACTCTGTAGACCAGGCTGGCCTCGAACTCAGAAATCCACCTGCCTCTGCCTCCCAAGTGCTGGGATTAAAGGCATGCGCCACCACGGCCCAGGCGACCACAGGTTCTTGACCCCTCTAGGTTGAGTAGCCTGCTGTGCTCTTGCAGTGTATCTGACCCATTTTCTCTTTGCTTCTGAATAAAACCCCTTGCTACATTACCATTTGTTTATAAGTCTCCAGTTGTTTGAACCAAACACCCCAAACCTGGAAATACCTGGTCTAGACAGACCACCAGTAACAGAATCATTTCTTTGACCTCTTGTCAGTGTTCTATCTGGAGTGATAGCCATTTGTTTGAGTTCTAGTCTGTTCCAGTTTCGTTCTGTTGCTGTGGTAAAAAGACTCCCATCAAAAGCAGTCTGGAGAAGAAAGGGTTCATTTAGCTTACAATCCATCATTGAGGGAAAACAGGGCAGGAACTCAGAGGCAGAAACCATGGAAGGGACTTCTTGCTGGCTCACTCAGCCAGGTTCATACTCAGCTGGCTTTTTTATATAACCCAGGCTCCCCTGACTAGGGATGGTGCCACCTACAGTGGACTAGGCCCTCATGCATAAATTAATAATCAAGACAATTCCCCACAGACATGCCCAAGTTGGCCTAGGCAATGCCTTAGTGCTTTCCTCTCAGGTGACTTTAGGCTGTATCAAATTGGCAATTAACACTAACCAGGACAGACCTTGATCCAGGGCTGGGACTCTAAGTCAGCTGGTAGAGTGTTTGCCTGGCATGCACAAAACACTAGCTTCTTCCTCAAGCTCCATATAGAGTTAATTTGCACTGCCATCTCTGTTCTTGGGAGGCAGAGGGAAGATGAAAGGAAATAAAAGCAAGCTAACTAAAAGCAAGGGACCAAGGATTACACATTGTGTCATTTTGTTTCCTACCTTATCCAGAATATGCAAATCCGGAGACAGAAAGCTTGTTAGTAGGTGCCAGGAGCAGGAGGTGTGGGGAGCTTTAATGAGCAGAGTGTTTCTGTGGGGTGATGGCAATATCTTGGAACTAGAAAGAGGTGGTGGTTGCACAATACTGTGAATATACCAACTGTCCCTGCTGTGGAGACTTTCAAGTGGCTGGTCTAATGTTCTGTGGCTCTCATCTCACTAACTGTTTAAAAATCAATGTACCTCGGGTATTTTCACCCTCTCTCGTGGAGAGTTGTGTGAATCCACAGCAGCGGTCAGCACAGGATCAAGCCAGTTAAAATTCTAGCATGGTTGCCAGGCAGTGCTGGCACATACCTTTAAGCCCAGCACTTAGGAGGCAGAGACAGGTGGATCTCCGAGTTCAAGGCCAGCCTGGTCTACAGAGTGAGTTCTGGGACAGCCAGGGAAACCCTGTCTGGAGTTTGGGGGGGATTCCCGAATGGAGGTGTGAGAGGCTCCTGAGGCTCCACCCCTAGCTGAAAAGCTAATTACTGCTTAGGGAAGGAGAACCAGTTTGGTTTAGGGGTGCAACCAGAAGTAGGTTTCCCATGTCCCACTGGATGACCCTGTACCTATAGACATATGGAAAACACTAATCAAACTCAATGAGTTGAGAAAAAGAAAGGAAGGAAGGTAGATAGATAGATGCGGTAGGGGGTCTTGGAGGGAGTTAAAGGGGAAAATGGGGGTAAATGATTAAGATATATTGTATGTGCACATGAAATTTTCAAGGAATAAATATTTATATAAAATATATATGAGGGGCACTTCCTTCAGACTCAAGTTACTAGCAGACTGAGTCTCAGCCTTGCCAGGAATCTACCAAAGTTCCTCTGGGATCAAACAGACTTTTAAAAGAGCACAGTGGATGGAGAGGAGAGAACCTACGGTGGCTGGGAAGGCCCTGACACTATGTATGTGACATTAATATCGTCTGATGGTCATGGATTTATTGTAAGAAGAGGACATACATTAACATCAGGAACAATAAAGGCCATGCTGAGTGGTCCAGGTCAGTTTTAGAGAGATCCCTCCACGTGTGCTATCGGAAGTGTGCATGGATTTTACCTACAAGGTCCGTTACACTAACAGCTCCACTGAAATTCCTGAATCCCCAATTGCACCTGAAATTGCACTGGAACTGTAGATGACCGAGAACTTCATAGATTGTTTTTTTATTTATTTTATTTATTTATTTGGTCTTTCGAGACAGGGTTTCTCTGTGTAGCCCTGGCTGTCCTGGAACTCACTCTGTAGACCAGGCTGGTCTCGAACTCAGAAATCCACCTGCCTCTGCCTCCCAAGTGCTGGGATTAAAGGCATGCGCCACCATGGCCCGGCAGTAAGTGAGCTTTCAAAACTGTAGAACTACAGCTGCCCAGACAGAGCCCTGCTTTCAGACCCTGAGTTCTCCAGCTTTTGGCTTCATCTTACTTCTGGTAAGCTTTTGATATTAAAGTCTTTATAAACATTTGTATTCACTTTATTTTTTATTTTTTAATTTTTATTTATTAATATTTTTTGAGACAGGGTTTTTCTATGTAGCCCTGGCTGTCCTGGAACTCACACTATAGACCAGGCTGGCCTTGAACTCACAGAGATCTGCCTGCCTCTGCCTCCCAGTGCTGGGATAAAAGGCATTCGCTACCACCACCCAGCTTTACCATGTTACTTTTGTGTGTATATGATGTATGTATATTCTTTTTTTTTTACTCATTATTTTTAATTTTTATTTCTGGATATTTACATTATATACATTTCAAATGTTTTCCCATTTGGAAACCCCCTTTCCCCTTCCCCCTCCTCCGCCTCTATGAGGGTATTCCCCCACTCACCCACTCCTGTACTCCCACCTTGACATTCCCCTACACTGGGGCCTCTAACACCCTCAGGCCCAAGGGCCTCTCCTCCCCCTAATGGCCAAAAAGGCCCTCCTCTGCCACATATGTGGTCCGAGCCATGGGTCCATAGATGTGTATTCTTTGGTTGGTGATCCAGCCTCCAGGAAGACTGGGGGGGGGGGCTCAGGCCAGTTGACACTGTTGCTTCCTCCATGGAGCTGCAAACATCCTTAGCTCCTTCAGTTGCTTCTCCAGCTCCTCCATCCAGGACTCACATTCAGTCTATTGTTTGGCTGGCATATATATTCTTGTGAAAACATGTAAGAACATATGTACCATGCACGCATGTAGATATCAGCTTTCAGGACTTGGTTCTCCTCCATCATTGGACTAATGTTCAGGGATTAAACTCTGTAGTCAGACTTAAATGTCAAGTGCTTTTGTCCACTAAGCCATCTTTCTGGCCTTATTTTTCTCATTTAAAATCCATATCCAGAGCCAGGCAGTGGTGGTGCACACCTTTAATTCCAACACTCGGGAGGCAGAGGCAGGCAGATCTCTGAATTTGAGGCCAGCCTGGTCTACAGAATGAGTTCCAGGACAGCTAGCACTACACACAGAGAAACCCTGTCTATAAACAAACAAACATCCATGTACATTTTAGCATGTGTATGGCTAATTGACTTGCATGGCTATCTGTGCACCATCTGCATGCCTAGTGTCCAAACAGGTCAGAAGAGATCTTCCAGCTCTCCCAGACTGGAAATGTACCTCAGCGGGTAGAGTGCTTGCCTGGCATGCACAGGCCTGGGTTTGAGTTCTGCCTAAACCAGGTACAGTGGCAATACCAGCATTTTAGTGGTGAAAGCAAGAGACTCCAAAGTTCAAGATCATCCTTCCCTCCTCGGCAAGTTCATGGGCAGCCTGGGATACTGAGATCTTGTCTGAAGGAAGGAAGAGAGGAGAGAAGAAGCCTGCCAACAGCGTTGGCATCACAGCTCCTTTCCTGGAACAAGTATAGCCATGGGGGAAGGACAGCATCAAGGGCTGATTTGTGCTCTCATCATTTAAATCATAGGCATGGAGCTGAAGAGATGGCTCAGCCATTAAGAGCGCTGACTGCTCTTAAAGAAGACTAGGGTTTGATATCCAACACCTTCTTCTGACCTCCAAAGGCACTGCACACCTGCAGTGCACAGATACACATAGAGACAAAACACCCCACATAAAACTTAATAAATCATTTAAAAATAAGTAAATAAATCATGTTTATTAGGAAGTAGCCATTGTTTA
This sequence comes from Uromys caudimaculatus, assembly GCA_028551405.1. Lineage (NCBI taxonomy): Eukaryota > Metazoa > Chordata > Mammalia > Rodentia > Muridae > Uromys > Uromys caudimaculatus. The sequence goes on along the minus strand of CM052717.1, from coordinate 7,321,581 downwards.
GTTTTTGCAAATGTAGCTAGGCTAAGATAAAGCTATCCTGGACTAAACTGGGCCTCTGATCCATTTTGACTGATATCACTCAAAAGAGATAAAGAGATACAGACAGGGACAGCCTTGAAGACTTAGGCAGGGTTGTATCCGTACACCCAAGAGCGTCCACAAAGCCGGGTATGGTGACGTAGGCCTGTAATCCCAGCCCTTCAGAGATTGAGTTAGGAGACTAACGTTTGAAGACAACTGGGCCTGCATAACAAGTTGCAGACCAGACAGGACCAGATAAAAAAATCTTGTATAAAAACAAAACAAACAAAAACAACAGCCGTGGTGCTAATGAGATGGTCTAGCAGGTAAGTGTGAATGTCACCAAGCCTGAAGACATAACGTTCAGTAACCCAAACTGACATGATGGAAGGAGAGAATCTACTCTAGAAAGTTGTCCTCTGACCTCCACATTTAATGCTGTGGCTTGTATGTGCCCACATATAGACACACAACCAATAAATAAAAGGTGCTGGGCATGGTGGTACATGTCTTTTAACCCAGTACTCAGGAGGTAGAAGCAGGTGGATCTCAAGCCAGCCCCATTTACTTTGTGAAATCCTGTGTTCTAGTTTGAATGAAAATGCTCCCCCGACCCCTGCGCAGGCTCTTAGGGAGTGGCATTATTTGAAAGGCTTAGGACATGTGGTCTTGTGGGAGGAAGTGTGTCTATGGAGTGCGCTTTGACAGTTCAAAGGCTAGGCTCAGTCCCTACCCCATCTTTCTCTTCCTGTTGCCTGCTGATCCAGATGTAGAACTCTCAACTACCTCTCCTGCACCATGTCTGCCTGTGTGCTGCTCTGCTTCCTGACATGACGACAATGGACTAAGCCTCTGGACCTGTAAGCCAATTCCAATAAAATTCTTTTCTTTATAAGAGTTGCTATGGCCATGGTGTCTCTTCAGTGCAATAGAAACCCTTACCAGATACACCGTCTTTAAAAAATATAATTTAAAAATGTAAAACGATAGCAACAACAAGCGATGCCCCCAAACACGTTGCCAGTTGCCACCAGAAGCTACAAAAGCTACAGGAGACACATGGAGCAGGATCTCCCTTCCAAAGGAACCAGTGTTGTCTACACCTTGATCTCTGTAACACAGAAAATCATTTTCCTTTGTTTTAAACCAGCAGGTTGGTGGCACTTGGGTACAGCAGCCCCAGTAAAGCAACACAGAGTGAGTGTATCAGGACATTTCCTGGAGGAGCTGTTTACCGGGTCCTGTAGCCAGAAGTTTGGAGGTACTGTGGATGGAGACTCCCTCTAAAAGACATACACAGAGAGGAGAGCACTGGCCTGGGGGAAGGCAGTGAGTAGAAAAAGAGGAAGGAACAGGGCAGATGCGGCATTTTGATTGCCAACCCTGCCACACACACCCTATCCCTACTCTTGTGCAGGGATGAACTTGGGGTCTCTTAAAGGGGAGCTGTAGTCTAATAAAACCAAACCAACTATTCCACCTTCCTCTTCAGGCTCTGAGGCCAGTTCCATGAGGTTAGGTTCAAACCCAGGGTGTTAAAATTAACTCAAGGATGTGGACAGTTGGGAAAATCTGCGTCTGCACCAACTCCAACTGCTTTCTAATCGAGTGGCATGACTAAGCAAGATTGTGGGGCCCAGAAAGGAGATGCAGAGACTCCATGGAGCTTGCAGTTCTTTCAGTAAACAGGATCTTTTAGGTGTGGCACTGGTACTGAAGTACTTGAGACATCCCTGCCCCTACCTCCACTCCCACCTCACCCCTGCCTCTCACAGCCACACAAAGACTCATTTGTGCGTTCCCATAGTCACCACCTCGACCCCCCTCATCCGCTGTGAGTTTTCCTCACACAGTCAAGCGATTGTCCCAGCCTTGGAGACTCACCCAGGCAAAGCAGGTATATGAAGCCCATGTCCATAGCTGCCCTTATCCCCAAGTCAAGATCCAGTCTTCTGCTCTCAGGAAGAAGAGGCAAGGTAGACAGAGGGCTATCACCGTTCTCTCCTGTCCTCACTTTGTCCCTGGAATCTGCAGGCTGAAGCTTTGCCCTGACACTTGGGTAGCCTGCATAGCTGTTTGCACAACTTCCTTCCTGAACTGACCCAAGACACAGAAGCCACGTCTTCTCCCTCAGTCCGTGTGTAGCCCTGTCCGCCTTGGGACCTACCCTCCTTAACTGAAATCTCACCTGAGATGCTATACATTTTAATTTGTTCATTTTGGACAATTTCATGCTTGCATATGGTATCCTGTGGTCACATTCACTCCCCCTTTCAACTCCACCAGCCCCCCCTTTCCAAACTAGCTCCCCCTCCTGCCCTCACACTCTTCCTCTCCATCCCTCCGACCTTCCTTCTTTTTCTTCTTTCTTTTTCTGGTGTTCCATTTTTATTATCATTCTCTTCTGGTTATTTAGTCTACTTATTCTGTAAGAGTCATATCTTTAAGCAGATTATTTTCTATCCTTCTGAAATTTGTTGTCTTTGAACATTTCATCAATGTATATAATGTATTGGGATCATATAATACAGCTTCTCAACTTCATCGTATCTCCCTCTTAACTTCTTGTCTTCTTTTAAGATTATTCATTTTAAGGGTGGAGAGATGGCACAGTGGTTAAGAGCACATGTCTCTCTTCCAAAGAACCTGAGTTCCAGTTCCAACACCCAAATCAGGTGCCTGTAACTCCAGCTCCAGGGGACCCAACATCTGTCTTGGAGTACCTGCTCTCCCGTGCACATACCCACACACGGACACACATGTAATTATACATATGTAATTAATTGCATACATATAATTAAACAGCAAAAATAAAATATTAAAAATAAATTTAAAATTTTATTTTTGGTTTTTCAAGACAGGGTTCCTTCATGTAGCCCTGGCTGCCTGGAACTCACTCTATAGACCAGGCTGGCCTCAAACTGACATATGGGCAAGTGGACCTATTCAGAAATAGTTCTTTGGGGGCGAGCTCGATCTTCTTTCTCAACAATTCAGTCATACCACATATGACTCCGCAGCTGCAGACCAGTCCTGTCGGCAAGCAGACACCAGGCATGAACCAGCAGCTGTAGTTCAATCCTGAAGAAACTTCCAGGCTCAACAACCAGCCTAAGGCGAGGCTGTGGAAATGGCAAGATGCTGCAGGACCCTCACGAGCAGTTCTTGGGCGAGTTTCTCTCAATGGCAGCGTTACCACAAGTTGAGCTCAACAACGCTATGTAAGGCAAACCAATACATGTGTGTCTTCAGCAAAGAATAGTGAGGCGGAGCAAACCAAACCAAGGCTCTCTCCCACCGTCTGTGAGGTCATGTTATACTCCTTCATCAAGCATCCTTTCACCTGTGTCTGCTTCAGGAAAACATTCTTTCACGTGTTTGCTTTAACAAGACATCCCTTCACCTGTGTGCCCCAGCAAACCATCATTTGACATAACTTTCCAAAGAAACCAGAAATTTCCACTTCACAGGACCTGGAGTAATAGGCAGTTGTTGCCACTGTGTGGATGCTGGGAACCAAATGTCAGTTCTTTGTAAAAGCAACGCGTGTTCTTAATCACTGAACTATCTTTCTAGCCCCTGTTTCTTATTACTAGCCTATGGTGAAAAGAATCTTCCTGTGTGCCCATGTGGAGACACCTGCGACACCACTGGGTGGGACCTTGTTTGTTTGGGTTTTTTTCTTTTTTTTTTTTTTTTTTTTTGGTTTTTTGAGACAGGGTTTTTCTGTATAGCCCTGGCTGTCCTGGAACTCACCTGTAGACTAGGCTGGCCTCGAACTTAGAAATCCGCTTGCCTCTGCCTCCCAAGTGCTGGGATTAAAGGCATGCGCCACCACTGCCCGGCAGGACCTGGTTTTTAGATGAACCCATATTGATTTAGGATACAGCGTAGTACCCTATAACTATAAGTAACAAGGCTAACTTGGACAATTAAAGTTTGCCACAAAAGTAGCTCTGTATTGGTAAGTAGATTTGATAGCTGCTTTGGGGCAGCCATTTCATGACTGATGAAATTTATTATTCAGTACATAATTGATTACTTAATTATTTTTTCCTAGGGTGATTGAAGTATAATTGACACATAAAAATTCAATGTTGGGACTGGAGAGGTGACTCAGTGGTTAAAAGTACTGGATATTCTTGTAGAGAACCTTGGTTCGATTCCCAGAACCCACATGGTGGTTCACAGTCACCTGTGAATCCCATTCTGCCCTCTCAGGCATCAGGCATGCACACATACACTTGGTACACAGACATACATTCAGGCAAAACACACGTAAACATTGATTTTTTTTTTAATTAAATATGTCAAGATCCTACTTTGTTCATAGTAAATACATTCAATTTGTATCTGTCAATTATACCTCTGTCAACTGGAGAAGAAAACAGTCATAATAACACGACAGACCATTTAAAAAAGGAGTGTTTTCTGGATACGGTAGTGCATGCCTTTAACTCCACCACTCTGGAGGCAGAGGCAGGCAGATCTCTGTGAGTTCAAGGCTAGCCTGGTCTACAAAGCAAGTCCAGGATTCCAGGATAGCCAGGGCTAGTTACACTAAGAAAGCCTGTCTAAAAACAAACAAGCAAACAACAACAACAAAAACAAAACAAAACAAAACAAGCAGAAAGGCGTGTTCAGTTATTTTACCAGGTCTATTTGGAGACAGCCTCTCGCTATGCCAGGCTTCAACCAGAAAGCCTCCCACTATCAGCATGATTACAGCAGCCACACAGACCCGGATGAGGTTACCCATGGTGTAGCCTTCTGCCATGGTATCTGGGGGCTCTGAAACGGAGAAAACGATCATCACTGGCCGCAGAGGACATCCCTCCTTCACAGAGAGATGAACCGAATCCAACTCCCATGTGTCGGCTTGCACCCTGGCCTGTGTTCTCTAAAGATTTAACTATGAGTTGAAATGGGTATCCCTTTTTTTCTTTGTGTTCAACTCTGCCTCTGCTTTTTTCCCTTTGGCTTTTCCTCATTTCTGCCTCTGCTCTCTTCCATGTCTCCATCTCCCTTGATGTATTAGGAGTTAATCTTAGGCACGACACATAGATCAAAGGAGATGGATCTACACAAAGATCTACAGAACACAGTGGCAGGTCAGCATGCGTCCTCAGCCCACGACATGCTGTGTTGGCAGTGAGCTTCAGAGAATTTGAACCCAGCAGAGGAAAGTCTGGTTCAGTGTGTACTACTCTTCATTCAAGAGGAACTGTTGAATTAACATAAGGGACAAGGGAAATGGCTAAGTGGGTAAAGTGCCTAGACCCCAGAACCCACATCAAGCTGGATACAGTAGTGTGCATCTAAAACCCATATGCACTTCAGTGAGATAGGAGGAGATTCTGAAGAGGCGTGTGGGCCAGCTAGCCTGGCATCTGCAGCCCTGAACTGCCAGAGACCCTTGTCTCAAACAAGACAGAAAGCAAGGACTAATACTAGCCAAGGTTATCTTCTGACCTCCACACATGAACCTTGGCATATGAGCACCTGTACTTATACACATGGACACACACATACCCCAAAAGCAGAAGGATGAGGAGGGGAGGGGGAGGAAGGAGGAGGAGGAAGGAGGAGGAAGGAGGCGAGGAGGAAGAGGTGCTGATGCAATGCTTGACACTGATCTGTCCTTAAAGGAGCCTGCACGTGAATCGCTTCATCTCAAAGTGTACAGCTTCGTAACTAAACTCATCAAGAGCAAGGTTACCTGCAGGCAAGACCCGCAGGGAAAGACAGGTAACATCCCTACTACATAGGAAACATTCTTCACCTCTCATTACTGACCACACAGACCTTCTTCTCTAACAGTAACCACACTCTGTTGAAAATCTCAAGGACAAAAAGGAGGATTACAAGAAAGGTGGGGGGCATTTATTGGGTCAACATTCTAGCAGGAAACTTCGGATAGTTTTGGAAACTTAAAACAGTAAAGGAACAATATCAGGGAGAAAACCCACTTATAATTTTATGTGTGTGTGTGTGTGTGTGTGTGTGTGTGTGTGTGTGTGTGTGTGCGCGCGCGCGCACGCGCGTGCAGGAGATCAAAATCCTCCACAGAGAAAATTTTAAGACACCAAAGACAGAAAAGGACACTAGAGGATGGAAAGACCTGCCCTCCTCATGAACAGGCAGAATTCATATTGTTAAAAATGGCTAGATTACCTAAAGCAATTCATAGATTTGATGCAATCTTTATCAAAATCTTAATAACATTCTTCACAGTCCTAGAGGAGACAATGCTAAAACTCACATGAAAGTACACAAGACTTAGAATAGCAAAACCAATCCTTAGCAGAAAAAGCCATGTTGGCAGCATCATGATACCCAAACTCAAATTATATTACAGTCATAGCAATAGCAACACAGCCGCAAAAATCAGAATGGCACTAGAGTAAAAACAGACATGTAGACCAGTCAAATAGAATAGAAATCAGCCCATGTGGTGTGATTCACCTAATTCTTACAAAATGGTCAAAAACACACATTGCAGCCAGGCATGATGGTGTGCACCTTTAATCCCAGTGCTCTAGGGGCAGAAGCAGGCAGATCTCTGTGGCTTCTGGGCCAGCCTGGGCTACAGAGTGTAACCTTGTCTCAAAAACAAACAAAAACAAACAAAAATTATAGACAAGACTCCCTCTTTAACAAATCATGCTGGGAACACTAAAGTGTGCTTGTTGAAGACGAAAGTAGATCCACATCTCTCATCCTGCGCAAAAATCAATTCTAAATACATCCAAGACCTTAGACCAGACGCTTTGACCCTGCTCGACAGAAAATACTTCAGGATGATAGACACAGGCAAGGACTTGCTGAAATGATCCAAAGAACTAACGAGCAGGATTACATAAAACCAAAAGGCTTCTTCTCTATGACAGAAGAAACGCTCTACAGTGTGAAGAGGCATCGTGTAGAATGGGGAATAACCTTGTGCAATTATACAACACACAGAGGATTAATATATAGAATATATAAAGAACTATGAAAATTAAACAACAAAAATCATCCAAACAATCTGTGAGCTAACAAAATAAGGAGGCAGTTCTCAGAGCCAGAAACACCAAAAGCTGTTAAATGGAAGAAAAGTGTTCAGAGAAGTGCTTCGTAAGCCTGCTGTGAGGCTGGGTGGACATGGTGGTGCACGCCTTTAATCCCAGCATTCGGCAGGCAGAGGCAGGCAGATCTCTGTGAATTCGAAGCCAGCCTGGTCTACAAAGTGAGTTCCAGGGCAGCCAGGACTGTTTACCAAAGAGACCCTGTCTTGTAAACCCAAAACCCGGCTCTGAGGTTGAGAGTACTAGCTGCTCTTCCAGAGGTCCTGAGTTCAATTCCCAGCAACCATATGGAGGCTCACAACCATCTATAATGGGATCTGATGCTCCCTTCTATCTGATGCCTCTTCTGTCATGTAGGCACACATGCAAATAGAGCACCCATATACATAAAATACATACATAAAATTTAAATATAAAAATGTTAAAAATTTTAAAAAAGAAAAACCAGCTATGAGATTCTATCGTATCACAATCATAATGGCTGAAAAAGTATCAACAAATGCTAGTGGTGATGTGGGAAGAGAGGCATCCTTAACACCGCTGGTGGGAGTGTAAACTTGTACAGCCACTATAGAAATCAATATGGAGGTTTCTTGAAAAATTGACAATAAGACCACCATACAACCCAGCTATATCACTCCTCGATATATACCGGGAGGACTCTTAGGTCAATATACCAAAGAGATGCCTGCTCATCCATACCTATTGCTCCTTATTCACAATGGCCAGGGAACTAAACCAGGCTAGATGTCCATCAAATGTGATGTGTGTGTACATAACAGAATTTTATGCAGTCAGGAAGGAAATCAAAATCATGGTTTCGCTGTAGGTCATTGTGTTAAATAAAATAAACTAGATTCAGAAAGTTAAATATCATGTTTTCTTTCAAATGTAGAGCATAGATTTAAAAGGGTGTGTGTGTGTGTGTGTGTGTGTGTGTGTGTGTGTGTGTGTGTGTAAGTGCATTTATATATGGGGGTCACTAAACCATCGATAATGGGAACTGATGTTCTCTTCTGTCTGATGAGGGGATCACGAGAAGTGGGTATGAGAATTAAGGGGTGATAAAAGTGTATAATAAGACACCGAAGCAGACATTGGAACTAATGGGGAGACAGGAGGAAGCAGTTGGGGGCAGTGGGGAATGACAAGAGCATGTGGGCGGGAAGAAGGATGAATTCCTTGTAGAGTCACACCGATGAAACCCATTGCTTGGTGTGCTAACCGTGTTAGTGATCAAATGCCTCACTAAAGCAACCAAAGGAAGGTTTGTTTTGACTCACTGTGTGAGGCTGCTGTCGACTGCTATGGGAAAGCTGAGGCAGCAGGATCTTGAGGCAGACGGTCGCCTTACATCCACAGTTGGGAAGGAGAGAACGAGGTAAATACTGGGGCTCGGTTCACTTTAGCCTTTTTACCTAGTCTGAGATCCCAGCCCTTTGATGGTACCACCTATGCTTAGGATGAGTCTTCCTACCTCATAACCTAATCTAGATAATTCCCCACGGACAAGCCCAGAGGTTGGTTTTCTTGCTAATTCTAAATCCCATTAAGATTAAACCTGAGAGTTTAATTAAAATAATAAGCCAGAGTAGTAGTACACTCCTTCAGGCCTAGCATTCTGAGGCAAAGGCAGGCAGATCTCTGTGAGTTTGAGGCTAGCCTGGTCTATGTAGTGACTTACAAGGCTAGGCCAGAACTACATAGTGAGACCTTGTCTCAAAATATTAACAAGGGCTGGAGAGAAGGCTCAGCGGTTAAGAGCACTGACTGCTCTTCCAGAGGTCCTGAGTTCAATTCTCAGCAACCACATGGTGGCTCTCAACTATCTGTAATGGGATCTGATGCCCTCTTCTGGTGTGTCTGAAGCCAGTTACACTGTACTCATAAATAAAACAAATAAATCTTTTTAAAAGTCAGAATAATCAATAAAACTATAAATATTACATAGCTAAATAAAACATGTCTGTTAACTAAGACAACCCCCACACCTGACAACCCCTGCACCAAACACACACACAAGTGGTCACAAAATTACACAAAACCTTACCTATCACAGAGATCTCAAGGAGATTGCTGGGATCTGAGGCCCGGTAGGGAGCCTTTGCCTGATAGTAAACACAGCTGTATTTCCCAGAGTCTCTGGCTGTCACATTCTGAAGAGAGAAGTCTAATATCATTCCTGTTGAGCTCCTTATTTGCACAGGAATTGAGTGTCCCACCTTCAGCAACGCAAACCTTATGGGTCCAGGGACACTGCCTGCTTTCTGGCACTGCAAAGTCACCTTGCTTCCTGCAATCACTGTGCTCCTGTGGTGGGCTTGGAAGGAGGGCTTAGGTAAGTACCCTGGAAGAGAAAGAGGCTCTGAGCTCAAGGGAAGAAGCTGTGGGCCCTGTGCTTGTTCTTGATTAATTGGTTGATTGATTGATTGATTGAGTTTTCAAGGACAAAGTTTCTCTGTGTAGCCCTGGTTGTCCCGGAAGTTGGTCTGTAGATAAGGCTGGCCTCGAACTCAGAGATCCACCTGTCTCTGCCTCCAGAGTGCTGGCCTTAAAGGCGTGTGCCACCGCTTCCAGAAGAGGTTTTTTGTTTTGTTGGGTTTGTTTGTTTTGTTTTGTTTTCTTCCTTCGAGTTCTTGTGGAAGTGATCTCACGAACCTCACCCCTCTCTGAGTCTGCTGTGACTCTAGGACAGAGATATTTCCCCTCCCACAAGCCCTGGGTGGAGCCACATACCTGCTCCTCTAACTCTTGCTCTGGAGATCCTGCCCTTTTCCTTCCTCCCTTCTTCTAGTCCTTCCCTCAACCCTGTCTATCTCTCAGGGTAGACCATCCTCACCTGTGACCAACAGAAATAGGGCATCACTAGGCTGTGACAATGTGTCATGGGGCCATTTGCTGTAGTATTCACAGGTGTAGTGTCCACCACCATTCTGTCGTAGCTCAGTGATATGAAAATCAGCCGTCTCCTCTGTCAAATTATATGGCTTCACAAAATCCAGAACAAAACCTTCCTTTTTGAAGATGAAGTATTTACTTGGGGTAGGGCTCTTACATCGCATTGTCACGTTGCTCTTGGTGGGAAGCACTGTGCTGGGCCAGTCACTGAGGCTGGGCTTGGGAGGAAGCCCTGGAAGGAAACAGCCCTGAGCTTTATGTGAGATAGCTCAGCTAGTAACATGCTTGTTATGGAGTCGCAAATACCTGAGTTGGGCTTCTGGAAATCCAAAAAAATCAGTGTGTGGTAGTGCATGCTTATAATCCCATTGCTAAGGAAGTGGAGACAGAGGGATCCCTGGACTTCCAGGTCAAAAAAAAAAAAAAAAACAACTACAGCACCACCTCCACCCCAAAATAAAATAAAATAAAATAAAATAAAATAAAATAAAATAAAATAAAATAAAATAAAATAAAATAAAATAAAATAAAATGGATGGAAGACACCCAAGAAATAACACCAGTGTTGTTGATGTCTGGCTTCTAAATGCACGCACATGCACTTGTGTACTCACAGATATGCATGTGGACATACACACAAAAGATATAAAAGGGGGAGGTAGGTAAACAGGGTTGGGGGGGAAGGATGAAGGAGTTTGTCGGAAGAACCACTTACCATTTTCAGGAATATCTGTTTGCCCAACACACAGCCCTGGGGGGGAAAATCACCCATGAGGCACACGTTTCTGCCTGGAGTCACCTAGTCACCCCCTCTGGTCCTGAGAGGCACCCGGAGAACACCATCATGTTATCACTTGAGGATACCCGCTCAGGAGCTGCGTGCTTCCTACTCTGGGCTGTAGCTTCTTCTTGTTTCTGGGATTGACTGTTATCATCTTGTTACTCTCACTCAGAGGGTCTCATCTTAGTCCTATGAACTCCCATAAACCTTTCCAATGTCTGTCCTTATCCCCAAGCTTCATAAGTCACCATGTCTGCTGGATCATGGGTCACATTGTCTAGGTCATTACTTCTCCTCTAGAGAAGGGGCACAAGCCTTGTAGGACACTGGGGAGAGAAGATAACCTACTGCTGAGGGTATCAAGATCCTGTGGGGGAAGATGGGCGTGGTGGTGCATGCCTGAATCCCAGTACTCAGGCGTCAGAGACAAGAGTACCTTTGTGAGTTTGAGACCAGCCTGGTCTACATAGTGAGTTCAAGAACAGCCTGGACCGGGTACAGAGACCCTGTCTCAAAACAAAGACACTAAAAAGACTCTGTGGAGGGAGGCTGGGAGGCTATCCAGTCAGCAAATCTCTCAGTGTAAGCACGTTTGATCCCCAGCACCCATGTGAAATAGATCACTGTGGTGACATGTGCTTGTACTGCCAGTTGCAGGGGAGGCGGAGACAGGAGGATCTCTTGAGCTCAGTGGCCTAGACCACTGGTGAGCCTCAGACCAAAAAGAGGCCTTGTCTCAATAAGCAATATGAGGAGTGACACCTGAGGTTGACCTCCTGCCTTCCACACATCCATGCGAGTCTGCATACACACTTACACCCACGTGAACACACACACACACACACACACACACACACAAAACACAACTTATTTACAATGTACACAAATAAATACATGCAGTAAAAATAAGTCTAATAAAACTCCTCATGCCTCCACGTGGTGCCACCCTAGATGAAGAGCTACACACAGACGGCGAATGATGGCTGAGAGGAGAATCAGTCTCTTCCAGGGATGAGCTCCCACTTAGGTTGTCCAATGCTGAGCCGTCATTCCTAGACGCATATCCGTGAGAGTAAAGCTACATGGACCCAGTAGGTTGTATATATGTGTGTGTATGTGTGTATATGTGCATATATGGCCGGGCAGTGGTGGCGCACACCTTTAATCCCAGCACTTGGGAGGCAGAGGCAGGTGGATTTCTGAGTTTGAGGCCAGCCTGGTCTACAGAGTGAGTTCCAGGACAGCCAGGGCTACACAGAGAAACCCTGTCTCAAAAAACCAAAAAAGAAAAAAAAAAAAACCCCATATATATACACATACATATATATAAACAATGATAATTAAAGAAGAGATCATGAATCCGGAAGTCAGACATGTAAGGAGTTGGAAGGAAATGGAGGGCAGGAGTGATATAGATTCAGTGTTCATGTATGATTTTTTAATTTATTTTATTTTATTTTTTTGGTTTTTCGAGACAGGGTTTCTCTGTGTAGCCCTGGCTGTCCTGGAACTCACTCTGAAGACCAGGCTGGCCTTGAACTCAGAAATCCACCTGCCTCTGCCTCCCAAGTGCTGGGATTAAAGGCGTGCGCCACCACTGCCCGGCTTCATGTATGATCTTATCAGAAAGAAAACATTAAACTAAAAAAAAAAGATAACTCTTCATACACATTGTCTGTGAAATTCACTCTTCAAGTTCATGTAACCAAGCATCCAGAAACCACTGGCCCAAGTTGTCTTTGGGGCCGTAGATTGTCCCAGTATCTAACCTTACACCCTGAGAAATCTTCTGTTGAAGAGAAAAAAAAAAAAAATTAAAAATCAGTAGGTGGTGACACAGGCCTTTAATCCCAGCACCCAGGAGACAGAGGAAGGCAGGCAGATCTCTAGCCTGGTCTACAGAGCGAGTTCCAGGACAGCCAGGCAAACACAGAGAAACCCTGTCTCGAAAAACGAGAGAGAGACAGAGAAAGAGAGAGCAAGAGAAAGAGAGCGAGAGCGAGAGAGAGACTTCTGCTGTACTCAAGAACCCGCCACTCTTCTCCATTTTATTTTTTATATTCCTCCTCAAAACCAACCCTGCCCTTTGTTTCAGTTTCTTTTTTCTTTTCTTTCTTTGTTTTCCTTTCTTTTCTTTATTGTGTGTGTGTGTGGGGGGGGGGGGGGTGTCACTGTGTAGCCCTGGCTATCATGGAACTCACTCTGTAGACCAGGCTGGACTTGAACTGAGAGATCCACCTGCCTCTGCCTCCTGAGTGCTGGGATGAAAGGTGTGTGGCACCACTCCCCAACTTTAATTGCAGTGTTTATTGCTGCAATGAACATACCGTGCTCAAAAGCAACTAGGGGAGGGAAGGGTTTGTTTCAGCATACAACCCTCAGGTCACACTGCATCGCTGAGGGAGGCAGGAGCTGATGCAGAGACTATGGAGAAGTACTGCACCCTGGCTTGCTCCCCAAAGTTTGCTCAGCCTGCTTTCTTATACACTGCAGGATCACCTGCCCAGGGGTGGCAGCACCCACAGAGGTCTGAGCCATTCCACATCAAGTTAATCAAGTAGATGCCCCGTGCTGCTCATAGACTTAAGTTGAAACGATGCAGAGATCAGGGTAGTCTGTGCATTGACGTGCAAACTTGCGAAGCATACCATTAAAAAAAAAAAGGAAAGAAAATGCCCCCACAGACTTACCAACAAGCAATCTGATGCATTTTCTCAAGTGAGGCTCCTCTTCCCAGTTACCCCATGTGTATCAAGTTAACAACAACAAAATCAAGACAAACCCCCAGTCCCATCAAACATCCCCAAGATGGTCCCACAACGAGGAACCCTGTAAGCTCAGCCCTGTTCACTGAACGCCAGGGCAACATGGAACCAGTAATACTGTTTGGGTTGGACACACGTGGGTTGAAACTCGGTTTCCTCAAAATCTCTGAAATCCGTCAGCAATCACTTTGGTTTGCAAATTCAGATCAAATTTCTAACCTGTAAAAGCAGACTTAATCTTCTTCAGGAGGCTTTTGGGGTTGTTTGTTTGTTTGTTTTTAAATAGGAAGTGGGTCAGAATGGTCTCCCTATGTAGCCCTGGCTGGCCTGGAACTTGCTGTGTAGACCTGGCTGGCCTCAAACACACAGAGATCCACCTGTCTCTGCCTCCTCAGAACTGGGATTAAAGATGTTCTACTGCACATGCTTTTTTATTTTATTTTATTGTTTTATATAAGGTCTCATGTAACCCAGCTGGGCTCAAATTCACAAAGTAACCAGACGACTTTGAACTTCTGATCCTCCTGACTCCACCTCTCTAGAGTTGGGATTACAAGTGTGAGCCATCACACCCTGCTAAGAAAAGTTATTTAATAACATTTATCACCTATTGTAATTATTATTATTATTAAAAAGAGCAGCCGGGCAGTGGTGGCGCATGCCTTTAATCCCAGCACTTGGGAGGCAGAGGCAGGTGGATTTCTGAGTTCGAGGCCAGCCTGGTCTACAGAGTGAGTTCCGGGACAGCCAGGGCTACACAGGGAAACCCTGTCTCGAAAAACCAAAAAAAAAAAAAAAAAAAAAAAGAGCTAGACATGGATTTCTGAGTTCGAGGCCCAGCCTGGTCTACAGAGTGAGTTCCAGGACAGCCAGGGCTACACAGAGAAACCCTGTCTTGAAAAACCAAAAAAAAAAAAAAAAAAAAAAAAGAGCTAGACATGGTGGCACATACCTGTAATCTCAGCATTTGAGAGTATAGGCAGGAGGATCTCTGTAAGTTCAAGGCCAGCCTGATCTACATAGTGAAGTCAACCAAGGCTGCATGGTAAAAGCCTGTCTCAACAAATTTTTAAAATAAATAACTAGGAAGGTCTCTCTGAGGTTGGTCTCTATCCTATCTCAGTCATAACAAGTTGGCTTCGTAAAAAAGAAATAGCGGGCTGCTGACTCAGCCTTGGCCAGCAACAGCCCACAGAATTCCCAGTTTGATTCTTTTACATTATATCTGTGTTCTCTCTGTGTTCTATCTGCTTTGTGTGTGTGTGTGTGTGTGTGTGTGTGTGTGTGTGTGTGTGTGTGTGTGTGTGTGTGTGTAGGGGTAGTCCAGGCATCCCTCGAACTCCCTACTTAGCTGAAGATGATCTTCAAACTTTATCTGTCTCTCCATCTCAATGCTTGATTTACAGTACTGGGGATGAAACCGGGGCTTTACACGCACTTGGTAAGCACTGCAAACTTGGCTACAGTTCCAGCCCCTATCTTTTCCCCATCTCTGTCTACTACATGTTGAGCATTGGTTTTGCCCTAACAGGTGCAGTGTACTCACTGAGATTTCTGGTTTGTCCTGTGCACTCAGGACACTGATCTGGTGTGAGTTCTGGCTTCAATCCCCACCCAAGTATCTCACCAGCCTTATGATTTCCTGGAGACTGAGTGGCTGACCCTGAACAACTTACGGAGGCAGAGAAGGTAAAGGAGCCTAAAGATCATGGTGGCTCAGTGGCTGGTCCGAGGGTCATCGGCAGGTCTACTGTCGGCAGACGAATGTGACCAGGGTATCACAGTCTCTCCAACCTGAGGAAGTAGGAAGGATTGGTTTTGAGGTGGCTGCTCAGTTCCTTCCTCCCACGTTCACTAGCAGGAAATGTGCTGACGCTGTCTCTTGCAACATATTCCTACAACCCCTTCAGAGACTTGGCTCCCTTGGTCCCCTTCTGTCTCAGCCAAATTTCAGGCCTTACGCAAGTAACTTCCAAAGGCCCTTACACTGGGCTTGCTGGGTTCATACTGAGATGATGCAGGCATGTCAGTGCTGAGATTTATGTAAATTGAGAATCAGATATCATAGTCACTAGACATTGGCCAATACTCCTTTCCTAATAGCGGTCATCTGCCTCACCTTACTGAGGAAGAGTGACAGAGCCCAGACAGCTTCTCTTTTTTACTTTCATTTTATTTTGCTGGATCTCATGTAGCCCAGGGCAGCCTCAAAATCACCCTGTAACAGAAGATGACCTTGAGCCTCTGGTCCTCCTTCTTCCACCTCCTGATGGGATTATGGGCATGTGACACCACCTAAGGTAGTGCTGGGAATTAATTGAACCCTGGGCTTTGTGTTTGCTAGACAACAAAGCCACAGCCTCAGGCCCCCAAATGCATTTCAAGTTCAAGCCACATGAATGAGCTTTAGTCACGATGACATTTGCCTTTGATTTTGGTTTTGGTATGATAGTTTAGTCTAGTTTTTGTTTGTTTTGTTTTGAAACTAGGTCTCAATATGTAGCCCAGGCTGACTTCAAATTTACCATTGGTAAGTATGGTCTTGATTTTTTTTAAGATTTATTTATTTTATATATATATACTGTAGCTATCTTCAGACACAGCAGAAGAGAGCATCAGATCCCATTACAGATGGTTGTGAGCCACCATGTGGTTGCTGGGATTTGAACTCGTGACCTCTGGAAGAGCAGAAGGTGCTCTTAACCGCTGAGCCATCTCTCCAGCCCAGGTCTTGAACTTCTTATCCTCATGCTTCGGTCTCCGGGGTGCTGGGGACAGACTTTTTCAGTCAAGGAAGCTACTGAACACATGAAGATGCTCGTGGCAAGACTAGGTCCATGGCTCAGGAATATAGTGCTTGTCTGGGATGCATGAGTCACTAAGTTTAACTTAGTTGGGCAAAACTTGGTCCCAGAAAAATCCAGAATGGATTATCTAGGAGGAAGCAGAAACTGACTGGAGAGAGGGCCAAGAGAATGCTTAGGAGTGCTAAGAGAGTCTAGTCTTTATCCACACAATGTGTGCACTGAGGTGGGAGAAGAAGATCCGATAAATAATAGACAGGGCAGGTGATAGATAACAGGTAGATGAGAGCAGATAGAAAAGTAGATAGATAGGTAGGTAGATGGATGGATGGATGGATGGATGAATGGACGGACAGATATATAGACAGATAGACAATGTCATAGTTTCGATTTGGAATGGTTATTTTCAGCTTAAGAGATCAGGCAACTTTAAAAGGTGGGGCCTAATAGAAGATCTTGAATCTCTGGAAGTGTGTCCTTGAAGGAAACAGCAATATTCTAGCTTTTTCTGTTTCCTCTCTTTACAAGAAAACTTGCTTTTCTTTATCATCTAATTCTGCCATGATAAGCTGTCTCAACAGAGGCTTCAAACAGTGATACTAACCAATAAGACTGAAAACTCAGAAACCATGAGTGAAAACAAAACTCTTTTTTTTTTTTTTTTTTTTTTTGGTTTTTCGAGACAGGGTTCCTCTGTGTAGCCATGGCTGTCCTGGAACTCACTCTGTAGACCAGGCTGGTCTCAAACTCAGAAATCCACCTGCCTCTGCCTCCCAAATGCTGGAATTAAAGGCATGCACCATCACTGCCTGGCTAAAACTTTTCTTTTTATAAGTTTATTTATCCTGAGTATTTATTACAGAAACAAAAAGCCAACTGACAAACATAGCTAGCTACAGAGCGATAATGTCCCTAAAATGTGGCCTAAGACTTGTACAGTTTACTGCGTAAATGATACCATTCATTAAAAAAAAAAAAAAAATTAGGATGCGAGCGTACGTCAGTACTTAGAGTGCTTGTTTAGAAAGTGCAGTCCCTGGGTTTGATTCACAAAACTGCACCAATGAGCATGGTAGTAACTTGGGAGATGGAGACAGAAGGGTTAGATGTTTGGGGTTAAGGCTGTAGGGATTGATCAGCCATAAAGAACATTCAGAAGCTGAAGGAATGGCTCACTGGTTGAGAGCACTGACTGCTTTTCCTAGAGGTCCTGAGTTCAATTCCCAGCAACCACATGGTGGCTCATAGCTATCTATGGTGGGATCTGGTGCCTTCCTCTGGCATGCAGGCAGAACACACACCTGTGTCCAGTTCCCAGCCCGTAGACAGAGAGTGACTCACAGCCTGTAACTCCACACTTACACTCATGTGTGCATGCACACCCACACACAGTCACATACGGGTTGTCGCTAAAATTCCTTCTCTGGGAAAGTTGTAAACAGAATCTAACCCCTTCTTAAGGGCCCAGCGACAAACTGAAGTGCAATTCCACCAAAGCTCACTCTCGACCAGCAGTTCTCAATCTGTGGGTCACAACCCCTTTGAGGGTCATATATCAGCTATCCTGTATATCAGATATTTACAGTAGGATTCATAGCAGTAGCAGATTGCAGTTATGAAGTAGCAGTGAAAACAATTTTATGGCTGGAGGTCACCACAATATGAGGAACTGCATTAAAGGGTCTCAGTATTAGAAAGGTTGAGAGTCACTGCTCTAGGGAAATTAGTGAGTTTGTTAAGCTTGCTCACAGAGTGATAAATGAAGGGTTATGGGCAGGAGCATGAGTGACCTCAAAGCAGCCGCACTGTAAGATCTTCGCCCAGCATGGTAATGACTCCCTGATTGATGGCTGCATAGATGGTACCACCTCAATAATCCTTCCCAACCTATATCCTTCTAGCTCCCAACTAAAGCCACCTGCAGTTAGTTAGACAGTGTGGAGAGCTTTTGGGGCCACTTCTAGGAATTTGCCAGGAGTTTGACATTGGACTGGGAAAATGAAGTAGGCTCAAGGCAAGGAATTTATTGTATTCCTTGTATCTTGGTCATCCTGGTAGACCTATAGACTTAGTGACCATGGGACTTTGTTTATTGCCTTGCTCGGCTACTTAGTTTACGCTTTGTTCCTTGACTACTCTGTTTATGCTTTAGGACTGACCATATTCTTTGTATGTACCTAGAATGATATAAAAGCAGACTGGAAAAAAAATAAACCCTCTTCACCTTCAGAACTGGCTGGGGTCATGTTAAAGTGTTGCCTAATTGTCTTTCTTTTCAGTCCTTGCTCCCTCCCTGGAGAACCCGTTAACTGACTGAGCTGACTTGGTCAAAACAGGATCGCAAAAAAGCTAGTTTGAGGTAGTAGATACTCAGGTGAGAATGGCATGACCCTCCCCACCTCTCCTTCTATGGGGAAAAGTCAACAGTCACCAAACATAGCTGTGTCAATTTTTTCTTGACCTCACAAAGATAGTGGTAGTTGAGCTCATAGGATAGTCCTGTACAACACACATAATTAAAAATAAGAGACAGCCGGGCAGTGGTGGCGCACGCCTTTAACCCCAGCACTTGGGAGGAAGCAGGTGGATTTCTGAGTTTGAGGCCAGTCTTGTCTACAGAGTGAGTTCCAGGACAGTCAGGGCTACACAGAGAAACCCTGTCTCGAAAAACCAAGAAGAAGAAGGAGGAGGAGGAGGAGGAGGAGGAGGAGGAGGAGGAGGAGGAGGAGGAGGAGGAGGAAGAGGAGGAGGAGGAGGAAGAGGAGAAGGAGAAGAAAAGGAATGCCAATGTGGCCTCCAGCCCACCCCGTTCCCTCATCTGATGCCCGGCCTCGGGCTTTAGCTCTTCCTGTACTTCTGCAGAACTGAGCACACACAAGTATCATGAGGCTGCCTGGTCTGACTGTAAGGGATCTGTGGCATCCAACTGAGCTTAAGTCACTCCACAGGCTTCTTCAGTTCTTGAGCCTGGAGGTTCTTCCTCTTGAAGGTAAGTGAATAGCAGTATCAAGTTCAGAGAGGAGTATTTGACTGTGAGTATTCTAGATGCATGATGATACCGGAATTGGAGATCAAGATGGGACACAGACAAGGTCTGGCCAGTGGTTAAGAGCACTAGATGCTCTTCCAGAGGTTCTGAGTTCAATTCCCAACAACTACATGGTGGCTCAGAACCATTTATACTTGGATCTAATGCCCTCTTCTGGCATGCAGGTGTACATGGAGATAGAGCACTAATATGTATAAAATTAATTAACTAATTAACTAAATATATACATACAAAGATATGACACATGCCAAAAGATGGGGCACAGGCAAATCAAGGAGGTGGGAGTAAAGAAGATAGAATGGAAGGAGGGCTGCCAAATGCTGCCTTCCGGATGAGGCATACCCTGTTGTTACCCAGGCACATCAACTCACAGCAACTGTGGCTACCTGCATGAGATCCAGGTACTGACGGGCAGCGGTGGTGCACACCTTTAATCCCAGCACTCAGGAGGCAGAGGCAGGCGGATTTCTGAGTTCGAGGCCAGCCTGGTCTACAGAGTGAGTTCCAGGACAGCCAGGGCTACACAGGGAAACCCTGTCTTGAACCCCCCCCCCCCAAAAAAAAAAGATCAAGGTACTTAAAATTTCTGGCATGGATAGGAAGTGTTTGCCTACATGTATGTCTGGATATCATGTGTATGCCTGGTACCTGTAGATATCAAAAGAGGTTGTTAGATCTCCTGGAACTGGAGTTATAGATGGTTCTGAGCCAGCATGTGGTTCCTGGAAACTGAACCTGGGTCCTCTAAAAGAGCAACAAGTACTTTAGCAAGTGAACCATCTCCCCAGCCCCATGTGGTTTTCTTCTAGGAGAGACTGACAGTCCTCCTGTTTAAGGCAATAATTTCAACTGATAGGATACAAAAGTTGGCTTTTATTCTTATTTTACATATTTTTAGTTAGTGTGTGTCCGTGTAAGAAGTGTGCAGAGGGGAAAGAACAACTTGTAAGAGTCAATTATCTCTTTCCAGGCATCAAACGCCCATCACTGGGCTTGGTGGTAAGTGCCTTTACTTGATTGGTCATGTCACCAGCCGCCAAATGTGTTAGCCTTTAAAGAAAAGGCACGAGGGCCCAAGCTCTTTGTTTTATTATTATTATTTCTTTTTTTTATAGAATACATCTCCACCACAACATCCCCTTCCTTTACTCTTCCTGGGTCTCTCCCACCTCTCCTTTCCCCCAGATCCACGCCCGCCTCCCCCTCCTCCCCCAGAAAAGAGCAGGCCTCCCAGGGATGTCAACTGACCCAGCACAGCAAGATACTATAAAAGTAGGCACAGACCCTCTCATCAAGGCTGGGAAACCCAACAGGAGGAAAAGGATCCCAGGAGCAGGCAAAAAAGACAGAGACACCTCCACTCCCACTGCCAGGAGTCTGCCCAAAATACCAAGCCAATAACCATAACACCAATAACCATAACACATACACAGAGGACCTAGTGCAGACTCATGTAGGCTCCATGACTGCTGCTTCAGTCTCTGTGCACCCCTTTGAATCCTGCAGAGTTGATCCCACAGACCTGTGTTCTCCTGGTGTCCTCGACCCCTCTGGCTCCCACAATCCTTCCTCCACCCCTTCCAATGGGCTCCCAGAGCTTCCAGGGGAGGGGCCCAATGGAGACCTCCAAGAACTCTCTCTCCACATAATGTTTGACTGTGGAAAGGACCTGAGTTCTTATCCCCAGTATCCACATAAGCAGTCAGATATTCCAACTGCCCTTGCTGCTTCTGCTAGGCAGAAGGAGACAGGAGACAGGAGGATGTCTGGGGCTTCTTGTCCAGCCAGTCTAGGCAAATCAGTAGTTCCAGGTGCAGTGAGAGACCCTGTGTCAAAAACAGGATGGAGGGATGGAGAGAGAGAGAGAGAGAGAGAGAGAGAGAGAGAGAGAGAGAGAGAGAGAGATGGTTTATTAGGTAGCTCACAACTGCCTGTAACTCCAGCTCCAGGGGATCTGATGACCTCTTCTGGCTGTAGTAGGCACCTGCACACATCACACACATCACACACACACACACACACACACACACACACACACACACACACATCTTTTAAAATATGGTGGATAGTAATAAAGGAAAGCCACATGATACTAGCCTCTACATGCACACATGCATGCACAAACACACACACACACACACACACACACACACACACACACGAAATGGGCAAAGCACCAACCCAACAATTTATCAAAACCATTACAATTAATTATATATTAGATACATGTAATATATACTGCATAAAGGTACTTAATCTGCATCCTGCATACACAGTGCCAAGGATATCCGGGAAGGTACAAAAACACATTCTAAAGAAATTATAAAATAAGGCTTTATAAATCATACTAACATAATTATGAACACAGAAACAGATCCATAGTACCTAGGCTTTGATTTATACTCTAGGCAGCATGCTTTATCTGTAGGGAAAAATAGAGTTGTAGTTTTCAGTGTAGTAATTGTAAAATAGTGAAGTATCTGGTGACCATCTATGCCCAGTTCTGTCCTCTGTGCCATGTAAGGAACGAAGAGATGGAGCTGTCATCCCATCCAAGGACAGCTTTCAAAGAGTGGACAGTGCAGGCTTCATAGAAAACTGAAGAGCAACTTGTCCACTTTGACCAATGATTCATGGTAGCCCTGAGGTGCTGTAGGGCCTGTGGGTAAAGAAGATTAGACCTGAATTTGGTTGAGAAGAATTAACTCTTTGGTTATATTTTACTTATTTTAAGTGCATATGTATTTGTTTGGCAATAGGTGGGTGCTACGTTATGTGTAGCACCCGGTCAGGGAATAATGTGTGGAAATTGGTTCTCTCTTTCTATGCATGGATCCTGCAGATCAAACTCAGATTGTCAAGTCCAGCAACAAGCGCTTTTACCCAGTAATCCATGTCAACTACTCGAAAAATATTAATTTTATAGGGTCTCCGAACATAGGTTCTACTCGGGGGGTCCCTACCTCCACTTCCCATCCGCCCCAACTTGAGATATTTGAAAGCTACAGTAGTAGGTAGAGGGTGCTTTTAAAACAGGCTTCTGAGCTGCTCAGTGGTGGTACATGCCTTTAATCCCAGCATTTGAGGGACAAAGGAAGGTGGGTTCCAGGCCAGCCTGGTCTACAAAGTTCCAGGACAGCTAAGGCTACACACACAAAAAAACCCTGTATGTGGGGGTGGTAAATACGTGCATGCTGGGGTGGGCGCTGCAGAGGCCAAAAGAGAATATTAGATTCCCTGGGGCTAGAGTTACAGGTGCATGTGAACAACCTTTTGTGTATTCTTTTTTTAAATTAATTTATTTTTATTTTATTTGCATTGGTATTTTGCCTGCATGTGAAGGTGTCAGGTTTTGCTTGGAGTTACAGACAGTTGTGAGCTGTCATATGGGTGCTGGGAATTGAACCTGGAACCTCTGGAAGAGCAGTCAGTGCTCTTAACCCCTGAACAATGTCTCTAGCCCCATGGGTAATTTCTTATTTCACAATTTTGAGGCCTCAATTGACATTTAATGGGAAAGGACATTATACTGCTTAGTAATCTAGATATGTTAAATATATCTATGCCTAAAACTAACAGGATAACACAACATTTACTCTACATAAAATGATATGGGTGCCCATGTGGAAAACCATGAGAAGTCTCCACAGTAAATCCGGATGCTTAGATAACGCCCTGTAATGATCAAAAGTACAGTGCGTGGGGCTGGAGAGATGGCTCAGCGGTTAAGAGCTCCGACTGCTCTTCCGAAGGTCATGAGTTCAAATCCCAGTAACCACATGGTGGCTCACAACCATCCGTAATGAGATCTGATGCCCTCTTCTGGGGTGTCTGAAGACAGCTACAGTGTACTTACATATAATAAATAAATAAATTAAAAAAAAAAAAAAGTACAGTGCGGTGACCGTAACAAATAATGGAAATTTTCTATAAAAGTAAATCAGCATAAATAGGTTCGTTAGCTGCTTTGTGGTGACCATTTAATTATTAGTGTAAGTACTTAATATACAATTATTTAATCCTTTTCCCATGTTGATTAATGTAAAATTAACAAACTTAATTATATCCTAGCAGGATGTGTTATTTCTTTTTTATTGTTTTTGTTTTCTGTTCTGTTTTGTTTTGACAAGGTCCTACAATGTACCTTTAAATGATCTGGAACTCTGTAGACCAGGCTAGCCTGGAACTCATAAAGATTCACCTGCCTGTCTCCTACGTGCTTGGATTAAAGATGTGCACTACCACACCTGACCATTTTTTATTTCTCAATTATAGCTCCATTAATTTGGTGGTCAAAAACTCCTCATAGCTACCCCACAGACAGTGGCATAGGGAAAAATCGGTTATTTTACCTGGGTCTGCTTAGTGACGCCCTCTGACTGTACCAGGCTTCAGCCAGAAAAACTGCCATAAACACCACAAACATGGCGGATATCCCCAGCCGGATGAGGTTGCTCTTGGTATAACATTCTGATATGGTGCTTGGGGAAACTGAAAGAGAGAAGATGACCCACACTCTCTGTAAGGAGCATCTTTCCTCACCAGAAGGACCAACCAGATCTGACTTTCATCCATCCGCTTGGACATTGGCCAGTGGGCATCTGTCCATTCTTTGCAGTTTTAATCCTTAAACACACAATGCAGGGTTTTTTTGTTTTTGTTTTGTTTGTTTGTTTGTTTGTTTGTTTGTTTGTTTTTTCAAGACAGGGTTTCTCTGTGTAGCTCTGACTGTCCTAGAACTCACTCTGTAGACCAGGCTGGCCTCGAACTCAGAAATCCGCCTGCCTCTGCCTCCCAAGTGCTGGGATTAAAGGCGTGAGCCCACCACCACCAGGCTACAATGCAGGGTTTTATGAGAGAGTTGAAATGAATGGAATTTTTTAAAATCTATTTGCTATATATACATTCTGTCTATTCTACTTTGCTTTCTGTTGCCATGATAAAAAAACATTCTGACCAAAAGCAGCCTGGGGGAGGAAAGAGTTTATCTCATCACACAAGTTACAATCCATTATCAAGGGAGTCAGGGCAGGAACTAGAAGTGGAAACTATGGAGAAGGGCTGGAGAGATAGCTTAGTGGTTCAGAGCATTGACTGCTGTTCCAAAAGACCTGGGTTCGATTCCCAGCACCCACATGTAACTCACAACCATCCATAACTCCAGTTCTAGGAACTTCAGCACCCTTTTCTCACCTCCTTGGGTACCTAACATGAATGTGGTACATGCACACACATATACAAATAAATACCCATACACATAAAATAAATCCTTAAAAGGAAAAAAGAAACTCTAAATTCCAGCTTGCTTTCTGCCTCACTCTGCCTCATGCTTAGATGCAGTTTTGGACCACCTGCCTGAGGCGTGATGTCATCCAAAGTGAGGTGAACCTTCCTACATCAATTAATAATTAGGACAATCCCTCACAGAGATGTCCATAAACCAATCTGACCTAGGAAATTCCTTATTTGAGGCCTCTTATTTCTGATGACTCTAGGCTGAGTCAGGTTGACAATCAAGGCTAACTAGGATACTGCCCGTCTTGGCTAGAGTTTCTATTATTGTATAAGACACCATGACCAAGGCAACTCATAAAAGAAAGTATTTTGGGGGCTCACAGTATGGGAAAGTTAGAGTTCATGACCATTATAGTGGGAAGCATGGCAATATGGTGCCCGAGCGGTAGCTGAGAGCTCACATCTTGACCCAAAAGCATGAGGCAGAGAGAGCTGACTGGTAATGGCTTGGGATTTTGAAACCTCAAAGTCCATCTTCCATGACACACCTTCTCCAACAAAGTCACACCTCCTGATCCTTCCCAAACACTTCAATGAACTGGAGACCAAGCATTCCAATACATGAGCCTATGGGGGCCATTTTCATTTGAACAATCATACTCCCTTAGCTTGTCTCTTTTATTTAATTACTTTACTGTATTATTCTCCTTTATTTATTTTATCTCATTTCTATACCCTCCCCGATTTCCTTTCCCTTCATCTCCTTTGATACTTCGGGAGTTAGTTTTATGAGCAAAACATAGACCAAAAGATATTCACAGAACACCAAAATCCATGGCAGACCAGCCACATTGAGCATAGCAGAACTTCACCTGGCATCTGAGCCCTTGGAACATTGTGAATCTATGATTCACTTGAGAAGAGCTATTGCAGTATGATAATAGAACAAAACAGACACAAAGAACAATGGAACACAACAGACAACCCAGATACAAACACACAGTTGCAGCCCCCCTCCTTTTTTTTTTTTTTTTTTGACAAAGATGCCAAAAATTCACATTGAAGAAAAGATACCCTCTTCAACAAGTGCTCAGACTCTCACGTACAGAATGAAACCGGAACCCTCAGTCTCGCCCTGCACAAAATCAACTCCAAATAAATCAAAGACCTGAATGTAAGAACTGAAACTGAAAATATTAGGGGAAAACATTTAAATATATAGGCCTTGGCAGAGATCTGATTTGAGTTCCCAGCACCTATGTCAGATAACTCCCAACCGCCTGTAACTCCGGCTCCAGGGAAGCCAATGCCCTAGTCTGCCCTCATTTGTGTACATATACCCACATAGAGACATACACATAATTTTCAAAAATAAAATAGATCTTTTTTTAAAATAGAGAAAAAAAAGTACAGTGACAAAGCAATAAAATTATGAAAGAAACTATAATATGTATTATATTATGTGTAACATAAATTATACTATATATTAATTATATATAATATATAATATATAAGTATATATTATACATAATTATATACTATATATTATATAAATATATAATTACATATTTTATATATAATATGGTTATGTATATTATGCATAGGTAATTTGTATTATATTATAATTATGTATAATGTATATGTATATTTCATATATTTGTATTACATATAATTTATATCATGTATAATAAATCATGTTATTTATATTATAATTTACATAATCTATAATATGAAATCTATAATATAATCTATAATATGTAACATATAATATTGTATATTATATATAACATTATAATAATATAATATTAAATCATTGGGAAAAAATCCTCTTGCCATGACAAAATCCTTACTCGCCACTGAGATAGCAAGATGATCGCTTGGATGGGAGGCTCTGAAAGGGGCGTCTGCCTGAAGATACACACAGCTGTACCTTCCCGTATCATTGACTGTCACATCCTGAAGGGTGAAATCCACCGTGTCGCTTTCTGAGTTCCGAAACTGTACGGGCGATGAAGTTCCCTCCTTTAGCAGAGCGAACATCTTATAGTCTGTCAGATTGTATGGCTTCTGACACTGTAGGGTCACCTTTTCTCCTGCGGTCACCTGGCCTGAGTGGCGAACTTGGAGGGAAGGCTTCCACAAGTATCCTGTAAGAGCAACAAAGTCCAAGGGCAAAGGGTGAGGCCTGGAATCCTTTATTCACTCTTCTTGTCCTGCAAGGGTCCCGCTGCTGCTTAATCTTTCCGACAGTCTATCCTGACTCTCCACAGACATACTTTTATTGATTAAATTTGTTTTTAGACAATTTTGCACATGTACACATTACATACTGACCATTGCATCACCCTAACACCTTCTTCATCCCCATAGATCTCTCTTATGTTTATATCCATTCATTTTGTTTGAGGACCCACAGAGACTAACCAGAGCCATTTGTGTGATTATTGGTTTGGAGCTATGTGTTGGACACTGGTGGCTCAGCAGAGTACTCTCTCTGTCTCAGAGTCTACCCGTAGCCAATAGTAGAGTCAGAAGGAGTACCACCCTGTAAGCCCTTTCCTTCCCTTGACTTTACTGTTGATAGGATCATTCCTGTGTGGGACCAGTGCAGAGCAAGGTTGGTTGGTTTGTTTGTTTACTCCTACAGATTTCAGCAAAGCTGGGGTATTTGATTTTGTCCTTGTAAACTCATATCCTTCCCAACTCCCCAACTCTTCAGGTGACACCTCTTTTAAAATTATGATTTTATTTACTCATTGGGAAGGTGACATACCAGAGCATAAATGCTAAAGTCTCAGGACAATTTGTGGGTGTTTCTCCTTCCACCATGTGGATCACAGTTTGGTTTGTCCGACGAGGCAGACAAAGCTTCTTCCAGCTGAGCCCTCTCACCAGCCCAGTACAACACTCCTTTTCCCTGCCAACAATCCCTTGGTTCCACACTCACCCTTTTCTGAAAATCACTGTATGCCATTCTGAGGCAGCCTCTCCTCACCTGTGACCAATAGTAAGAGACTGTCGCTGGAAGATGAGATTCTATCAGGGGAGTCCTTTAGATAATAGTCACAGGTATAATATCCAGCGTCCGCCTGCCGTAGGTTAGTCAGACGAAAATGAGCTGTCCTCTGTGTCAAATGATGTGGAAGTCTGGTATCCAAAATAACATCTCCCTTTCTGAGAACAAGCTGTATGCCCCGGGTGGGACTCACGCACTGCAGGGTCACATTGCTATTCTCTGATGCTACTGAGTTGGGCCACGCACTGAGGCTGGGTTTGAGAAGGAAATCTGGAGGGAAGCAAAAATCAGTCTGGATCTGACACATCCACCTGCTCCCAGGCAGCCCAGGAAGGAACAGAACGTTTGGGATGGAAAGCTCAGAGTGGGTGTGTTGAGTCACTTACCGTTTCTCTTCATGTCTGTTTGGTCAACATTTATATCTGCAAAACAGTCATGAATGAGGTACACGTGCCTGCTGAGAGGCACCTCGTTACCATCCTTGGTTCTGAGGAGCACCCCAGAGGTTCCGGCTGAGCTCAGACCCTGAGTTCATAGGTTCAGGGTTTGCATGCTCCCACAGCTAGACTCTGGCTTCAGGCTGACTTAGCACCTCCTTTGTCGCCTGAGATTCTCTTCTGTTACCTCTCTGCTCTCACTTCTAATACTTCAGTGCTACTCAGGTCTCCAAAATTCCACAAATCCTTCCAATGTCGCATTCATTCTATCCCCCAAATTTTACTTAGTTTCACCACTTCTGTTAGAGAGCAGGGTGTGCATTCCAACCTCCACTCTAGGAATAGACAGAAGCTGTGTAGGACACTGGGGAATTCCCATAGATTTGGGTATAAGACTGGCTTCTTTCTGATGGCAGAAATGCCTTTCATATCCTGGGGGTCTCCCCTCAAAGTCTCTTGGAAAACAGTAGGCCTTAGTAATGGCTGGCTGGTGCTTCAGGTAACATGACTTTAGGACATCTAAGCTATAGATGAGTGATTGGATGAGTGATATCCGAAATAAGAAGAGTGGGACATCAATGAATCACCTCTATCCCAAAATGAAGAAGAGAAAGAGCACTAGAAATCATGTGGGTCCCCCAACAACCAGAGCGGGGGCTGTCCCTGACTGTTGCCTGTCTGTGGATCCTAGTCCCCTAACTGGGCTGCCTTGTCTGGCCTAATCCTGCAGTGACTTGATGTACCCAGGGTGGGTTGGTATCCAGGGGTCCTCTGCCTTCTCAGAGGAGAAGGGGAGGGGGAGGAGGGGGGAGTGTGGGGACCAGGAGGAGGGACACTGCAATTGAGATATAAAGTGAAGAAAGGAAGGAGGGAGGGAGGGAGGGAGTGAGGGAGAGAGGGAAGGAAGGAAGAAAGGAGGGAAGGAGGGAGGGAGAGAGAAAGGGGGAGGGGAGAGGAGAGAGAGGGAGCACACGGTGGCCAACAAACACCTGTAACTCCAGTTTCAGGGGCAGGGGATGTGACCTCCCTTTCTGGCATCTACATGCACCGGGCATGCAATTGGTGTACAGGCATACAGGCAGGCAAGACGGCCATACCCATGAAGTAAAAGGAAAGTAGAAATTATTAAAGAGAGTATATGAAACTTTGATCGAAGAAGCTTCTTTTTTTGCAGAGGGAAGCAGTGGATTGGAGGGCTGAGAGTAAGAGGGTGAATGCTCAGCCTAAAGAGCACATCTATATCACTACCACCACCTCCGCCACTGCCGCCGTCGCCACCAGCACTGCTGTTGCCGCCGCTGCCGCCACCGCCACCGCTCAGAGAACGTCGCAAAAGCAGGAAGGAGCGCTGTGAACTGCTGTCTTCTGAACAGAACATGGCTATTACACTCAGGAACTTACAGAAGCTGTGGTTACCTGGACTAGACCTGCACACGATCAAGCCAGCCACCATCTTGGCACAGATGGATAGACGATCTCTAGGCCCCGTCCATTGTTTACTCACCAGCTATTGGAGGTTGAGAGTTGCCAGGAGTAGGCGGAGCCACTCTTTTTGGAGGACATGACCACTTGCAGGCATCCCTTGTTGCAATGGATGACACATCTATGCACATAGAGGCAGCACTAATTGGATTTAGTGGGTTATACCAAAAAAATAAATAAATAAATAAATAAATAAATAAATAAATAAATAAATAAATAAATAAAATAAAACAAAACAAAAAAACGCAGGAGCTAGAGAAATGTCTCAGTGGTTCAGAGCTTGAACTGCTCTTTCAGAAGACTTGAGTTCAATTCCCAGAACCCAAGTTAGATGTCTTAGAACCACCTATAATTACAGCTCCATGTGATCTGATGCCCTTCTGGTTTTCATGGATGCACACACACAGACACACACACACACACACACACACACACACACACACACAGACACACACACGAAAATACTTAAAGATATTTAAGAATAAAATGGGGGCCAGATATAATCATACATTTCGTTGTATGGATGGATGAAATTTAAAGCATAAAAGCAATTTGAAAAAATAAGAAGACTTCTGAAAACCCCACAGAAACAGAAAGTTAAGTGTGAGAGAGGAGAAATCTGCCTGGTTTCTCTGTGGAAGAGGAAAAGCCTAAGACTATTCACAATGTAAGCCTTGGCTAAAGCAAAACACTGGTTGTCCTATTCACAGGGCAAACTACAAATTTCACAAACGTAAGGCCAGTAGGGGATGTAGAAGGGAAAGGGATCCCATGGGACAAGTCAACATTGGGAATGAAATTCATTTTTCTCTCTGTGACACCCAAACCTTGAAATCGGCAGTCCAGGAGGGCCACAGGAGACCTAAGGGTCGAAAAGAATGGTGGTTGGATTTAACATGTCATTTACCATCACACTCCACTAGGCGACCACATGCTGACAGGTTCCCAGGCACATGCCAACACACATAGGCAGGCAGAAGCACACATAGAGACAAGCACTCAAAGACCACACAGAGGTAATCACATAGGCCTACAGACAGACAGACAGACACACACACACACACACACAAAGTTTGCCAAGGTGAAGGCTCTTGTCTCTGACCTCAAGGTCATATTTATACAGAACCACACAAAAGTGGCATCCTGCCATAAATAGTTGTATAGCAGATTATATCACTTGTTTACTTTTGGGTTTTCCAGACATTCAGTGTCAACCTATTTTTGTTTTTGTTGTTGACTCATGCGCCTCTTGAATGTCCAGTGTTAGCCGTCTTGGTCCACGCCAGATGCCTACCTTGTCTAAGTATGAACTGTCCCCACAGCCCTCTCTTCCATGCCCCTTCTCCATACCTTACAGGATCATACCCAGGCACTGTTTTGAGAAGGAGCTTACTGTTAAAGACTCGGATACTCTAGAGAGCCAGAAAACAGAGTAATTACAATCTAGGAAGCCTGCACCCTGCTATAGTTTCTGTGTGGAAGACATCTGTAGTGTAGTCCAAGTGTAGACATATTGAAAAGTTGAGACAACAGGAAGCTTGGATTTTGAAGGATTCAGGATACCCTGTGGTGGGGAGCAAACCCCAACACCTCAGGATAAATGGAAAGAATAACAGCACGGGCACATGCATACACACACACACACACACACACACACACACACACACACACACACACAACTGAGATCAGCAGAGAGATGGAGCATCAGAATCTGTGGAACAGGAGAAGCAGTCAAGATACCAGAAAAAAAAATACATAAAACATCTATTTAATGGGATGGTAGTAAAATATTTTTTAAATCTAGGAAAGAAAATGAATATCCAAACACCAGGTTATAAACAGACATACAAGAAAAGAGTCTGTCCCAGACAGATCATAGTTAAAATACTAAGACAGCAGAGCAAAGAAATAATATTAATATTTGAAAGAGGAAAAATTATGAAGTCACAAAAACTAACACCAGTCCTCTCAGCATAAAAAGCCACAAAAGGATGATGGAATGGTATATTTCAATCCCTGAAAGTGAATAGCTTCTAACCAAGGTTATTATATACGGGTTATAATCAGTAACTAGAAAAGAATTGATCATGTTCACCTCAGCAAAACAGCAAATCCCAGACATGAATGGGGCAGAGAGAAGAAACACGATTCATGTCAATCAGGAAAACAACCAACATAATTATAGAGACTGGGAAATCTGTCTCAGGAACTGCAGTAAGATCTGGAGAGAGGCTCAGCATTCTGAGAGCAGGAACTGTTCTTGCTGAGGACCAGAGTTCAATTCCCAGCACTCACAATAGGAGGTCCACAGCCACCTGAACCTCCAGATCCAGGAGATTCTACGCCATCTTCTGGCCTCTGAGGGAGCAGCACTCATGTGCATATACCCACACACAAACTCATAGTTTTCAAAAAAGAAATCAGCCAGGCAGTGGTGGTGCATGCCTTTAATCCCAGCTCAGGAGGCTGAAGCAGGCAAATCTCTGAGTTCAAGACCAGCCTAGTGTATAGAGCAAGTTCTAGAACAGTGATGGCTATTACACTGAAAAACACTGTCTCAGAAGAAAGAAAGGAAGGAAGGAGGGACGGAAGGAAGGAAGGACAGAAGGAGAAGAGAAGAGAAGAAAAGAGAAGAGAGAAAACAAAAGAAGGGGGCTGGAGAGATGGCTCAGCAGTTAAGAGCACTGACTGCTCTTCCAGAGGTCCTGAGTTCAAATCCCAGCAACCACATGGTGGCTCACAACCATCCGTAATGAGATCCAATGCCCGTTTCAGGTATGTCAGAAGACAACTACAGTGTACTCATATAAATAAAATAAATCTTTTAAAAAAAAAAAAAAAGAAAGAAAGAAAAAATGCTCTTGGGAATGCCTTTAATCCCAGCACTTTAATCCCAGGCAGAAGCAGGTGGATCTCTGTGAGTTCGAGCCCAACCTGGTGTACAGAGTGTGTTCCAGAACAGCCAGGGCTATGCAGAGAAAATCTGTCTTGAAAAACCAAATTATACATACAGTAAAAAGATAAACATAAAATTAAAAAAAGAATTGCCATAAATATAATGGTGCTTCCTCTCCATTCAAAAGACAAACCTTAATTTGATAGGATTTTTAAAGCAAGATTCAACTATGTCCTCTCTGTGAGAAATACACCTTCCTTAGTAAACACACACACACACACACACACACACACACACACACACACACACACACACCCTGAAAGTGGAAGGATGGAAAATTATATACCAAGTAAATAACAGCCCCCAAACCAGCAGAGTAGCTATACTTATGTTTCACAAAGTAGAGATCAAGTCAAAATTAGTTAGAGACGGGGCATGGTGGAGCACGTCTTAAATTCAAGCACCTAGGAGGCAGAGGCAGGCACATCTCTGTGAGTTCAAAGCCAACCTGGATCGTATAGTGAGTTCTAGGCCAGGCAGAGCTACATAGTGAGAGCCTGTCCCCCCCAAAAAAAAAGATTAGTGAAAGGATACAAAGATAACTATATAATAACAAAGGGTACAACCCACCAAGAGAATGTAAAGATTACTCCTGCCTGTGAGATATCTCAGGTAAAGACACTTGCCACCAAGGTTTAATGATGGTGACCTGATAAGTTCAATGGAACCCCCACATAGAAGAAGGAGACATCTGATTCTGTCACACTGTCCTTCCTTTGAACTCCATGTGCATGCTATGGCATGCGTATGAGCACATGCACATGTGCTTGTATATCCACAATAAGTAAATGTAAGAAGAAAAGAAAAAGGTTTAATGATCGAGTTGGGCATAGTGACTCATGGCTTCAGTCTCAGCACTCGGGAGGCAGAAGCAGGGACACTGTGAGTTCAAGGCTAGCCTAGACTAGGTAGAAAATTCCAGGTAAGCCTAACCTACATAGCAAGATGCTGTCTCAAAAATAAACAAACAAAACAGACAGAAAGGCTATATATACTAAATGCCGATATACCCATTTTCATAAAAGTAATACTAATGGACATAAAGAGACAGGCAGGTCCAGATACAAGAATAATAGGTAACTTCAATATACCACTGTCATCAACAGATAAACCATTCAGACAAAATATCTAAAGGAAACCTCAGAATTGACCTGCACCACAAATAAGGTGAACCTAACAGACATTTAGATGATATTCTATCCAACAGGACTGAAATACACATTCTTCACATCTTTTACCAAAATAGACCATGTTTGGGCCATTGTTGTAAGCAGTTTCATCCAAAGTGAAACATTCCATCAGGAAGGACGAAGAGGCTCGTAGGAGATGGAAGATTCTCAAGGAAGTCATAAAAAAAGAAGAGTCATCAGGCTGGAGAGATGGCTCAGCGGTTCAGAGCACTGACTGCTCTTCCAGAGGTCCTGAGTTCAATTCCCAGCAACCACATAGTGGCTCACAACATCTGTAATGGGATCTGATGCCCTCTTCTGGTATGTAGGCATACATGCAAATTGAACACTCATATACAGAAATAAAAACCTTTAAAAAAAATTTTAATGACCATCCCAACCACAGAGAGAAGGGAATTCTTGGACTGTCCAACTGCCTACAAGCTGTGCAGAGAGTCCGGGTGTTGGAGTTTCATGAGCCATCAATCAGCCCGGCTGGAGTGGCTTTTTGCTGACGCAGCTGTTTTTGCATCATCCCAACTCCAGGTCAGAAGCCCGTCACCCATGCTCCTGTTAGTAACTCCAGTCATAACTCATTGCTTCATCAACTTCTACATTTGGTGCAATTGTTTCTTTGGTTTGTCGTGAGCTTCCTTTCTGGGGTGAGTAAGAGTGTGTTCCATAAGTGTGCAGTGTGTGTGTGTGTGTGTGTGTGTGTGTGTGTGTGTGTGTGTGTGCGCGTGCGCGAGTATGTGTGTTGTATCTACCCAGGAAAAAAGTCTGCCACATAACTGCTGTGAGTCTTTTTTTTTTTTCCTTCGAGACAGGGTTTCTCTGTGTAGCCCTGGCTGTCCTGGAACTCACTCTGTAGACCAGGCTGGCTTCGAACTCAGAAATCAGCCTGCCTCTGCCTCCCGAGTGCTGGAACTAAAGGCGTGCACCACCACTGCCCAGCGCTGTGAGTCTTACTGAATACAAAAATAGCTAAATAAACTTTTAATTATGATTTTCTTTTTAAGATTTATTTTTATTAGTTTTGAGAGAAAAAGAGAGAGAGAGACCAAGAGAGAGAACACCTGTGTATGTCTGTAGGTAGGTGTGTGCATGAGTGCAGGTATCCTCAGAGGCCAGAACTGAGTGTCAGATCCCATGGAGAGCTGGAGTTACAGGTGGTTGTAAGTTGCTTGGTTTGAGTCCCAAGAACTGAACTCTGGTTCTCTGCAAGGACAGTAAGTGTGCTTAACTCCAGCCCTTAAATAATGTCTTTTATCTCTGCAGTAACTATAAAATATTTATTTATTTATTTTTAATTTTTTTATTTATACATCTCAATTGCTGCACCCTGTCCCAGTCCCCAACACACAATGTCCCTCCCCCGTCCCCTTCCCCTCTGAGAGAATGAAGCCTCCCTATATCCCCCCACCTTTGTGCATCAAGTCTCCTCAGAGTTAGGTGCATCCTCTCCCACTGAGGCCAGACAAGGCAGCCCTGTTGGGGAACTGATTCCAGCGACAGGCTTTAGGGACAGCACCCCCCCTCCAGTTGTTGGGGGACCCACATGGAGCCTAAGCTGCACACCTGCTACATATGTGCCTGGAGGAGAATATTTAAACCTCACCTGACACCAAGATCTCAATGTGATCACTGGGGTGTGAGGCCCAGAAAGGGGCTTCTCTCTCGTGATACATACAGCTGTAATTTCCTGTGTCGTCCGGTGTCGTGTTATGAAGTGAGAAGGCAGCCCCGTTGCTTTCTGAACTCTGAACCTGTACAGGTGATGAGACGCCTTCCTTCAGTAGCATGAACGTTTTGTAGTCGGTCCCATTATCTGGTTTCTGACAGTGCAGGGTCACATTCTCTCTTTCGGTCACGTTGCTCCATTGGTAAGCTTGGAGGGAAGGCTTAGGTAAACGTCCTGAGAGAGAAGAATCCTGCGGTCACAGAGAGGAAGGCCTGGGTTATACTCCCACCCTTGTGCTCATGATGTCTGATCTCTCCTACCATGTATCTGGCCTCACTGTCTATCTCTGGCTATCCTGGAACTCACTGTGTAGACCAAGGTGGCGTGGAACTCACACAGAGATCCATCTGTCTGCCTCCTAAATGCTGGCATCATAGTCATGAGCCACAGCCTCTAACTAAAAATGGAGACTTTCTCCCCTTCCTTTAAGTCTCAGATAAAACTAAGGTGTCCGGGTTGAGGAGATGGCTCAGCACTGAGAGTACTTGCTGTGGAAAAAGAATTCTCCCGCAAACAAAGAAACAACCCAAGGCCCCAAGGAGAGCTCAAGGTTCCAGAAGGTCAGCTATTTGGGGTTGCAGAAGAAAAGCAGCAGATCCCCCAACCCATCAGCTAATCTCATGTGTGCATCCATATTGAGTCAGAATCCTTCTCAATTGCTCTTCTACCTTATTCAACAAGGCTGGATCTCACGATCACATCATAGTTCTTGGACATGGCTCCTCTTGTCAGCTGGCTTGCCCTGACAGTACCGTGCCGCTGGACTTAGAGG
Source organism: Uromys caudimaculatus (assembly GCA_028551405.1). Lineage (NCBI taxonomy): Eukaryota > Metazoa > Chordata > Mammalia > Rodentia > Muridae > Uromys > Uromys caudimaculatus. The sequence continues at coordinate 7,285,388 of CM052717.1, read as the reverse complement.
TGGGTTACCACACTCACTCACCAATCCCTGTGGAACCTGTCTTCCCCCTTTACTACCCCAGCTACTAAAACCTCAGCTGAAAGCACGGAATCTATGCTCTTTTGAACTCTGGTCATTGAGTGACTGGGTCCTGTGCTGTGATCATGGCAAGGTCAGAACTAGAGACTACAGCCCTCTGGCATTAAATAAAGTGTGTACTAGCTATTCAAGGTCATGTAAATTCTCATCTTTTATTTCTTCCTCCAAACTTAATTACTTCTTATCCTAATACCACCCAGGCATGAGGACCAGAGTTTGGATCCCCATAAGCTACTTAATTTCTAGGTGAGTGTCTTACCTGTAACTCCCACTTCAGAAGACCAAGAAAAAAGGATTCCCCCAGAGCTATTTGGCTAACAAAAGTAACCATACCCAGGAGCTATGGTTTGGTTGTGAGATCCCGCCTTGGTGAATAAGGTGGAAGAACAATCAATCACTTCCAAGTTCCGCATGCATGCACACATATAGGCACGCACGTCCCCCCAGCCGTAGGTGTCCACACACATGCAGACATGCATACACACACATGTACAACACACACATACAAAAATGAAAACAATAACTAAAAGTACTCATTTGCATTACTATTGCCCCCTGCCCGCCCCAACCGCTCTGAAGACGATCACTTTTTTCTCCCTTTCATAGACTGACAAGTGCCATTCCAAGGAAGCCCCTCCTTACCTGTGACTAATAATAGGACTTCATCACTGAAGATCTCCTTGGGGTTCTCAGTGTCATAGCACTCACAGGTATAGCATCCAGCATCACTCTGCTCCAGTTCTGTGAGATAGAATTCAAACGACCTCGGCCATTCCATGGGGAGATGCAATTTAGGTATCCAGTCGGTCACACCAATCGGTGTCTTGAGATCCAAATTAGTACCTTCTTTTTTAATAACACACTTTACATCGTATAAAAAAGAGATACATTTCAGGGTCACATTGCCCTTGGTAGGAACCACAGAGCTGGGCCAGACATTGAAGATGGGCTTGAATAAGGACTCTGGAAGAAAGTAAAACTTAGAGTTGTATATGACATATCGTCCTGCTCCCTGGGAACCATTTAAATAAAGGGATGCACCCATTTAAACACTTGGGATGAAGGATCAAGGGGGACTTGATTGAAGAGATACTTACCAAACCCACTTATGTCTGTTTGCCCAGTCCATATCCCTGCAAGAGAATGACTTATGAGACATAGTCCCTGCCAGGAGCTCTCTCATCACCCTGCCCGATCCCAGGACTCCATTGCTGAGCTCAGACTCTGGCTCCACTTAACCGGGAGTTTCTGTGTTCTCCACCAGGGACTCTGGCATGCTTCTTGAGCCCATCTCCTCCATGGGAACACATTTGCCATCAATATCTACTTGCATGTCCATTTCCTAGGGATACTGTAAGGAAATAATAGATGCCTCACTGTGTATAACGCTGTGAATTCACTCTCTTACTCATCTGTCTCGCAAGTCAGTTCTCTGCATTTCACGCATGCAGTGCCCATGGTGGCCAGAAGAGGGGGACACATAGCTCATAGAGGCTGAAATCAAGATGTCTAGGCTGGGTGTTCTTTTCTAGACTCTCAAGGACAAGATCTATTGTATTACTTAGACGATCCTAAAGATTCCACCAGAAGAATTCTTCCACCTGCTAACTTTCAGCAGGGCTGGAGAGAGACGGCTCACTTAGTAAAGGCACCTGCTGTCAAGTCTGATGTTCTGAGTTCAGTCCTTGGAACACACATGGTGGAAGGAGAGAGCCTATTCCCGAAAGTTGTCCTCTGACCTCCACAGGTGTGTTGTGGTGCGTGCGTGCGTGTGTGCGTGTGTGTGTGTGTGTGTGTGTGTGTGTGTGTAGGTGCTACATAAATCTGGCAACCATAGTTATATCCCTGGAACACAATACAGACAGACAGACAGACAGACAGACGCGCACGAGCACACACACACACACAGAGAAAGAGAGAGAGAGAGATTTATATATGAATATATTTATACAGACTTGCTATGATGGGGCACAGCTTTAATTCCAGCACTTGGGAGGCAGAGGTAGGTGGATCTCTGAGTTTGAGGTATCTATAGAGAAGTCCCAGGACAGCCAGGGCTTCACAAAGAAACTCTGTCTTGAAAAACATATAGATAGATAGATAGATAGATAGATAGATAGATAGATAGATAGATAGATAGATAGATAGATAGATGATAGATTAGACTGGCCTCTAAGAATGCCCATGAGGGATTGCCTAGATTAGGCTAGTTGAGGTGGGGAAACCCACCCTAACTGTGGGCTGTATCATCACATTGTCTGGGATCCTGAGACCAGCATTTACCATTCCGGCTACACATACAATGTGACCAGCTGCTGTGAGGCACAGCAGTACGACGTCCCATCATGATGTGAGTCCAAATCGACCCTGCCTTCCTTGAAGTTACGCGTGTGTGTGTGTGTGTGTGTGTGTGTGTGTGTGTGTGTGTGTGTTGGGGACCATGACAGGAGAGAAACGAGAAGATAGGAAGGGGCAGGGGAAAGAAAGACAAAAGATCACACAATGAGTGAGGACTACTTGAGGAGGACAAAGGAGGATCAGAGAGAGGTAGGGAGGAAATATGGGGAAGGATATCTGGGATAGAAAATACAAGCAAGGTATAAGGACCTGTACTGTGGAAATGTCACAATCGAGCACATCATATTGCATGCTGATGGCAAACACATAAACAACCTGAATAACTAAAGGGTGTTGCCCTTCCTTTAGTCACACTAACTTTGCAGGTTAGCATAAGATCATGGAGTTTCCTCATCGTGCCTCTTTATTACCTTTATTTACTAGGGATTCACACGGATGCCGTGGTGCACATGTGGAGGTCAGAGGACACCTTTGGAACGGATCTCATCGCCTACCACGCGGGTGCTGGCTGGAGGCCGTCAGGCACAGCACCCACACCTTTGCCCACTGAGCCGACTCCTGGGCCCATCATAATGCCCTCATTCATCTGTGTTATTGTATTAGTCCTTAACTGTGTCTCTTTGTCAATGCTCTCCCCATTCCCTCACCCCACCTCCAGCTTGCTCCTGTCTTCCCTGCCAGTCATCCTTTCTGTTTTCCTCTTACATGCACTCCATTGCCTGGCTTATTTTCCTCAACAGTTGCATCTATTTACCTGCAAATATCATTATTTCATTTTCTATAGGAAAAGAGACTACATAAAACTCTGTTGGCATATGTATCTCATTTTCTTTATCCACTCATCTCTTTTGAATATCTGGGCTGTTTTTATTAAAACTCTTTGGCAGTAGCTACACATGGGAAAGAGAATAACATTTTCTTCACTGTTGTAGCTAGCCACTGGCTCAGTGGGTAAGAATGAGTCCTGTGAGAGCAAGAGGACCTGAGTTCAAATCTCCAGTACCTACACAAAAAGTAGGACTAGGACATGCTGTTCATGCCTGTAACCCCAGCACTGGGGAGCAGAAAAAGGCAGACCCAGGAAGCTTACTAGCCAGCCAGCCTAGCTGAAAACAGGAAACTTCAATCTCAATGAGAAACCTCAGAAAATGGAGGGGAGAACAGAGAGAGATACCTTGTGTCCTCCTTGGCCATGAGGAGGACATATGTGTGTGCACAGACACACACAAACACACACACACACAACACATACAGAAGAAAGAGTCTCACTCCTTTGGCAGAAAGCCATTGAGAAGTTCAGAACCTCCTGAATTGGAGAAAACAGGAAAAAGTGAAATATATTCACTTATCCTTTTGGACACACTAGCTACCTCAGTGTCTTCATCAATTCCATCTGCCTCCTCAACCCACCCTTCCCCCACACCAAACCGCCCTGCTCTCCCTCAGACTTACCAAGACAGAACAAGAGCAAGAACTGGGAATTCATGATGCCCCTTGTTAACACACCTTCCCCAGAATGCATCTTCAGCTCGCCATTCCTGTTAACGTTTGATTCCGGGACCAAGTAGTAAGGGCTTTCCTCCAGTTCTTAATCTTCAGAGCTAGCCCACAGCTTCTGTTTCATGGTAGTAATCAGGATGTGATCTCTAAGCAATAGATCACGCCACTTCCCACTGGCTTGGTTTATGTAGGCCTTCCACCACACGGAAAGAATTCAGACCACCTACTTCTACGCTTATTCATGCATTCCAACTAAGCTTCTGAGGAAATTCGAATAATGTACTAATTTGTGTTGTCCCCTGCCCTTTTGCTGTTTGGTTTGCTTCAATATTAATTTTATTTATTATTTGATAGCTTCATACATGTAAACAATATATCTCGAGCATATCCATCCCCATCTCTAATATTTCACAACTCCTCCTCACTCCTTGTTCTCCTTGAACGTTCTCATAAACCATTGTGCTGACTAGTTTTATGTCAACTTGACACAAGAAAACCATCTGAGAGGAGCGAACCTCAGTTGAGAAAACACCTCCTTAAGACTGGACTGTGGACCAGCCTGTGGAACATTTTCTTTCTTTTTTAATTTATTTTATGTACGTGAGTACACTGTCAATGTCCTCAGACACACCAGTAGAGGGCAATGGTTCCCATTACAGTTGGTTGTTAGCTACCATGTGGTTGCTGGGAATTGAACTCAGGACCTCTAGAAGAGCAGTCAGTGCTCTTAACCACTGAGCCATCTCTCCAGCCCGGGAACATTTATAAAAGTGAAGAGCTTTTATTCTGCGAAGTCCAACTTGCTGGAGTCTACTGTTTACCAAGATGGAGACGCCCAGGTTAGCTCGAAGGCCTAATGTAAAGCACATTAGGGGAATTCCAAAGAGGGGGAGGTTATCTTTATCTTAATTGGTTGGCTCTATCTCCTGGGACATCCCAGAATCATCTCTGACTCTGCCCTTACCTCAGGCCAGGTGGCGGGGCAGCTTCTGATTGGCTGCCTGAGGCCTGCGGTTTTTCCAGTAACTGTCTTGCCTGGACTTGTCCAGTTTTGGGAAACAGAAATTTAGGTCTAAGCCGGGCAGTGGTGGCGCACGCCTTTAATCCCAGCACTTGGGAGGCAGAGACAAGCGGATTTCTGAGTTCGAGGCCAGCCTGGTCTACAGAGTGAGTTCCAGGACAGCCAGAGCTACACAGAGAAACCCTGTATCAAAAAAAAACAAAACAAAACAAAAAAAAAAAAAAAAAAAAAAGAAATTTAGGTCTAGTCTCCTCAGCTGCCAGTTTGAAGACTGTCATGGAGTCCGCCTATCTTAGTCATCCTATGGGTAGTGCCACCCACTGAGCTGGTGGTCCTGGGTTCTTTAAGAAAGCAAGCTGAGCAAGTCATGAGGAGCAAACCAGTGAGTTTCTCCTGCCTCCAGGTTCTGCCTGGTTTCAGTTACAGCCTTGGCGTCCCTCAGTGAACTGTGGCTCCAGATATGCAAGCCAAATAAACCCTTTCCTACTCAGGGTGCTTTTGCTCATGGTGTTTCATCACAATAATGGGAACCCTAAGACACCCACTGAATCCAGTTGGTGCCAATTGTTGGAGTGTTGAATAATCCTGCAGGCTTGATTGTCAAATAGCCACAGCTGCAGTGAGTTCACTGCATGTGACTGCAACGTCCGGTCCTGAAGGTCATAGCACGCCTGTCTGTCCTCTGGCTCTTTGTTCTGTCTCTCCTCTCCTCCTGAGTTCCTTGGTTGGGGTGGGAGTGATATAAATGTCCCATTTAGGACACTCAATAGTCATTTATTCTCAGCATCGCTACATCAATGGCTGACTACTTCGGAGAAGTTTCCCCGGCCAAGGTTGAGAATGGCACTATTAAACATGAATATAAAAAAGACAGTTTAATAATATGTCCTGGGATCCCTTTCTTACTTCAACCTACACTTGTTTGTTTTTCAAGACAGGGTTTCTCTGTGTAGTCCTGGCTATCCTGAACTGGCTCTGTCTAGGCCCAGGCTAGCTTGAACTCAGAGATCTGTCTGTCTCCCAAGCACTGAGGTTAAAAGCCTGTTCCACCACCAGCTGGTTTGTAAATAAAGCTACTAACCCTCTCTCAATCTAGAAGAATATTGGAGTTTTTCTTTTAAGATATACTGGAGCCGGTCAGTGGTGGTGCACCCCTTTAATCCCAGCACTTGGGAGGCAGAGGCAGGTGGATTTCTGAGTTCGAGGCCAGCCTGGTCTACAGAGTGAGTTCCAGGACAGCCAGAGCTACACGGAGAAACCCTGTCTCGAAAACAAAAAAAGATATATTGGTCTAGAGAAAACTCTAGGTTCTTCTCTGGGAAAAAGGAGACGGATGATTCACAATGAGGACTGTAACTGACTGTGTATTCCAGACAGGACAAACTGCTCTCCCTTCCAACCCCAGCTTCAGAAATGCTACAACAGCGCCACCTCCCTGCAGGAGACAGTAGGAACCTCAAAGGAAGAGACTCAAGCATCAACCTTTGCTCCTTTTCACTGGAGGAACCAGCTGTCACCTTATGCAATCCCCATCCCGTTGTCACAGTAATGTGTGGCAAAAACTTTAAGACTTTTATCTTGTTAGCCGGGAATTGACAACCAGAGGCTATCTTGAAAGTGAGAAGCGAGCCGGGCAGTGGTGGCACACGCCTTTAATCCCAGCACTTGGGAGGCAGGTGGATTTCTGAGTTCGAGGTCAGCCTGGTCTACAGAGTGAGTTCCAGGACAGCCAGGGCTACACAGAGAAACCCTGTCTCGAAAAACCAAAAACCAAAAAAAAAGAAAGAAAGAAAGAAAGAAAGAAAGAAAGAAAGAAAGAAAGAAAGAAAGAAAGAAAGAAAGAAACAAAGAAACAAAGAAACAAAGAAAGAAACAAAGAAAGAAACAAAGAAAGAAAGAGGGCTGGAGAGATGGCTCGGCGGTTAAGAGCACTGACTGCTCTTCCAGAGGTCCTGAGTTCAAATCCCAGTAACCACATAGTGGCTCACAACCATCTGTAATGAGATCTGATGCCCTCTTCTAGTGTGTCTGAAGAGAGTGACAGTGTACTTACATACATAAAATAAATAAATAATTCTTTGAAAGAAAGAAAGAAAGAAAGAAAGAAAGAAAGAAAGAAAGAAAGAAAGAAAGAAAGAAAGAGAGAGAGAGAAGCAGGTGCTGGAGAGATGGCTCAGTGGGTAAGAAGAGCACCGGCTGCTGTCGCAGAGCACCCAGATCCAGTCAACAGCACCTACTGCTAACAGCCACCCATAACTCAAGTTCCAGAGGAATGCGGTGCTCTCTTCTGACCTTGAGCATGAGGCACACACGTGATGCACAGAAAAGGGGGAGTCAGACACCGTATGGGCACTGCAGTCATGAACTCACAGCAGCTATGGTTACCTGCTCAAGATCAAGCCAGTCAAAACTCAAAAATATCTAGGAGAGGAGTTGAGGTCCTTCCTCTAACGATGGAACTATTTACTAGCAGTTCATAGCTGCTGGGGAAAAGGAGAATTGTTCTTATTTATATTTTGTAAGATTTGTTTAGCCAGGCCTTGGTGGCTCACGCCTTTCATCCCAACACTCAGGAGGCAGAGGCAGGTGGATCTCTATAAGTTCAAAGCCAGCCTGGTCTACAGAGTGTGTTCCAGGATGGCCAGAGCTACTCTCTCAAAAAAACAGAACAACAACAACAAAAATCACAAAAATATTTTATTTCTTGTGTATGAGTGCTGTGGGAGATCACTGGATCCCCTAACTGGAGTTACAGATGATTGTGGGAACAGAACCCTGGTCCTCTGCAAGAGCAATATGTGTTCTTCACCCCTGAGCCATCTTCCCAGCCCTGGAGAATAATTCTTTTGGGGACATGGAGATTGGTAGATTACTCATGCTTGTAGAAAGTTTTTATCTCGATCTGGGGTTTCTACCCCCCCCCCCTTTGACCATTTAGGTCCCAGATAAAAGACACTCACCACCTTTACATTTACAATAAGCCTCAATCGGCACTAGAGCTGGGCAGTTATCTACTGTCTATGCTATTAAAATCTATTTTATATCAAAACCCTGGATTATTACTTACTATGGTTCATCCAGGCTGCTCTTAACTCCAGTTGACCAGCCCTCAGGGCCGTGTTTTCTGTTTCCTACCCATGTCTTTCTCTTCTCCTCACCTTTCCTCTCCCTCATGGTTCTCCTCAGACCCCCAAGCCCAGGAACCTAAACCCTGTCTATGTCTCTTCTACCCAGCTATCAGCTGTTGGCATCTTTATTCACCAATCAGAAATAAGTCGGGGGCAAGGTCACATAGTGTCACTTGGGCCTATGTGTGGATTCCCTCATCTCTGGGGCAACCAGGTCTTGAGGAAGCAGCATTAGAACTAGTATGCAAGCAGCATCAGGCCAAGCCACTACAATGTTTCACTGAATGACCACATACCCATGGGCAAATGGGCAGCCAGAAGAGAACATTAGATCCCCTGGAACTGGAGTTACAGGCAGTTGTGAGTCACCTGTCACAGTGTTGGGAACTGAACTGGAGTCTACTGGAATAGAATTAACCTCTGCGTCATGGCTCCAGCTCCTGAAAACTTCTCTTAACATCAGGAACTAGACAATGCTCTGCTCTGGATGTTTATTCCTCCAAACACACACACAGAAACCTAACTTAGATGAGATTTAGAAGTCAGAGGTCCGTGGGAGATGAAGGTGAGATCTCTTGGGTTTCAGACCCTGGACAAAGGGCTGAGTTGTGTATTTAACATACCAAAGTGCTCCTGGCCTCCTTGTTCTCCCAGCATTCCTCAGTCACTGCCTGACCTTCCCTGCCCTCTGCCCTGAGCTTTCCAGACCAGGAGCTGGTCTAAGGTAAGACCCCAACCCTCCATCAGAGGTCCTTACTTTGAGATGCCCGGAGTGAGACACCAAGATGCAGATAGATGCAAAAGCAAGAGGTTTATTTTCCGGTGCGTCAGGGTCGTAAGTGAGGAGAAGGCGACCCCAAATGGCCATTGGAAGCAGTTTTTATACTTTTTAAGGGCACAGGCTACATCAGCAAGGTTACAGTTTAAACTCATTGGCTAAGCATATTGACCTTTAAATCTATTGGCTAGCAAGCATGACACTCATTTGACCTGGGACTTTCCAGAGGGTCAGGTGACTGTCAGTCAGTACATTCTGAGAATGTTTTACTCAAGAATGTTTCTGTGGGTGGAGAATGGAATTTGGTCTAGCCTTGGCCCCAGGTGGGAGGGAGAAGCTATAAGAAGGGTATGGGACTGGAAAAAGCCCCCAGGGTCCCTCATTCCCCCCTTTTTCTTGTAGGATCTACACTCAGGGGTCTCGGATAACTAACTCATATTCTTCAGGTCCTGTCCTCAGGGTCTCATATTGTTGGCGCAGGCCCATCAGCTGCACTGCTCCTATTCTCTCTTTTAGGAAGGCTATAAGCTTGTTCAATATGCAGGGTCCAAAGGTCAACACTAGCAGGAGAACAATTAGGGGTCCTAACAAGGTGGATAGGAGGGTGCTTAATCAAGGGGAGAAGTTAAACCAAGACTGGAACCAGCCCTTTCTCTCTTCTGCTTGGCTAGCCCTTCTCTCACCTTGGCCATGAAATCCCTAACTACCCCGGAATGGCCTCCAGTGTGTGCTTCTCGATGTTTCACAACCCCACGTAGCATAGAAAAAGTTGCCCCCCCCATATACACACACACTGATGGGCCTGCTGCTGGCTTCTCCCATCCCGCAGGCACACATATATGGGGGTTTCTTGCAGGACACTCCTCAACTTTGGGTATCTGCACCCTAAGCTCCACCCTCCAAGGCCACTTCTGGGACACAGTTTAGATTCACAAGTCCCTCGTCCCCCACATTTGGGTAACCCCTCCCTCTGTGACTCTAGGGTGGAGCTATCCCAGGAGTTAAGGCCATGGCTAACTTACAGAGATTAAAGACGATGTGTGGCCACCAGATATAAGGCTGGTGTTCCTCTGTAGTGGACCAGGCTACATCCCCAGTGGCTGGAAGTACTTGCCAAATCACTTTGGTAGGGTTGTGGGGGATGCTGAGCACCGGAAGGAAGATACACCATAGCCACCTCATGGTTTCTCTGGCCTTGCAGAAGGGTGGGTGATCTTGAGCTTGAGGGGGTTGTTTGGGTGTCTGGCTGCTATCCAGTTGGCATCAGGCGCAGGTGCTAGTCTGATGTGAATTACATGAACCCAGGCAGTTACTCCATCCACTTTAATGGTGGTCAGGGTGGTCAACCACACCAGGAACAGCCCTTTTCTCATGGCTTCCAAGTTTTTATCACAATGCCTCTTAACTTATACCCTATCTCCAACTTGGTACTTGTGTGGAACCTCTGGGGTACAAGCATAATACAGGGCACTAAGTTTAGGCCACAATTCCTGGTGACTGATGTGGAAAGCTTGCAATCGAGCCATAAGATCCTTGTCAGCCTGAAGCCACTCTGGGAGGCATCAAGGTAGGGGGGTCCCATACAGAATCTCAAAAGGGGTCTGGTTAAAATGGAAAGGGGTGTTCCAGACTCAGAACAGGGCCAAGAGAAGGAGCACCACCCATTCAGTGCCAGTTTCCAAGGACAATTTAGTTAAGGTCTCTTTTAGAGTTCTGTTCACTCTCTCTACCTGCCCTGAGCTCTGGGGACGGTATGCACAATGGAGCTTCCAATTAGTCCCCAATATCTCTGCTAATCCCTGACTTACCCTAGAGACAAAGCAGGATCATCATCTGACCCAATTACCTTGGGTACTCCAAACCTCGGGAAAATTTCCTCTAATATCTTCTTGGCTACCACAGTAGCTGTTTCCTGCTTGGTGAGGAATGCCTCAATCCATCAGAGAAAGCATCCACAAACACTAGAAGGTATTTGTAACCATATTCTCCTGGCTTAAATCAACCTCTCAATATACTCCAGGCTGTTCTCCTCTAGGTCTTTTGCCCTGTTTATTCTTGGCCGCATAAGCATTCACTTGCTGGCATACCTTACACTGTTCTACTATCTCTCTGGCCCAAAATCTGAGTCCTATTATATTACTCTAGATCCCTTAAGTGCTTGGACAAGCTTTTTATCCCATAAACGAGTCCATCTGTGCATTTGGCCTAGTAAGTCTTTTGCTTGCTTTCTGGGGAGCAAAGTTTTCTTTCTTGTGTGCCATCTCCCTTCCTTCTCTAGGTGATAGTTGGTAGGGTGGCTAGCAATCAGAGTCCTTTCTTCTTCAGTGTATTCTAAGTGAGTCCATCCCTTAGTCCAGTCCCATTTCCCAGCAGGTGTCTCTTGCAGGCCCATAACCAGGATAGGCTCCTGCATAGCCACTTCTCGAGCCGCTTGATCTGCCTGGTTATTGCCCTGGGCCACCGAGTCTGTTCCCTTCTGAAGCCTTGGGCAATGAATAATACTCACAGTTGCCGGCTTCATCAGATTCAAGATTGCCTGCTTGTTTTTATTTCCTTTCCCTCTGATGTGAGCAGTCCTCTCTCTTGGTATATAGCCCCATGAACCTAGGCTGTGGCAAAGGTATACCCGCTATCCATGTAGATGTTAATTTTCTTGCCCTCCTCAAGTTCTAAGGCGTTGGTGAGGGCAATTAGCTCCACTTTCTGTGGCTGGGGGGGGGGGGGGGTAGAGGTTCTGCCCAGATGACATTTGTGCTGTCCACCACAGCAGCACCCGCTCCTCTCTGACTTTCATGGAGAAAACTGCTCCTGTCTGTAAACCAGATAGCCTCAGCTCCCAGCAGGGATCAGTTGGATAGGTCTTTCCTCCACCCATGGGCTCTCCTTTTGGGCCAGTTAGTTGTGGCCCGTTAGGCAGGAAGTGTATCTGGGCCCCCATCTTGGAGAGTAAGTCTCACCCCAATAGAGGGTAAAGACAGTCTGGGGTGACCATAAATGAATGGGGTACCCGGTTCATCCCTAGGTCCACTGTTCTTCGGGTAGTCTCTGAATACCTTTTGGTGACAGAGGCTCCTTAGACACAAGATTTTTTTTTCTTGAAAATGGGGTCATCAGCTTGGAGGAGGACTGAGTATTGAGCCCCTTGGTGTCCACCAAGAACTGAGTGGGTTTCCCCTCCACTCTCAGAGTTACTCTGGGTTCGGGGAGGGAGTATGAACCCTGTCCTCCCTAGTTGCTGTCTTCCCCCAAGGCTAACACCTTCGTCGTTTGGGGGGGGCTTTTCTTAAGGCCTGGGATTCCCCCCTCCCCCCCAAGCTTCTGTTTGTTAGTGCACTCTCGGGACCAGTGGCCCCTCCCCTTGCAATATGTGCACAGGTCCTTTTCAAGGGGTTTTCTGTCTTTCTTTGGTTGGAGTCTCTCTTTTCTGCTTTCCCTGACTACTGTAGCCAAATTTCTTTGTAAATTCCTTTCCTGTCACTTTTTTTTTTCATCTCCTTTTCATCATCTTCCTTTCTCTTTCTCTGCTCCTTCTCCCTCTCTGTCTCCTTGACATGGTAGACTTTCTCAGCAACCTGCACTAAATCCTTCAACTACTTATCGCGTAGTACCTCTAGCCTCTGAAGCTTTTTCCTGATGTCTCTACTAGCCTGGTCTATAAAAGCCATAGCCACAGTAGCTTTGTGCTCCTCGCTGCTGGGGACATAGGACATATACTGATGGAATGCCTCCATGAGCCTCTCTAGAAAGGCTGTGAGCAACTCACCTGGTTCCTGCTTAAACTCACATACCTTGGTCAAACTGAGGGGTCATCGTGCGGCCCCCTTGAGACCTGCCAACAGAGACTGGCAGTAGAACTGCGGGTGCCCCTTACCTTCTGCCATATTAAAGTCCCAGTCAGGTCTAGGCAGGGGAAACCTGCTGTATGGTGCCCCAGTATCTTTCTGGCTTCCTGCGTTATCCTCTCTCACTCTTCGGTTATGAAAAACACTCTCATGAGTTGTTGGATATCATTCCAGGTGGGCTGATGAGTAAATAAAACAGTCTCAAAGAGATTAATCAGTCCTTTGTGGTTATCTGAAAAGGGGAGGGGTATTGGGCTTTCCAGTTGTACAAGTTGGACAAAGAGAAGGGCCAATATTGCATAGCTTGATTGTCCTTATCTAGGGGCCGGTATGCCCTCAGTGGGAGAGCCACTGTAGTATCAGGGGAGGTGGCCCTCAGACTTCAGTTCCCCATGGTGGGACCGGGAAGTTGGGGGTCTCCTTCCATTCCTCCCTCTGGTTAAAGGGGGGTTCAACAGCCCCAGTCCTGTATGGGCTGAGGATTCTGGGGCCGGTGTTGGTGCTGGCGGGGCCATGTGGGCAAGGGTAGGGGGATATAGAGGAGCAGGGTCTTGGAGCAACAGGTCCGATGTTGGAAAGGTCTTGGAGGATCGACTTCTTCTCAGGTCTGGATCCCTCTACCTATGTTTCCTTTTTCCTGATGGCCAGAACCTATAAGGTGGGTCTTGGGGAAAGAAAGGCTTTTATAAACCATGGACGGGGGGGAGGTCCTCCACTAGATTCTTCCAGGTATAGGGCACTTGGTCTGGGTGCTTGAGGGATCCTGGCCTAAAGACTCTTTTTTTTTTTTTTTAAAGATTTATTTATTTATTATATATGTAAGTACACTGTAGCTGTCTTCAGACATCCCAGAAGAGGGCATCAGATCTCATTACGGATGGTTGTGAGCCACCATGTGGTTGCTGGGATTTGAACTCAGGACCTTCAGAAGAGCAGTCAGTGCTCTTAACCACTGAGCCATCTCTCCAGCCCCCAAGACTCTTTCCTCTACTGCTTTGATCACCTGCAAGTCAAAGGTTCCTATGGGTGGCCACCCTACTCTGAAGGTGGGCCATTCAGAGAAGCAGAGAGTAACTAACTTGTCTTTCTTTACTACTATTGACAAGTTTTCTCTTTCCTTAACTTCCCTCCAGTGGTTAACTAGGATGTTTAATGGGATAGATACAGTCTGTCCAATGTCCAAAAAATGTTCTCAGTCCAAGTCCAAGAACATAGAATGAGATAACCAACACCAACAAACACAGAGAAAGACAATCAACACACAGTTCGCCCCTTCCACGGGTACAGAGACCAAGTTACAGCAAGACTCGGTCAGCTCACGTCAATATTGTGTCTTGCTGTTTACAGACAGTTCGCCCCCTCCATGGGTGCAGAAACCAGGTTATAGCAAGACTCGGCTCCTGCTGTTTCTTTTTTTTTTTTTTTTTTTTTGGTTTTTCGAAACAGGGTTCTCTGTGTAGCCCTGGCTATTCTGGAACTCACTCTGTAGACCAGGCTGGCCTCAAACTCAGAAATCCACCTGTCTCTGCCTCCCGAGTGCTGGGATTAAAGGTGTGCGCCACCACTGCCCAGCTTCCCACTGTTTCTAAAAGGAGCAGAGTCCTTTCGACTCCCTCTGGGGGGCCTGAAGCGTCTTCCAGGCTCCCCACGTTCACATCGGCCCACCACAACTGACTGAAACCAGACCAGAGGCTTTCCAGCCAACACTGTGCTCCCGAGCCAAAAGTGAAAGCAGAAGACAGAGAGACAAACACTTAGGTGACTGTTGCCATTGCTGAGCTCTGTCTTTTTCTCTCTGATCAGCCTAGTTGGTGGTCACTCAAGGGTTCTCCTTGAATCCCAGATGAGCCCCCAAATGTAAGACCCTTCGGGCAGTGGGACTTATTTCGAGATACCCCTGAATGAGACACTGAGACACAGATCGATGCAAAAGCAAGAGGTTTATTTTCCTGTGCATCGGGGGTCAACCCTCAATCATTCCCTTGAGATGAGTGATGAGGTGACCCTAAATGGCTATTAGAAGCAGTTTTTATACTTTTTAGGGGCACAGGTTACATCAGCAAGGTTACAGTTTAAATTTTTTTTTTTTTGGTTTTTCGAGACAGGGTTTCTCTGTGTAGGTCTGGCTGTCCTGGAACTTACTCTGTAGACCAGGCTGGCCTCGAACTCAGAAATCTGCCTGCCTCTGCCTCCCAAGTGCTGGGATTAAAGGCGTGTGCCACCACCGCCCAGCTACAGTTTAAACTTATTGGTTAAACTTTAGTCAGGGTTCTCTAGAGTCACAGAACTTATAGGTAGTCTCTATATAGTAAGGGAAGTTGTTAATGACTTACAGTCTGTAGTCAAACTCCCCAACAATGGTCAGCAGTAGCTGTGAATGAAAACCCGAGGATCAGCCAGGCAGGTGGCGCACGCCTTTAATCCCAGCACTTGGGAAGTGGAGGCAGGTGAATTTCTGAGTTCTAGGCCAGCCTGGTCTACAGAGTGAGTTCCAGGACAGCCAGGGCTACACAGAGAAACCCTGTCTCGAAAAACCAAAAAAAAAGAAAACCCCGAGGAGCTAGCAGTGGCTTAGTCCTACAAGGCTTGCAGGCAAAGAAGATTGAATCTTCCTCCTTCCAATGTCCTTATGTAGATCTCCAGCAGCAGGTGTGGCCCAGATTAGAGGTGTGCATACCATCACACCTGAAACTTGTGTCTTCCAGACTCAAGATCTAGATCACAGTGAGCCTTCTAATTCTGGATTGTAATTCACTCCAGATAGAGTCAAGTTGACAATCAGAAATAGCCACAACCTTTAAATCTATTGGCTAGCAAGCATGACATGCATTTGAACTCTACCTGGGACTTTCCAGAGTGTCAGGTAACTATCAGTCAGTACATTTTGAATATTTTTTACTCAAGAATGTTCCTGTGGGTGGAGAATGGAACTTGGTCTAGCCTTGGCCCCAGGCGGGAGGGGGAAGCTGTAAGGAGGGGGTGGGACTGGAAAAAGCCCCCAGGGTTCCTCAGTCTTTCCCTCCCCCAAAGGCTTTTTTCTATATACCAGACATTTTGTTCTCTCTCTCTTTCTCTCTTCTCTCCCTTTCTTGTCATGTACACATACTTTTTCTCTTTCTCTTCCCCCTCCCCTCTGTCTTCTTTCCCATGGTGACTTCCCTGGTCGTGTTTCTTGCAACCACCTGCCTGTATATACTTTAATCTGGCTTCAGTTGGCCCATTTCACTGATGGAGAAATAACTTATCAGTCTCCAGTGAACAGGATTAGTACCTTAAAAAAAAAAAAGTCTTAAGGGCTGGAGAGATGGCTCAGTGGTTAAGAGCACTGACTGCCCTTCCAGAGGTCCTGAGTTAAATTTCCAGCAACCACATGGTGTCTGGATTAGATAGAAAAAAGCTTCTGGGGGAAGGGCAGCCCACCCCTGAGCTGGAATCTTCTGGGTAGAAGGTAGGATATGCCAGGTAGAGACTGAGGAATTCTGGGAGAACCTGAAGGCCAGGTCTGCTTTGGTATGTAAAATTACACACCTCAGCTCCTTGTCCTGGGTCTGAAACTGAACAAATCTTAAGTATTCGCTCACTACTTCTACCAAGCCAAGACACCACGAGAAGGTGTCATCCATGAAGTAGGAAGCTGTCCTCAGACATCAAACCTGTCAATGATTCAGTCTCAGACTTGCAACATCTCCAGAATCATGAAAAATAAGTTTCTCTATCTTATATGATGTCTAGTTGAAGATATTTCATTGTTACAGTGAAAGACCTCTGAGCTGGGGAGACCCTCGCTCAAGTCTCGGGATGCCTCGACCCCCCAAGAACTCACGAAAGACTGTCCTTGCTGCAATCACATGAGGTTTATTCGGGGGGCCAGTGCACTGGGGTGGAGCTCATAACCCACGCAGGGGCAGAGGAGTCCGACCCCGAGCAGCTGAAGTCAGGGGTATTTAAAGGAAAAAACCACAAAGCAAGGGAAAAAACACAAAGCAAGGGGTGGGGAACGGAAAGAATTTGCGTTATGGGGAAGTACAGAATGTTCTAAGTTAGTCACAAGGCAGTTGCACAAACATTTCTAGTTCCTGAAACATTGTGCCTCTGGCCCTGAGGTCAGGTCAAAGTCACCAGTTTCTTAGGGAAAAGAATGTAGTTGGGTGGGGTTTTTTTCTTTTATTTGCCCGGGCATGTAGTTTCTAGTCTCGGCTCTAAGTTTGCTAGGGGTTTAACCTTCCTCATAAGGGGGTCAGGTCTTTCAACAGCATTAACTAAGACAATAATGCCTACTTTCACTCTGTCCATTGGACACAGAATGGAAGTGATAGCCAATTGAGCAAGAAAAAAATCTATCCAAATTAAATAGGAGGAAATTCTCCTTGTTTGCAATAGCTGCTGACTTTTACAAATTTAGCTATCCAAATAAATAGCTGTATCTACTCCCCTCTTCCCCAATAGTCAATTTTAAACAGTTTATCACATTTATTTATTTACTTATGGGGGGAGGGGGAACTGAGGACTCACCTAAATCTACGGACCTATTGCACGCATGCAGAGATACTTGAAGGCAAAGCACCCATACACATCAAAAACAACAACAATGTAACAGGAAAAAAGGGGAGGTCAAGAACAGACTGAGCAGGATCCCCATGGCTGCCTTCCTGCCTGCATCTGAAGTGCATGCCAGCCCCACGGCTTGCACCTGCATGTTGATGCTTAGAGGCTCTTTGGTGAAACCCACTCTACCCATCTGTGAGTGTGCTAGGAAATTAATGGCCCTGAAAATGGCCACCAGCAACATCTGCCAAGGGTTGATGAAGAAATACCTCCACTCCTTGCTGTGAGAAAAAATCATGAGGGAAAAACCCCTGACACGTGTGTGTGTGTGTGTGTGTGTGTGTGTGTGTGTGTGTGTGTGCGCGCTTCCTCCACCTCCCAGTGACCTTCAGGGCTTTCACAGCAATAAAGAGGCCCCAGCAGCTGTCAGTAGTTGATTCTGGTTGGAATGTACCCAGCAACTTCATTCATGTACCTGTATACTCCCCAAAATCTGGAACTTCAATCTTTTTCTTGAAGTGATATTGTGAGGCCATTTGGGGGTCCCACTTGGGGTTTAAGAATAAAGACACAGGGCTGGAGAGATGGCTCAGCGGTTAAGAGCACTGAGTGCTCTTCCAAAGGTCCTGAGTTTAATTCCCAGCACCCACATGGTGGCTCACAACCATGTGTAATGGGATCTGATTCCCTCTGTCTGAAAACAGCTACAGTGTACTCATATAAATAAAATAAATATTCAAAGGCCCTCCTTTCTCTCTTTTTAAAAAAAAAGTAACAACACAGAGACATCTGCATAGTATAAGGCTGTTGCGCTGGTTGCTGGATGTACTGGCTGGTTTTAATGTATCAACTTGACACAAGCTGGAGTTATCACAGAGAAAGAAGCCTCCCTTGAGGAAATACTTCTATGAGATCCAGTTGTAAGGCATTTTCTCAATTAGTGGTCAAGGGTCCATTGTGGGTGGTTGCTATTCCTGGCAAGCTGACCAAGCAGGGGAAGCAAGCCAGTAAGCAACACCTTCCATGGCCTCTGCATCAGCTCCTGCTCCTTGACCTGCTTGAGTTCCAATCCTGACTTCCTTTAGTGACGAAGAGCAACGTGGAAGTGTAAGCTGAATAAACCCTTTCCTCCCCAACTTGCTTCTTGGTCATGATGTTTGTGCAGGAATAGAAACCCTGACTAAGACACTGGGGCAACCCCTTAGCTAGCCATCTAACTTAACCTGACTTCCTTGTCGCTGGCTCTCTCTGTTCTACCTCCAGGCTCTTCAGTCCAGCTCTAGTCTCTCTGTCTCTCTTCTTCAGCCCCAGCTCCAATCACTAGCTCTTTATTCCTCAAATGCCACACTTTTTTCTCATCTAAGAAAAAATGTTATTAGCATAGTGGGAGAGATTACACAGCTACTTATTCTGAACCACTCAGCAGCCAGACTTTTAAGATTTTTATTTATTTGTTTTATATATATTATGAGTACACTGTCGATGTCTTCAGACACACCAGAAGAGGACATCAGATCTCATTACAGATGGTTGTGAGCCACCGTGTGGTTGCTGGGAATTGAACTCAAGGACCTCTGGAAGAGCAGTCAGTGCTCTTAACCGCTGAGCCATCCCTCCAGTCCCTAGCAGCCAGACTTTTGATCCTGCTCCCCTCCCCATCACCTCTCCTACCCAGTTCCCTTGCTCCATCCACCTTCAATATCCATTTGCCTCCAAAATTCATGATGTTCTTGTTTTGTTTTTTTTTTTTTCTTTTTGATGTGCTTGTTTTTAGTAGCTGAGTAGTACTCCCTAGTGTAACTAAACCACATTTTCTTTATTCATTCTTTAGTTGAGGGATATCTGGGTTATTTCCAGTGTCTAACTATTACAAATAAAACTATGAACATAGTTGAGCAAGTGTCTTTGTCTTTTGGGTATATGCCTAGGAGTGGTATAGCTGGGTCTTTTCTTTGGGGGCAGGTGGAAGCGGTAAGCATACCCTGGCAGCCTGGCGCTGCAGCACAGCAATTGGCAATCGAGAATACAGGGGCAGGGCTGGAGAGATGGCTCAGCCGTTAAGAGCACTGACTGCTCTTCCAAAGGTCCTGAGTTCAATTCCCAGCAACCCAGCAACCACGTGGTGGCTCACAACCATCTGTACTGGGATCTGATGCCTTCTTCTTGTGTGTCTGAGGACAGCTATAGTGTACTCATATAAATAAAATAAATAAACTTAAAGAGAATACAGGGGCATACCTCATAGCCAGTTGATAGGATATGGGTGGGGGTAAACTACCCCAACAGGGTGGGTTTTGGGAAGAATGCACAAATGTCTAGAGCAGTTTTGGAAGTGACTCAGGAGTGGACACAGACCAAGCTTTGCAGTGTTCAGGATGGAGGGGCATGGGTTAGCTCAGCTTATTCTGAAGTTATGAAGGAAGTAATTACAGGAGTGGGGGTAAAGTGCTTACCCAGCATGCATAACGAACACCCCAGATAATCCTAGCACTGGGCAGGTAGAGGCAGGAAGATCAGGAGATTGAGGCCATCTTTGGCTGGAGAGCAGGTTTGAGGCTATCCTGGGAAACATTAGCCTTGTCAAACCAAACCAAGCAAGCAATGGTAACAACAAAATGGTTCCATTTTATGGAGGAATTCCCTGCTGCAGACTCATCTCTATCATCCCCAAATATTTCAGTACATGGCTATCTTTATCAGACAAGAACTACTTTTGAAAATAACCTAACCACCACTAACATCGCCACATCAGGAGAATTCTCACCTTCCTCGACACCAGCCCATATCCAGTCAGTATTCAGATTTGCTAGGTTGTCACTAAATTGTGCTTTTATCATTTTCTCTTTTTTAAAGATTTTATTTATTTTATGTATATGAGTACACTGTCGCTGCCTTCAGACACACCAGAAGAGGACATCAGATCCCATTGCAGATGGTGGTGAGCCACCATGTGGTTGCTGGGAATTGTGGGAAATGAACTCAGGACCTCTGGAAGAGCTCTTAACCCTGAGCCATCTCTCCAGCCCACTTTTATCATTTTCTAACATGAGGAGCCAAAGCTGGGGATATAAGTCAGTTGGTAAAGTGTTTTCCTAACATGCATAAAGTCCTGGGTTCAATCCCCAGCACCATATAAACTGCCTTTGCAATATTACACATCTGTAGTCCTGGTCCCAGAACTCAGTAGAGGAAGCTAAGATAATCAGTAGTTTAAGAAATCACTCCATGCAACAGACCTGGTGTAAGGGAGGCTTATTGAGGGGAAGGGAGGGGAATGGAGGCCTGGAGAAAGAGTGAATACAGACAGACAGGAGCAGATCCATGAGGGCAGAGAAGAGGGGACAGAGAATGACAGAAAGGTCAAGAAGGCCAGTTGAAGGAATTGTTTGGGAAGGATTATGAGGCATGGCCTTTTTGGAGAAGGTGTGTCATGGTGTGTGTGTGTGTGTGTGTGTGTGTGTGTGTGTGTGTGTGTGTGTGTGTGTGTGTGTGTGTGTGTATAAAAAACTATCTTTTATTAACCTAATGTAATTGCTGTCTCTAAGGCTTACTGCCTCTGTCTGCTAATGTAGGCCCAATACTGGAAGCGTCTAGCCTCTGTACAATCTAATCTAGGCCTAGAATGTTTTCCGCCTCTGAGAATTGCTGCTGAATAAGCTCACCCCTTCCTGTTCTTTCTGAGCATTGGCTGGCTGCTTCAACTCAGCTGTTCTGGCCCAAACCCCTCCCCAAGCTGAGTGATTCAATCTGGCTTCTCTCAGTTTAATCCTGAATTGCTTTGTTTGGCCTCATACTAACTCTAACAATCTATACTAATCTTGTGGAGAACTTTTGGGGGCCGCTTGGCAGTGAAGGAATGAGGAAGCTGGCTAAAGAAAATTTTCCATTTGCCTGACCCAATTAACAATAGCAGGTGGGTCCCCCAAACCTCAAGGCCGGTAGTTGAACTGTATCTGAACTCTATGTATCCATAAATCCTGGGAAATTGTTTTACCCTCCCTTCTGAGAATGTTCCGCTCTGTTCTGCCCAGGTGAGCACATCTATACATCTGTTCCTGGGTATGCTGATATGCTTTGTCTTTGTAGTTTCTGCTTTGTGGTTTCTGTCTTTAAAAACCCTGCCTACCCCTCCATCGGGGTCGCTTCCCCTCGCCTCTGCGTAGGCAGCGGATCAACCCTGGTGCACCAGTCCCTAATAAACCTCCCGCTTTACACCGAGAAGGCTTTCGTGTGTTCCTTGGCCGCCGCAACCCGAGACTGGGTAGGGCGGGAGTCCTACAGCAGGATCTGACATTGTGCCATGACAAGGAAGTAAGCTCAGGCAGGATTCTAATTTTAGGCTAGAACAAAGAAGTAGGCTTCAGGCAAGAATCTGACTTTGGGCTAGGACAGAGAAGTAGGCTCAGATATTTTGGTCATCCTGATAAGCCTTTAGAAACCGTGATCACGGGAGTGATGAGGGACTTTGTTTATTGCCTCGCTTGTCCCTTGACTATTTGTGTTTATTGCACTACTTGACCTTATTACTTGCATGTAATTAAAATGGTATAAAATCATATTGGGAAAAAATAAACCTGCCTCAGCCTCAGAACTGGCTGGAGTCATGCAGCATGCCCTGGCCTGCGGAGGTTCAGCGGGAACCTGGGGAGGGGGCGAAAGAATGGAGGACAGGAGACGCGAAGAAGGAGAGCAAGTCTATATTCTGGTCAAGCTCTTGAAGTTTATTTCAAGACAGCAGCTTAAAAAGACAGGCAGGCGGGAAGGTTACACATGGCCCAAGGCCAATCTACTCCCGTAACCAGTTTTCAGGAAATACCAGACATTCTTTCAATTCCTGGGACCTGAGACCCAGACGCCCTGTCCTTTCTAACCTTGCACCTTAAGCTTCACAGAACAGCGGGTAATTTCATGGGTTTGGCTCCTGACAGCTACAATGTTGTCTAATTGCCTTTTTTCTTTTTAATCCTCACTCCGGTGCTGGAGAACCTGTTGACTGACTGTGCTGGCTTGGTCATAATCTTCTGGCTCCTTCTCATTCTCTGGCTCGTTCTGTCTTTACCTGTGTCTACTTTGTTCTCTCTGTTGTGTTTCATAAAATGGTGGTATAATGTGGCGGTAAGGAACACCTCAGCAGCCGGGCCAAGGTGTTCCCCTGAGGAATCACCACTGTGCAACATGCCTAGTACAAAAGGAAATTTATTCAGGGAAGAAAAGGGGACCTGAAAAAGGGGTAGAGGCAGCGACAGGAGGAGGACAGGGAAGGACGGAAAGAGGGGAGAGGAAGAAAGGAAGAGAGAGGAAGACTAGGAGATGAATGGAGAGAGAGTACTAGGGCAGCTGAGAGTTCTTATATGCCGAGTTGGCACGCACCTGGCAGGCTGCTATGCAAGCTGTTGCTAGGTAGCTGTTGGGCGGAGCCTAGAGGAATTACCCACACTCTTCAGCTGTCTCTGTAAAACTCTCCCATTAAAACTACCTCTGCCTCTGCACTGCTCTCTCTAGTAGCTTCCCTTTCCTCTCTCTTCCCATGAAAGTTGGGCGCATCTCAGTCTGTCAAGTCTTTCTCTGATTCGTCACTTTGTCTGCCACTCAATTGGACATCACTTTCAAACATGGGTGCTTCCTTCTACAAACTAACTTCACCTTCATTGTTTGAGATTAAAGGTGTGTACTAAGGGTATGTGTGTATATTCTGGCCACAGGGAGTAAAGGTATGTGCTAAGGGCTGAGCCACAGCAGAACACAATCTCAGGGGTTCGCAGCGTGATCAGATATCCTGCACCGAGGTGGGGGTGGGGGCTTGGAGGTTTCGAAAGTCCTTGGCATTTCTAGTTCTCTCTGTGTCCTTCTCTGTCACTGTCTCTCTGTCTCTCCCTCCTTCCCTCCCTCCCTCCTGTTTGTGCATCAGATGTAAGCTCTCAGCTACTGTTCCAGTGCCATGTGTGCCTGCCAGCTGCCATTTG
The DNA here is from genome assembly GCA_028551405.1 of Uromys caudimaculatus. Taxonomy (NCBI): domain Eukaryota; kingdom Metazoa; phylum Chordata; class Mammalia; order Rodentia; family Muridae; genus Uromys; species Uromys caudimaculatus. The sequence goes on along the minus strand of CM052717.1, from coordinate 7,262,175 downwards.
TTATCATCTAAGAGATCATAAAGTCGTCCTATGCAACAGATCTCATGTGGGAGGTTTATTGCAGAGGGAGTATAGAGAGGCTGCCCCTGGGTGAGGGTGGAGGGAAGAAGAGAGCAGGGAGAGGAGGCATTGGCTTATTATAAGGGGATGTAGCACATGTGCAGGAAGGATCCTTGATTCATGGCGATAGTGGAAATAGGTCACATCTAGGCAGTTAGTGATAACATCCTGCTGTTGCTAGGTTCCCGGGGCAGGCGGTGAAGGTGCCTGGTGGCTAACACCATGTGCATAAACCAATGACATAACCAATCCATGGAATCGTTAAAGGGAGGTTTTTATTGTAGAGATGAGGGAACCAACAGCCAGAGTCATCTGAAAGAGTCCAGAGCAGAGAGAGAGAAGGTAGTCGACTGAACATGGCCAGAAGACTAGCCCTGGGTATGAGAGAAGCAGGGGCAGAGAGGAGAGCTGGGGAAGGGGTGAGGAGAGAGAGAGGTGAAGACAGTGAGTGTGGGGAAGAGAGAGTGCATAGCTGAGATAGCAGAGTCGTTCTGGGTAGAAATGAGGAGCTGGTGGGAAGAAAACTTCTGAGCTGGAAGAAATTTAGGCTCTCAGGGCAGAGGAGAGTTAGGATGAACTCTGAAATGCATAGCAGGTTTGACGGAGGGAGCCTGGAGGTCAGCACGAACTTTGGTATGCTAATAGGCACCACAGCCAATGGCTCCTTCTGGTAGAAGGGAACTGGCTTTACAAGTTCTGGGGGATGCAGGCTTTTGCCTGATAGAATTTGGGAAATAGTTTCCTCTGAACATGACACTGATGATGGTCATGTTCCGTGAGCCCCATATTAAATACTTTCATCATCTATAAATTGCCTTAGTCATGGTGTCTTGTCACAATAATCAAAATGTAACTAAGACAGAGTTCCTGTCAAAAAAAAAAAAAAAAAAGAGCTGTGGGCTGGAGAGATGGCGCAGCAGTTAAGAGCACTTGTTCTTGCAAAGGACAGAAATTCAGTTACCAGTGTTGGGATTCGACCCGGACAAATGGTTGAGGTGCATATTTTATATACCAAAGCAGACCTGCCTCCAGCTTCTCCCAGCATCCCTCAGTCCCTACCTGTTACAGGGCATGGCTGGCATACCCAGCCCACTGCCCTGAACTTTTCATCCCAGGAGCTGGGCTTCCCCTCCCCAGAAGCTCTTTCCTATATATCCCTCCTCTCTCTCTCTCTCCCTCCCTCTCTGCATTTTCTCTCTCCCTGCATGAGTGTGACCTTTCTCTTCCCCCTCCCTTCTGACTCTCCTCACACCAACTTCCCTGGCCTTGTTCCTTGGGACCAGTGAACCCACCTGACAGCAGCTTCCCAATAGACCCTATCACCCAGCACCCACATGATGGCTCCAGTTCCAGGAGATCCAGTGCCTTCTGACCTCTTCTGGACATGGTATACATATACGTTCTGCAGGCAGAGCACGCATACACATAGTCTAAATAAATAAATAATCTAGAATTAGCTACAACAAGTGAATAAATAAAATGGACATTCAAGTAAATGTTACGAATTTCTCTGAAAAGATGTGCTGATTTAGGGCAAGGTTGTTGTGGGTCAAACCCAAGGCCTCCTGTATGCAAAGCAAGTATTCTACCAGTTCTGTCACCAGCCCAGATATGCTAATTCAAAAGAAAACAATCCCCAGGCTTTCTGTTAAAATAAGAAATCAAGTGAGTCATAGCTTTTAATTGCTTTTCTCCCAGCTTGTATGGGGGGTGGTGGTGGTGGGGGAAATGCCCCTCAGGGTCTTTTGTCTTGATGGAGCTTTGGGATACAGAAAAAAAAAAATTGGCAAAGCAAAGAGTTATCAGAGAGTAAAACCAATGATAACTACAGGTGTTTCTTTGAAAGTCATTTTCATAAGACGAGGCAGTAATCTTTAAAGTCCTGAGACACCCACAAGACCCTTGTATTCAGCGTGTCTGTGTATAGATTTACTCAACAGAGAAAGAAGTGATTTAGTAACGTCATGAATATTCATGTCATTCTCTATATTGTACCAGAAAAACAAGATTGATATTCTTGGGAATGTTCTCAACTCAACACCTTATCAAATCAATTCCTTAAATTAGCTTTATGACTCATAAAAACAGTCTTTCTCCTTGATGCAGTAATTAAAAAAAAATATGACTTTTTTGCTGGGCAGTGGTGGCGCATGCCTTTAATCCCAGCACTTGGGAGGCAGAGGCAGGCGGATTTCTGAGTTTGAGGCCAGCCGGGTCTACAGAGTGAGTTCCAGGACAGCCAGGGTTACACAGAGAAACCCTGTCTCGAAAAACCAAAAAAAAAAAAAAAAAAAAAAAAGAGAGAGAGAGAGAGAGAGAGAGAGATTTTTTTTTTTTTTTTGTCCAGGTATTTGTAGTAGAAAGATTCACTCCAAATGTGGGTGATACCTTCATCACTGGCAGATTTTTAAAAAAGTCCAAGGAAACTCTTTTTTTTTTTTTTTTCAATGTATATGAGTATACTGTAGTGTTTTCAGACGCACCAGAAGAGGACATCGGATCCCATTACAGATGGTTGTGAGCCACTATGTGGTTGCTGGGAATTGAACTCAGGACCTCTGGAAGAACAGTCAGTGCTCTTAATTGCTGAACCATTTCTCTCCAGGCTAACTCTACTTTATTTTGCTTTCTACTGGCTTGCCTTCATATCCTTTTAAAGAATTTTTATTATTTTTAATTATAAATCTTTTTTTTTTTTTTTTTTTTTTGGTTTTTTGAGACAGGGTTTCTCTGTATAGTCCTGGCTGTCCTGGAACTCACTCTGTAGACCAGGCTGGCCTTGAACTCAGAAATCCCCCTGCCTCTGCCTCCCAAGTGCTGGGCTTAAAGGCGTGCGCCACCACTGCCCGGCCAGTGTTAGAGCTCTTAAGATAGAAGCTCTCAGACAATGGAGTAGTTCTCACACCTTTATTCCTTCTGGATAGGATCTCTCATACACAGTTTGGGATGGTCTAATATACAGTTTGGGATGGTCTAATATACAGTTTGGGATGGTCAGGGTCTGGCAGCAGATACTTCCCATTGGCTTGGTCTGAAAGTTTAGGGATACCTTATCTGTATGTGGGAGGGCTTGGTGTGCTGCTCCTATGTGACTGATGGTCACAGACCTCTCTACAGGGGGCTGTGGGGGTCCTACTTAACAGGAGCCAGGGGCCCTGGAGCGTGGTGAAATGCCTTCTGGTCCCTTGCAGGGCTAGCCCCCCACTGGGTTACCTTGGGTTAAGCCTGTGCTCGACCAGGGGTCAGGCTTCCTGTCACAGTCCACTGCCCCACATCAAGATACACACCCTGAAATTTTAGGTTTTAACAAGAGGCATTATATGAGACCTGAGCATCTCACCATAGATTCTAACTGTTCTTAGGAGACTCTTTGGTCCAGCATGCTTGAGAACCACAAAATTGAAATATGCTACTTCCTTGTCTCAGGCTTTGAGATAGGCTGTTTCCCTCACCTATAACTTTCCCACTTAACTCTGTTTGACTGAGTTTATATTTATGCTTCTTCCAGAAATCAGTTAAGATCCTTTTCTCACCTGACTGTGGCATTACACCTGTAATCTTTAGGATTACTAAGGCTTTTAGTACGTTAGGAGCCTGAGCAAGAGTGTCTTTAGTTCAAGGATGATCTGAGCTACATAGATGGAGAGAGCCTGACTCAAAAAAAGAATATTTGTGGGCTAGTGAGGTGGACTAGCAGATAAAAGTGCTTACTGCCAAGTCTGACAACTCAGGATCAATCCCTGGGACTCACATGACAGAAGAACAAAACTGACTCCTGCAAGTTGTCCTCTGACTTCCACAGGTGCATCATGGCACATTCATGTGTGACACACACACACACACACACACAAGTAAATGAATGAATAACATGTAATTTAAAATTTTAAAGAGCACACACAAAAGAGAGAGAAATTTGAGAGAGAGAGAGAGAGAGAGAGAGAGAGAGAGAGAGAGAGAGAATATTATTTCCTGAGTAAAGACTTCGCTGATACTACTGTGCTTACTGAATGTTTTTGCTTGTATTGTGTTTTTGTTTTGAGACAAGGGTTCTGATAGTGCAAGCAAGCCTCAAACTCTATGAACTCTTGGTCTGTGTTCCTCCATCTCCAAAATGCCAGGATTACAAGCATGTACCACTTGACTTACTTTAACTATCAGCTTTAACGGTTGTGAGCTCACCAAGCTCACCACGGTTTTTAAATTCCTTTTTGAACTATTCTTCACAACAGCTAAAACAAAGGGTAACTCTCCTCAGTTTGATACGGTCATTGATTTTCTCACTAAAATGAAGCAGTAGGCCTGGGGGTATAGCGCCGTGCGAGAGCATTTGCCTAGCATGCATGAGGCCTTTGGTTCAATTCCCACACTGGAAAACAGAAGAAGAAAAGACTCTGGCATTGTCTTGAGTCTTTTAATCCTTCCACATACCTGTGGGAGGAAAAACAACATGGTGTGCTAATGAGTGCCTTCAGACCTGTCAGAAGTGTTTTTACCAGACTTTATGGTGCTTGGGAATTCAGAGATATCAATTATAACATAGTTACCAGGGCAACAGAGGATCAAGGGAGACCACCATCCCGAACGCCTTTGGATGCCTGCAAGGTTATTTTGTGGGGATTATACTTTAAATGACAGAGCCATAGAACCCAAGAAGGTAATGCACTGACAGCCATAATTAACATCCATAGCTCTCCACACTATGTGGGATTACCAAATGCATTTATAGTCTTTTGAATATTTTCAGTTTAACATTTTATCAAATTAGACTCGAGTTACAGTTTCATGGCTTGAGACTTTTTTCTTTATCTCAGCCCTCCCCTTCTTTTTCTTCCCCTGCCCTCCTCCTCTGCTCCCCTCTCCTCTTCTTTCATCCTCCCTCCCCATAGTTGGAAAACAAGTCTGACAGCTGAGTTTGAGCTCCCTGGACCACTTGGCGGAAGGAGAAAACTGACTCTCGAGGGTTGTCCTCTGACCACAACACATGAACTGTCACACAGGCACACACACATGCACATGGACACGCACACACACCATAAACATAATTTTAATAAAGTCAAAGCAACTATTTCTTCTTACTCTCTTTCTTATTTTTTCCTTGTTTTTTTTTTTTTTGTTTTGTTTTTTGTTTTTTGTTTTTTGTTTTTTTTTTCGAGACAGTGTTTCCCTGTGTAGCCCTGGCTGTCCTGGAACTCACTCTGTAGACCAGGCTGGCCTCGAACTCAGAAATCCACCTGCCTCTGCCTCCCAAGTGCTGGGATTAAAGGCGTGTGACACCACTGCCCGACTCTTCCTTATTTTTATTAATAGTATTACGTTCCATTTGTTTAGTTTAGTAGAGTCATAAGCAGCGAGTGTGAGTGTATGTGTGTAGAAGTCTGAGAACGATTTACAGGCTCTGGTTCTCTTTCCACCACATGGTTCCTGGGACCCAAGCTCAGGTCGTCAGACTTGACAGCAAGCACTTTCACCAGTGAGCCATTTCCCTGGCTCATGTTCCTCGAACTACTTATAGCTAGATACAAAGACTTGAAAAGAGCCAGGTGGCCAGGCAGTGGTGGTGCACACCTTTAATCCCAGCACTTGGGAGGCAGAGACAGGCGGATTTCTGAGTTCGAGGCCAGCCTGCTCTACAGAGTGAGTTCCAGGACAGCCAGGGCTACACAGAGAAACCCTGTCTAGGAAAAAAAAAAAAAAAAAGGAAGAAAAGAAAAGAGCCAAGTGGTGGGACACACCTTTAATCCCAGGGATTGGGAGGCAGAGGCAGGCTGATTTCTGAGTTCATGGCCAGCCTGCTCTACAGAATGAGTTCAGGACAGCCAGGGCTATACAGAGGGGAAAAATAAAGACTTGAAAAGATTTGTTTTCCAGAGATAGCCTCATTATGTACCCCAGGCAGATCTTGAGATTTTCCTGCTTCCACCTCCCGAGAGACAGAAGGTTACAGACATATGCTACCATACTAGGTATAGGTTTTTGGAAACCGGGGCTTTGTGTATGCTAGACAAGTGCTCTTCTGTCACTGAGCCCCAGCCCCAGCTGATCACTGGAGGATTCCAGGCAAGTACCTTGATGCTGAGCCACAACCTCCAGCCCCCAAATGACTCTTTTAGACCTAAATGGTGTATTATGTAGACCTAGAGAGCAAACAGAAGAGCAAGTCAAGGCTGTCAGCTCCCTGTTAGTCCTGTCTCACAAAAATACACCATGAAATAGAAGCCATAGGCAGAGAGGCAGGGAGATTTCTGTGAGTTTGAGATCAGCCTGGTCTATACAGTGAGTTCCAGGACAGCCAGAGTGTCAGAGCTAAATCGAGACTCTGTCTCAAAAAAACCAAAAACACAGCCAGATGGTGATGGCATGCTTCTTTGAACCCAGTACTCAGGAGGCAGAAGCAGGTAGACCTCTCTGTGTTTCTAAGACAGCCAGGGCTACACACAGAAAGACCCTGTCTCAAAAAAACACCATTACCACTACCACCAATAAACAAACAAAACAAACAACAATACTGGGCGGGGGGGAGACCAATGTCTACAGCCCACTTTGTAGACCTCACTGCCAAGGTGCTATATCTTGATGACATTTCTACATTCTTGCAGCTTCAGTATGCAATAAATCAGAAACAGGAAGCATGGGACAGTCTTGTGACAGCCTTGTGGGTGATAGGAGAGGCAAAGAAAACTGTTTCTCTAACCACAGTGACTCTGACACCAAATGTGCAACATTTACCTCTCCAGATCAGGAGAGACTCAGGTTCTCTGTAGGCACTGACTGAAGCATCCGAAAGTTAGACTTGGCTCTGACACTAACTCCCTGGACTCAGTGTAGACCCGCCAGTTGGGGGCACTGTCCCCCAGGCCCATATCTACTGTCAGTTACAAGTAGTGGATCTCCTTGTTACCTACACTTCTGCCTGACTTGACTACAGATCCCATGACCCCTTGTCATCTTAGGGTTAGGAGACCTCAGGAAACACTCTCCTTACTATTATAGTTTAGTACAGAAAATAACCTCAGGGGTTCTGTGGGAGTGGCAGGGTGATGGGGGAAGGTATGGGGGGGGTGGAGTGGGGGAGGGCAACAATGACTCAAATGCATTCTATACAAGTATGTCTGTAGTGCTTTGAATATGCTTAGAGTGGTATTGTTGTGGTACAGGTGTGGCCTTGTTTGAGGAAATGTGTCCCTGTCGGGTGGGCTTTGGAGGTCTCCTCTGATGCTCAGGCTCCGCCCATTGCAGAAGAAGGTTTCTTCCTAGCTGCCTGAGAATGCCAAGTCTCTCCTGGTTGCCTTCTGATCAAGATGCAGAACTCTCAGCTCCTTCTCTAGCACTATGTCTGCCTGGATGCTGCCATGCTTCCTGCTATGATGATAATGGACTGAACCTCCGAAACTGTTAGCCAGCCCCAATTAAATGTTTGCCTTTATAAGAGTTGTCTTGGTCATGGTGTCTCTTCATAGCAGTGGAAACCCTAACGAAGACAATGATACTGTCAGAGTCTAGAATAAATGAATAAGGATAAGTCAGCCTGCTGGTTCATGCCTGTAAATACCAGATGCTCAGGAGGTTGAGGCATATTCAAGGCTTGCTCATGGCACAAAGTGAATTCAATGCCAGCCTAAAAAATGTACGGAAACCCTGTCTCAAAAAAAAAAAAAAGTTTAAAATGGCTGGGGATGTAATTCAGAAGTAGAGTATTTGCCTGGTGTATAAGTCCCTGGGTTCTGGAGCTGATGAGATGGATTGCAGGAAAAGGTGCTTGACACCACGCCTAATGACCTAAGTTTGATGCCTGAACCCACATGGTGGAAGGAAAGAACCAACTTTCACATGTGCTCCCACACACATACACACACATCAATGAATAAACAAACAAACAAACCTGTTTTTAAAACCCCTAGGTACTGGGGCTGGAGACATGCCTCACTGACTGGTTAAAAATCCGTATTGCTGCCTGGCAGTGGTGGCACACGCCTTTAATCCCAGCACTTGGGAGGCAGAGGCAGGTGGATTTCTGAGTTTGAGGCCAGCCTGGTCTACAGAGTGAATTCCAGGACAGCCAGGGCTACACAGAGAAACCCTGTCTCGAAAAACTAAAAAAAGAAAAAAAAAATGGTGGCAAAAGTCCATATTGCTCTAGCAGACCATGAGAGTTCAGTTCCCAGCACACATTTGGGTGACTCACAGCTAACTGTCTGTAACTCTAGCTCCAGGGGAATGCAGTGCCTCTGGCTTCCTGGGACACCTGTATCCACATGTACTTGCTCACACCCATAACCCATCATCCCTGCACAAACACCATAACACAAAAATAAATTTAAAAATATTTTTAAAAAGATTTTGACAGATTTCACCTCCAAAACCACAAAGACATAATAGTCATAACTCTATGTTATAAATGTTATTGGCGGGAGTTCAAAGCCATCTTTGGCTGCATAACAAGTTCCAGCCTGAAATATGTATTGTTTGTTTTAAATGATTTATTTGATTTGATGTCTATGGGTGTTTTGCTTGCATGTAAGTCTGTGCACCGTGTGCATGCAGTGTTCCATAGAGTTCCCCTAGAACTAGCCACAGACAGCTATGAGCCACCACGGGGATGATAGGAACCAAACCTGGGGCCTTTGAAAGAGTAACACATGTTCTTTACCACTGAATCATTTCTAGAGTCTTGTTTTTTGTTTGTTTACTTGCTTGCTTGCTTTTAAAATAAAGTCTTAAATAATCCAAGCTGGCTTTGAATTTTATATATATTCTGGAATTACCTGAACTCCTGGTCCTCTCAAATACTGGGATTACAGGCATGTGCCGCCACACCCAGTTTTATGAGGTGCTAGGGATCGAACCCAGGGCTCTCACCAAGCTGGGCATGGACTTTGCTAACTGAGCTATAAGCCCAGTAACATCCTGGAACATGTGAAAACAGAAGAGAGATACTCTCTTCCTCTCTACCCTTTCTACAGCAAGAAGGCAGCCAGCCATCTACAAAGTAAGAATAGCCCTCACCAGAACCCCATGATGCCAAACAGATACCCAGACTTTGGACCACTGTCTATGATGCATGTGGCAGACTGGGATGGATGCAGAAACTCAAAAAACAAACAAACAAACAAAAAATAACATTTAACTGCTAGGAGGAAGACTTGGGCCCTGCAGAAGTGAGAGTCTGTGTCTTATGAAAATGCCTTCCCTGGGGAGATACAAACAAGATCCACTACAAGGTCCCAGCAACAAGCCAAAATACAATTTCACCAAAGCTGACTTGGGAAACCACTGAATTATTACGCTTCCTTACAAGGCACAAGTGAGTGGGTGCAGGCAGAGGCATGGATGACACCAGAGCAGCAGCACTGGAAGATCTGCACCTAGCCTAGCTGATGGCTCCTCCGTGGTTGCAAAGATGGAGCATCCTGCATTCTATACAGACTCTCCATGAGACACTCACCCCAGTCCACCACGTCAGCTATGACAGAACTGCATACAAAATGCCTGGTAGGAGCAAACAAATACTCAAGTGAAGGGCCAATGACCCTCTCCTTCCTTCCACGAGGGAATGTCAGTGGTCCATGGGCCTGATTGTGATTGACACAAGTAAACACAGCAGATATAATGATCATTTTGATTGTTCTCAGAGGACATAGGTCTATAACACTGCTACAGACCACTAACAGGACTGTACCCCTTAGCATTCAGACACATGCAGATGATAGACCTACCATTGCTTCCAGGACTGCCTGTCACCATACCCGGGGCCTGGGACAGCTGGAGTGGAAGGTTTTCAATTAGATGATCTATTGTGAGAATGGTACTTATCACAACCCATTGTCCAGAATAGACAATAACCAGCCAACACCACATGTCTGGAGTCTAGAAATCAGCCACAAGGTGGCAGTAGCATGCTGACAGTTTAACTTACATGCAGGTTTGACAGTTTTGTGCAGAAGCTCCTCTTGGCTGGGGGAAAACAGGCAAGTGAGGGAGGAACCAATCTAAGGAATTAGTCAAAGGGTCAAAGACTGCTTTCCTGTTATCATTAGGGTAGGCCAGGACATTTCAGCCAAGAGTTGACTGACTCCCTCAAGTTTACCTCTGTTCTCTACATGAGAATATGGCCGGGCAGTGGTGGTGCACGCCTTTAATCCCAGCACTCCAGAGGCAGAGGCAGGAAGATTTCTGAGTTCGAGGCCAGCCTGGTCTACAGAGTGAGTTCCAGGACAGCCAGGGCTATACAGAGAAACCCTGAATTGGAAAAAAAAATGGCATGCATGTAAACATGTATGCATGCACACATCCCCAATAAAGAAGTAAATACATAAATATACAAACAAATATAAAACAGAAAAAAGAAACCAGATGGGGGACCAGAAACATAGTTAAGTGGGTAAGGGTACCTGTCCTGCAAACCTGGCAGCCTGAGTCTTATCCTTAGATCCCATGTAAAGAAAGAAGAAGACTGGGTCCTCTGACTTCCACATGTGACTTGGGGCATGTGCATACACACACACATGCATATTGATAATAAATATTCCTTAAATTAAAAAAATAAGTTGAGTGTTTGCAGCCTTTGCCGCACTGCCCGCAGCTGCTCTCTAACACCAGCTTGCCGAAGGAGAAGAGTATAAGTAAGGAGGTGTCCATATCACGGCTCGTACAAAGCTGACTGCCCGCAAATCCACCGGGGGTAAAGCACCCAGGAAACAACTGGCTACAAACGCTGCTGGCAAGAGTGCACCCTCTACTGGAGGGGTGAAGAAACCTCATTGTCACAGGCCTGGTACTATGGCACTCCTTGAGATCAGACGGTGTCAGAAGTCCACTTAACTTCTGATCCACAGAAGTTTGGTCTTTCAGCACCTGGTACGAAGTTGCTCAGGACTTCACAACAGATCTGCGCTTCCAGAGGGCAGCTATTGGTGCTTTGAAGGAGGCAAGTGAGGTCTATCTGGTTGGTCTTTTTAAAGATACCAACCTGTGTGCTATCCATGCCAAACGTGTAACAATTATGCCAAAAGATATCCAGCTAGCACACCGCATATGCGGAAAACCTGCTTAAGAGTCCACTATGAGCGGAATGTTCCGTGGGACTGGAGAGATGGCTCAGCAGTTAAGAGCACTGACTGCTCTTCCAGAGGTCCTGAGTTCAATTCCCAGCAACCACATGGTGGCTCACAGCCATCTGTAATGGGATCTGATGCCCTCTTCTGGTGTGTCTGAAGACAGCTATAGTGTACTCATATAAATAAAATAAATAAATCTTAAAAAAAAAAAAAAAAAAAAGAGGAATGTTCTGAATGTTAGATATTTTTTCCATGGGGAGGGCAAAGGTCAGCTCCTTGCCAGCAGGCCTAGTTGAGAGGAGAGAACCCGGTCCAGCCAGGTCTGTCCGGGGCTGAGCGGGATGTCAAGTGTCCACGGCCCAAAAGAAATACGCCAGGCCAGGAGTCTTGTCGAAGCAGGAACTCACTTTATTAAACTAGGCACTTGCTTATATAGAGAAGGCAAGGAGGTGGGCACTTAGGCTTGGGAAGAGATGACGTAGGAGGCGGGGAAGGGTGACAGAGGGTAAGGGGTAACTGACAGGGCCAATGGCAAAGCTTCACATTAGAAATGGTGGGGCAGAGACAGGGCCAAACAGGTCTTGTTGAGTCACCCCAAATCGGAAGTGATTGAGACAAGTCTCAAAACTCGAGCCAGGCTTAGGCTCTCCCACAAGGCCGCAGAAACTCGAGCCAGGCTCGGGTTTGTCCTCAAGGCCCAAACCAGGGCCAAAATGGGGCCGAACAAAAGGTACCTAAGTATACAATTGCGAGTGGGAACATAGGGACAGAATCAGGTATTGGCAGCTTCTCCACGTTCATTCGTGTGTGAATTTTTAATATGAATGCAAGATGTCTCTGTGAACACATTTCAACAGTTCAACTTTGTAACAATTATAAATAAACCTGTTAAACATTTCTGGACGATGCTAGCATTCGGATTTTTTAAAAAACATGTAAATTTCTTGTTGACGGCAACTAAATGGTGTTTGTAGCATGTTTATCACACAGGAGATTCCATCGGTCACCGTACTTCTCAGAGTTGTCCTACACGCAAGTACATGTTTTTAATGTTGTCTGTCTTCTGTGCTGTTCCTGTAAAATTTGCTATTAAAATGCATTAAACTACTAAAAAAAAAAAAATAAGTATGAATGTATACTACAGAATTAGTGGAGGACCTAAGGCTATATATAAGCTTCCTCTAGAGCCATGTCCAATCTGTAAAGTAGGGAGCCCTTGGAAGTGAAAATGTCCTCTAACTTGCAAGGGAAGGTCAGGCTCCAGCCAAAGATTTCACATGTGTGTCAAGCAATCGTCTACACAAGAGGATGATTGTCCCTGACTTTGTTCCTAAACCTCAGCAGCGCAGTGGGGAGAGAGATTTCCTTCCCTTTGAGGACCTCAAGCCTTGCAGGCCACCGTATTCCCTGTCTTTATGTATGATCCTTGAATAACACGAAGCAGCGGCTCTCAACCTTCCTAATGCTACAGCCCTTTAATACAGTTCCTCATGTGGTGACCATAAAATGATTTGTGTGGTTGAAGAGGTCAGCTCAGGGCCTTTGGAAAATTCCACCTGGCCCCAGAGCACAGTAGGCACCCTTCCCCTCCAGAAGGGAGAGGCTGATTACATTCCTCAGGAAGACCTCAGGGGGACCACCTGCAGACAAGGGAAGTCCTTGCTACCTCATTCCCTAGGGACCAATCAGTTTAAAGGTCACACTGTTCTGCCAATCACATTGTGCCTAGTGGCTGCTGCTCTGCTCTACCCCTGAAAACTGTATACAACCTGGCCTGGGCTCCCCAGGGTCGTCCCCTCTCCTTTGTGTGCAGGACAACCCCAGTGCACTGGAACAATAACCCCCCCTTGCTTTTGCATCCAGCTCCAGCTCCACTCAGGGGCCCCTGGTAGCTAAGGCTCGTCAGAGTCTTACATTGTTACTTCATAATAGTAATTTTTCTACTGTCGTGAATCGTAGTGTAAATATCTGATATGCAGATGGTCTTGGGTGACCCCTGTGAAAGGGTCGAGACCCACAGGTTGAGAACCACTGCCTTAGATGTCCTAGGAACCAGTCATTTATCTTGTTAAGTTATTAAACCTGGTGAGACATGGTTGACCTCACAGCACTCACACAGCCTCACAACTGTGGCTATCATCCTGGGTCAGAGTATGACAATTTTACATGCCTTACCAGGTCCTCAAAATTCTGAATGAAAGGAAGGACCTTCCACTGGGTCAAAATTCTGAATGAAAGGAAGGATCTTCCACTGAGTCCCCAGCACGTACAATGAAGCCAAGCCAAACTTTAAATTCTGTTGACTATTCTATGCCAGTTTCCTACTACCTGAAACATTCCCTCCCAGGGTAGGGGTGGGAAGTGTGGAGCAGGATTTGGGTTTGGGGATGGGTAGGGGTGGGTAGCTCTTACATCATACAACAGACCTGGTATGAAAGGGGTTTATCGGATAAGCCGGGAGGAGTATGGACCTGGCGGATGGGTACAGGTGGGAGCAGATCTGTAAAGGCAAAGACAAGGTGGGCAGAGAGGAGAGTGGGGGCACTGAGGACAGAGAGAAAGAGAGGAAATGCCCTGGAGCAGACCTTTTGTCTGGAAGCATACACCTATTACACCTGGCTGCCCGCAAGTCATAAGGTAAGCAATTGCTGGGTCCCTGAGGGCAGGCCAGTGAAATCACCAATATATTGCCTCCCTTCCCCACTTGCTCAGCCTGAGGCTTCTTGGTTCACAGATGATGCAGTTTTATGAAGGCAGAGATGAGCTCTCAGAGTAAGTGGCAGTAAGCCACACAGAGGTCAAAAGATCTGAGGCCCCTTATGGATAATTTCACATCAGCCCCCAAAGCCAAATTAACTGCTTTCGCTATGGCTCTCCAGCTGGAGACAGGTTGAGATTTATTCGCTAAATTGTATTCAATTTATGTTTTCCACGTGATGCATGCTCATACTTCCATCTGAAGAGAAACAAGTCTGTGAAAATGCATAGCCCCAGTCGGGTGTGGTGATGCATACCTAATCCCAGCAGAAGCAGGTGATCTCTGTGAGCTCATCGTCCACCTGGTCTACATAGTGAGTTCCAGGAGAGCCACAGCTGTAGAGAGATACTCTGTCTTAAAAACAAAAGTCACCTCACAGCCCATAATACCTTACCTAAACATGAGCTGGATAGTTTTATATCAACTTGACACAAACTAAAGTTATCTGAAAGGAGCAAACCTCAAGAAAATGCCTCCCTAAGTTTGGGAGGAACCCCGGGTTCATTCCCTCTGTAATCTAAGAAGCCCTGTTTGCTCTTCTTCTTTCCCCAACCCCACCTGCAAGGAGAAAACTCCAGGCTAACATATCATCTCTACCTGTCTCCTCGTTTCCAGCAAGCCACCCATGAGTGCCTGCCCAGGGTCTCAGCTTTTTACCTTATATAGTAATATGTGATGGGTATACAATCCCAGCTCCTAGCTCACATGTCATCACCCCATGGCCAAGACTCATAAGCCACCCCTCTTGCTTTAGCCCAGGCTTTTGACTCCATTGACCTTCATCTGTGAGATCAGTTAACCCACCCAAAAGCTGCCTCTCAATAAACCTGGCCTTATACTCTTGATTTGGCTTGAACTGGCTCATTTTGTCATCAAAAAACCCCATTAATGATAATGAACTAACCCTCTGAAATTGTAAGCAAACCCTCCAATTAAGTGCTTTCTTTCAAAAGATTTGCTATGGTCTTGGTGTCTCTTCACAACAGAACAGTGACTAAGACAGGTGCTTGCCACCAACACCAACGCCATGAAGTCTACCTGTGGGACCTACTTAGCTGATGGAGAAAATCAACTCCCCGAAGTTCTACTCTTACCTCTACACTACATGATGTGGTGTGGCAGTGAAGAATGGAATGTACCAGTAGGTGGAGATGTGACATCATCTCCCTTACGAGGCACTCTGGTTGAACAAGTCAACCACTCAGGTCAAGGGTCCACCCCTAAGGAAGGTGGGTCCACCCTAAAGGAATAGGAATAATGATTAACCCTTTAATGCAATGGTACACTTTGCCTTCTGAGAATTCTTGCTTCAACAGATTCCCTATAAGCTACTCTGAGGTTCCACTGGGTCTGCCCACCTCTCTGAATGGCTGACTTTTGCTACTCTGTCTTTTTCTTAAACCAGCACTTAAGTATGTTTTCCCTAGTACAGCTCCCCTTCCCACTGTATAGCCAACCTCCATGGGGACTTAATTCAAACAGCATGGCCTGGTTTCTCTTCTCTTCTCCATTTTCCTCTGAGCAGCTGCTGAGATTTATAGCTTGCCTGCCCTGGGGCTTTTCTTTTGAATTCTAGTAATTTTTTTCCTTGAGCTGGAGTTACAGGCAGTTGTAACCTACCAGGTGTGGGTGTCTAGAACTGAACTTGGGTCCTCTGTGAAAGCAGTTTGTGCTCTTACACTGAGCCACCTCTCCAGTCCCATGGGTAGGTAGCATTTTAAATATGATAAACCATGACACTGTACAAGCATGTAAAAGTAAACTTTAGATCATAAAACATGAACATGTCTGTCTGTCTGTCTGTGTACAACTTGGTTTTACACACAGAGAGAAACTATATATGTATATATGATTTGTTTTTTTAAGATTTGTTTTTATTATTTTAATTAATTAATTAATTAATTAATTTATTTATTTATTTATTTATTTATTTTTGGTTTTTCGAGACAGGGTTTCTCTGTGTAGCCCTGGCTGTCCTGGAACTCACTCTGTAGACCAGGCTGGCCTCGAACTCAGAAATCCACCTGCCTCTGCCTCCCAAGTGCTGGGATTAAAGGCGTGCGCCACCACTGCCCGGCCCCAATTTATTATTTTTTAAATGTATATATATATATATATATATATACACATATATACATACATACATATATATATATACATATATACATACATACACACACATATATATATATACACACACATACACACACACAGGTAACAGTTGAGGCAAGAGGCACTGAATTCCTTGGAGCTGGAATTACAGGTGAGAGGAGCTACTTGCTACTTAACATGGATGCTGGGAACTGAACCTGAGTCCTCTGCAAATGTGGTACCAGTAATTAACTCGAGATATCTCTTCAGCCCCCATATGCCAAAAGTTTGTATATAGGGTTGTGATATAAGCTTTGTCCTTACTGTCCCTCTTCAAAAATATTAAAATATTTTTAAAAGACGGAAGAAAGGGAGCAGGAATGGGGAGGAAGGAAGACAGGAAAAGGGGTTGGGAGGAAATCAATTTTCTGTCTTTTTTTTCATGTGTTGGGAATATGTGTATCATTTAATTCTCACCAGAGCAGACATGGTTTGTCTTTTCACAGATGAAAACTCAGAAGCTTTTCTGTATTGGTCAAGGTTACCCAGGGTAGCAGAGCTGGCATTTTTCAAAACTGGAAGTTTTGCATATTATTTATGGAAACTGTGCATGGTGGTACACACCTTTATTCCCAGCACACGGGAGATAGAGGCAGGCAGATCTCTGTGAACTCAAGTTCATCCTGGTCTACAGAGTGAGTGCTAGGACAGCCAGGGTTACACAGAGAAACTCTGTCTCATAAGAGCAAACCAAACACCCTCCACAAATCTGAGTCTTCATTAACTAGAAAGAGGAGGAGGTGGAGATAGGGTATGCACTTCACCAGAATTGAAACAGAAGTTAGCAGGAATGTCGAGTGGTAGGAATTGCTTCCAGATTTGTGTGTCTAATAATGGCCAAGCACTGTTTAGTCAGATAAAAGAGAAAAGCTAAATTAATAAAGTCAGGAGATACTGGAAGGCAGCCATGCTTTGGTAGGTAAGAGACATAACAAGTTGAGAAAACAGACTGCAAGAATGATTTGTGTTATTTTTACAACAGTGAGGGCAGCCAAGAGCCTAGTGGGAAGCAGACTAAGCAGTTTCCAGGTCAAAGTTCTACTCCGTGAGCTCTGTTTACTGTTGCCCTGGCAACATCCCCATTGGCAGTAATGTAAGGATGGATCCAGTAGAGCTTGCACATGTGCCTGTAGTTGAGGTAGGAGCTTTGTTTGCTCTGTTTGGTTTGCTTTGGGGTAAGATGGGAGGAGCAGTTAGAAACAGTTTGGTTGGCAGTCAAGGAAGATGTCATGAAGAAAATGATGGAGCTTCTGCTTCCTGCCTGTCATGAAGAAGCTTCTCAGCCATGTGGTTCTACTTCATTGGCAGCCCAGAAACATGGAGCCAAGTGACTAGAGACAGAATCCTCTTAAACCAGAGGCCCAGAAAAACAGTTCTTGCTTTCTTTCTGTCAGGTGTGGTGATGAAGCGATACAAAAGTAACGGATGCATCTTCACTTCTGGAGATTCTCATTGTCCAGAGTGTCAGGGCAGGACCCGGTCAACACAGCCCCTGGCCTCCTAATCCAGTGTATAACCTCAGTGTGAATTCCAGCATAGTAAATACCATTCAAAAAAAAGATTTCCAGCTCATACCATGGCTCGTATCATGGCTCATACCTGTAATTCTGGCATTCAAGAGGCTGAGGCAGGAACATTTATTCAAGTTCAAGTCTTCTTATGTTACAGAATGAGACTTTCCAAAACACCAAAAATTAATTCTTAATTTTTAAAAAATTACCAGGGAGATGGGGGTTGCAGCATAGGTTGCCTAGCATGTAGAAGAACATAGGTTCAATACCTTGCACTAAAAAACAAACAAACGAAACCCCAAAGCATTGGAAGAGAAGAGAGATTGAGTACTTCAACCTATAGATGTGGGGGCCCGGAGAGATGGTTTAGCAGGACTAGCCACTCTTCCAGAGGACCTTGGTTGGAGCTCTAACACCCACATGGTGGCTCACACACATTTGTAGCTCTAATTCCAAGAGATCAGATGTCTTCTCCTGGCTCCCTTAAGGATCGTCGAGGCCTGGAAGTGATATCATGCATACAGGCAAAACACTCATACATGTAAAAAAAAGTAAATTTCCAGGAGCCAGCCAGATGGCTCAGTAGGTAAAGATCTTGTGGCTAAGTCTGATAGCGTGAGTTCAAACCCTGGGACCTACAGGATGGACAGAGAAAATTCATTCCCGTGAGTTGTCTTTTCACCTCTATACACATGCTGAGGCTTGAGTATCACCTCTTAAAAATATGTAATTCTAAATTTTCGGGTGTGGTAGAATGAACCTATGATCCCAACATAGCCAGAAAGAAAGAGAAAGGAGAGGTGGGAGGGGCAGGAAATAAGGCACATGAAGGAAACAGAGGTTTTCAAGGGAGGATAAAGTCACTAACATTAACTGAACATTTACCACAGGCCAGTCACTTCCTTTAATCCCCCAACAAGCCTAATAATGTGGTGAAGAATGATTAATCCAGGGGAGTCTGGAGGCCCAGAGTGTTCCAGAGGGGCTGCTCACCAAGGATGCCAGCTTCTCTGCCCATCTCCGGGCAGTCTCTTCTCACCCCGCAGGCCTATACCCAGCTTTGCTGGGGCAGGAGGCCACCAAAGGCAGAGATCCTGCTGTGCCAATCGAAAGTAACTATGATACCCAAGCAGATGAGGACCAGTCCTGCCAGCCCCAAACGGATGAGGTTTCCCTGGGTATAGTCCAAGGAGCCAGAACCTGTGAGCCAAAAAAGAGGGGACAGGGTGTTGGTCCCGTATCCCAGAGTCCTGGTGCTCTTCTGTGTTTCTGACACACAGATGGAGTTGTCTCTATGTTAAACGGAGCTGACGTCCCCTGGTCCCCTGGGTCTGAAGGAGGAGAGCCAGAGCATCTTACCTTCTGAACTGATGACCAGTGGCTGGCTGCGCTGTGATAGCACATAGGGGGCGGAGGGTGTGTGGTAATAGCAACAGTAGGTGCCAGGCGCGTCCGTGCCGATCAGAAAGAAGTCCGCCCAGGGCTGCACAGAGTCGATGTACTGCAGAGGAGTTGCCATGCCCACACGGTACAGAGCAAAACTCATGCCCGGTATGCGGCCTGCACAGCGCAAGCTTACATTGGCTCCTGGGGCCACCACAGGCCCAGGCAGTGCCACCAGTGATGGTCTGGGTAGCTGATCTGTGGAACATAGGCAAGGTCTTAGATAAGCTGGCCTGTCTGTCTCTAATTGTCCTCCTCTCCTCCTGCCTTCTCTTCTGCCTCCCTTCCCATCCCCCAAACTCACCTTCCTCTCCCCTCAGTAAGTTTAAGAATCTCTCAGTCTACCTCTCTATCGCCTCTCTCCTGTGATCCTTTCCTTTTTTCTCTTCTTTCTTTCTTTCTTTCTTTCTTTCTTTCTTTCTTTCTTTCTTTCTTTCTTTCTTTCTTTCTTTCTTTCTTTCTTTTGGGGGGGTTTTTCGAGACAGGGTTTCCCTGTGTAGCCCTGGCTGTCCTAGAACTCACTCTGTAGACCAGGCTGGCCTCGAACTTAGAAATCCGCCGGCCTCTGCCTCTCAAGTGCTGGGATTAATTAAAGGCGTGCGCCACGACTGCCCGGCCTTGTGTTCCTTTTCTACCCTCTCCTACCCTCTGCCTTTATCTCACTCCTGTGCCCTTCTCCCATTTCTTCCCGAACCTCACCTGTTACCAGCAGTTCCAGAACATTACTGGGCTGAGACCAGACACCCGGCCCCCAGTCTGTCTTGCGGTAGCGGCAGTGATAACTGCCCCCCTGGGCCGGAGTCACCTCTTCCAGGAAGAACTCAGCCAGCTCGATGGACACATCCCGGAGGAGCAGAGGGGTGACAATGCCAGTTTTGAAGAGTGCAAACCGCCAGGCAGGTTGGGGTGCACGGCAACTCAAGGTCACGTTGATCCCAGGAGTTACAACTGCAGCAGGACGAGCGCCCAGCCATGGCTGGGGGTATGAGGCTAGGAGCGCTTAATAAATTAGAGTGCTTGCGTCCTTAGGACCCTCCAACCCAGAAACGCCAGGAGCCTAAGCAGAAGTCGGACACCACGAATCTCTATAAAGAAGGGGAGGGCCTGGAATACAATCACAACTGGCCCAAACTAGCTGACAATGACAATCACAGGAGTAGCACTCTTAACTTTGAGCTTTTGCCCATAGTTATTTGTGCTAAGACGAATCCAGGGCCTTATGAATTGTGGGTTATCATTCACTCTAACACTAAAATATAGACTCAAACCTCCTCTGGGTTTTTTTTTTTTTTTCTTTAGAATTTTTTTTTTTTTTATGTATATGAATACACTGTAACTGTCTTCAGACACACCAGAAGAGGGCATCAGACCCCATTGGATGGTTGTGAGCCACCATGTGGTTGCTGGGAATTGAACTCAGGACCTCTGGAAGATCAGTCGGGTGCTCTTAACCGCTGAGCCATCTCTGCAGCCCCCCCCCCTTTTTTTTTTTTGAGACAATGTCTTTTGTACCATTGACCAGCCTTGAACTTGCTATGTAGTGGAGTGTGACCTTGGATTTTGATTAGAGCCTGTGCCACCTGATCCTCCTGGATTACAAATCTGTGCCACCATTAGGATACCACCTCTCCCTCCCATCTATGCCGAATTGGCCCTACTAGGCAACCATTATCTACCAACTGAGCTACACCCCCAGCCCCTTTTCCACAATTTTAAGGCACGGTTTCCAAATGTCATCCCCGAAATGGTTACTTTGTTTTAACGGACAGTTACTGTTCTGTTTTGGTTCTGAAACAAAGCTTTACTATGTAATCCATTTTGTCCTCAAGCCAGTTAATGGTGCAGGCTGGCTTCAAACTTGTAATTCTTTCTGCCTCAGCTTTCCAAGTGCTAAGATGACTGATCTGTAGCACCACACCTTGATAGAAGCAGTTATAGTTTGTAACATGTCAATAATTATTGCTATGGTTTGAACAAGCTCCCAAACTTAATCTTTGCTATAACAATGTTGAAAGGTGGGTCCTTAACAAGTAATAGAATAGCGGGGGTGGGGGGGGGAGTGGCGCAAGCCTTTAATTAATCCCAGCACTTGGGCGGCAGAGGCAGGTGGATTTCTGAGTTCTAGGCCAGCCTGGTCTACAGAGTGAGTTCCAGGACAGTCAGGGCTATACAGAGAAACCCTATCTCGAAAAAACCAAAACCAAAACCAAAACCAAAACCAAAAAACAAGTAATAGAATAGGGGACTGAAGATGGCTTTACAGTTAACCGAGTGTTTACTGCTTTTGCAGAGTACCTAGGTTTGGCTTTTGCCACCCATATTGGGTAACTCATAACTATTTGTAATTCCTGTTCTAGGTCCCCCTTGATACCTGTGGTGTCTACAGGCACCTGCACTCATGTACATTACTTCTACACAGACACAAACACATACACATAATTTAAAATAACAAAAATAAGTCTTTTTTCCTAAAGAGGTGATGGAATAGAATACCAGGTGTAGTGATGTACCTGTAATCATCTCCCAGTGAGGGGCTGGGGATGTGGCTCAGTGGTAGAGCACCTGCCTAGAATGCCTCAGGGAGGGACTTTAAGTGTTGCTCAGTGAGAGCACTAGCCCATTACATACACAACCATTGGTTCAAGCCATCCCTAGTACATAGCCAAACAACAAAACCATAACATAGTCAATGACCCAATACTTCCACTGCTTCACAATAGGCAAATTATTGTTTGTTTTTTGAGACAGGAGTTCTCTATGTAGCCCTGTCTTGGAACTTGCTCTGTGGACCAGGCTGACCCTGGACTTAGTGATCCATTTGTCTCTGCTCCACAACTACTGGAATTAAAGGCAAGCACAGCCACTGGTTGGCTGTTGTTTTGGGTTGTGCTGTGTTTGTTTGTTTGTTTACTTTTGAGGCGAGGTCTCATTATGTAGACCAGGCTGACCTTGAACTCAAAGAAATCTTCTTGCCTGTCTTCCTAGTGCTGGGATTAAAGGTATGTACCATCACTGCCTACCACCATAGGCAATTCTTTTTTTTTTTTTTTTTTCCTCTTCTAGACAGGGTTTCTCTGTGTAGCCCTGGCTGTCCTGGAACTCACTCTGTAGACCAGGCTGGCCTTGAACTCAGAAATCCACCTGCCTCTGCCTCCCAAGTGCTGGGATTAAAGGCGTGAGTCACCACTGCCCGGCTCGGCAATTCTTATTTGAAAATAAATATAAAAAGGAAAGATAACTATCAATTGGGAAATATCTCTAAGACAGAACATAAATTTAACACTTAAGACCCAGGAGAGAATGAATCATGAAATAATTTTGATCTGGTAAGCAAAGGAGGAAGTGTGCAAATGTGTGATGTGTATGATGTTTGAATCCTTTTGGTAGGATTCAGGAACACAAGAAGGGGAAGAGAAAGACTGCTGCATCTTCTGGTAATGACCCAGTCTTTATAACCATAACTACCTATTGGCTTTATCATTTAAATAGATTTAAAATTAGGGTGCTGAAGAAATGGCTTAGCAGATAAGAGTACTTGTTGCCCTGGCAAAAAATTGGGGTAGGATTCTCAGCACCATGGGGTGGCTCACAACCAACTGTAACTCCGGTTTCAGAGCCTTCTGAACTCTGCAAGCACTGGACATGCATGTGTTGTACATACGTGTACTCATATATATAAAACAAAATAAAATTAACTGACAACTCAGGTATGAATGGCTTCCCAGTGATTCTCATTCGAAATTAAAACATAGTGGGAGAAAGTTGGAGAGAAAAGAAATATCTCCTCCATCAGAAAACCAGAGAAGAAACCATCTTGGGGTGGGGGAACCTTCCTTTCATGGAAAGCAGGCTCCAGTAAGAGAAGCTGGTATAACTGGCATTGAGGAACTCTTATGTCTGGAGCCCTGACTTATGCCAGGATCTGAGCCTGTAGTTTACCTGTATAATTACATTAAGTCCTTACTGCAGCCGATTTACCTAAGGAAATGGAGGCCTCAAGACCCCTGGTTTGTTCAAGGACATGTAATAATAAACAAGACTGTCTAGGTCTCCTTAACATCCACATTCATGGTCTTCTCTACTCACCTACAATGGTTACTAAAGAGATGAAGATCAAAGGGGAGGGAGAAGAGAGGAATGGGCAGGGGCCAAGGAGGAGAGAAGGGAAGACGGAGGAAAGGAGGGCAGGAAAGGGGGACTGGAAAGAGACAAGAGAAAGGGGAGCAGGAAAAGAAGCAAGGTATGTAGGGAGGGAGGGTGGGAGGAGAGAGGAAGAAAGGGGAGTGAGGGAATCTGGGCTGAAGGTAGGCATATACTAAAGTGAGGTGTTGGAGACAAAGTGGGAGCAGCATAAAGGAGAGCATCTGGAGCACACACTCACCTGTTGATGTGGAGTCCGCATGACACACAGGCCCTGGAGAAGGTGAGGAGCCGGTTTTTACAAAGCCCTTTGTGACTAGCAGTCTCCCCTCCTTGGGAGCCCTAGACTCTGATTACATTGTTTCTTTTTCCTCTGAAAAATAAGAATCCTGCCCCTGTCTTCTTTAGGATCAGGCAATACTCCGGGACTTCCATTCCCCATTCTTAAGAAGCCAGTTGTCTGACCCAGGAGGACAGGCCTCTGCTCTCCACTTTTCCTAAGAACAAAACTCGGCTCCTTGGGGTTTCTCTGCCTTGGGGTTTAAATGTCTAGATGCCCTCCTCCCTCCAGCACACGAGTCCTGCCCATTTGCCATGAGAACTGAGCACATTCTTTGATCCCCAGATATCCCTTACTCTCCTCTGCCTGGAGATCCAGAGAAATCTATGCTCACCCCAGACCCAGTAATCTGCCTTCCCCCATTTAGGACTCTTATCTGGGTATGAGTCCTGACTCCTTTTTCTAAATTGGATGTTGAATTCCAGATGATCAGATATAGCCCTCAGCCCAGCCATGGACCCCCACACAGGGGAGGGACAGCTCACAGAGAGTCGACAGCTGGAGTATCAGCAACAGGACCATGGCGGGCACTGTCTGTGGAGCTAGGGGAAAGGCTGACCCTGCCTTTTGCCCTCTGAGGAAATGAAGCAACACCAGGAAGCCATGTGAGAGTCCTGTTTAGGGAACAGAGGAGTCAGGTGGAGGCTCCTGGGTAACTGTGTCATAGCCTCATTGTCTTGGAAAAAGTTGTAAGACAGAACAGTCATAGCCTCTGGTGTTCTCTAATTCCATTTAAAAGTAGGGAAGAGGCAGGGCAGTGGTGGCACACGCCTTTAATCCCAGCACTTGGGAGGCAGAGGCAGGTGGATTTCTGAGTTCGAGGCCAGCCTGGTCTACAGAGTGAGTTCCAGGACAGCCAGGGCTACACAGAGAAACCCTGTCTTGAAAAACCAAAAAAAAAAAAAAAAAAAAAAAGTAAGGGAAGAGGGCTGAGGATGTTGTAGCTAAGTGGGAAACTGCTCGCCCAGTGTGTTCTAGCCTCAGCATTGAGGAGAGAAAGAAAAGGAGTGGGGGGGGGATGGAAGAGAAGAAACAATAACAACAACCACCAAAACAAAAAGGCCGAAAGGGAAGAAGCTTGGTGTACAATATGTACTGTGCTGGTAACAAAGAGACGGCTCAGGTTCGATTACTGCTCTCTGTCCAGTCCAGATATGTTAATTTTTAAAAAGTGATGTGCATGGTCTTGGAGGCTCAGGCTTGTAATCCCACCTGCTTGGGAAACCAAGGCAGGATGGCAAGTTCAAAGACTGCAGGGCCAACATGAGCCATTTAATGCCCTGTCTCAAAAAGTAAGGAACGGGCTGAAAGATGTGGCTCAACAGTAAAAAATATACCTAGAATCCAACAGCCGGGGCCTGGGGTCATAGAATCTACAAGCAAGTGGACGGAGGATTGGCTCAGCCATAGATGGATAGCCTAGCCTGTCCTGGTTTTGGTTTCCAGCACCGATGGACAGAGGGGGAAAAAGCCATGGTCTGCATGCTAGTAACATAGAGCACACAGTCCTTAATCTATTTGGGATCAATTTAGAATTTCCAGAATGAGCTCATGTCTAGATGCGCCCTCAGTGTAAAGCTGACTTTCTTGCAGAAGAACTTGAAGTTACTTCTCCGACGCATTTTCTAAGCTATAAGCTGTAAGAAAAAAGTGAGACCAGCAGGAGTGCAAGGTAGTTTAAATCTTTCAGCCTAAGCCTCACTCCAGAACTACAACTCCCGAAAGGCTCCAAGTCCTCGCCCAAGGAAAAGGACCACAACTCCCAGAAAGCTCCGCGCCCTTGTCGCCGCCAAGACCAAGATGGCCGCGAGTAAGTACAGGTTCGGGGCCGTGGGGATCAAGTGGTTCCAGGAAACCGTGGTCTGACTCGTGGCTGAGGCTCAGTAGAGTCTTGGGGAGCGGTAGGATCCGTTCCAGAAGAGGGGCGCGGCAGTCATGAGGGTGCAGAGCAGGGGTGATACGAGAGTTATTAGAGGTCACGGCAGCACTCCCCAAGGGTGACTGTTTTCCCACCTCTAGGAATCTCCTCCTTCCTCAAGAATGCCTGGGCGAAGGAGCCAGTGCTGGTGGTGTCCTTCTCTGTCTGGGGCCTCGGTGAGTGCTCTCCCCGGCGCGCTGGAAGTCATCAGCATTCCACAGTTCCTCTCGCATCCCCTTGCCAGCCATATCCTGACATTGCTGACGCTTTCCCCTCACCACACACACCTACACCAGAGGTGCACATTCAGCCCAGCTTATACGTTGACTCTATAGTGCAGAACCCCTCGGCGAAGTCTGACTTATGCAAATCTCTCAGCAAGCCTCCCTGGTGTAGAGCTTGCAGTGGGACAAGGCTATTCACAGTTCTGGTGCATTGAAGCCCTGGGAGATGGGGGTGACCTTTTAATCAAATTTTAATTCTGAAAGTCTGGGATGAGGCCTTGGATTTGGCAGTCATCACAGTCTTAAGTTGTCAGCGTCGTTGGGCCGGAGTGTGACAATGAAGTTCTAAAACCCACCACCAGCTATTTACCACCCTGACTTTAAAAGACCTAGAATGCTCTAATGTATGTCATTTTAATTGATGATATGTTGAAATAATGATTTAAAGTATACTCAGTTCTTTTCTTAAAGTTAAAATTACCTTTTAAAAGACGTGTGTGTGTGTGTGTTTGCTACCAGTTGATTTTGGGGATCAGAGGACAACTTACTGGAGTTAGTGCTCACCTTTCATTTATTCCGGGTTCCAGTGATTGAACAGTCTTGGCAGCAGGTAATTTTAACTACTGAGCCCTCTCACAACTCTAAGGTTAAATACTTCCTTGAACTGACTTTATTTGCACCTTTCCAGTTTTTATTTTTTATAGGGAATACAATTTACGTAGCTCAAATGGGCCTCAAACTCACAGCAGTCTGCCTTGGGCTCTCATGTGTTGATATTACAGGCCTGCATAACTTGTGCATGAGAGGCAAGAAGAGGACCTAGGTTCCTTTTCCTTTGGAGTGGAAGATGTAGGCATTTTTGAGCTAGCTGACATGGCTGCTGGGAATTGAACTCAGGTCTTCTGGAAGATTAGCAAGTACTCTTACCTGAAGAGCCATCTCCCAGCCCCCTTGGCTTTTACAAATTTATGTATGTGTGTTTCTGTATGCCATGTATGTGGGAGTGCTCACAAAAGCCAGGTAAGTTTGGTGGATGCTGTGGAACTGGAGTTGAAGTTACAGGAAGTTGTGAGCCATCCAACCTAGGTGCTAGGAGCCAAACTCTGCAAAGCAGCAAGTGTTCTGAACTACTGAGCCATCTCTAGCCTCTTAACATGTGTAGTTTTAGATGTGAAATTAACATGTGGCTATTAACATATCAGTAACACTAGCCTGTAACATTCCTTTTATACACCCTCCTCTACTCCTGAAGACTCCTTGGCTATAGCCCACATGGGCTAATCCAAAAGCTATCAATCTGTGACCAGATTGGGCCTCATGTATTCCTGAGTGCTTGTCTCCAACCTCTATGCTACTCCCCACTCTCAGGATTTACATTGACCTATGTTAAGCGGGGATAGCAGAGTGCTGAGGACCCAGCAAAGGGCCCTGCTGGTTGTGCTGGCCTTTTCCTGCTCCCTTTTGCCAGCGCTGTTTCTGCCCAGTCCCCACCTCTGGAGAGCAACATCACCCTCGGGTCTCATGTTTTGTCTTTCTCCACAGCTATAATCATGCCCATGATTAGCCCCTACACCAAGTATGCTAGCATGATCAACAAGGCCACACCCTACAACTACCCAGGTGAGCAGGGACCTGTGTTGGGGGGAGGGACAGACATATCTGTGTAGGAGAGTCCTTGATAAATTGAGATGTTCTTTGTTCATTTTTTTTGTTTGTTTGTTTTTTGTTTTTTGAGATAGGGTTTCTCTGTGTAGCCTTGGCTGTCCTGGAACTCACTCTGTAGACCAGGCTGGCCTTGAACTCAGAAATCCACCTGCCTCTGCCTCCCAAGTGCTGGGATTAAAGGCATACGCCACCACGGCCCATTCTCTTTGTTCATACTTTAAACTTACCATAACATGCTTTGAGTTTCTCTCCAGATTTCTGTTCTTCTCCAGGTTCCCCTCTCCCTGTTGAAGATATCTCCCTCATTTCTCTGTCTACCTCTGCTGAATTTCTGGCCCTCACTTTCCTTTCTCACCTGGAATAAAGACAAACCAGTTGTTTTCTACAGGACCCTACACATCTGCTGGTCTCAGTGGCTCATCCTTCTGTTTTGCAGTACCTGTGAGAGATAATGGGAACATGCCTGATGTGCCCAGCCATCCACAGGAGCCCCTGGGTCCAAGCTTGGAATGGCTAAAGAACTTGTGAATGCTTCTGCTGATGAAAGAGACTCCTTCCCTGTTGCCCTCCAATAAAAATGTGAAAACTAATAACCCCATAATCTTTTCTTTCGTGGGTTTCTTTTGTTTTTTTGTTTTTGGTGGTTGTTTTTTAGACAAGGAAGTCTCATATATGTAGCCTAGGCTGACCTGGAATTCAGCGTGTAGTCAGGGTAGCCTCGAACCCTGGAACCTGAGTATGATGAGAGGTGGGAGCGATAGACAGTGACCTAGACAAGTGTATATGGGGACTCTGTTTACTGGAGAGAGAGGGTTAGTCAAAGGGTGGGCTGGCTAGGGTAGGGTAGGGTAGCAGTTTGTCTGGCCCGCGGGAAACCCAGCTCGAATCCAGGGCCTCATCTGCTTCAAAGCCAAAGTCTTCCTCAACCTTAATCTGAAAAGATAAGAAACAAGATGTGATTTGGATATGGAGACCTAAGACACAGACTGTCCCCCAAACATATAACCACACCCCCATCAGCCTGTGGGCACTGGTTTCCCAGGTTGCACACTTTCCACAAGCAGGCAACACTAACAACCACCCCTCAGCTGACTTCCTCTTCTCCTGCAGTCCCATTTTCTTCCAGCACTAGGCTGACTTTCCAACTCCCCTGTCCTATCTGATATCAACCCAGTGTTGCCAGTCTGCCCAGCCCTCCCCAGTCCTCTTCCCTCAAAGCCCAGCCCAGGATTCTCACCACGCCTTGGCCCCAGCCCTCGGCTCCCACCTGCACTGGGGCCAGTTCTGGAGTCAACGAAGTCCCCACCCGTGGTGCCCGCCGCCTCTTCCGCCCACTGGGCCCCTCGCCAGGGGCTGGGCTGCTGGGGTCTAGGGTTGCAGTTGTCCTTTGGGGTGGGGAAAGTCCCTCTTTCTCTGGAGGTTCATTCTCAGCATTGCCTGGGGTAGGGACATCCGTGCCTTGGCTGCCATCATCCTGGTAAGATGCAATATGGTGGCAGTTAAAGACTCCTGGATTCCCCATTCTCCCAACCTGCTTGGAGACCAGAGCTCACCTCCAACACAATGGTGAACTGGCTATCCCGGTAGTCATCCCCGTAGGAGTCCAGCACCCTCATGAGGAACCTGTGTGGACAGAGATGCAGGCACTGGGGCATCTTATCTTCTGGGGGAGCGAAGGAAAAGATCATAAAGTCCAGGTCTCTTCAATCTAAAGCTGACTGCAACTAGAAAGGTTTAGACCTCCGCAGCCTGAGATCCCAGCCTGGGAACCAGTTTGACCCCAAGTCTCCTACACAGTGAACGATAGGTGTTGTCTGTTACTGGGCTAAGTGCGGTGAAGGCACGTTCTATAGACTATTCTCTAAAGTACACAGTGTGATTGTCAGCATTTGGCAAACATTCAAATTCTAATGTTGGCAATGAAGACTGAATCTTGAACCTCCTTCACAAGTACTACAGCCCTGGGTTAGAGTCCCAGGCTGCTGTTGCTACTTCCTCCTCTTTTTGAGACAGGGTTTCTTTGTATAATAGCCTTGGCTGTCCTGAAACACAATTTTCAGAGTTTGGCTGACCTCAAACTCACAGATAACCATCTGCCTCTACCTCCTAAGTGCCGTGATTAAAGGCGCATGACTCTATGCCCAGCTCCAAACTCCTTTTTTGTTTGTTTTGTGACAGGGTCTCACTATATAGCCCTGACTGGCCTTGAACCCACAGAAATACACCTGCCTCTGCTTCCCAAGTGCTTGGATTTTGATTCTGAGACACTGCAGCACTCAGCACCAAACAAAACAGAATGGTAGCTGACACCTATAATCCCAGCAAGAATTGCAGTCAGGTAGGATCACAGATTGAAGGTTAGTTTGAGGCCAGCTTGGGCTACAGGAGACCCTGCCTGGGGTGGGGAATGTAAGGTGTGGGAAAAACTAACTGGACAGAGGGCATGGCAGAAGAAAACTTCTGACAGCAGGAGCCCTTGTCACGGCCCTGAAGTGCTGCTCTCGGGATGCTGAGTTCCACACACAGCAGGAGCTCTTGTCACGGCCCTGAAGTGCTGCTCTCGGGATGCTGAGTTCCACACACAGCAGGAGCTCTTGTCACGGCCCTGAAGTGCTGCTCTAGGGATGCTGAGTTCCACATACAGCAAGGAGTCTAGGCCACCCAAGTCAGTCAGGCCTCATTGACTGTCATGACGATGCTCACTTTTACTGTGCCAGTAAGGGTACTAAGAGGCTATAATCAGAGGGACAGGCTGGTGTGTGTGTGTGTGTGTGTGTGTATGCTCATGCACATGTATGCTTTTCTTTTTTTAAAGATTTATTTATTTTATATATATGAGTGCACTGTTGCTATCTTCAGACACACCAGAAGAGGGCATCGGATCCCATTACAGATGGTTGTGAGCCACCATGTGGTTGCTGGGGATTGAACTCAGGACCTCTGGAAGAGCCGTCAGTGCTCTTAACCACTGAGCCATCTCTCCCTTTTGTATGCTTTTCAAGTCAGGGTTTCTCTGTGTACTCCTGGCTGTCTTGGAACTCACTCTGTAGATCAGGCTAGCCTCTAACTCAGAGAACCACCTGCCTTGAATGCTGGGATTAAAGGCACCCACCACTACAACCTAGCTTGTCTTTGTGGGGTGGGGCTGGGAATCTGAGCTGGTAACAAGACCTCTGGTGGCAGGGTGTGACACGTGGTCCAGAGATCCCATGAGAAGAGAATGCAGCTGTGAGAACTCAAAGGCATCATCGGTCTTACTGAATTGTCAGAGAGGTTCATTCAGCTTGGGTGGTTAATGTCTCAACTTTG
Organism: Uromys caudimaculatus; assembly: GCA_028551405.1. Classification (NCBI taxonomy): domain Eukaryota; kingdom Metazoa; phylum Chordata; class Mammalia; order Rodentia; family Muridae; genus Uromys; species Uromys caudimaculatus. The sequence goes on along the minus strand of CM052717.1, from coordinate 7,231,602 downwards.
TGTTTTATCTACAAAGGCCAATCATCCCTATCCTCAAGTCCCCTGATCCTACTGTAAAGGAAAATCTTGGGTGGCCAGGGGGAGTGAACATCCCTAAAACCCTAGCATTCAGGAGGAAATGAGGACTGTCAGACTGAGGCCAGCCTGCAATACACAGGGGGAGCCATTCTCTCAACACCCCCTCCCCCCCCCAAAAAAAAGAGAGATGGCTTGGCTGTTAAGAGCACTTGCTGCTCCATCTCGAGGATCCTGGTACCCACACTAAGTGGTCCACAAACTCCTCTAACGTAGCTTCAAGGCTCTCGTTTGGTCTCCACAGGTATCCACCCACAAATGTACACATAAACAACCACACACAGAAACAAATAATCCTGAAAAGTAAACCAATTAAAAACAAACAAGCAGGCCGGCAGTGGTGGCGCACACCTTTAATCCCAGCACTTCGGAGGCAGAGGTGGGTAGATCTGAGTTCGAGGCCAGTCTGGTCTACAGAGTGAGTTCTAGGATAGCCAGGGCTACACAGAGAAACCTTGTCTCGAAAAACAAAAAACAAAAAACAAAAGAGGAAAGAAGCAAGAGCTGGAGGGCTGGACGCATGCTGCTCCTCCTGAAGACCTGAGCTCAGTTCCCAGCCCCCTCACTGGGTGATTCCCAATGACCTGTATAACCCCAGCTCTGGCAGCTGTATCCACACGCACTGTGGACATGGACACATAAATAAATAAAGCCTTAACAACGAGAAGTGGAGAATTTGTCTAGCATGCGGGGAGCCTTGGTTCAATCCCCAGTATCATATACAACTGGACACAGTGGACCATGTCTAAATTCCCAGCGCTTTGGAGGAGGAGAAAGATCTCAAGTTCAGGGGCAGCCTGGGGACACACGAAATAACAAACAAATGACGGCTGGCAAAACGTCTCAGGGGGTAAAAGTGGTTGTCACGTAAGCCGGGGAATCTACGTTTGATCTTCGGAGCTCATGGAGGAAGGAGAGAACAGACTTTCAAGGCTGTCCCCTAATCTTTACGTGGGCACTGTGGCACACAGGCCCATATTCAGCCTTCTCCTTCCAGTGTGTATGGGACCCATGCTATCAAACAGCAGCCTTAGCTACCTTTGGGACACTGTGAAGGTGACTTTTAATTCAATTATTAAAATAACAGCTTAATGGCAATTATCTTTTTTTTTGGTTTTTTCGAAACAGGGTTTCTCTGTGTAGCTCTGGCTGTCCTGGAACTCACTCTGTAGACCAGGCTGGCCTCGAACTCAGAAATCCACCTGCCTCTGCCTCCCAAGTGCTGGGATTAAAGGCGTGCGCCACCACCGCCCGGCTAATGGCAATTATCTTAAATATCTTAAATCATCCCCCCTGTGGCTTCTGTAACCCAGGGGATCTAATGCTTCCTTCTGGCCTTCTTGTCTACCCCACAGTGTGGTGCACAGGCACACAGGCACCCATACAAATGAAATAAAAGGTTTAAAGGATAGAGAGATTGAACTCGGGCCTTGAACTTGGGGGACCCTAGGCAGGTGATCTACTAATAAGCCACTCTAGGCCCTCACTGGAGGCTTCTAGGCAGGCTTATTATTACCTCTGAACATATCCTCAGCTTTCCTTTTTTTAGAATTTGAACTTATTTATTTTTATGTGCATAGATATTTGCATATAAATACATACACACACCATGCACATGCCTAATGTTCACAGAGGCCAGAAGAGAGGGGGTTGGATCCCCTAGATTGGAGATACAGTTGTGAGCCGCCATGTGGGTGGTGGGAACTGAACCTGTGTCGATACAGACAGTTGTGAGCTGCCATGTGGGTGGTGGAAACTGAACCTCGGTCCTCTGCAAGAACAGCAGGCACTCCTCACCACCAATCCACCTCTCCAGTCTTTAAATTTCAATTTTAATTTACCAAATATAGGCAACGTTAGCTGTCTATAGGTGTCACCTTCCATACCTGACAAGGAAGCCTGGGGAACTGACTACGGGGTGAGGATCTGGGAGCATGAAGAGTGGTCAGCAGAGATGCCTGAGAGGGAACGGCCTAGCAGGACCAAGACTCTAGGAGAGTGTTCTAAGGGAGGGCCCACAGGCTTAGGTGTGACAAGCCATGGAGCTGAGGTGAAAAGAGCTGGGTGGACTTGGCCTCACATACTCTTAAGTGTGTTCCTGGGCCAGTGGGACACAGCACGGGAGCATCAGGCTGCAGAGCTCATACCCCTTCCGGTCATGATGATCCCAGAGGCCTGCTGGAGGTACTGACCTGAGCTTGTCAGTGAACCCTAGCTCAGCCCAGCATCTCAGCCTCTTGATGCTGCTGCTGTTCTCAGTGTTGGAGGATGCAGCTCTGAGACAGCAAGGTCTGTGCTCTTCCTTCCGGCTGTCCTCTCTACTTACAGTGGGCAGTTTTGTCCCTGTGCCAGCTGCAGGCCAGGAAGATGGGCGATAATGGCACAAGGGGGGGAAAGGTGGTGGAAATGTGGGAAGCAGAGGGTCTGGGCCCATAGAGTATGCAGAACGGTACCTGCGCTCCTGCTGGAGTCTCCGAGTTATCCTTTGCACCTGATGGAGCCTGTTCAAGACTCGTTCATTCACCTGCAGGAAGAAATGGCAATGGGTTGGAAGGCTCGGGCATTGGAGTACCTGGTTGGAAGTACATCGCCGGGGCAGGCTCTGAGGTTTGAAAAGCCTCCCCGTTCCTAGTGCTATTCAACATGTGAACGCTTAGCTCCCGAATGCCTCTGCTCCACCATTATGGACTTGGAACCCGATGCCAAAGTAAACTCTTTTTTTCTTTTTTCCTTTTTTTTTTGTTTTGTTTTTTGAGACAGGGTTTCTCTGTGTAGCCCTGGCTGTCCTGGAACTCACTCTGCAGACCAGGCTGGCCTTGAACTCAAGAAATTCACCTGCCTTTGCTTCTCAAGTGCTGGAATTAAAGGCGTGCGCCACCACTGCCTGGCAAAATAAACTCTTTCTTAAGCCAAAACTCTCGTCTTGGCCATTGTATATTATGACAGCAACAGAAAAGTAACTAATACAGAAGCCCAGGACTACCGGACTTCACCCACTCTACTATTCACTTATTCAGTGTTTCTAATGGCGTGCATGCTTTCCCTGTCCCTGGCTCTATGGAGGTATTCTAGGCCAAGGCCCTACTTATCTACCCCTTTCTCCTGCCCATCATGTGGAGTGAATGTACAGTAACGCCTTTATGTCTGGCTTTGAGTGAAATGTACAGTAAAGGCTTTGTGTCTGGCTTTGAGTGAAAGGTTTCGGCAAAGTCTTTGCTATGTTTGGGTCAATCAGTAGAGGCTCAGAAACTGTTCTGAGACTGTTTGAACCTTGAAGAAATGTTGTCTCTCTGGAAGGTCTGCACTTGGTGTTACACGAGAACTTGCAGCTGAACGAAACCTAAGACGCTCTTGGCAAACCTGGAGTTCTTACTTGATTATGGGTAGCCATGGTCTAAAGGGACCGGAATTTGTGTGGGTTGTCTGCTCTCATAAGCAGCAAAGGGCAATATAACTTTAGTAGATGGAACATTTCCCAGCCCCAATTAACCTTGTATAATGTTTGAACAAAGTAACTGGGGTGACCGAGCTGGGTGCCAATCTATCCCAAGAGGTGGTACCCCTCTGCTCCTTCAGAAAATGAAGGCATAGCATCTTGGTGAGCTTCTCTTTCTACTGTGGCACCTAACATCAATCAATAATCACGAGTTGACCCTCCTCCTCATCTCTACCAAGTGCCAAGAGCTGGTCGCCTCCACCTGAGTCCTCAAAGCTTACTCCTGGCCTAGGGATGATCTTTCCATAAGGTCTCTCTTCTATTTTTTGACTCACATTTCCTCCACAGTCAAATATAAGTTAAAATGTCACCAACTCAGGAAGTCATCTTAGGTCTCCTACCTAATTGTGACACTTCCCAAGTTATCCATCCCATCAGGACCCTGGCCACCCACCCACTCTGTTCGTTTGTTTATTTACTTATTTATTATATTATACCCAGCATCTCATTATGTAGCTATGGTTGACCTGGAACTCACAGAGCTCTGCCTCCCCTTTATTTTTTCTTAACACTTACATCTTCTTTACTTGTTTTGCTGACTGTCTACCCAAGCACAATATAAGTTCCCCAGTGACAGCAATGTGTCTGTGTTCCCCAGGCCTTAGCAGAGCCTGCCGGTAGTACCTCAGTCAAACCGTGCTGAATTAAAGATCACAGAACTTTTCACTTTCAATCTGAAATCTCCCTCTTTCTTAGTTACTGTTCTATTGCTGTGAAGAGACACCATGACCAGGGCAAATCTTATAAAAGAAAGCATTTAACTGGGGGCTTGCTAGTAGCTTTAGAGGGTTAATCCGTAATCACCATGGTAGAAGACAGACAGGCATGGCTCTGGGCAGTAGCTGAGAGTTCTACATCCTGAGCCACGGGCAGCAGGCAGAGAGAGAGACTGGGGCTGGCATTGGCTTTTGAAGCCTCAAACTTTGCCCCCAGAGACACACCAACTCCAACAAGGTCACACATCATAATCCTTCCCAAGTAGTTCACCAACTGGAGATTAAGTGTCCCGACATCTAAGGTTATGAGGCCCATTCTCCTTCAACTGCCACCCCTCACAGGCTCAAGTTTTCAGAGCATGGCCCTTGGCTGTTGGTAGGATGCTTGGGAAAGCTCAGGAACTGGTGTCTGCCTAGCAGAAATCAGTTACTAGGGCAGGGCCTCTGAGGGTTATGCCTGCTCTGTGGTTCTCGTCTCGCCCTCTGCTTCCTAGTATGCATGATGATGTCAAAAGCCCCTTCCACATGTTCCTGCGGACACAGACCAAGCCGTTCCACCAAGCGTTCTCACTACGATGGCCTGAATCCATGAACTGAAATAAGGCTTCCCTCCCTTACGTTGCTTCTGTTGGGTGCTGGGGTTACAGCAATGTAAAAATCATTAATACGAGCACCAAAGTGTTTGGCAGACACAGTCTACGTGTCCAGTATTACACCAGAAGATGGTTACTGAAATTAGGGCCATCTTTAAGCCAACATCTGAGTGGCAGGCAGGAGACAGATGAGAAGCAAGTCAGGAAGAGCATGTTCCAGGATCAGGGAACAGCCCTGGCAGCTCCTGAAGGCCCCAGCCTAGACATGGAAAGGAAAGAACAGGACCCCAACAGTGCCCAGGACACAGGCTCGAGCGTCTGTCCTTTCTAACCAGAAAGGCCTGCACTTTCCAGGCTCTGGACGCATCGGCTGTGCGGATTCTTACAAGTGACTCAATTGAATTCTGGGTTTCTGCACGTGGAATCTGGTCTTAGTGGGGTGGACTAAGAATGGAGGCTTAGGGGACGGAGCAACAGTTCAGCAGTTAGGGATGCTCGCTTTGGGGAAGGCGGGACTGGAGAGATGGCTCATCCATAAAGAGCACTGCTTGTTCTTCCAGAAGACCAATTGTAACTATGATTCCAGGGGACCTAATGCCCTAGACCAGCCTCTGTGGGTACCAAGCATGCACACGGTGCATAGACATACATGCAGGCAAATTCTCATAAACATTAAATGTGTGTGTGTGTATACACATATATGTATGTACATAGCATATATATGTATGTATATAGACTGTATCTACGCACACATACAAACATATATAGGTATACATAAGTAAACACGTGTCATGTATGGAGAGAGAGGAGAGAGCTTGCTGCTCTCTCAGAAGACCAGATTTCAGATCTCAGCATCCACACTAGGTAGCTCACAAACACCTGTAACTCCAGCACTGAAAGATCCAGTGCCCCTTTCTGAACTCTGTTGTACCCATCTACGCTTTGTACCCACTTGCTAAACAGTGTTTAGAATCCCTTCCCCATCTCCTCACCCCCAAATTCACCAGGACTTGTATACACTTTGTTTCAGGGTGTCACCCCCACCCCACGAAGATTTATTGGAATCCTAACCCAGTACTTCAAAAAAAGTGAGCATTTTGAAAACGGAGTGATCCTAGAAGCAGCCATGGTTCAACAGAGGTCACTGGTGCAGTGCCTAATCTGACCTCTGTCTTCATGAAAAGGAGGAGAAACTGAGACCCTGACAGCCCCTCACCCCCAGAAGCTGTGAGGTGAAGACATGAAACAGAACAGCACTTCCGTACACCAAAGACTTCCGGCAACTGCAGAGGCTGGGAAAAGCTGGGACTGCTTCTCCCTCAGGGTTCAGAAGCCTGCTGACTCCGTAGCCATGTCTCTAAAACTATCAGGGAGTGAATATCTTGTTCATCTACTAGTTGGTGATACTTTGTCACAGTAGCCAGAGCACACTGGGCACAGTCATTTGCAAAGCCTTTCAAGCATTCAGCCCTGCCTCTGTCCCCCTGCAGGTGTGTGCTATCATCTCCCCTCCCCCTCGCGCGTGTGCACCCCTTGCCAGCTCCCGTTCATCCAAAGGGCAAATTCCAAACCTCTTGCCTGGTGTTCCCGCCTTACTAAGACCTACATTCTGCCATTGCCCCTGCCTCCTTCTTACAAGGAGGTGAACTTAAGACTCACGTGGTGAGTTAATCTGAGAAAAGAAGGACCCAAGTGAGGTTCAAGAGGCAGAGTAGGTAAGCCTTGGGGTGTCTTAGGTGAGAGGCTGTGGTGAGTGAAATATCTAAGTCACCTGTGACATAACAGAGGCAGAACCAAGTGTCTGATGCTGCGATGGTTATTATTGATTTTTCAACTTGACAAGATTTAAAAATCACCTAAGAGACAAGAGCCCATGCATGTCTGTGGGGGTTTCCAGATTGGTTTAACCGAGGTAGAAAGATCCACTCTAAATGTGGGTAGCACCATATCATGGGCTGGAATCTGGAACTGAATCAAAAGGCAAAGTCAAGCTGAGCACCTGTATTCATCTCTTCATCTCTCCTGCTTCCTGCCTATGGATGCAACGTAACCAACTGTCTCATGCCGTTGACACTGTCTTCTCTGCCATGACGGATCCTTAAACTCTAAGCCAAACTAAGCCTTTCCCCAAGTTGCTTTTCCCAGGTATTTTGTCACAACAAGAAAAGTAATGAATACATATATTCTGGAAGAGAACACTTAGGGTGCCTAGCCCAGAATTAGACCCACATGGATCTGTTCATTTATTCAAGTACAAGAAGATACGTTAAAAGAAGGACATGAGGAGGAGGAGGAGGAGGAGGAGGAGGAGGAGGAGGAGGAGGAGGAGGAGGAGGAGGAGGAGGAGGAGGCGGCGGCGGCGGCGGCGCCGCCGCCGCCGCCGCAGCAGTTCAGGCCAGAGGACCCCCAAACGGGAATCCCCACTCACTTACCTGCTCGATCTCCCGGCAGCGCCGACCTAATGCCTGGTACTTTCTACGATTGAGTTCCCGTTGGCGACGCCTGCGACCCCGGGCTGCCTCTTCCTCTTCATCCCGCTCCCGGAGTCCTGAATCGCCCAGACCACCGGACACAAATTCCACTTCTGTCTCTAGCTCACTTTCTAGGATGTGGCCACCAAACAGGGGAGGCAGAGCCAGCTCTGAGCCTGGTGGCGCTGAGAACTCTTCAAAGCCCACGGCTGCCATGGTCCTGTAGGGCCAAGAGGTTTCAGGAACCTACATTCTGGCTCTCCAAGTCCCTCCCCAGACGCTCAGGTCCAGGTCCCAGCTTGGAGCCCAGACCTAGCCCTCTCCTCCATCACACCCAGCAGCCCACACTCTAGCCTTCCTCCCTCATACCAAGGAGCTCAGACCCTAGCCCTCCTCTTTCACTGCCAGGGATCCAGGCCCCAGTCCTCCCTAACATCCAGGAATCAGACCCTAGCCTCCTCCCTCAGACCTTGGAGCCCACACTCCAATCTCCTTGCTCTCAGGTCCATGAGAAGACCAAATTCCTAATCCCCCCTAGGATGCTCCAGTACTGCCTCCGGTACCTCCCATTGAGATTCTAAAAGAGAGCAACTGCACGAACTTCAATCCCCAGCGTCCTCGAGAGTACTACGGCCGATCGTTGCTGGTTTTGGAGTCCCCGTTTACACAAAGCTCAGCTACTCACCCCTCTCTCTGTTCCAACTCCATTTCTCTGGTCAGGAGACACCTCAAGTCTCAAAGAGGTGGAGCCGTGAGCAAAACTACCCGTCCCATCAGGCCTTGCAACGCAGGAAACCTGGGAATTATAGTTTCCTACCCCGCCTTCGTTTGCAAATTGCGGCTTGAAGCCTTTGACTTATTCTCTAGCGCCTCCACCGATCGTCTACGCTTTCACCTTCTTTATTCCTGTCTTGTCTCAGTGTCGACAAGCCAAAGCAATTCTCCGTTTAGCAGGTTCAATCCACGGCGGCGTATGAGTTCCCGTAGCCCTACACCTCAGCTCTCCCTGTTGCCGTCCCGCGAGGCAGCTGCTAATAAAGTTGTTGTCCAAACGCTGCCGGAAATGTCGTAGAGCAGCCAATCAAAATACAGATTTATCGGCGGCAAGTAAAACGTCATCAAAAAGCGCCGAAGCCCTGGGGAAGCGGATTTCTTAGAAACGATCGTGAGAGGCTCGAAGCGGTGAGTGTGATGGAGAAGAAGGGAGGGTGGGAAGTCAAGCTACTGGGTCTGGAAGAGAAAGTGTAGTGGGCGACTTAAATCATAGCCAAAGTAATAATAAACGTATGAAGCTCCTTAGAATTAGTATTCAGGTCTTGCGTGGATCACAACATAACTTACTTTAGGCTGGAATGAGGCATGTGGGCCAGACGGGTGGAATGAGAAAACTGAAGGCCGGGTGAGGGAAAGAGCCTGGTTAGGCAAAGGTAAATGGTTGCTCAAAGACCCAGAGGTGTGGAGAAAAGTTGCCAGGTCAGGTGGTACCTGGAGGGATGTGCTGTGTTCTGTGTGGGTAGCAACAGGAGACAACCTCCATGAACTAAGCAAGCCGTGGAGCCTGTATGCGGCTACCGGAGCTGATGAAGAAGAAACTTCAGGGGATCGGGGAGAAGGTGCTCCTTCTGGTGTTATGACCGGACAGAGTCGAGATGCAGTATTAGGGAACCCCATTCTCACTTTCCTATAGGCCTTGGGATGTCTCTGGCAGATGAGCTCTTGGCTGACCTTGAGGAGGCAGCAGAAGAGGAGGAAGGAGGAAGCTATGGAGAAGAAGAGGAGGAGCCAGCAATTGAGGATGTGCAGGAGGAGACACAGCTGGATCTTTCTGGAGATTCAGTCAAGAGCATTGCCAAGCTATGGGATAGCAAGATGGTGAGGTGGTACCCTTTAAGTCAATGTTCCTAGGAGGAGGAGCGGCAGGAAGAGCAGTTCTTCTTTCTGAGAGCCCTAGTTTCTGACTGCTCTCCTTCCTCATCAGTTTGCTGAGATCATGATGAAGATTGAGGAGTATATCAGCAAGCAAGCCAAAGCTTCAGAAGGTGCCTCTTCACCCTCACTTTCCTCTGTCCATTCTCTTGACCCTGTGACTCTTTTGCTCCTCATGGTTTTTTACACCAAATGTCTCTCCCTCCTTAGCTTTTCTCGAAGCACTCACTTTTTTTTTTAAAATCCAGTTACCAACCCTCTGAAAACATACTGTATTGTCTTCGTGTTTATATCTCACCACTTGGGAGGCAGCCTGGGCTACTTAGTGAGGTCGGAGTCAGTCTGGGTAAAACCCTGTCTCAGAAATATGTACACTCATGGAGTTGGAGAGATGGTTAAGAGTATTTACTGCTCTTCTAGAGGTCTTGGGTTTGGTTCTTAGCATTCACGCGGGTCACAACTATCTGTAACTCCAGTTCTTGGGGATGTGACACCTTCTGGTCTCCATGGGCATTATATATGCATTATGCACATCAGGTAAAACACACACATAAATTGTTTCAGAAGAAAGTGAGACAACACCTATGTTTAAAAAAAAAAAAAAGGAAGAAAGAAAAATAAATATATACATATTGCAGAATAAAACTGATGCTTAAGCCCTATATGTTTTCTAGCTGTGAGAGGACTTATCTCTGGGTTCCCTAAACTATAGGGCTTTTTCCACATCCACAGACCACGTGTGTATGTACACATGTATGTACATATATTTTTAAATATGGAGACAAGGTTTCACTGTGTAGCTCAAACTGGCCTGGAAGTCAGTAGGCAGCCTATAGTGGCCCTGACCTCTCAGCAACCATCCCTTTTCAGCCTCCTGAGTTCGAGGCAGAAGCAACCATGCCCACTCTATAGTCCCTGTAGAAGAGACTGACTGACCCTGTGTTGGGTCAGGGGAAAAATGCCCTCTATTGGAATTTGAGTACTTGTGCTAACCCTGGGGAAGGAGCAAGAGCTGTCCCAAGTCACTGAGTGCTGGGAGTCTCCCGGCCAGCTTCTACAGGAATTCCAAATGGTAGGCTGAGAAGCTTCTTGTTCCATAAAGCCAAAGAAAGTCACAAAAAGTGACATTTTCTTTTCTTTTTTTTTTTTTTTTTTTTTTTTTATAATTTTTATTTATTTATTTATTTATTTACTTTTGGTTTTTTAAGACAGGGTTTCTCTGTGTAGCCCTGGCTGTCCTGGAACTCACTCTGTAGACCAGGCTGGCCTCGAACTCAGAAATCCACCTGCCTCTGCCTCCCAAGTACTGGGATTAAAGGAGTGCGCCACCACTGCCCGGCTAAAAGTGACATTTTCTGATGTCAGGTTTGATGAATCAGGCCTGCTCAAGTCAGGTGTCTTACCTAGTCAGGGAAGTGAACACAAAGTATATCTAGCAGCGGTGGCCCAATTCATGCGGAGATAGTCACCCTTCTAAAGGGGGTTGGAGGAGGTGTCTTTCCTGCCCTCTGAGTTTTAATGAGCTAAAGGAACATTCGAGGCCACATTACTCAATGCCAATATAATTGTCTATGCATAAAGTGTGGTTTCTAGAAACAGACTTAAGGAAGGAATGTTCCAGGGAGATGGAACAGTACTTGCGAAGGCCAGGAGGAATGAAATAGCCTTGAGTGCCCAATGGCTGAGAGGATGAAGCAGAAAAGCAGAAAGGATAATGCTGTAGAGCTGATGAGTCAGTGGTTCTCACTGAAGGTACTCCTGTGCTATGTGCACCAAGGTTGCAGGTGTGGGGAACATGGACCTCCATCTGGATGGGAGACCTTGAGTGCCAGTCTGAGGATCTTGCTCACTAGCCTCAAGACTTTGGAGAGCCATAGGAAGGTTTAGCTATGGAGCAAGATGAGGTCAAGACCAGATTGGCCCCGAGGATAGACTGTAGAAAGATGAGAGGCAGGACTAAGGTTCCTAGGGAGGAGTACAAGCCCCAGTGAATGCTTCAGCCCCTTCTGTAGCCCCTCAGCCCCTCCTTTGTGATTCCATCCAACCTCTGCCTCAGTCCCCAGCCTTGTCCCTTCCCTAGCCACATCCCTTCTTTGTAGTGATGGGACCAGTGGAGGCAGCCCCTGAGTACCGAGTCATTGTGGACGCCAACAACCTGACTGTGGAGATAGAAAACGAGCTGAGTGAGTGATGGGAGGGCCATGGAGACAGCCTTCTCCTGTGCCTTCACTCTTTCTTCATGACCTAACGGGAAGAACAGGACGGACCTGAACCTCTTCTGTTTAACTTTCTTGGGCAAAAATACTCCCCTGATTAGGTTCCTCTTCTATAACAGACTAAGTTACATAAAGAGAAATTACATTCTTCTCCTTCAGAAGAGTGAGTAAGCAGAGCAGGTCTGGAGTCATCCTTTGACCTTTCAGCAGCCAGGCTCTGCCACCTGCTGCATGCTGCAGGATGACTCCTTGCCTCTGCATCCTGACCAGCAAATGTGGAGGGAAAATCGGGCGTGCTTGTCCTTAAGGCCATGATCTGGACACTGAACATTGTCACTTCAGTTCCTATTTTGTAGACCTTTGTAGAACAATCTCCCACCTGCACATAGCACTGGGGCAGCTAGGAAATGTAGACTGCATGCTGGCATCCATGTACCCACGCATGATTTGGGGTTGGTTACTAGAGGGGTGGAAGTGGGTGTTGGGTTAGCAGCAGAGTCTGTCTCTCTCTCAGTGGACACCTGCCCTCCATGTCCCATTTAGACATTATCCATAAGTTCATCCGGGATAAATACTCGAAGAGATTCCCTGAGCTAGAATCCTTGGTGCCCAACGCTCTGGATTATATCCGTACAGTCAAGGTGAGTGGAGAGGAGTCTGGCTTGGGAAGAACTGGGGCCACTAGATCATGAAACCGCAAGTCTGGAAATAATGGAGAGTCATGAATGAGGCTCAGTGCTGAGGGACAGACACTGGAATGGCTGTGTAATACACATCCCTTGCTTCTCTCCTCCCCTTGGTTTTGTGGGAGGATAACCACTGACCTGGTCCTTACCTCTGACTGCAGTTGGAGCAGGTGTCCTTTGAGCTGGCAGAGGCCACAGCTGAATAAGAGCTAAGACCCTGAGTGGGAACAAGCAAGGATGAAGTCAGAAGGGGCAGAGAGGGAAGCTTTGACAGGCCAGAAAGGTCAGAGAACATTAGATGTGGAAGGTGTCGGGAGCGGGTGGAGGTGAAAGAGCAGGGGTTCTGCTCTATCCAAGAGATCAGGATGGTGGCAGAGGAAGTCTGTCTGGAAGAAAGTGCGCCTTTGAAGGCCTCTTTAGTGCAGCATGTCTTCCTTGGAGGCTGCTTTGCCCAGGTTCTATTTCTGCATCAGCACAGCAGAGCAGGTAACACTGATGCTTTAGGCAGTGATGTTGTAAAACTGTAAAGGCAGCCGGGCAGTGGTGGCGCACGCCTTTAATCCCAGCACTTGGGAGTCAGAGGCAGGCGGATTTCTGAGTTCGGGGCCAGCCTGAACTACAGAGTGAGTTCCAGGACAGCCAGGGCTACACAGAGAAACCCTGTCTCGAAAAACCAAAAAAAAAAAAAAAAAAAAAAGTAAAACTGTAAAGGCAAGAGAAGTCTCTGTATAAACCTTAGCTTTCCCAGCTTCCTCAAGGGAGACGTGTGTTAGTGTTACTAGAATTTCTTTCTCCCCTCCTACCCCAGGAGCTGGGCAATAGCCTGGATAAGTGCAAGAACAATGAGAACCTCCAGCAGATCCTGACCAATGCTACCATCATGGTTGTTAGTGTCACCGCCTCGACCACCCAGGGGTATGTATGCCATATGGTAAGGAGCTGCAAGCCTACCATAGGACAGTTAACAGGACAGACAGAATGGGGGTCATGGTCAGGGTGGTGCTGACTGAGAATTATGGCCCCTAGATGGATGGAATGTGGGACAGTTCCTGAGCTACACAAACACACATGCAGACACAGCTGAGAGGGCCGGTGAGGCTGGACACCAGTTAGAAGTGCCTCACCTGCTCCACAATGCAGGCAGCAGCTGTCGGATGAGGAGCTAGAGCGGCTAGAGGAGGCCTGTGACATGGCACTGGAGCTGAACGCCTCCAAGCACCGCATCTATGAGTATGTGGAGTCCCGGATGTCCTTCATTGCACCCAACTTGTCCATCATCATTGGAGCATCCACGGCTGCCAAGATCATGGGTGAGGTCCCAGCTGGGTCCTTGCGGTGGAGTCTGCTGATGGGTTAGGTTGCCTTGGGGAAGTGGGGTTTGGCCTTCGGAGCTCTATTGTGCTGTCCTGTGAAGACTGAGGTCAGCCAGCTTGGCACGTGCAAACAATAGAAGCATAGCAACCTCCTTCTAAGTTGAGCTAGCTGGCTCAATCAGGTTTCACTGATGGCAGGCCAGCCTCTTCCTGCCAATAGGCCCACTTTAGACCCTAGAGCAGCCACAGAGTACTGGAGTCAGCTCATGCTGTCCTACTAGATGGGGCAGCAAATCCTGCCCTGTGCTATGCTCTTCCTCTTGGAAACTCCTATAGCAGAGTCCTTTCCTTCCTTGCAGAGATGCTCACATGCTTGCTAGGGGATTTGGGAAAAATCACCATCTTTGCTCACTTAGCTTCAGTCTTGAGTCCCACAGGCCAGGATGCTTATACTCCTGAGGCTGCTGTTTCAGAGCCGGCAAGTCTGAGAGCAAGGTGCTGGGAGACCTTAGAGGCCTCTGCTTGCCTCAGAGCTGTCGTCTGTGTCTCCATGTAGCCACACCACGTGTATCTGTATCCCTATCTCCTTTTCTTATAAGAATGCCAGTCAGATAGAGTCAGGATCCATATGACCCCATTTTACCTTAGCCATCTCCTTAAAGATTCTGTGTCCTGGGCTAGAAAGGTGGCTCAGCTGGTAGAAGAACTTGCCACCCAGGCTTGACAACCTGAGTGTGGTGATTCCCCAAACCCACCCACATACAAGGGGGAGAGCTAAGTCCCATAAGTGTCTTCTGATCTCCATGCACACACTTTACTTTTTTTTTTTTTTTAAAGATTTCTTTATTTATTATATGTAAGTACACAGTAGCTGTCTTCAGACACACCAGAAGAGGGCATCAGATCTCATTACAGATGGTTGTGAGCCACCATGTGGTTGCTGGGATTCGAACTCAGTACCTCTGGAAGAGCAGTCAGTGCTCTTACCTGCTGAGCCATCTTTCCAGCCCCCACACTCTACTTATACACATAAAATAAAAAAATAAAATCCCCCCCCCCCCCCAAAAAAAATCCCATGTCCTGCTGGATGCAGTGGCTCATCCTAGTAACTCCGGTATTTAGAAGGCTGAGGCAGGAGGATTGCTGTGAGTTTGGGGCCAGCCTTGGCTACAGAGTGAAATACTCGATATCAAACCAGCCAACAAATGAAGTGCAAAGTTGTCTTAGTCACTGTTCTATTGCTGTGAAGAGACAACTGGCGGCTTACTTGCACTTTTAGAGGCTTAGGCCATTATTATCATGGCAGGGAACACAGCAACAGGCAGGCGTAGTGCTGGAGATGTAGATGATCCACAAGCGGGGGGGGGGGGGGGGGGTGATACTGGACCTGGCACAGGCTTTTGAAACCTCACATCTCATCCCCGGTGACACACTTCTTCCAACAAGGCCATGCCCCATGCCTCTTTTTTTTTTTTTTTTTGGTTTTTCGAGACAGGGTTTCTCTGGGTAGCCTTGGAACTCACTCTGTAGACCAGACTGGCCTCTGCCTCCCGAGTGCTGGGATTAAAGGTGTGTGCCCCACGGCCTGGCTATAGGAGACATTCTCACTCAAACCATAAAGGCATACATGAGCTCCTGATGTAAGCCCTATGTTCTGACCTCACCTCTTGTTGCAGGTGTAGCTGGAGGGCTGACCAACCTCTCTAAGATGCCTGCCTGCAACATCATGCTGCTGGGAGCCCAGCGCAAGACACTGTCCGGCTTCTCTTCTACCTCAGTGCTGCCTCATACTGGCTACATCTACCACAGTGACATTGTGCAGTCTCTGCCCCCAGTGAGCCCTTCACCTTGTCCTCTGCGCCCAGCCACCAGGCCTTATCTGGTGTGGCTGGCACCTGGAGGATGAGACAACATGGGTTGGAAGAGCGAGGATAGCATTCTGGGGCCACCACTTAGCAATGAGGATGGTTGGGTGGCTGGAAGCCTGGGGCAGCTAGCACATGCCCCCCAAGAGGCTGTTATTAGAAGAGCCCACAGGTGTGAGGCCTGCCTCCCAGAGTCTGGGGTATGGCTGGTCCTAGAGGAGAAGTGATTATTGTAGTGGCTGTTACCTTTGCCTCTAGAGGCTCAGTTTCCTTTCCCCTTCCAATTGCTCCAGGATCTCCGGCGGAAGGCAGCCCGCCTAGTGGCTGCCAAGTGTACCCTGGCAGCTCGTGTGGACAGCTTCCATGAGAGCACAGAAGGGAAGGTGAGGAGAGGACAGGCATCTGTCCCTGGTGCTTAGGGTCTTTTCATGGGAAGATGCTACTCCAGAGAGCTCTCCTGGCTAGCAGACAGATGCATGTGTCTACAGCCCCCACTGAGGTCATCACATTCTCAGCTCTGTATCAGTTATAGAACAGCTATGACGACTCACTGTAGATGGAGTAGCTTCATATAAAGTTTGCTAGGCCTGCTAGCTCATATCTTCAACATTAGTACTTGGGAGGCAGAGGCGGGAAGGTCACTAGTTTGAGGCCATCTGGGTTATTAATATAATTTTCAGGCCACACTGGGCTGCATTGTGAAATCCTGTCTTTGAAAAAGAAAAAAGGCGCAGGGCTAGAGATGTGACTCCACCCCTTAAGTTCCTGCATGCAAACTTAAGGACTTGAGTTCAGTTCCTAACACCCATGTAAAAAAAACCAGACACAGTAGTACATGTCAGTAACTGTAACCCCAGTGCTGAGACAGTGGAGGCAGGAGGGCATTTGGAGCTTGTGGGCCTGTCAACCAAATCAGTAAGCTCCAGATTCATGGAGAGACCCTGTCTCAAGAAATAAGGTGAGGAGTTAGAAGCCATGATACCAAATCTCTGGCCTTTTGTGTACACACACACACACACACACACACACACACACACACACACACACACACACTTTCACTGGACTAAGACTAGGGTGTTAGATGAACAGTTCCCATTTGTAGACTCCTGAGAAGAAATGTTCTTGCCCCGTCAGTATCAGAGGCTACCAGGCAAGGCAGCATCTCCAGCCTCTGACTGCTGGTTTGGGGCCCCTTGTAGGACATTGAGCTCATACTGACAATACAAGTACTGTCACATCTCAGTCCTTAATCACATCTGCAAAGATCCTCTGCCATGTGAACTGTAGTCACAGGTTCTAGAGACCAGGACACCTGACACCAAGGTGGAGCCCTGTGTTAGAAGGGACAGTGTTTTGCCCACCACAGTAGAACCTATCCTGTGCTAGCAGGGACATGATTCCAGTGATACCTCCTATTTTTCTGGGTGGGCTTAAGAAATATTGAGTGCTGTGTGCATTTCCCTGCCAGAAATGACATCATAGCCCAGATCAGAGGTTCAGTCTTTTTGCCACTTTCTAAACAAGGCAGTACAGCAGGGGATTACATAGATGTTAGAGGTCTGCCTCCATGGCTTTTGTGTGTGTGTGTGGTGGGTATACTGGAATTGAACCTAGGACTCTACACATACTAGACAACTAATCTACCATTGAACTACATCCTCAGCTCACCCTCATCCCCACCCCTTTTTGAGACAGGTCTTATCTCTGGTCCAAGAAAGCCTTGAGGGATTTTTGATCCTCCTGCCCCAGCTTTCCTGGTAGCTAGGATTGGAGATTGGTGTGTCACACAGCATTTATGTTCTAGCTGGGACCAAAACAACTAGGCAGTAGTCCTGAGAAGTCTGTAGTGGGTCCAATAGTGCTGCGTGAATACCAGGGACAGTAAGGGGAATTGTGAGGTGAGGAGGCTTAGATTCTGATTGACACAGGATATGAAGAAGAGCTTTGAGGATGTTTTAGTATGGGCCTGAATGAAGTTACAGTCAGTCCTGAGGACACTTGTGCTATCCACCTGGAAGAGTGTTCCAGTCAGAGTGCATAGTGAGTACAGAGAACTTGAGGCCAGAGTTTGGTGAAGCCCAGCAGGGAGAGGAGCCTGCTGTACCCAGGAGCAGATAATGTACAACCTCAGAGGGCCTCTGGTGCTGTGGAGGCACTGAAAAGCAAACTAGCTGGGATCTGTTCAAAGAGGCCAGGGGAATCTGTGGTATGGGAGTAAGACTGTGGAGATGACATGCTGTCTGTTGACTGGGGAATACAGGAATTCTGCCTGGCCCATTTATGTTTGAAGGACTCAGACAGGGGCAGTTATCCAGAGGGTGCAGAGCTTAGATGTGAAGGCTCAACCTGAGCTACAAGTTAAGGGCACTAGGCACTGGAACCCGCAGGACACCATCCCTGGACAAAGGGGGAAGAACATGTCTTGGAGAGGGCAAACTGTCAGGTGATCAGATACACAATAGATGGGTTGATGATACATAGACGTGTGGCTGAGGGGACAGTCTACATGACTGGCCACAGCTTCTCAACTCCCCACTAGGTGGGCTACGAACTAAAGGATGAGATTGAGCGCAAGTTTGACAAGTGGCAGGAGCCACCACCCGTGAAGCAGGTGAAGCCCCTGCCTGCACCCCTTGATGGTCAGCGGAAGAAGCGAGGGGGCCGAAGGTAAGGAGTTCTCATGGGACTAGATGTTTGGAAGTGGGGAAGGGAAGCTTCTTACCAGCCAGCTCCCTGTATCCTGTTGACACCCACTTGCCCTAGGTACCGCAAGATGAAGGAACGGCTAGGACTGACGGAGATCCGGAAGCAGGCCAACCGCATGAGCTTTGGAGAGGTTAGGCTTGATCCACAGTACCAGGAGGACCTTGTAGGGCCTTCTCTCTGTGCATCCTGCTGCCCTCCCTCCTCCCCACCTTGTAATCCGAGAGCAGATCTGGGGCTACCCCAGCCTCCTCCCTCCTAGCTTCTCAAAGCACCTTCTCCATGGTGATCTTTGCAGCTGAGCTGGCTGCCTTCCCACGCAGCTCCCCAGGCTGCATCTATATCTGACTATCATCTAGGTGGTCTTGAAAGAATCCACTTAGGTGCCGCCTCAGTAGTGCAGCTCACCCCAATTCTTGGCAACCTAATCTGAATGTAGAGAAAAAATGGCTACCCTACTCAAGTCAGGAACCAGTTCTTTCCAGGGTTCCTAGCTATACCCAAGCAGAGTTAGGGTACGCTCTTACAAGGTCACTTAGTGTAGCCAGTCCCCTGGCTGATCAGGTGGTGTCCATGATATTGACTGACTGGAGACTGTGGGTTCTCAGTGCACTACCCCAGGGGACTGGCTGAATGGACCCAGCTTCTTAACAGCAGGTTACTCCCATCTCGCCAGATTGAGGAGGATGCCTATCAAGAAGATCTGGGCTTTAGCCTGGGCCACTTGGGCAAGTCAGGCAGTGGGCGTGTGCGGCAGACACAGGTGAATGAGGCCACCAAGGCCAGGATCTCCAAGACACTGCAGGTATGGACTGGGCCCATGAGAATGGGAGGCAAGTGGGACATGGAGGTCAAGAAGCCTGGGTCACAGCCTCCCCTTTGCCTATAGCGGACCTTACAGAAACAGAGCGTGGTGTATGGTGGGAAGTCAACAATTCGTGACCGCTCCTCAGGGACTGCCTCCAGTGTGGCCTTCACCCCACTCCAGGTACCACACCCTTTCCTACCAGGCACGTGATAAGGCTGCTGTGGAGGTCTGTTGAGCTAGCACGTAGGCTTACGGATCCACAGCCGCACAGTGAGCGCCTAACACTTGGCCGTGACAGTTGTGACAAGCTCAGACCAACTGTGGAATAGGCCTAGGACACTGCCCATGTGATCCAGATACTCTGTGAACTTCCAGTCTTTGCTTTAAGATAGCCCCACAGTCAGCCTGACATCAGGGTGGGCTTGAGTATCACCCCAGCCCGGTCATACTGAGCAGTGGGAAGCACAATGGCCTCCAGTTACTTACCACAGAGATAGGCAAGTATGTCCTGTAATGTCCCAAGGAACTAAAGAGCTCCCTGGCTTGCCAGAAGTGCCTCCTGAGCACCTGCCTACCATGTTCCAGGCCTTAGGCAGAGAGACAAAAGAGACAAGCTTTGCCTTTGTGGGGAGAGGGGTGTCGTGGGTTGGAGAGGACAGATGATTGAATCTAGTACACAATGTATTAGAAGGCATGAGTGCCAGGGAGAAGCAGGAGTGAAAGGTGTTGGGGCCAGGGAAAGCCCAGCAAGAGGACTGGAAACATTCCATGTAGTGCTGGCATTGTCATCACTGTGATGGTGTGGGATTTGCAGGAAACTGGCTAGCCACTTCCCTTTGGGATTCAGTTTCCTTAACCAGAACCAGGCAGGAGTGGTGATTTTAACATCACCTGAGAAGTTTAACAGTCCTGATATCTAAGCCTACCCCTACACCCACTGTGTTAAAAATCTCCCAAACTGAGGGAGACTTTAAGGACTGTGAATGGTTCCATGTCCACAAGAGTGTCTGGGAGACTCTGACATGTCTGGTCCTTATTCTAGAGGGAGACCTGAGCTTCCCTCCTTCATCTGTCACCCTCTTCCTTTCCAACCCAGGGTCTGGAGATTGTGAACCCACAAGCAGCCGAGAAGAAGGTGGCAGAGGCCAACCAGAAGTATTTCTCTAGCATGGCCGAGTTCCTCAAGGTCAAGGGGGAGAAAAGTGGCACCATGTCTACCTGAAGGGGCCCACACCCCAGGTGGCTATCCCCCGAAAGGACATAAAGGACTGGAGCTTCCGAAGTGACATATCCAGCCAGGAAGTTGTGGTGTGGTGGAGGCAGCCTTCCATGCTCTGCCCTTGGCCCAAGGCCACAGCATCCAAGGAAAGGGATGAAGAGCCTTAGCCTGCCTCCCCCAGCACCCATGCTGCTGCTGCTCCAAATGGGCAGGGGGTCTTCCTCACACTCAGCTTTCTTACTTACAGGGGAAAGGAAGTGCTTTTGTAGAACAAGTACAATTAAATGTGTAATGTCGGGCTCTGGACAGAGGGTGTGATTGTTCTAAAAGAACCAGAGGCCTCAGAGCTGTGGGGCTCCCAGTTTGAGTAGCATGGCCCCAGCTCTCTTCTGCTCTTGTCCTGGAATCTAAGAACAACCCTGTCTCTCTCTAACACCACCACCTGCCCCATGAGAACACCAGCATCAAGGCCAGACACTATGGCCACCACAAAACTCCAGGCTCCAACAAGAGCCACAGGATGATTGTCTCTCAGGCTACAAACCTCCTTGGTCCAAGATACACCCATACAAAATGAAGCTCCTAAAAGGTTTGCAAAGTGTATACAGAAAGCACCCACCCAGTGCTGAATTCATGGTGGAGCCTATTGTTTTAATTCATGTTCACTGAGGGGGCCATGCCTAGGTCCTCAGCAAGGGTGAGTGAGGCAGGTGGGTACCTTGTGGAGGTACCAGTGCCAGGTAAGCAAAAAGAGTGCATACTACCCGGTCTGACTTGAGAACCAGAGCTTCAAGAGAAAAAGTAGCACAGTATGAACTGTGTTTGCTGTGGTAGGAATCTGTAGTTCTGTAGGTGAGGGAGAATAGTTGCTGGGCTCCCTTTTCTCTGCTTGAGGTTAGCTCTGTTGGTCTGAATGTAGTAGATGTAGCTGGTGAGGTCAGGGCTTTCTATCCTGGGCTTCCTGGTCTCTGTCTCCACTATCTTAATCCTAGTCACCTGTGGGTCTGTTGGGGGAAAAGCCCTTCACTTCCTTTAGAATCTCTACTCTTGTCCTTGGCCTGACTTGATCTGACATTGCCAGTGTTGAGTGGAATGAATTATAAGATGTGAGTCTCAGAATTCAGCATGCTACAGAATGTCTTGAGGGCTTACTAAAATATGGTGCTAGTCATAAAGTTTGATTCACTTTTGCTAAGAGCTCAAAAATGTGTATTTCAACCGGGCAGTGGTGGCGCACGCCTTTAATCCTAGAACTTGGGAGGCAGAGGCAGGTGGATTTCTGAGTTCGAGGCCAGCCTGGTCTACAGAGTGAGTTCCAGGACAGCCAGGGCTACACAGAGAAACCCTGTCTCAAAAAAACCAAAAATAAATAAATAAAATGTGTATTTCAGCCTGTAATCCTACTTACTCAGGAGACTTGAGGCAGGAGGGTTGGAAGTACTTAGGCTACACAGTTGAGTTCAAGGTCAGTCTAGGCTGTAGGAAAAGCCGGTGTCCAAAAAAGAAAGAAAGAAAAAAAAAAGCAAGCAAGCAAGCTAGGGAGAGGTCTGGATCTGACAAGATAGCACTGTTGGTAAAGTGCTTTTCATAAAAACATGGGAACCTTGGGAGGCAGAGGCAGGCAGATCTCTGAGTCTAAGAACAGCCTGGTCTACAGAGCAAGTTCCAGGACATTGAGGGCTACACAGAGAAACCCTGTCTTGAAAAACCCCAAAACAAAAACAAAAAAACAGCATCAAAACATGAGTTCAAAACTTAGCACCCATATAAAAGGCAAGGAGTTGGTAGCATGTGTTTGCCATCCCAATGCTGAGAAGGTGGACACAGGTGTCCTCCTGGGGTATGTATGGTCCTGGTGAGTAGTCCATCTAAAAAAAGGCAGAACAACCTCAAAAACAGCAACAACAACAAAGACGAGCTGCTGAGGCTGACTTGGCCTTCACAAGCATGTGCATGTGCATCTGCACACAGTACATCCATATGTATATATACACACACAAAACTTCAGGGGCGAGTCGGCTGGAGAGGTGGCCCAGTGATTAAACGTTGGCTGCTCTTACAGAGGACCTGGGTTTGATTCTCAGCACCCATATGTCAGCCTACAATGGTCTATAACTCTAGTCCCAGAGGATATGACATCCTTTTCTGGTCTCCTCGGGCACCAGATGTACATGTGTTGCAGACAAACATAAGCTAAACACCTATACATACACAATAAAAGTTTTTAAAGGGCCAGGAATATAGTTCAAAGCAGGGTGCTTGCTTAGCAGTGTCAAGTCCCTGCCTTAAACGTTTTAAAGGGGCTGCCAGGTTTGGTGGCCTTATTCCTAGGCAGAGACCAGATTTCTGTGAGTTGGAGAGCAACCTAGTCTACACAGTGAGTTCCAGTTCCTTAAAAGGTTGAAGAAGCAGCCACATGGTGGTAAGCACATACCTGTAATCTAGTACTTGAGAAATAGAAGCAGGAAGACTAGACATCCAAGGTCATTCTCCCATACAAAGCTCTAGATCCAGTCCAGCCTGTCCTATATGAAATCCTGTCAAAAAAGAGGCAAGAATCGACTGGGAATAGCTTAATAGTAGTCTTCCCTAGCATGTTAAGCCCTGGTTCCAAGTCTCCCTGCTGGAAAGAAAAAGGTAATTTCCATGGGATCATTTCAGGGAAAGAATAACTGGTTCCCAACTCCAGATGTTGATGTAATTGTTCTAGCATAAGTATCTAGATTCTACCTCTACCAACTTCCCAGGTGATTCTAAAGTGCAGCTTAGCCCGAGAATCATCACTGTGTTCTTAGGGTCATTAGTATGTCTTGGGAGCTTATTAGAAAAATCAGAATTGGCCGGGCAGTGGTGGCGCACGCCTTTAATCCTAGCACTTGGGAGGCAGAGGCAGGTGGATTTCTGAGTTCGAGGCCAGCCTGGTCTACAGAGTGAGTTCCAGGATAGCCAGGGCTACACAGAGAAACCCTGTCTCGAAAAAACAAAAAACAAAACAAAACAGAAAAATCAGAATTGGGGACCACCTAGATAAGAAGCTGCATCTTAATAATTTGGCAGGGGATTCCTGATAAAGCTAGAAGCAGTTCCACATTCTCGGGGCCCGCATGAAGTAGCAAAACTATGCAAACGTTCTCTTCAAGTGTGGATTTATTTTCTTTTCCTCCATCTAGCAGGCAGAGATAGATCGAGCTTCCCAATTCATGAAAACGTGGTGCTTACGTTTTGACGTAAGTCATTGCTCAGACTGTTCATTTACTAATTCAGCAAAAGGCTATAGAGTTATGGTTGCTAAACACCGAGAAATGCAGAGAGGGAGACGCACGTAAGTGTAAAAACGGCAGGAGTCGAACAAAATTAGACAAAAGAGGCTCACCTAAGCACTCGGCAAGGGTGGCCGGGGAAATTTACCCCTAAAGAAGCATAACAACTCTACTGAGTAACCATTACAGATGTAACCGAGGTAGGGCAAAGCGCAGTTTCCTCTGCAGCTAAAAGTCCTTGCAACTACAGGAGAGCGTCCCAGTCGGCAATCTTAACCAGAGAAACAACAGTTCCACGCTTTGTGTTTCTCAGTCGCTTCTGCAATGTTCCTGATTCCTTCTTTCCTTCTTCCATCCTTTAGAAAGCACCGAGTTTTAGAGATATACCAAGCAGGGGCGCTTGGGGGACAACTATGAGGATCAGTAAACGGCCTAGACAGGCAAAGGAAAGATGCTCCGACAACCACACCTGTCGGCAGGTTTCTCCGTTAATAGCTACCCTATTGGCCAACCAAAGGAAGGGGCGGGGCATTTGTTTAGCTCCTCCCCTTAGGCCTGGCGGCTCTTTTGATTGGTAGATGACTTAGGTTTAATATTCCCCCAAACCCCCAGGCACCTCTCAGTCTCCTACTAGATAAGCTGCCTTTAACACTCACACTCCATGCCTTCTGTCGTTTTCCCCTACCCACTTTCATGACTAACCAATGAGTTCAGGGTAGCATATCCCTCGCAACCAATTACAGCTGCCTTTAAACTTGACGAACAACTTCCCGCCCCTCACCCTGACTCCTCCCCGCGGCCAATTGATTTAGGAGAAGGGGGCGGACACATCCAATCAGCACGACACAGGCCTCCTGATTGACACCCAGGCCCTCGCGCTGGCGTGTTGTGCTCTGAGGAGGGGAGGAGGAGGAGGAGCCGGGAAGAAAAACCCGAGCCAATCCAAGCAAGCTGAGAGGGAGGCCAATCGAACGCCGCGCCCTGCAGAGAGCAGCCAATCCTAACGAGGGGGCTGGCCTCATTCTCGCTAGGAACCAATAAGGCGCGCCTAACGGCGCAGAGCGACGTGCTGCGGGAGCAATGACGGACCTATATTCGGGGCTCGGGGGCGGGCCGGCGCCAGAGACGAGAAGAGAGGAGGGGAGGCCTCCTCCGCCGCCGCCATCTTGGACCGGGCCCGTTCAGCTTCCGTGGAGCCGTCGGCAGCCGCTGCCGGGCCTTTCCTTGATCCCTGAATCCCCTACTCGGTCGTCTAGAACAATCCCGGGTCCACTTCCTCTACCAACAACCCAACCCCACTTCCGGCTTTCGCGCCCTCTTATCGCGATAGCGCCCGGGCTCGGGGCGCGAGGAAAGAGGAAAAAAAAAAAAAAAAAAAAGGCGGCGGGCGGGCGGTCGCCTCTCTCCCCCCTCCTCGCCTGTCGCGATACGCTCCGCAGCGGCGGCGCCAGCTCCTGCGGTGAGCGTCAGGTTCGACTGGGCCGGACCCCTTCCCTTCTTCCCTCAGCTCCATCGGCGGACTTCTTGCTCCGCGACCCTGCCGCCTGTCGCGACACGGCCTCAGCTCCCGCCCGACCCTGGCCGCGCGCTCGGGCCCGGCTTTGGCTCGGGCGGGCGGGCGGGCGGGGACCCTCTCCTCTCTCTGTCCTCCCGCGTCCGAACTCCCTCGTGGCAGAGCGCCGGCCCCGGGTGCGAGGTGCCCGCCCTCCTCCGCGTCTGGCTGGGCTTGGAGCGGTGGGCGCGCAGCGGGCCGCGGAGGGGTCTTTCCGCTGGGGGCGCGGGGGCCACTCTTGCAGTCATGCCTTCCCCGGGAGCTCCATTTGGGAGCTTTGCCTAAGTGCACCCGAAAGCTCCAGCCTGTTGGTATCTTGATAGGGGGAAGCCTCTTTGGAAGAGATGGATCTTGTGGAAGAAAAAGTCCCCAAGACCCGAGGGTGCAGTTCCCGTTGTGAGTTGGAGCCTAAGCCAAAGTTTCCACCTAGTCCTCACAGCTCTAGCAGTGAAGTCTCCTTAGAGGTCCCTTTCCACCGGTCTTTTTAAGGAAGCATGGATTTTTGTTAGTTTGTTTTGTTTTAACACTCCCTCCCCAAATCTTGGATTCAAGACTAGCGTACTGCTCACTTCCTGGCTTTACGTCTTTTCATCTTTGAGGTGGGGTATCAGCGGCCTCTAGCTTTGGGGATGTAAGCTCCACTAAGATGCACGCTGTCTGCCTCCGTGGATGAAGCTTCCTTGCGGTCAAGTCTACTGGTATTGCTGTGTGTGGTGAGGGCCGCTTAGCTTTCCTAGATCTCTGTCGGTGGAATGTGAGCTGCTGTGCTTTCGGTTGTTGGTGCTGTCCTGTTGGGACAGTTGAAGCGCCTCTTCTTCTAAACAGCTGTATTTCGGTTCTGGGACTGTCATCTCCTCTTAGGATTAGCTTTCTGCCCTTTTGGCTAGGGGTTTCCTCACTGTCTCCCTTCCCCTCTCATCACATGGACTGCCATCTCTGTGTTTCCATTTCTCATCTGCCCAACTTATGTGAATATGTGATCTTCTATAATTGAAATCCACTGGGTGAAAGCGTTGTTTCAGAGCTAGAATGGTCCATGTCGCCCACCTGGCACCCTGTAGGACTGCCAACTTTACTCGCCTGAGTCTTCTGCTGTACAAGGGGGTAGCCTTCTCCCTGTAGTTGTGTTCTTTGTGCGGTAGTCACCTGCTAGGTAAAGTTCCTGCCTTTGCTATCGGCATCCCCTTTCTTGCATTTGAAATGGCTACCCCACCTATGTACCCACTGTGAGACTAGGATATTCTTGGGTGTAGGTGCCCCTGGCTAGTGTGACTCCTCCTTTGTGGTTTTTCTATGCATCTGAAGTGATGGTTTCTGGTGCTGTGTTTGAGACCTGGGGGAGAGACCACTGTGGTCACTTTACTTTGGACTAAAAATTCTAAGGGGTGACTTTTCAAGGTGTGGGTTCTTTATTCCTTACTTTTGCTGTTGGGCCTCTTCAGGGGCAACAGTTAACTTCTAACAGGATCTACTTTATTCACTTCATAGAATCCTCATGTGGCAGCGCCAGCATCCTCCACTGGGTTCAAGTTCCACTTTCAGTGCTGCTTGCCACCATTCCTGGCTTCGGTGTGAGCCTTCTTAGCTGCCTGTGCTATGCTCCAAGATGCTTGTGTGGCCACTCAGCAGTACCAGGCTTCAAAATTACGGTTGTACCCCTTCATCAGGTCTCTGTATGACATCTGGGCACCTGTGCTGAAAAGCTCTGTAGATTGTTTTGTTGTTGGCTCCTATTTTGAGTCTTGATTTGAGGATTTCCTACAGCCGTGGACAGAGGATCCTAATGATTCAGCCTCCACCAGACGCCCAGCTTCCTCCAGGCTGTTTGAGACCCTTCACCATCTGTGTCTGTATTCTGTGTGAAGGTGCTTGCCCTGTAGTGGTGGCCTCCTAGAGCAGCAGGTCTTGGAAAATGGGGTGGGCAGTCTTCTGTGGTGGCATCTCTACTTTGAGGCTCCAGCACCAGCCCCCTTTCTATCTGCTGAGCTTCTCAGGTATGTGCACCCTTTTTGTGTGAAGTGGTTTTTGTTTTATGTGGAGAGAAGGTATTGCCTCCACTCTGGCTGAGGCTCCAGCCTCTAAAACACAAATTCCTGGGTCTGTGGGCCTTGGTCTACTCTGGAGCAGCAGCCTTTTGCCAGTCAGATATTAGCTTCTTTAATCACAGCTGTGCCTGTATTGATGGCTAAAGTGTTACATCTGTTTGGCTTTTTAGTTTTTAAATTTATTTTAGACTACATGTATTTTGCCTGCACACATGTAAGTACACTGTATGTGTGCTGTACCTGAGAAGGCTATAGGTCCCCCTGGAACTGGAGTTATAGACAGACAATTGTGAGCTGCCTTGTACGTGCTGGTAAATGAACCTGGGTTGTCTACAAGAGCAACAAGTGCTCTTAACCTCTGAGTCATCTCTAGCCCCTAAAACTCTTTTTAATTTTATATATACATATATGTGTGTGTGTGTGTGTGTGTGTGTATTTAAATCTTGTTCTTTGTATGTTCATGCATGCCTTGGCAGATATATGGGGATCAGAGAAAAACTTTGAGAAGTTGATTCTTGTTTTCACTATTTGGGACCCAGGGGTTGAATCCAGATCACCAGTCTTCATAGCAACCACCTTTACCTACTCGGCTGCCTCACTGGCCCTTAATTATTTTTTATTACATTTATTTGGTTTTTTTAGTCTGTGTAGTTCTATGTAGGACTATGGCCTGGAACTCACTATGTAGACCAAGCTGGCCTTGAACTCACAGAGGTCTGTCTGCCTCTGCCTCCCAAGTGCTGGGATTAAAAGTGCTGGACCAACATACATTTATTTGTTTACTTATTAGATTAAAAGAGAGAGAGAGAGAGAGAGAGAGAGAGAGAGAGTGTGTGTGTGTGTGTGTGTGTGTGTGTGTGTGTGTGTGTGTGTTTACTCAGGTGCTTTTGCACATGTATATGTACCAGGAGCATACATGTGGAAGGTAGAGGGCACCTTTTGAGAGTTGATTCTCTCCTTACCATGTAAATCCTGGAAATTGAATTTAGTCAGGCTTGGTGGCAAGAAAATATGCTGAACCTACTCACTGGCCCTTTGTTGCCCCTGTTCTTTGGTGCCTTACTTCTGGCCCCTTTAGTACTTCTGTCATTTTGTTGTTGTTGTTGCCACAGTTCATTTCTTTTGCTGCAGTCCCAGTCACTTCAGTGTGGAACTAGGATAGGGCCTCACCTCCTTAAGGTTGCAGTGCCTTGCCCAGGTTGCAGTGCCTACCCAGAACCCTCCAGCCTCTTGGGACAAAGTGGGTAGTGTAATAAGTTCTTGTTTAACATTCCTTCCTTCCCTGGTATAAAAAGAGGCTTCTCTGTGCTGATGGATATTGGAGCCAAGACTCACTCCTGGTCAAGATCCTGATACCTCCTGCTGGTGTCCAGGCAAGGTCCCTAGATCAGAGGTACTACGCACCCTACTTCAGTCTCCTCTATGGGGCTCTCTGCCGAGTTCCTCTGATGGTTGCTTCATCTTCCTGGAGATTCCTGTAGTATGGTGTGTCAGCTAGTCCTCTATTGAGGGTGCTGTGTGCGCTCTCTCTCTTTTTGATAGGTCCTTTACTAAAGTTCCCACAGTCTGAGGTGCCACCCATAGCTACCTCCCCACAGAGTTAATTTTTTAAATTCCTTTTCAGAGAAGGCATTAGCCCCATCTACTCTAGGCCTCTTTTTCTAAATCTGCTCCCTATTGCAATGTCCCATGCTTTGATTAGTTAGTACAAGTGAAAATACTGAGCCAGGCATGGTGGTACACTCCTGTAGCCTCAGCATTTGGGAGGACAGAGTAAGAATGTGAGTTCAAAGTCATCCCGAGTTATATACTAAGACTCTGTCTTGGAAAAGGAAATATTTTTTTTTCTGCTGTGCTGGTTATAGTACGTGAGGTAGCTGGTTAAACTGTTTTCCACATCGCACCTTTTAAGACTGTTCTGAGTATTCCAGTTTCCTTGGTATTAAGGACCCTTGATCTGGCTACCCTCCAGGTTGAAACTCTTGGTCCTGGGAATGGAGTGTTTCTGCCTTTATAGTTAAGAGCTATATTGGAGAACCCTTGCCCTGTGTCAGTCTAGTTCTCAGAGCCTTGTTTGTTATTGTACCCATGGGGGAGAGGGTTATAGCTTGTGCTAGGAGCTCAAAAACCCTCTTAGGGTCCTTCTTCTCCAGGGTGCCCTGTTTCAGGGTCAACTCTTATAGTGTGGATTTCCCTGCTGACAGACCTCCCCTTCTCAGTCCTTTGTCCTCAGGCCCCTCTGAATTAAACTCAGCTTCCTTCAGAATAAAAATAGGTGTCTCTCTGTACATTTTGGTTTTTGCCCTGATGGGTTCATGTTTCTGAGTCTAAATTGCCATTCTCTCTGCTGTGGAATTCCTCCATGAATGCAGATCTGTTTACTCACAGCTAAGGTTCTTCTTCACTTGGTCTTTTTGAGATTTCTATCATCTCATACATAGCCTTCCTTGAGGCACTGCTTCCTTCTCCCAAGTTTCTATAGCCATTTTTCGTGTCAAGCTTCTCCTGTGGAGTAAATTTCCTGAAAGTGTAAGACCCTCTTGTTTGACCCTCCTGCCTTGTCCTGTATGAATGGGTCTTGATCTTCATATCTCTTCCTTTTCAGCACCCACCTCTTAGCCTTTCCAGGAGCTGCCAGCCTCATGTATTCTGTGACTTACCTAGAGTGGCCTCTCCTAGTCACCTCTGCTCCCAACCCCTCAGTTTAGAAAGTTTCATTTCTGGGCTAATGCTTCCATCCCAGCAGTCTCCTGTGTCATCTAGAGTACAGATGCTCTGTATTTTAGAAATTTTGTACTTCCTAAGTCAGAGGCCCACAAGATGACTATTTGTTAACAGGTTCCCAGATTGTCCAGTCTGCCAGCTGAAGGACTGTAAGAATAGGCCAGACCTCCCTTATTAGCTGGGAAGTGTAGCTGGGGATGTAGCTAGATGACAGAGCCTTGTATGTGCAAGGCCCTGAGTTCTGTCAGTGGGGGAAGGGTGAGTAAATGTTCCCTCTGCCGTCCCACCTACCCCATGATTCATTCCTGCCCATATCCATGA
Source organism: Uromys caudimaculatus (assembly GCA_028551405.1). Classification (NCBI taxonomy): domain Eukaryota; kingdom Metazoa; phylum Chordata; class Mammalia; order Rodentia; family Muridae; genus Uromys; species Uromys caudimaculatus. Next base: position 7,201,613 of record CM052717.1, on the reverse strand, counting down.
CTCTTGAGTTTGGACTAGCCAAGGAATGGGTGTTAAGTCTTTCCCAATTTTTCCCAGCAGCGTCCGTTTCCAAGAGAGTATGAAGAGAGTGCGTCTGTAGGGCAGGGAAGATGGCGGACAAGCGCAAACTCCAAGGTAATAGACTGTCTACTGTTCATGTGGCCACATGCCCTTTCTTCCGGGAATTTCTCTAGATATTTGCAATCTTGGCAGGATCCTAACAGTCTTGCTCCCTGGCCAGGTGAGATTGATCGCTGCCTCAAGAAGGTGTCCGAAGGTGTGGAGCAGTTTGAAGATATTTGGCAAAAGGTAAGTGCCTAGGAACCTCAAAATTTGTTGTCTGTGGGGCGAAGAATCAAGAAGAGGTTCAGGGTCTTGGGGTCTTGACCAGGGAAGCATCTCTGAGATCAATTGTGGGGAGGGGGTCCTAGATTTCCCAGCCGAGGAAGAAAGAGACTGGACCTTTACTGCTATGGCGAGTTCTGGGCAGCCACTTTCACATTGACTGCTGAATTCTTCATCCCTCAGCTCCACAATGCAGCCAACGCGAACCAGAAAGAAAAGTATGAGGCTGACCTAAAGAAGGAGATTAAGAAGCTACAAGTGAGGGGGCTGGGGATGGACTCTTGTGTCCTGTGGGAGGAGGGATGGGGACAGTGGACTGCTGGGTCCCAGGGAGAAAAGGTATTGAGGGTCCCAGTTTCCAGGTCTGCAGCCTAATTATCTTGCTGCTTCTCCCTTCAGCGGCTGAGGGACCAGATCAAGACATGGGTAGCATCCAATGAGATCAAGGACAAAAGGCAGCTTATCGAAAACCGCAAGCTCATTGAAACGGTAGGAAAACAGAGCTTGGGGTTTTCAGGGGTGAGGGTATATGTGGTCAGGCTCCTGGGACCTGAGAAGGCAGAGGTGGAGCAGTCACTACAGAGTCCTTGGGAGGAGGGCAAGGGAAGGGCAGAGATGAGGGCTCAGGCTGTTTGTAGCATTGCTGGCCCTTACAACTCCTATCCCACGTTTGAGCACCTTTGCCAACTATCCTCTCCACAGCAAATGGAACGGTTCAAAGTTGTGGAACGAGAGACCAAAACCAAAGCTTATAGCAAGGAGGGTCTGGGCCTGGCTCAGAAGGTGGACCCTGCCCAGAAGGAGAAGGAAGAAGTTGGCCAGTGGCTCACGGTGAGTTGGGACAGAGAAGAGAGTAAGCACTTGGGCCCAGACTTAAATATATACCAGGGCCTTGAGGACAAACTCCTTCCCTTCTCTTCCCCAGAACACCATTGACACCTTAAATATGCAGGTGGACCAGTTTGAGAGTGAGGTGGAGTCACTGTCGGTACAGACACGCAAGAAGAAAGGCGACAAGGATGTGAGTGGTGGGAGCACCGTCACCCACAGGGTAGGGATGGAGGTGGCCTGGGGACAGAGGGCATCTGGAGGCTCACAGGAGTCTGCTCCTCGATGCCCAAGGCCCACCTGGGGTAGAGACTGGCAAGGCAGGCTGAGGCAGCGTGGCGGGTTGGGTTATGATAGGGAGGAGGTGAGACAGCATGTTGGGATATTTGGGTAGACAGCGTAGCCATTGTTACGGCAGGTTGGGTGAAAGCAGACTTAGGTTCAGCTGGGACCACAGAGTGAGACCTGAAGGAAGGACCACATTGGGAAGGTACACAGCACTCCAAAGACCCCCAGTTACTGTGGGGAACCTGGGAATGGTTTGGGCCAAAGACATATGTTAGGGTCCCGAATCTTAACACCTCTAGGATTGTAAGGGTGTGAGTTCAAAGGGATGTCAACTGTGTCTCCTTAATGGTGTGACAGGGAAGGAAGTTCTGATGGGATGGAAAGTGAGAGACATGTCACTGGGAGGGAAAAGAGTAGATCCTTGAGGAAAGGTGTTAAGTTGTAAAGGGAATTGGAGCCTTGAGAAGAGCAGGAGCTCTCTGTGGCTGTCATGTTAAACTGACAGCCAGTTTCCTTCCCATGGACTCTATGATTATTACTATCATTACTGTTGCAGTGAGATAGGATGTACATTTCCTGCAGAGGTCAGAGTGGTGGGAAGTCTGGGTAAGACTTGCTAATAGGTAAGCCAGGTAGAGCCAAGTTGTAGGGTGGCACAGGTATTAAAGGTTTCTAGGGATCTCTAGAGCCCAAAGGGGTTTGAGGAGAGATAAATGGATCCTTGAGATGTTAGAAACTTCAGTTGGTCCCCACTAGGACAGAGGGTGGGCAGACTTCTCACTGGCCCATATTAGGAGGGGATGGAGCAGAGGCGCCTTTGGGGTACCCTAGTGATGGGGGACTGAGGACAGGTTCTGTGGGGGCAGGAGGGCTGGCCAGGTGCTCTGCAGCCCCTGAGCCTGGCCCTGGGCTCGCCAGCAGAAGCAGGACCGGATTGAGGGCTTGAAGCGGCATATCGAGAAGCACCGCTACCATGTACGTATGCTGGAGACCATCCTGCGCATGCTGGACAATGACTCCATCCTGGTTGATGCCATCCGCAAGATCAAGGACGATGTGGAGTACTACGTTGACTCATCCCAGGACCCCGACTTTGAAGAGAACGAATTCCTCTATGACGACCTGGACCTCGAGGACATTCGTGAGGCCCTGGGCTGACCTTCATGGCACAGAGGGTGAGGGCAGGAGGCACGGCTGTACCAGCTAAGCATGCTGCTCCCCTACCCCCACAGCACAGGCGCTGGTCGCCACCTCCCCCCCCAGCCACAGCCACATGGAGGATGAGATCTTCAACCAGTCTAGCAGTACACCCACCTCAACAACCTCCAGCTCTCCCATCCCACCCAGTCCAGCTAACTGCACTACGGTAAGTGTCCAAGGTTGTTAATAATAAGAGGGTGGGCATGGAGGAGCCAAAAGCCCAGTCTTGCCTTAGAGAGGGCAGCTCAGGAAGTGAGCTCTAGGCTTTTTGTGCTCTGAGGTCCTTCCTAGTGTAGACTGGATATAAAAAGCCAAAAGGTAGACCCTGGAATTCCACTCAGGTTTAGGGTGCATATGGGTTTTTGGTGGTGGTAGTCAGGAAGAGCTGGAGTGTGGAATGCCAGAGGAGCTGAGCAGCTGGGCATTTACCTTCTGACAGAGATTCCAGGGTTGATATATATAAGGAAAGAAGTCCTGGGAATGAGTGCTGACTCTCAGATTTTTAGGTGTTAACCAAAATTTCAGGCTGAGTATTGGAACAGTTCTGGAGTACAAGACTAGTCAGGTGGGCCTATGAGAGATTAAGAGTAGTAAGGGCCCTCCTGTGTCCCTAAAGGATTGCCCTGTTTTGGGACCCTGGAGGTCACAGAGTTTTTGACTTCACTTCCCCTGCCTCAGGAAAACTCTGAAGATGATAAGAAGAGAGGCCGCTCGACAGATAGTGAAGTCAGCCAGGTGGGTCCAAGTCTAAGTCTGATGGTTTGTAACTTGTTTATTGAGTGATCTCTCCAAAATTACTGAAGCTGGAGGGCTGGCCACAGTGCTGGTCTCTTGGGACAGGTGTGCCAGAAACAGTGCCACCCTGAGGGCAGGGTGATGATTGGTGTTGTAGCTGAGGTGGCCTGTTGTCTGGCCTATAGAGGAAGACTGGGTGGTACTGTGAGCAGCAGCAGGTCACAAAGGGGACTGGCAAGAAGTTAGGAAGTATGAGAGGTAGGCTGTTGGACCAAGGACTCTTTGGTCTCTGAAGGAGCCAAATAGCCTGAGAAGTGATCAGAAAGTCAGACTGCCTGTCTTTGCTGACTGCAGGAAGCAGTTCCTGAGAGAGGAAGGCAGTATGTGGCACTTGTGAATTCCTTTAGATCCTAGTGAATAAACTCCGCTCTGTCCATTTCTCCTAAGATTGAAACATATCTTAGGAGACAAGTCTGTTGTTGAAGGAGCCCAGAGCCCCTCTAGGCTAATAGAAGGGACAGTCTCTGGTGGGAGGACCTAAGTGCACACTAATGTGGGGACCAGGGTTGTGGAGCAGCCAGAGGAATGGAGTGAGGAGGCGGGGCAGGGAATCCTGGAGGTGGGCCTAGCTCTTCCACTTTATCAGGCCCCTTGACTGGCAAGCAGTGGTCCCAAGAAAAAGGTGAGTGGCCAGCTTTATTTGGTATTTTTGTGTGGTGGCCACAAGGCTGGGAGGCAGTTTGGCATGGCAGCCTGGTTGTTGGAGCTTAGTTGAAGTAGGGATGCCCTGGTCATTACGTTCTGGAGCACTGCATGTTATAGTTCCTTGATGAGCTGACATTCAGAAGTATCCGATTGTCCCTCTTCCCTTACTTTTAAACATTTAGGCTGATCTAACTAATCACAAATTGAGATTGGGGTTTTGTTTTTGTTTGTATTGTTGTTTGTTTCTTTTGCAAGAGCATCTCACTGTGTAGCCTATGCTGGCCTGAACTCTCCAAATAGAAAAGGCTAATCTCAAACTCAGAGAGATCTGCCTGTCTCTGCCTCTCAAATGCTAGGATCAAAGGCATGTGCCACCACTTCAGGTCTCTTAAGTTCAGGGTATTTGAGAGTTTCCCTTGGCCTCTTGCCTTAACCTAACCTCTGTCAGATTCATGTGGGCTATTGGGACAATGTCCAGGGAGGACTTGGGACAGCTGAGTGGGCTGGAAATAAATAGGTCTTAAACATGGAGGTGACTGAAGTCTCCTAGGTGCCCCAGAGATTGTGGACAGTTGATAGCAGGTCAGAGGCGAGGCAGGGAGACAGTAAGAGGATGGTGGGTAGGGAACAGGCTGGTCTAGTACCTGACCCTCTGTTTTTTCTTTCCTGCAGTCTCCAGCCAAAAACGGCTCCAAGCCTGTCCACAGCACCCAGCACCCCCAGTCCCCAGCTGTGCCGCCCACCTACCCCTCTGGCCCCCCACCTGCCACTTCTGCCTTGAGCTCCACCCCTGGCAACAATGGGGCCTCTACCCCAGCAGCACCTACAAGTGCCCTGGGCCCTAAGGCCAGTCCAGCTCCCAGCCACAACTCGGGTACTCCTGCCCCCTATGCCCAGGCTGTGGCCCCACCCAATGCCAGCGGGCCCAGCAATGCCCAGCCCCGGCCCCCCAGTGCCCAGCCGAGCGGGGGAAGTGGTGGTGGCAGCGGAGGGAGCAGCAGCAATAGTAACAGTGGCACAGGCGGAGGGGCTGGCAAGCAGAACGGTGCCACCAGTAAGTGGAGGCCAGTTTGGGGGACAGGGCAAGGTGGGCAGTAGCTGATAGCCTGTTTACACTTGCACTTCTTTCCCTAGGCTATAGTTCGGTTGTGGCAGACAGCCCTGCAGAGGTGGCCCTGAGTAGCAGTGGGGGCAGCAGTGCCAGCAGCCAAGCCCTGGGGCCCACTTCAGGCCCTCACAACCCAGCTCCCAGCACCTCGTAAGTTGTGGGGTGGCAGTGTGTGGGTACAGGCTCTCACGCCACTCTTGTTTTAGGGTTCCAGGTTCTACCCTCTTTGGGTAGTATCCAGTGTATCCTTCTTCCCCTCAGCAATGTCCCTGCTTCTTACCAACTAGGCAGTTTTATACTCTGGGTTTTAGACAATGCTGTCTTCCCATTTCTATTTTTGTTCTGAGGCAACCTGACTCCCATGAGTGTGGGGGCTTTTCCCTTTTCCAAATAAACTGTCCTGGTCCTCCATTTCTTCAGCTTGACATCAGATTACTAAGGACAGATCTGCCTTGCCAGCCTCACTACCAGCCCTAGTGGGATTGCACCATGTGTATCTGTGCTGTGTTCTATGATAGAAACTTTACTTACGCCGAATCTGTTTCAGTGACAGTTCTAGAACTATCCTATCTCGTCTTTTAGCTTCATAAGTTTTTGGGGATCCTAAAATCCTGTATGCACACTTCAGCATGCCCCAGCTGTCTTGCTTTCAACTCTCCCCTTTAGATCCCACATTCTGTGCTTATCTGTCTTCAAGGACCTTAATTTGATTCTCCTCCATTCTTTACCCAGAAAGGAATCCAGTACGGCAGCCCAATCGGGGGCTGGGAGTGTGGCTTCAGGCTCAGGGAACAACTCAGGGGGACCCAGCCTCTTGGTGCCACTGCCTGTAAATCCCCCCAGTTCTCCAACGCCCAGCTTCAGTGAAGCCAAGGCAGCTGGTACCCTGCTCAATGGTCCTCCACAGTTCAGCACCACCCCAGAAATCAAGGTGAGCTCCTTAGGTGTGAGCCCTGAGCCCATCCTGGACAAGAAATTCAATGAGTGCACTTTTCTAAGGGAAAAACATCTTAGAAGTTCTCCTGAGTGGGTGATACGGCTTTAGCATGGTATTGAGGGGAGGAGAACCAAAGTGACACCTTGTGGAGAGGCTCCCGGAAGGCTGTGGGTGGGACGGGGGAAGAGGAGCACGAAGGACTCAGCCTTATTGGCTCTGACTAGTGCAGAATGAGTCCCTCAAGAGAGCTGGAATGCAGGTCTGTGGGTGGGCTTCAGTGATGGAAGAGTTGTACGGAGTGGGTAGAAGAGTCAGCCCTAAGCTGCTTCACCAGGGAAAGCAGTGTGGGGGCTGCAGGCCCAACCTGCTAGTGTTCCCAAGGAGACTGAATGCCCAGGGATGGTTGACACCCTTAAGGCTGCAAGAGAGCCTGCAGTTCTGCCAACCACCTCCCTCAAGATGCCGTACTACCGTGGGCAGTCCAGTGGGTGTTGCCCCAGCATGTGCTGTCTTTATGGAAGTGTGTGCTTGTCCTCTGCACTTTGTAGGGTCATGTTTCCTCTGGAATGTGTTATGGACCCTGCACGGAGAAAAGTGAACTCTCACAAATCTGATGGTGATTGACTTCAGATTTGCAGCTTCCCTATCTATAGCCATGTTTTAGAATTATATGGATAGATCTTGCAAATAGGGAACTGGCAACAGCAGATTATGCAGTGTACAGAGCCTATCAAGCTGTTTTGGGTTTTTTTTTTTTTTTAATTTAAGATTTATTTATTTATTTATTGTGTGTATGTGAGTATACCTGCTATCTTCAGACACACCAGAAGAGGGCATCGGATCCCATTACAGATGGTTGTGAGCCACTATATGGATGCTGGGAATTGAACTCAGGACCTCTGGAAGAACAGACAGTGCTCCTAACCACTGACTGCTCCAGCCCCTAGGCTGTACATTTTTATGCAGCTCAGTCTCTGCGCAGGTCCCAAGGCTTGGCCCCTCTCTCTTCCCAGGCCCCTGAACCTCTCAGCTCTCTGAAATCCATGGCGGAACGGGCAGCTATCAGCTCTGGTATTGAGGATCCTGTGCCAACGTTACACCTAAGTGATCGAGGTGACAGTCATGGGATGGTGGGGAGGGCAGAGGCCAAAAGGAGCTGAGCCCCTCCTCATCATTGAAGGGCCTAATGGCCTATCCCCTACAGACATCATCCTGAGCAGCACATCAGCACCACCCACCTCATCCCAGCCACCCCTGCAGCTGTCAGAGGTGAACATACCATTGTCACTGGGCGTCTGTCCACTGGGGCCAGTGTCCCTCACTAAGGAGCAGCTATACCAACAGGCCATGGAAGAGGCTGCCTGGCACCACATGCCCCACCCCTCTGACTCCGAGCGCATTCGGTGAGGGGCTGCAGAAGGGCTGGGGACCGGGACTCCCCAGTCTGAGGGAGGAGCTGGTTCCTGGGTCCTGAGAGACTAGGTAGAGTACTCGTCTCAAAGTGCTGAGGACTTGGCTTGGGGCTCCCTAAAGCAGGTTCAAGTGTGCTTCTGAACACCCTCCTGAAGGCAGGGCAGGAGCTCCAAGACACCTGGACTAAATCCTCACTGGTTCACAGGCAGTACCTCCCCCGGAACCCTTGCCCGACACCCCCCTACCACCACCAGATGCCACCCCCACACTCGGACACTGTGGAGTTCTACCAGCGCCTGTCAACTGAGACGCTCTTCTTCATCTTCTACTATCTGGAGGTACAGCAGGGCCCCCGGGGCAGCCTCGGGCCCCCCAGCTCCGCCGCCACCGCTGCCATCCCCCCTCGGGCTGGAGGGGCGAGGTGGGTGTCCCACTGCGGCCACTGGGACCGCACCCCTCCCTATCCCAGTCCTGGGCCCCCTCAAATCAAACCTGACCCAGCCCCAAAACATTCTAATGCTAAGATTCAGGGAGAAGGCTATATAGGCTCTAGGCCATGTACTGCCAAGAGCTCTCAGCTCCTGGGAAACCCTTTAGTTTAGGATGGCTGCTGAAGTGCAGTAGACACTCCCAAGGCCTCCCTAGAGACCTCTGCAGAACTGTCTGACCTCTTGACTGCAGTGGGTCAGCCCCTTCCCCCTCCCCTTGAGTTTTCTACTTCGTCTCCTTTCAGCTTTCATTATGCATTAGTTTCTCTTCTTTCTCAAAGCTTTTCTGAAAGCAATTCTCACCTCCTGTCTCATTTTCTTCTGACCATGGTATGTTTTGTGCTCCCAGCACTGCTCCAAGTGGACTCTCCACCCCAGCTGGTCTGTGGTGGGGGTCTGGGTCCAGCCCTGATGCCCTGCCCTGTTCCCCTGCTAGCTACTCAGTTTGGATACCTTCTGATCTTTCCTCTGCATTTTCTTTCCCAGGGAACCAAGGCACAGTACTTGGCAGCCAAGGCCCTGAAGAAGCAGTCCTGGCGATTCCACACCAAGTATATGATGTGGTTCCAGAGGCATGAGGAGCCCAAGACCATCACAGATGAATTTGAGCAGGTGAGGGACCCGCCCAACCAATCTCAACCCTCAGTCCTTGCCGGCCTTTGTCCTTCGAGCACAGTCCTGTAGATTGACCAAGCCTGGGATACTGTCCCTCTCCATTTGTCCATTCCTCAGTGCTTTAGTTCTAAGCCATTGTTACTGCTTCCAAAGAAAAACCTTCCTGGAGCTGCTAACTGCCTCCACCATGCAGCCCTGGGTACTTTAGTTGGAAGCATGGGATTTTCTAGTTGGCATTTGCCAAACTTGACCTCCATGGCCCCTTCTCCTTCATTTCTCGGCAAACAGCAGAACAGGGACTGAGCGTACTTGGAAGTCTGTTTAGTCAGCCTTCTTGAGTCTCAACCGTTAGTTGATTGGAAACTCCACTCTCCCTAAATAACCTGAAGCCAGCTGATCTGGGTTTGAGCCCAACCCCTGTTGGGTGATGTTGGGCAAGTCAATTGAGCCTCTCTTCATTTGTTCCCCTATCTGTAAAAAAATGGGAGTAACAGCACCCACCTCATGCAGTTGTTACAAGGATTAAATGAGATAATAACATGTAAGTACTGATGGTGCCTGCTATATAGTGAGCGTCATGATTTTTTTTATTGCTTTCAGTTGGTGTGTTTCACAGTGGCTTTCCCCACCTACACTTTCAGGTCCCAATGGGCCTCATGGATCCCCATTCTCACAGAAATGTTGTCCCCTGTATTCTTCCAGACCACGCTGAAGCACTTCACACATTTGACCTAGCTGCTTTCTTTCCCATCCTGCCCTGGTTTGGTCCTTGACATGAATGAATATATATACATATATTATATATATATCAGGGCATTGAGTCCCTCAGAATCTCAGTTACAGTGAAGTGTTGCATTGTACACCACCTGTTGGTCCCCACTCCTCAGTGTCACTTAACATAAGCTTAGGCCTCATGTTTGTACCTGCAGGCCCATGTAGGGCAAAGGCCAGACTTGGCCCCCTTCCTCACTCTTATGATCACCAAGGGTGGAGTGTGGCAGTGCAAGCATGGAGGACAATCGGCTCAGTACCTCCATGCCCCTGACAACTGCCTCTTGTTCATCTGCCTGGCCCAGATCTCAGCCCCCCTCTTCGTCCACTCACTGACCACCTTCTTCCCCGGCCAGGGCACCTACATCTACTTTGACTACGAGAAGTGGGGCCAGCGGAAGAAGGAAGGCTTCACCTTTGAGTACCGCTACCTGGAGGACCGGGACCTCCAGTGACACCGGCCCCTTCTACCCTCCCCCTCCCCCGCATGCTGATCCCCCTGCCCAGGTGAGGGCCCTGCCCTGGAAGACTGGGGGAGGCCCAAGGCCATGGGACACCCTCCCCCCCCAGGAAGCAGGGAAGGGATAGGGAGGCTTTCTATTCCTCTCTGCCCTACCCTGGGGGCCTGGGGGCAAGGGCTGCCCCCTCCTCCCCTCCCCAGTGAGGGACATTTTTTGGTAAACCTATTTTCATTTTGGAAAATATTTATGAATAAATAGTTTTATATGACGGCTGGCAGTTGCGGCCTCCCCTATCCCCCCAAAAGAGTTCAGCGGGCAGGAGTTGGGTTCTGCTGGCGAGGTCGCCGGGCGAGCTGGGGGTTGAACTGGGAGTTGTACCGCCGCCTCCGTTCATCAGTCTCTTCTTCCACCTGACCTTGCTGGGCTACCTGGCCTTGTGCCCGGGCCAGCAGGGCCTCTGCTCGAGCTCTCTCAGCTGCTTCCCGCTGAAGACGCTCAGCACGGAGCTTTTCTAGGGAAGGTGGCCTGCAGGGAGGAAAGCAAGAGCAGAACGTTTGAAAGATGCTACCTTTCTGGGTCCTGGGTCACATGAGCAAGGAGTGTGTCCTTTCCAGGTCAAGAAAGCACACTGAGCAGTATCCTGGGCCCCCTGTACCATTTCAAATAATTGTTTCAGTTCTCTAACCCCTCTTAAAACCCCTTTTTAAAAAGTGAGAATTGGCCGGGCAGTGGTGGCGCACGCCTTTAATCCCAGCAGTTGAGAGGCAGAGGCAGGTAGATTTCTGAGTTCAAGGCCAGCCTGGTCTACAGAGTGAGTTCCAGGACAGCCAGGGCTACAAAGAGAAACCCTGTCTCGAAAAACCAAAAGAAAAAAAAAATAATAAAAAATGAGGATTGGTGGCTGGGCTCAATCCCCTACATCCATATTAAGTGGCTCACAACTGTGGCTCTAGTTCCAAGGGATCTGGCACCCTCACACAGACATACCTGCAGGCAAAATGCTAACGCACATAAAGTAAACCTTTGTTGGGCAGTGGTAGTACACACCTTTAATCCCAGCACTCCAGATGGGGGCATGTGGATCTCAGAGTTTGGGGCTAGCCTGGTCTATAGAGCAAGTACCAAGATAGCTAGGGCTACACAAAGAAACACTGTCTTAAAAACACTAACAAAAACCTGAGGATCAAAGTCAAGTAGCCTCTTTACTGTGGGGTGCCTTCTGTTGCAGTGAAGGTTTCATAAAAAGCTCGAGTGACTAAAAAAGAGCTGAGTGTGATGGGTGGGACATTCTAATCTCAGCACTCAGGAGGCAAAGACAGATCTGAGTCCAAGGCCAGCCTGGCTTATATAGTTCTAGGACAGCCAGTCAGTGTAACATTGAAACTATACTGAACCAATAACCCTAGCTAGCACTTGTGAAGCAGAGGCCAGCCAGAGTGACGTAGTAATATCCTGTCCCAAAGAAACAGGACTGGAGAGATGGTTCAGTGGTTAAGAGCACTGGCTGTTCTTTGAGAAGACTTGGGTTTGATTCCCAGCAACCTATATGGTGATTCTGAACACAATTGTGTTCAGTTTCAGGGGACCCAATGCCTTCTAGTGTAAAGGTATCAGCAATTATGTGGTACACAGACATGTAACAAGACACCCATGCACATTCAAAAGAAAAGTCTCAGAAATCCTGTACACAGGCATCTGCACATACCCTTAGTCATAAGAGGAGATGCTGTTCTTACAATCTCCACAGAGGTCCCTAGACATACTAAGAACCACTTCATCCTGCCTGCCTTGCTGAGCCTTTTTGTGGTACCCTGCTTGGTGTGCTAGGGTCTTCAAAGTCTCACTCTGCTCTACTGTGGGCTGAGTCTCTATTCTTACTCTCTGGGCCGTTGTTTCTGAGGCCGTTCCTCTCTGGAAGGATGGCTTTCACTGCTGTGCCTTTTCTTTGTCAGGTGCTTCTGCATCTCCCTCAAGGGATCCAATCGGTTCTTGATCTTCTCATCTGGGCTTGGGCCTGGAGGGCAGCCCTTTTGCCCCGGGGGGAGCTGGTACCAAGGAGGTTGAGTTTGGGCCTCTGCTGCACTCTGGCCCAAGTAAGTCAGGATGCCTAGTGCTTTCTCTTGCCTCTCCTGCAGGGAAAAGAAAACAAAATAGTCTTTTCAGTCCCTCTGGGAGCCCTAGATGTAGCAATAGAAAAACCCAGGGCCGAGTTACTGGAGACAGGAACTGGCAGGCAGTCATTTAACAAGGAAATCACAAGACCATTCAGGGACCATTGTTGCCAAGCACCAGGGGCTTATCTGCAGGAGGAGGAAGAAAAGGAGGCCAGTGGCCGTACAGTAATGGAGATGGAAGCAGCCTACTTTGGGACAGTCTAAGGGGAAACCTGCAGAAAGGCAAAGCGGAGGGAGGAGTGATTTTCAGTGGGAGACAGCACCTTCAGAGTTGGATGAGAGAGGAGAGCCACAGTACAAGTCACAGGAAGCACAGATGCCGAGCTGCGTGACTATGATCCCCAACACTTGGCCCAGGAGGCCAAGGCAGGGGGACTGAGAATTGGAAGGCACCCTGGTCTGTGTAGTTGTGATCTCATCTCAAAAATGTAATAGCTTAAGGCTTTTTTTAGTCCCATGAAAAAAGGTTAGCCAGTTTACGTGCTGTACAGCAGTAACCAACTTATAGGTAATACCTCTTAGTCACATTCTAAATTTTCTATGTGCTTACTTATCGCCATAACCTAACAGTCACAGCCAGTCCCCACCCCCAGCTCCATGATCCCACCAAAAAATGAGGCCAGCTTACCTTTTCCTGTCGCTTCTCTTCCTCATGCTCCTTATTGCCTCTGGGCACTCCTTTGCCTTCTTCCAGCAACTCCCTAAACAGGTCTACGGGGCCAGAACTTGGAGCTCCTGAGTCTGCTGCTTCCAGCTCAGGCAGTGAGTTTCGTTGCCTGGCTTTCTTCCGTAGGAATTCAGTACGGGCCTATGAAGGGTTATAGGCAGGACATTCAGAACCCAGAAGTGCTGCTGATACAAGAACGGTCCATGGGCAGGGAGGGCGGGCAGTGGTAGCACACACCTTTGATCCCAGCACTCAGGAGGCAGAGGCGGAGGCAGAGGCAGGTGGATCTCTGAATTCGAGGCCAGCCTAGTCTACAGAGTTAGTTAGTTCCAGGACTACACAGAGAAACCCAGTCTCAAAAAATCAAAGGGGGGGGGGGGAAGAAGATGGGGGAATGGAAGGAAGTATTGGAAGCCATAAGAGACACCATTTCTAACTTGGAGTGGAGAACCGGTGTTTTTAAACAGTAAACTGGGCTATCAGAGAGAGTTGGGAGAAGATCCCTGACCTATAACAGAAGGCTTCCCAGCCTGAATGATGCAAGAAAAACCCACTCAGGTATTGGGTAAAGGTGGCTTGTTCAGCCACAGAGCCCCTGCCTTGTGTGTGTAGTTCGAAGTTCAGTCCCCAGCACGAGTATGTGTGTACTCCCAAACATGTAAGGTAGCCAAACATTGCTTTCTCTGGACATAGGATCTGAATCCAAGGTATGGCTCCAGGTCACCATTCCAAATACAACCCAACCCCAGGTAGAAATAGTCTGCGATTCAGGATTCTCCCCTCTCTGCAGCCTTAGTCTCTCGGATTAATTACAAGCTTCACCATTTTTTACCTTTTTTTTTTTTTTTTAATTTTAAAAGCCACACTAATTCATGATCAGATTGGCCAAGGGACTTAAGTGTAAACCAAACTGATCGAGTAACTATTCAAGTCTGTGCATGTGTGTGTTGTCTTCAATACCAGCGTTCAGGTGGAACAGGCAAGCGGATCTCTGAGCTCGCTCGAGACCAGTCTGGTCTACATAGCCATTTCCAAGAATAGCCGCGGCTACACAGACCCTGTTTCAAATAAAGCAAGCCGCCAGATGTGCTTTTCTTGGGGAGCAATGAGGGAGAAGGAACATGTCCAAGAAGTGGACCCCAGCTTGTCCGCCCTTTGCCCTCCTCCTTGCTGAAGCCGTTGCACTCAGAGCAAGGTGACCGCACCCCTCTAAGTTGTTTAAAGAGGGAATTTCTCAAACCAAGCGATCAGAAGGAAGGGAGCATAAACACAGTGGGTGATCAGTAATAAACTTGTGCGGGAAACCTATAAAGTAATCAGAATATTTGTCCAACTCTTCCGGGTGCTAGTCTCTGGTCCCTCAACACCAGTGGGGAAATCTAGGAAGGTTTCATGGAAGTTAGCACAAGATTTTCAGAGAAACATCGACGAACACACAGACCCGTGCCCTACACCGAGGGAGAGGCAGGCCCTTAGCGCTTCTGGGCCGGCCCCAGGCTTACCTCTTGCTGAGCGAGCAGCACCCTCCGCTCACGCTCCTTCTCCTCCTCCCGGGCCTGGGCCTCGTCGCGCCGCACGCGGGCAACATTGTCCTTGTTCCGGACGTGCCAGCTCTTCTTGGGCAAGATATTCATGGCTCCAGTGCCGACATCCGACTGTCAGGCCCACTCTTCAGCACTTCCGATTGGCTCGAGGATGCTCCCGCCCCATGGTTCCACCTTTGCTCGTGCATTGGTTCTGGGCCAATTGTCACGCCCCCTCCTAGCCTTGGTTAGAGATGATTGGCTGAGAGTCTTTCATCTCAGCCAATCCTAAGCATATGTAACCTGAGTTGCTCCACCCCGCTGGGTGACACTATTGGATGAGGCTATTGATGAGATGCCATGTCGGTCTATCCCTTTACATAGACATAACATGGATCTGGCCCCTCCCCAAACCCGGTCCACAGCTTCAGAACGGGGTTTCAAAACGCATAGCGGCCTTGACTGTTGTTTATTAATACGGTTCAATTGAGAGTGTGGCATTCGGGTGGCAGAGGGCGTGGAATTTGTTCCAGAGATGAGAGGGTCCCATCGCTTGATATATGACGTCACTGAAGCTTACGAGGGGTCTGAGGGGCTGAAGGTCCAACCAGACTAATCAGGAAGCTTATCAGGAAGCTCCATTCGTTGAGCTCAGAGCCACAGCTCGCTGGGCTAGGAAGACTTTATTCTGCACTTCCTGCGGGCAAAAAGGAGTGAAAGTGAAGCACACCTTCTCTTCACCAATGTTCCTCCTTCATGTTCTCATAGAGCCTTTTCCCGGGAAATCAGCCTAGCTCACCGTCTTTATCTGGCGTTTGAGCTCAGAGATGAGGCGTCCGTAACAGTTAGCCAGGGCTACAGTATACATCATCAGGATGCTACGGAAGAAAGGAATTAAAGTCACTCTAGAAAAAAAACATCTTCATCAAATGGCTCCTTAGAAACCAGGATCAGGAGGCTGGAGAGAAGGCTCATAACTAAAGCATTGGCTGCACTTCCAAAGGACCTGGGTTCAATTCTCAGCACTTACATGGCAGCTTACAATTGTAACCCAAGTTGTTTGTTACTTCACACAGACATGCACACTGTCCAAATACCAACACACATAAAAATTAAATGAATAAGTAAATTAAAGAACCCAATATCAGGATCCTCAAATCTCTTAAGACCCTTCTTGAGACTCCGAACACCAGTCTTTATCCTCTCCTCGATCCAAGAGTTCAGACCCTTTAACCAGAGGTTAAACCAGAGGTTCAGGCTCCATACCTCCTCCTCCTTCATCAAATCCATAAATCCACACCCTAGCCCTCCTTCCTCAGACCCAGGAGTCCAAACCCAGATGTCCTTTCTTAGACCCTAAGCATTCACACTCCAACTCTCCCGCTCTTGATCTAGGCATCGGGGCCAGCCCCACTTCTCCTTCGTTGTACTTAGGCATCCAACCCTCCTAACACTCAGATGCCCAGCACCCAGCTCCTTTCTCTTTCAAACACTAAATCACACACATTCAAACTCTGACAGCTCACCTAGAGAAGATCAGAAGGGGTACAGTAAAAGCCTGGGTTCCCAGAAAGTAGAGAAAATTCTGGGCATTCTGAGGGAGGCTTCCAATGGCCTCAGGGATCTGGGTCCAAATGGACAACTTCCCTCGGAACGGGCCACACAGCTTAGAAGGTGGGATCCTGTAGGGGAGACACATTGGATTCAATCAAGCAGGACCAGAGTAAGAACAGAGGGTGAACGCAAAGGGAGACAGAAGTCTCTCGTACTTACAGGAAGATACTGTAAAGCACAGGAACGGCAGAGATCGCCAGACCCACAAGGAGTACCAGGGGGAAAAAGAAATTAACCGTGGATGCTCGGAAGGTGCGTGACGCTGGCGAGTAGATGGAGAAGAGTGTTATCTGGTGGGGAGAGGCGAGGAAATGGAGATTTGAGACGCAGGAGGCAATCCTTTGCTGTTCCTTGTTTCCTCCTTTGGGGGCAGGGCCCAGATCTCTGAGCCACTTGTAGCTTAGTCTTAGAAGTCAGAATATCCCAGATTCCTCCTCCTCCTCTAAATCTAGCTCCCTCCTCCCTCCCTCTTGGCACAGTAATGAGAGGCTCTGACATCCACCCTCCTTTCCCTAGTCCAACCCCTGTCAGTTCAGACCTTCGGACACTCCTCAGACTCACCTTCTTCAAACAGAAAAGTATGAGGAACTTTGCGGTGTTGATCAAAGGTAGTAAAGGGCAGAAGAAGCTTCCCACCCAGACCACGGTCTGAGCATAGATGAGCCCCAGCACCTCACTGGGTACCTGGAACTCCAGAGTCCCCAACAGACGACCCAGTGCCCCAGGACAGAGGCCACAGAGTATCCTGAAGGGCAGGGAGGGACAGTCATAGGCCGGCCTTTAGGTTTTCCTGACCCCACCACCCAGCCCATTTTGAAAAGGCTTTTGAGGAGCTGAGCTTTTAAGTCTGTAAGATATGTTACTTAGCTGGCCTGAAAAAGAGATAGTGGGAGTTGGCTGGGTGGTGGCGGCGCACGCCTTTAATCCCGGCACTTGGGAGGCAGAGGCGGGTTGGATCTCTGGGTTTGAGGCCAGCCTGATCTATAAAGTTCCAGGGTAGTCAGACAAATCATCTTGGAAACAAACAAAGATAGTAGGAGTTGAGTTAGGGAGAAGTAACCAAAAAAGAGGGGCTAGGGATTAGGTAAGGACAAAGGAAGAAAGAACTGTTTAAAAAGTGGGTGGGGGGCTGGATGTGATGGCTTATACTGTAATCAGAGCCGTCGGGAAGCTAGGTACCACCAGGTCCAGGCCAGCCTAAGTTACAGTCTGCCAGTGTCTGGGAAAGATAAAGGGGGCATGGGAGAGACGGTGAGTGGTTAAGAGCCTTACTGAGCCAGACATGGTGGCACGCACCTTTATTTCCAGCACTTGGGAGACAGAGGCAGGTGGATCTCTGTGAGTTCAAGGCCAGAGTGAGTTCTAGGACAGCCAGGGCTGTGTAGAGACCCCACTCTACACACACACACACACACACACACACACACGGAGGGATACTGTTTCCCCAGAGAACCAAAGTTAAACTCCCAGCACCCACATCAGGTGACTCCCAGCTAATTGTAACTTCAGCTTTAAGGAATGACACCCTTTGCTTGTTTCAATGGGCACCTGTCCTCACATGTACATACCTATCCCCTAACACACATACTTAAAATAAATAAATCACAGAGAGAGAGAGAGAGAGAGAGAGAGATGGCTCAGCAGTTACGAGCATTTGCTGGACAATCACAAGAACTAAAGTTAAAAAATCCCAGAATTCAGACATCCTGGCATACTTGTAACCCCAATACCCAGAGGACCAGAGATAAGATTGTTGGGGCTTTTTAGCTACAAGTCCCAGGTTCAGAGAGAGAGAGAGACCCTGACTCAAAGGAATAGGCAGAGAGTGATAGAGAAAGACATACAAAGCCTTCTTTTGACACCACTCCCACACAAGCACACAACATATGTTCACACAGACACACATGCACACCAATAAATAAGAGAAACAAAATTATAAAGACAGCTGGGGTATCTAGCTCAGGGACAAACTGCCTTGCTTATGCAAAGACCTCAGTTAAAAAGAAAAGAAAATAGGTGAAGCAAAATATAAGAACAATTCCATTGGGGTGGGGCCTGCTCTAATAGGGCGGGGCTACCAGGAAGTGCAAGAACACTTACTTCCTAGGAAACTGGATCAACAGCGTGACCAACAGGCCCATCAGCAGATCAAAGAGCACAAGTTTGTACATCTCCTGGCCCAGCCGAGTCTCCCAGCACTGAAGAAGTAAGAAATTGGTAGCTCAGACTCTCCTGCTTGGAGGCTCAAGCATTGGAGGCTCCAAATTGCCAGCCAACATCAGAACTCCACTCGTGAATTGTGTGGGTGGGTGCTTCACTGTTTATGAGCATTCATGCCATGTTTATCTTCTCTCCAAGCAAGGAGCCACCCAGTTCAATGATCTCTATCCTACCTCTAGGCCCACGAATGCCACCTTGTACCCACAGCATTCTCACCGGAAGTTCTTTGTAATTGTAGCCACAGGCCTTGCATCCTTCTGCTTGCATGTTCCCCCCACATGTGATCTGATTCCACAGAGAGATCAGAAGGACCACCAGGGAGGCCAGACGCAAAAACACAGTCCTGCAAGATGAAAGGACTCACACTGATGTAGTGCCTCCTTCTGGATACACACTCATGATCTCCCCCACTTTATGTTTTTCCTACCCCTCCCCCCCTTTTCACAGAGGAAGGAACTGAGTCTCAGAGTCAGGACTTGAGACCAGAACTCCCTGGATTTCATATGCATGGGACTTCCCTGTCTCATTCATATATGTGGTGTGTGTGTGTGTGTGTGTGTGTGTGTGTGTGTGTGTGTGTGTGTAAATAAATGACACACACACACATATGTATGTATTTTCCTGTTTGTATTTGTGTGCACCACAAACATTCTGGTGCCTGCAGAAGCAAGAAGAGGGAGTCTGATCCCGGGGAACTGGCTAGTCAGGCAGTTGTGAGCTAGTGTGATCTCTGGGAACCAACTCCTGACGCTCTCCACGAGCAGCTAGAGCTCTTAACCACTAAGCCACCTCACCAGCCTCATGCACACACATGGGCGTCATCGTGCAGAGTGCGGTCTGTTCTCTCCTTTTGCCTTTACACTGATTCTGGGAATGAACTCGGGTCACCTGACTGGCAGAGCAAGCACCTTTATCCTCTAAGCCATCTCACCAGCTTACTTCTCTGTCTTATTTGGAGAGCATTTCTGCGCCTGTCTCTTTCCCCCTTCTGCACTCCCATCCCATCCCATGAGTCCAGAACCTAAGCAGGATCAAGACGATCTGACGGCTGTGAGTGTAGCCCTCTTGTGAGGCAATGAACTGGAACACAGGAGGCAGCACAAAGTTGAACACGGAAATGAAGACGGATGGAAGATAATCCACCAGTAGCTTGAGCAGTGGGGTCCGTTGAACAAGGGGTGTCTCCTAAAAGGAAGTATGGGACAAGGAGAGAAACAAGCTGAAAGCCTGTCTGTAGCCTCTTCTTATCTTAAAAGACCCTAAAATCCCAGGCTCAACGCTTTCCCTTTCCCAAGCCACCTAAAATCCCAGGAATTCTAGACCCCAGTCCACTCCCACGGGGCTTCTTCACCTGTGGAAATGTGAGCTCTAGGACCCAAGGACCCTCCTCCTCCAAGACCCTCTTCACCTGCAGTGTCAAGGTGCACTCAGTGGCCCAGTAGATGCCATAGAAGGCCGCCCCGAGGAGTGCGAGGACCAGCACGTTGAGCAGCGCCCTCACCAACCACACCTTGGCTCGCTGGCCCAGCGTCTGCTCCGCAGCACGTCGCCGGACTACTGCTTCCTCTAGGTCCACCTAAGGCCAAGAGGGACTGCTGCTGGGGATCCATCCCTTCAGGCCTGACTTTTCTTCAGATTAAACCGATATAGCCCTCTTCTTGTTCCAGACTCTCCAGGGCTGTCCGTGGGACTGCTTAGTTCTTGGGCCACTGACCCTCCGAAGTCTGAACTTGCATCCCTGGGCTGTCACTCCTAAGTTCAGCCCAGAACTCCAAGCCTCGCCCTGCCTTCTGTCCAAGGCTCATCCTTCTATGGCCCAACACAGAACCCCAGGATCCCCCTCCTCTGAGACTCCCAGCTAGTTCACCTTTTTGAAGCCACGCCCCCATTTCACTTGGGACCAGTCTCAGGTTCTGTCCCTTTCCTAAGCGAATTCCAGGTCCCAGTCCCCCACCCTTCCACCTTCTCAGTCTTCTGCTTAGCTCTGTCTCTTAGCAATGTCTTGCTCCTCATCTTAGTTGGGTCTTGTCTGATCCTCAATTAATGGTAGCCCTGCCTCCCTGAGCACACCTGCAGTTCATACAAAATGATGCGTTGGTGCAGCCGCACATGCACGTCCCCACAGAGACCAAAATTCCAAGCTGAGAACACTCGGTGACTGTAGCTGGTCAGAATGTCTGACTCGGCCAACAGTGTCTCCTTCAACCCGGACACCGAACTGAAAGAACAGACCATCGGAGAAGTGTTGGTAGGGCACCTTACTTATAGAACACAAACTCAAAATCCTGTGACCAGGTGGCACCTGCTGAAGTCAGACAGTTACACAAAGTCTTTGGAACCAAAGGCTAAGAGATCTGGGAAGCAGACATCCTAGAAGGATAGAAGAACTTAGGAGACTCTGCCAGATCTCCAGAGGAAGAAGAGACAAGAAAAGAAAGAATGAAAAATACATTATAGAGAAGAGATGTGCTGGCCTGACAGCATGCACTTGTCAGCTCAGCACAAACGAAACTGGATCTCTGCAAGTTGAAGGGCCTCCCGGATACACAGTGAGTTTTAGGCTGAGAGGCGTTCAGGGTAACACAGTAACTGCCTCGAACTGCCCATTCAGACAAGTGTTTAAGAGGGAGGCAAAGACCTTGAGAGACTGAGTGAGTAGGAGGAGAGGATGGGAACAAAAGGAAGAGAAAACCAGAAATGGACAGAGACCATGTCGATCTTCAGTAGCCTCTCCTTGTTCACCTGACAACTAGGGAGTGTTCCCACAGGATCTCTGCATCTTTAGAGTCTGTTCTCAGTGTTTGAGCCCGAGGCAGCATCCCTTTCATGCAGATCAGAAGGAATTTCTATATTTAAAAGAAGCCATCCTAGAGCTTCTCCCAGCTTCAAGTATTCAAGTATCTTCCTGACATAACCAGCCAGCAAGGTATGTGTGTGTTTAGTGTATGCATGAGTGTATGGGTGCACTTGGGGATATGTGTGTGTATGTGGTGTATGCATGAATATATGGTGATATAGTGCCTCTGTGTGTGTGTGTGTGTGTGTGTTCGGAGGTCAGAGATGTGCATTAGGTGTCTTCCTCTGTCATTCTCCATTTTGCTTTTCAAATGGACGCATTCCCTGTACGTGGAACTCACTTTTTAGGACAGACTGGCTGGCCAGTGAGCCCCTGGATCATCTCTTCTCTGTTGCCCTCCCCCACCCCCAGTGCTGGGGCTACAGATGTGTATTGGTGTCATACCCAGCTCTTCTGTGGGCTTCCCGGAACTCGTTCTGTAGACCAGGCTGACCTCGAATCAGATCCACCTGCCTCTCGAGCGCTGGGATTAAAGGCGTGTCACCACTGCCTGACTGCTTTAGTTTTTGAGACAAGGTCTCACTTTGAGGGTAAAGCTGGTCTCAAAATCACGGTTCCAATGCCTGCCTTCACCTACCTGGTATAGGCCTGGGCTCCCAGATCCTTTTATTCATGGTTTATTCTTGTTCATAATTTATATCTGCTCCTTATTAAATAATCTGTTTTATAGCTTGTGTCCTCCTTCAGGACCGCAAGCTGGAAAATGCCTGGCAATCAGGAGATGAGTTTTAAACAGCTTTCTGAAGTTTGGGAGCATGACCCCACCCAGTTTTACATCCATCGCCTTCACCTCTAACCCCTTTAAAATACGTGGTTTCCCTCCTTGGGGATTTCCCAGTCATCTGAATGCAAGTTCAAATACCTATGTCAACGTTAGGGATTTAGCTCAGTGGCAGAACTCTTGCCCAGTAAGCTCAAAAGCCCTGGCTTCCATCCCCATTTGTGAAGGCATGAGGGAGAGAATCCATTTCTGGTCTTTGCAGAGTCCACATAGCGATCAACACTTACTTTGTACATCTAAAAGTTACCTCAGAGCCCGGAGGTGTGGGAGCAGTTCTGTGGTAGTGCAATTACCTAGCATACATGAGGACCCCAGACTCCATCTCCAGCATCCCCGACAACTCCCCATCCCCCCCACAGGCACACTGGGATATGTCTGTAATCCTCAGGAGGCTGAGGCAGGAGGATTGCTGAGTTCAAGACCAGTCTAGCCTACAGAACATATTTGAGGTCAGCCTAAACTACAGCATGCTACTTTATCAAAACAAACAGACAACCAGAACAATCTACCTCCACAGGGAGTGATTCTTAACTTCTGTCTTCTACCTCCCTCACATGGCTGATTAGGAATTCCTGGGTGCTCTCCCTCACCATGTACTCAGACCCTCCATTTATATAAAGGGCAAAAACAGGACACAAGGTTTCACATAGCCCAGGTTAGCCTCAAGCTCACTATGCAGAATAATCTAGAGTTCCTGGTCATCCTGTCTCAAGCTCCTATGTACTGGGGTTTTGGACAGGAGCCATGCCAGTAGGCTTAGCATGCTAATGATTTTTTTCTCTTTTTACATTTATTTATTTTGTGTGCATGAGTGTTTATGTGATGGCACCAGTGTGCCCTGCCGTGTGTGGTGGCCAGAAGACAACCTGTGTGGGGGAGCTGGCTCCCTTCCTTACTGTGGGATTCTGGGAAAGGAACTCCTCAGGCTTCTCAGGCAAAAGGCACCCCCACCCATTGCCATTGCATATTTTGAGATGGAGCCTGGCGTAATCCTGCCTCAGCTTCCCAAGCCCTGAGATTATAATTACACGCCTTCAAAACAGGGTTTCAGTGTTTATTGAGCCGCCCCACCTTAGGTTACCACTAGTTAAGCTAGGGGCAGGGCACTTCCTGTTTTGTGCTCACTCACTCTTTCCTTCCTTTTATTTTTCCTGAGGTAGGGTCTCTCTATGTAGACCAGGCTGGCACTGAACTCACAGATCTACCTGCCTCTGCCTCCCGAATGCCGAGATTAAAGACGTACTCAGCCAGATAGGATCTTTCTCTATAGCTCAGGGTGGCCTTCAATTTATTTGTAGCCTAGGCTGACCTTGAACTCAAAATAAATTATCCTGCCTTGGCTTCCTAAGTGATGAGACTGCAAGCTTGGGCCTCCGCATCTGGCTTTAAAATAGGGCAGTGGTGGCGCATGCCTTTAATCCCAGCACTTGGGAGGCAGAGGCAGGCGGATTTCTGAGTTCGAGGCCAACCTGGTCTACAGAGTGAGTTTTAGGACAGGCAGGGCTACACAGAGAAACAAAAACAAAAAAAAGATTTCAATGTCAAAGAAATGACTCCTGGGGGAGGGGCCTCTACCACCTGCAGTTTTGTCTTTCCCATCAGAATCAGATGTTGGTATCACTAACCGGTGTAGGATAAACAGCAGGTAGATGAGGCCGATGGCGAAGACGGAGCACAGGTAGGTGGTGGCCAGATTCGGCTGGGGTGGATAGAACCCATAGAACAGAGGGGACCACTCTAGGTAACCCTGGGGAGGAAGAGGCAGAGCAAAGGTCATGGTGGGGCTGGGTGGAGCTAGGTGATCTGTACAATGTGTCATCCAGGACAGCAGGCTTTAAAAGTAAGGCGGTTCCTCTAGGGACCATGGCACCCACCTCCCCAGAGAGCAGGTTGAAGAGCTGGGTGGGGAAGGAGACCAGGCCATGAGAGTTTGGAATATAGGAACCACAGGGTGAGGAGATGTTAGGGCTGGGGGGACCTGGAGGAGCCCCTTCCAACCAGGTGGGGATCAGCTTCATGCAGACTTCAATCACAGAGGCCACCAGGTTGAGAAAGAGCAGGAAGCGCAGCAGGGAGAAGTAGGACTCGGTGCCTGCTCCAAACTGGCCTGCAGAGGGCAGCAGAGGAGCCTCAGGTCCCTCACCAGTGCTGTTCTGACCCAGTCTTGGCCCCAGCCCTCCTCCCTCAGACCTGGGAGTCTATAACAAACACAACCCTGTCTCCTGGCCTGACCCTGGAGTCTAGGCATCAGCCCCCTTCCTCAGACCCAGAACCCTAGACTCCAATTCTCTTCTTTCTGATTCAGAGGGGTTCAGGCTTCAATCTTCAGAGCAGGGGTGCAGGCCCCAGCCTTTTTCCCTAAGACCTAGGGGTAATCTCCACCCCACCCTCTGTCAGACCCAGGAAACCACACTCTAGCCTTAGACCCCAGGAGTCCAGGCCTCAGGCCTCTTCTTTTAAAGCCCAACACACCCCCGATTTTCTTCAGCGTCCACGCCCAGGGCTGTATAGCTTGAAAGCCTTCTTCCATTTTTCCCTTGGTCCTCGAAAGCTGTCGGGTCCAGTAGGCAGTCCTAGATTCAGAGCCAGAAGCCATCTGCTGTCTAGCCTGGCTCTTCCTGAAGAGAAAGCAGATCAGTGGCAGAAAATGAAGGGCTGGAAACTACAAACTGGGAACTGCCCAAAGACAGAAACAACTCGATCTGATGAGGACAGGCACCGTGGCACACATAGAGTGGAATACTCTTTAGCAATTAAAAAGGAACCACATCTAATTTACACGTAAGAAGCCAGACACAAAATAATGATGGAGCCTGTATAGTCGTCTATGCTTGTAATCCCAACAGTGAGGTTGAGAGTCCCAGGATGGGCTGGCAGATTAGTGACATGCTTTTGAAAGAAAATGAAGGCGTCCAGTGTGGTGTGCCGTCCATGCTTGGACTCTCTCAACTGGGAGAAGAGGGCAGAAGGATTAGGGCAAATTAGAGGTCAACTGGGATAAATAGTGCTTTCAGGCCAGCCTGGGTTACACAGTGTGACCCTCAACAAAACAAAACAAAATGGCTGGCAAGTAAGGGCATTTGCGACTCAGATGGTAGAGTGAGAACTGACTCCTTCAAGTTGTCCCCTGAGCTTCACAGAAAGCTGTGCCACACGCATGCATGATCTTAGGGACACACACACACACACACACACACACACACACACACACGTAGAAAAGAAAGAAAAAACAAAACACCAAGAAGGAAGTGTTGGCGAAGGGGAAGGAACAAAAGATAAAAACAAGATTGAGTCTTCCTGAGTCTCTTAACATAAGGTTCAGAGCAGGCTCAGGCCAACCTTACGAAGCTGGTGGCAAGGAAGTAAAGAGAATAACCTACTGAAATCAGGAAAAGAGTTACCAGATAGAAGGGTGTGTCAGAAAGGGGGTGCTCACCTGTGTGCCCGCCTTGCCTGCATAGGCCAGGGAAGCTCCCGGGAAGGGTGAGATCCCGTCTGGGCAGTTTCCGCGAAGGCCTGAAGGCTCCTTCCTCCAGCGTCATCTTCATCCAGGGTCCCCCAAGGGAGCACACCAGGGCCACGGTATCGAAGCGTAGCAGCACTGGGAAGATCATTCAGCACAGATGCCAGTGACGGGCCTGAAAACAAAGGATTGGAAGACAGAGGAGTCCAGGCTACAATCCTTTCCCCTCAGACCTAGAGTCCAGGCCCCAGTCCACCTTCTCTCAGACCCAGGGGTACAGGCCTCGGGCCCCCTCCCTCAGACCTAGTCCTCCTCCCTCAGACCCTGGAGCCAGGCCCCAGACTCCTTCCTCAGACCCGGGAGCCCATGCCCCGACCTTCTCCTTCAGATACAGGGATCCAGGCCCCAGTCTACCTTCTCTCAGACCCAGGGGTACAGGCCTTGGGTCCCCTCCCTCAGACCTAGTCCTCCTCCCTTAGACCCTGGAGCCAGGCCCCAGACTCCTTCCTCAGACCCGGGAGCCCATGACCCGACCTTCTTCAGATACAGGGGTCCAGGCCTCAGTTCACTTTCTCTCAGACCCAGGGGTACAGGCCTCAAGCTATCTCCCTCAGACCCAGGAGTTCAGACTCGGGTTCTCTTCCCTCAGATCCAGGGCTATAGATCTCGTCATTTCTCCTTTAAACTGGGGTTCAAGGCCCTAGACTCTCCTCCCAAGGTTTCTAGGTATGAACTCCCATATCCCTTCTACCCTAAGGGTGAACCCAAACTTAAACAACTTCCTGATGAGCTTGGAACCCCGGCCCCTCGCACATCTGATATTAGGGACCCAATCCCCGGCTCTCTCCTCAGAGACTGTAACTAGGTTACTCCTTGTGCTGTTCTTCTGGAGATCTGAGTTTCCTTCTCAGGAAACCCAGGAAACGAAATTCTGCTTCTGTTCTCAGGTTCAGGAACTCAGCTTTCTCTTCCTTTTATGAATGGACCTGACTTTCCAGGACTCTCTCCTACCTGTTCTGGCTTTCCGGGAGCTAGACCAGGCTGGGGATTGGCCCCAGGCTTCCCTGGGGCTTTCTTCCATGTTTGTGGATGTACTGTAGTTTCTGCACTGTTGTTTCCGTCTTTAGAGGCCCCCGGGGCAAGGACTGCCCTAGGTAAGGGAGGGGCCTGCTGCAGGTCTGCACCTGGCCACTGGGTGGCCTGGGTGACTACGGTACACTTCCTTATAAAGGTCTCCTGGGAATTGAAGTCCATACAGCCTCCGAGCCTGCCAAACTTCATGGCAGCCAGGACCCACCCTTGACCCCCCGCTCCCCCCCCCCCCCCCGATATGCCACACCGGCATTCTAGGCCAGTGTGTCTTCGGTTTGTCGCTCAGTTATACTCACAAACAGATGCATGTGTCACACTTTATTGGGAAAGATTTATACATTCTGACCTGTCACAGGCCAAGGATGACACTGGGTGGTAGGTTGTAATGGGGAGCCCAGAAATGGCTCAGACAGAAGCTACTGTGAGCGCATGCTCCCTTGGGGCTTTGCACTTGCACATTTCAGGTTCTCTCCTTCAGGAGGCGTAAGACCATGGTCTCTGAAACACTGGCTTGATGATAAAAGCAGAGGAAAACAAGGACATCCCTCCCCTCTCCCAGAACCTGGCCCTGAAGTTCCTTCCCCAATACTGGGGAGCCACTGGGAGTCTAAGATGCAGATGACTACTGGTCCCTGCAAGGGCATTTTGGGAAGTGTGGCTTTTTGAAGATCTGAAGATTGTTGCAGAGATAATAGGGCCAAGAGTGGACAGTAATCCCCTGATGCTAGCAGAAGGAGGTTTGAAAAAGTCAAGATGCTGAGAGAACCCAGGAGAAGGATACCCTAGCTTTAAATAGGAGGCAGAGGAATTAGCTGGGAAGAGGGAATCCTCTCCAGGCTCATAGCAAAACAAGGGATTCTTGCTGGGTAAAGGAAAAAAAAAATAGCCTGGTTCACGGAATTCCCAAGCAGAGCTTGAACTGGTTGGCAGGGCAATGCAGCACAGCTTACTCTTCCCGGAGCTTCTCCTTGGCTTGGCTGGTGGTGGCCTGGGATGGTGTCTTCCTCTTGCTGGGGCTGCCCCCACCCAAAACCAGCCCCAGCCCCAGGCAGGCCAGGGCTAGAAAGTGGACCCAGAAGTAGATGGAGGCCCAGTACCGGAGTGTGTCACCCATGGAAAGGAGCACAAAGCCCATGCACATGTAGTCATAGGCACGCATCTTCAGAAACCAGTGGACCCAGTCCCAGGCTTTCTGGCCCCCGGGGCTCAGATGTCTCCGCAAGGCTGACTCCATATAGCCCTCAGCAGCCAGGCACAGCGGGATGGTCATGAAGCTTAGGTAGTAGCCAGGGTGGAGGCCATGCCAGTAGGCACTCAGCAGCATGGTCCAGGCACTCCTAGAGGAAGCCATCGAGTCAGGACACACAAGTTCAAGCTTCAGTCCTCACTGTCTCATGCCTCCTCCCTCAGACTGAGTTCAGGCCTACCCTTCCTTCCTGCATCCTGAAAGCCAAGGAGGCTATGGTTGTCACTGGGAGCCGAACTCAGGACCCTGCATGCACCAGGCAATAATGCACCACTAAGCTGCATCCCTAGCATGCTGAGTCAGCTTCTTAATAATTACATTTTCAAATGTACATGTGTGCACCATGTGTGTGGCCAGCATCTGAGGACGTCACAAGAGGGCATCAGATCCCCTGGAACTGAAATTATAGATGATTTGGGCTTTTTTTTTTTTTTTTGGCCTGTGTGTACATCTATGTACCATGTACATGCTCAATACCCCTGGAGCCCAGAAGGACTCCCCTGGAACTAAAGTTGTGAGCTGTCATGTGGGTGTTGGGAATCAAATTCAGATCCTCTGCAAGAGCAGCCAAGTGCTTATAACCATTGAGCCATCTCTCCAAAACTTATTCCCCTAACTTTTCAGTCCACAAATTCAGGCTCTGACCCTCTGCTGAGGAGGACAGAGAGAGAAGCATTCTCTACTACAGTCTCCAGTGGAGCAGTGACAAGCAATTCTGGCAGGACCATGAGCCAGTGGGTTATTTTCCTGCTTACAGACTTGTCTCTCTTGACATACCAACTCTCTGCAATGACAGAACCATGCTGACTGGATTATGATGAGAGGCAGCAGGGCAACCAGAAGTGAACCTTGTTTATTGCACAATCTGAATTCTATTTGTAAATGCCAAGGAAATCTCTTCAGCCATAGTAAGTAAGTAAGTAAGTAAGTAAGTAAGTAAGTAAATAAATAAATAAATAAATGGTCTCCTGAAGTGGGGTAGTTTAGTGGTTGTCCTGTATTGTTGTTGTTTTTTTTTAAATTTAATTTTATTTATTTTGGTCAACTTGACACAAGCTAGTGTCATCTGAGAAAAGGAAATCTCAATTGAGAAAATGACCCCATCAGATTGGCCTATGCAAGTCTGTGGAGGATTTCCTTGATTGGTGACTGCTAGCCCTGGATAGGTGGGTCTGGGGTGCAGACTGAGCAAGCCATTGAGAGCAAGCCAACAAGCAACACTCCTCCATGGCTTCTGCTTCAGGTCCTGTCTCCGGGCTCCTGCTCTGACTTCCTTCCATGATGGACAACTGTAAGCTAGAGGAAACTATTTCTTCTCCAAGCTGCTTTGGATCGTGGTGTTTTATCATGGCAATAGAAACCCTAAGACAGCAATGAAGCACTTGCCTGGTATGCCTGGGGCCCTGGAAACTAAAAAAAGCCTCCAGACGTTGCCATATGTCCCCTGAGGATGTAGCATAATTACTGCTGATTGAAAATAAATGATCAAAATACTGGGGTGCCCTGGGCTTTGACCTAAGCCTGATCCTCAGGGTTTCAACAGTGTCACCAGTAACTGGTAACACTCAAATGTCCTTTTTTAAAAGACAGGGTTTCCAGGTAGCCCTGGCTTGCCTCAACCTCCTGATCCTTCTGTCTGCCCTTTCCAAGAGGGATTGCTACATATTTACACCACTACTTGCAATTACTAACAACTGCATTACACACATCCCCAGCCCACACTCCTCTAACATCTATTCGTGTGTGTGTGTGTGTGTGTGTGTGTGTGTGTGTGTGTGTGTGTGTACGTACATGCTCCTGTGTGCCATGAATTATGTTTACTGTTCAGAGGACAATTTGCTAGTCAGTTCTCTCCTTCCCCGATGTAGATCTCAGAGACAGCCACCATGTAGGCTTGGTGGCAAGTGCCTAGTGCCTTTACCAGTTAAACCATGTCATCATGTTTTGTTTTGTTTTTACTGTTGTTGCTTGGAGACAGTGTCTCACTTTGTTATCTAGGCTGGCCTTGAACTCACAATCCTCTTGCTTTAGCCCCCCCGCCCCCCGCACTCCCTCTGCCACTTGCCCAGTGCAGCGAGCACACCTCGCTTGGCTTCAGTGTCTACTTCTAGCACCTCTTCCTAAAGTGCCAGCATCACATTACTGTCTACCTCTCCAGTGATCCCCAGGAGGATACCCGATAGTCTTTAAGTTAATGAGATAACACTCAGGTCCTCCTTCTTCCTTACACACGTCCCAGCAGCTTCTTCCTGCTAGGTCTTCCCCTGTTCTGGAAAGGCTCTGCTTCTCCCTGGGAAGCAGGCTTTATTTTGCCCTGCTTCTGTGGAGCACCCTAGCCCCAACTCTTCCCCTCAAAGCCAGTGTTGGGCCTACTGAAGAGCTCCTTCCCTCCACTACCCCATCTGGACATCCAACGGTTCACCTTCCTGTTTCACCTCTGCCACCCACACCCCCACGCATTCTCCCTACAGAGACAGATCAGATTGTTTCTAATGTTTTATGATGCTGGGGACAGAGTCTTTCCCTGTGTGCATCAGACATACATCATTGATTTTTTAAAAGAGGTCAAACTTCCTGCATTAGCCTCCTGAGTGCTGAGTGTGGGCCACCATGCCTGATTCTGAGTGAATTTTTTATTTTTTTTCCGAGACAGGGTTTCTCTGTGTAGCTCTGGCTGTCTTGGAACTCACTTTGTAGACCAGGCTGGCCTCGAACTCAGAAATCCACCTGCCTCTGCCTCCCAAGTGCTGGGATTAAAGGCGTGTGCCACCACTGCCCGGTGAATATTTTTTTAAGACAGTTTTATTTTTAAGTGTGTGTGTGTGTGCATGCACCCATGTGCGTGCACTCACACAAGTTGGAAGTTATGCAGATGAGAGCAGTGCCTATGTAGGACAGAACAAAGTGTGTTTGATCCCTAGGAGCTGGAGTTACAAGTGGCTGTAACTCTGATATGGGTGCTGGGAACTGAGCTAGGGTCCTCTGCAGGAGCCATACACAATCTTAATCACTGAGTCACCTCTCCAGTTCCTAAGAGTGACTCTTTAAACCACAGTTCCCATCATAGCTGGGCAAATCTAGCTCTTAAATTGTCATCATTAATTACTTATCAGGGTATCTCTGTGGCCACTGATTGATCACACCTGGCAGTTTGGAAAGGGTTGAGTGTTGGCCTCAAAAAGAAAGAAACAAACCAACCCAGAAGAGGTAGAACGATTTAAAAGTTGGTCAGATTGAGGACTAGTCTGCAGGTCCCACCACTCAGGCCACCAGGTGGGATAAAGGCACCACTGAGTGGCAGAGACCTGTTCTGCAGACACTTGAGCAAAATGGGAAGAAGGTGGATGGAAAAGAAACAGTTAAAAAAAAAAAAACCCAACGAAGTTGGCCAGGCATGGTGTCACAAACCTGAAATCCCAACACTGAGGGGACAGAGGCAGGAAGGGAGCTGAAATTTGAGACCAGTTTGGTTTATATAACAAGTACTGAACAGTGAGCACTACAGAATGAGACCTTATCTCAAGAAACCTACAAGCCAGGCATGGTAGTGCATACCTGCACCACGGAGACAGTTCTGAAAGTCATAGTTGGCTACCAATCTAGATTAAGGCCAGCCTAGCCTATATGAAGGCTCTGTCTAAAAACAAACAAGATCTGTCAAAATAGCCCAGGGGGTAAAGATACCTGTAGCCAGATGACCTGAGTTTCTGGGATCCAAGACTGACTACTGACTAAACTTGAATGAGGTAGGCCCAGAGGATTTGCCTCAGAAGGCTCAAGAAACTACAACTTCCATAAGCCTTGGGCCTTAGGGCCCAGCTAGAGAAGCCCCAGACTAACAAAGGATGTGCTGGAAGATAGAGTTCTGTACTGTCTCTGATACCAGGTGGGCTCCCTCACCTCAAAACGTAGGAGCGGAAAGGTGCGCTCTTGTAGATGTACTGTGCCAGCCACCACTGCACGGTCATGTTCCAGTACCGCATGCCATCCCGCACACGCACGCAGAAGTCTGTGCCATAGCAGTCGATGTTACGGACGGTCTCATAGTCATACTCCAGGGAAGCTGCAGTCTCCGGACTGGGGGTGGGGTGGGAGTGGAGATGAGGATGGGACAGACATGCAGCTCAGCCAGGCCCCTCCTGACACCTGCTTCTGTCCCAGCCCGATGCTAAAGAGGGGGTCCTTGACAGGCGGCAGCTCCCTCTCTGGCTGTGACTTTTGAGGGCCACTGGGAGGGAGTTGGGTGGGTGGGGGCACAATTCACTAATAGTGGGGTGCTTTTGGCAACTAGTGGGGCCTGATACAGCCACAAAAATCCTTGAAGAGCTGTGGTTGGTAAGCTATCAAGTCCACTGGCAACCAAGCCCAGTAATACTGAGAATCGTTTCCAAGTATGGTCCCTTCTAAACTGTGGGGCAGAGCAGCTGCCAGGAAAGTATCCACTCTAAAAAGGTGGTTCACAGTTACTATGGAGATATTCTAGGCCTTGTGACTCTCAATGATCTCTGTTGCTAGGGAAAAGGCATTCCTTAGCAACAAGGCCCAGGCTGTTCAGAAAAATCTTTTCAGAAAAATCTTTTCAGAACAGGCCTCTTCCCTGGTCCCTGTGATTGTTCAAGAAGTGTCACCTCCAGAAATATCAGAGGTTTCCGGTCTCAACACTGCCAGCTACAGAGAAAGATGCTAGGCCTATGTGAACGTCCAGTGGCTTCGGGACATGGAGGGAAGGTAGCATCCTTTACCAGTGGGACTTGTAGATTTAAAGCAACGTTTAATCTCTGCCTGACTTCACTGCAGAACACCCTCTCTCTATCAGTGGGAGGTCCATCCTTAGTTACTAGGGCAGTGGTAATCAGTTTATATTGGGGGGGGTGCCATTACCAACAACAGGATGGCAGTTTATGACAACCAGGGGGAGATACAACCCTACCAAGGAGTGGTCTACAATCCCATTCCCCAGTAGGAAGACTGACAATGGAGTCTAGAAACAGAGATTTGGTTCACTACTGGCTGCTAGGGATACCATTTCCCTATCAACACAGAGTGATGCTTCCTAAGTAGTAAGAACCTTATAAGGGTCTTACTATAGTAACCATAACTATAGTTACTAGTTTTGTGACTCTCCCAGCAAGGATGGTGCTGGGGCTTGGGGCAGCTTTGCAGCAATCAGGGGAAGACAACCTGTGGCTGCTGAGAGTGGTGCTCTCCACAGCTGGAGGACAACAGCCACAGATGTTACTTCCTTAGAACTAGGGCGACTTGGGAGGTGCTGTGTGAGAACATCCCATGGTGAGCTGCTGGCTCAAAGCAGGACAGGCAGTTCAGGGGTAGATTCCACAGCCACAAACAGCAGGGCTCTCAGCAGGAAGGAAAGGAAGGAACCATGGTTGCTAGGGATACAGCCTCCTCAGCAGAGGGGCTATTCAATTGCTAAGGAATTGTTTCCCTAGCAACAGATGATGGACCCACTACTCCCAAAGGATAGTATCTCTAGCAACTGGGAACAGCCTGGATCTTGGGGTGACTCTTCCATGGCAACACAGGGTAGGCATGTGGTTGCTAAGATACCATTTTCTTTTCCCTAGCAATAGAGGACAATTAGCCATACTGAGGGGGTGACAAGTGCTAGCAACAAGGGGCAATCTGTAGGTACCAGGAACCAGGTTTCTGTAGGAAACCAGTTTCCCTAGCGGCCAGGGAAGGGAGGTGACAGTCACCAGGGGGGCAATATGGTGCCAACCACTGCTGGTAGCCCTACACCCTGCTCCCTTCCCTACTAGGGGCAGAGCCAACCCTTGGTGGTGGGGCCTGCTGGGTCTTGGGAAGCCTCCCTCCCGCCGCCTGACCTGCTAGGGGTTGGGCATTGGAGGGTGGGGCCGCCCCCGGCCCGGGCTTTGGCAGCCACAGGGTAGGCCCCGAAGCCCGCGGCAATGCAACCGCACTCGGCCGCAATCCAGGCCACGTAGAAGCGCATGCGGAAGGCGAAGAAGACCGGGATCATGTAGAAGAGGCGGGTGGGCAGCGGGCGGGCGTAGAAGGCGTCCTCACGCACAGCTTCCAGTGGGAAGAGATGGGAGGACAGCAGGAAGAGCAGGCCAAAGAGCGGGGCTGGCCAGGCGCGGCGCAGCAGGGGCCTCAGGCTGGGCACGGCTTCTGGGAAGGGCTGTTCCAGCCAATCCAGGTAGGTGCGGTAGCGGAAGAACGGGCCTGTGGATGGTGGCAAGGAGCAGGTGGTTGGCTGCTGTGGATCTGAGCCTACTGGGGAGGTGGGAGGTCAAAGGAGGGTGGAGAGATGGGAAAGGGGGGAAGGGGAGTAAGAGGGGGAGTTGAGGACAGAGGTCTGTGAACAGAAAGAGCTCAAAACCACAGAGAAAGGGAGACATGGAGAGCTGGTAAACAAGGGGGGGGGGGAATACCAGGAAACCAGTGTAGACATCCCTACAGGGAAGAGCTGGTTCCTGACCGCTTTTCATTAGCTCCTTCTGGATGCTGAGAGGACTTGGGTGGTAGAGGGGAGACAAGCAGGGAAGGACAGAGTTGAAGTTCTTGAGATATGATGGGATATGGACCAGAGAGCATCGATGGGGAATGAATGAAGGGATGGGTGCTAAAGCCCTTGCACGGTCACCACAGGCCTCGAGGAGGATTCTGTTTTCGTGAAACACTTTATAGACAGAGGTTAACCAATGGTCTGCAGGGATGGATGAGGTTTGGTGTTGATGACTAAAGGTTAGGTGACTTCTGCAAACAAATACACACTGGTGATGGTTTTACAAGTCTACAGATATGTAAAGGCCAGGGAGTTGAGGCATTTTAAAGGGATGCACATGTGAATGACAGCTCCATAAGGTTGTAATGAAAAAAAAAAATAGACAAAAAGAAAACCGGGGCTGAGGAATATAGGTCAGTGGTAGAACATTTGTCTAACATGCATAGCTCTGGGTTCAATCCCCACTATCACATACAACAACAAAAACAAATAAGGAATTTGACAGGCATAGTGGTGTATTCCTGTAATCTGAGACCCTGAGAGGCCGAGCCAGGTCCTGAGTTTAATTAAGACCAGCCTGAGCCGGGCAGTGGTGGCGCACGCCTTTAATCCCAGCACTTAGGAGGCAGAGGCAGGTGGATTTCTGAGTTCGAGGCCAGCTTGGTCTACAGAGTGAGTTCTAGGACAGCCAGGGCTACACAGAGAAACCCTGTCTCGAAAAAACAAAACAACAACAACAAAAAGACCAGCCTGGATTATCTATATAGGGAGACCCTGCCTCAGACAAACCAAAGGGGGCTGGAGAGATAAGAAGTAGAATGTTTACTGCTCTTCCAGAAGCCCCACGTTTGGGTCCCAATTCATATGTTAGGGGGCTTATAACTGTAACTTCAGTTCTAGGGAATCCAACTCCCTCTCCTGGCCTCTATGGGCACTGTGACATGGAGTACACAGAGACAAGCAGGCACACACACATACACACATATTTTTAAAATTAAACCAAGTCAAACAAAGTAAGGTGAGTTAGTGGGTAAAGGCATACACACAGAAGTAACCATGTGAGTTCTATCCCCGATCTTAGAAGATGGCAGGTGAGAACCAATTTCAGAGCATTGTCTTCTGACTACCATATGCATACACACATGCAGAGAGAGAGAGAGAGAGAGAGAGAGAGAGAGAGAGAGAGAGAGAGAGAGCATTTAAAAAATTAAAAACAAAAGGAAAAAAGCCAACACCTGTGAGGTATGTCTAGCAATGTAGCTCAGTTGGTAGAGAACCTTCTTGGCATGCACAAGACCTTGGCATCAGTCCCTAGCACCAAATAAACCCATCATGATGACTTTCTGAGTCAGGTCAGGTGGTATACACCTGTAATGTCACCTACCCAAGAAGCTAAGGTAGGACAGTCGAATGGCCAAGACTTATCTATAGAGGTCTTGTCTCAAGATAAAAAAGTTGCAGGGCCAGCACTCAGGAGGCAGAGGCAGGCAGATCTCTGAGTCCGAGGTCAGCCTGGTCTACAGAGTGAGTTCCAGGACAGCCAGGGCTACACAGAGAAACCCTGTCTCGATAAAAACAAACAAAACCAACAAAAAGGTAAAGAATTTACTTGTGAGGCAGAGGCAGGCAGATCTCTGTAAGTCCGAGGTCAGCCTGGTCTACAGAGTGAGTTCCAGGACAGCCAGGGCTACACAGAGAAACCCTGTCTCGATAAAAACAAACAAAACCAACAAAAAGGTAAAGAATTTACTTGTGAGGCAGAGGTAGGCAGATCTCTGTGAGTTTTGAGGCCACCCTGCTACAAAGAGAGTTTCAGAATAACATAGGCTATATATATAGTGAGACCCTGTGTAAACTAAAACCAAACCAAATAACAAGGCTAGGATATATTACTCAGTTCTTGAGCATTTGCCTGGCACAAACATTCAATCTTTGAACTACTGTGGCCCCAGCATCCCACTCCCCCAGAAAAAGACATTTTCTGAAACGGAAAGATCCTGAGTTGTGAATATTTACTCCGTGGATGGTAGAAACCCCAGGCTTACATAGGCCTATCTCCTTTAACTCTCCTGTTGGCCCCTTAATAGGAGAACAGGAAGCAATCCTTCAGGGTTAGTTCCCACAGTAGACAGATGTGTTCTTACAGGACAGCAGCTGACAGAGTACAGGTAGCCTAGGACAGAGCTGCGGACCTCAAATAGCAACAGAACTCTGAGTAGAGTGAGGCAAGGGGTGACCCAGAAGTGCTGGGCAGGCTACTTACCTGTCATGATTCCCACATAACAGTAGCTATAGCTGAGTGTCTCCATCAAAGAAGGGACATCAGGCAGGAGGCCCAGGGTAGGCTCCTTGCTGAAGCCGGTGGCTATTTCCTTTCTCTGGGCCAGATGCAGATCCTGGACTTCACTGGCCAGACTCACCAACTGTGGGAAGAGAGAGGAAGGCAAGTGGTTGGAGTCCCCAGGCCATCTTCATGTCCAGTCATTTCAGCCTATGAGGTCCTACCTCATGGATGGCACTGCATATCAAGAGTAGTAGAAGGAACCTTTAGTTGGTGGCTATTCCCGGGGCTCAGACCCTTTTCTTCTTCTTCTTCTTTAAAAATATTTATTTACATCCTAAATGCTGTCCTCTCTCCCAGTCCCTCCCCTCCCCTTCTCCTCTGAGAGGGTGCCTCCCTCCCCTCAGCACATCAAGTCTTTACAGGGTTAGTGCTTCCTCTCCCACTGTGGCCAGAGAAGGAAGCCATGGGGGAAGAAGGTGCTGGGGGATTCGGTACAGCCTATGTTTGCTCTTTGGTTAGTGGCTCAGTCTCCAAAAGCTGCCAGAATCTTCTTCTCTTCTATCTCTTTCTCTCTCCTTTTTTTTTTTTTTGGTTTTTTGAG
The DNA here is from genome assembly GCA_028551405.1 of Uromys caudimaculatus. Taxonomy (NCBI): domain Eukaryota; kingdom Metazoa; phylum Chordata; class Mammalia; order Rodentia; family Muridae; genus Uromys; species Uromys caudimaculatus. The sequence continues at coordinate 7,164,707 of CM052717.1, read as the reverse complement.
ACAGGGTTTCTCTGTGTAGCCCTGGCTGTCCTGGAACTCACTTTGTAGACCAGGCTGGCCTCGAACTCAGAACTCAGCCTGCCTCTGCCTCCCGAGTGCTGAGATTAAAGGCGTGCGCCACACTGCCCGGCCTGACTTCCTTCTTGTACTAGGACTCAGACACAGGGCCTTGCATATGCTATGGAAGTGCTGTAACACTGAGCTATAGCCCAGGTTCCTCTCCCCCTTTTATATTTTGAAACAAAGTCATGCTAAGTTATTCAGGCTGCCCTTGAACTTGTGATCCTTCCAGCTCCCCTTTAGGAGAGCTGTGATTATGTTCCTTTCTGACTACACTGGGTAGGGGTAGGAGGTGATGATGTCCCAACTGCCCTTCCAGATCGACTCAACCTATTTTAGCCAGAGACGAACTCTTAAGAGGCCACATCTGTGTCCTCTGCTTCATGTTAGACTTAGTGACAGAGCCCCAGCAGATGGAGAGAGGCAAGAGAACGAAGCCAGTGCTTCTCCTACAAGATGGTTTCAAGGAGTAGGACGGGGCTCTAAAACCACTGTCCCCTTCTAGGCTCCACAACATACAGTTCTTCCCCTGACTCAGCTACTGGTCCAGCTTTTATTTTAAACAATACTGTCTCCTTTTCACCAAGCTACTGTCATACACCAAAACCCTCTAATCACCCTCAAAGCAACATGCCCCACGTGACTGAGTCACCTGCCTACAGCCCACACTGTATATATGCCAAGCTGCTTCCACAGTCACCTGGACTCCTCACCCTCCAGCCTTCACTTCCCGAGAACTGGGAATACCGGTGTGCACCACCACACTAGCCTTCTGTATTTTTCATTTTTGAGTCTCTGGGTGTATGTTCTATGTGTGCAGATGCCCAGAGGCCACAAGAGGATGTCAAATCTCCCAGAGCTGGTGTTACTGTTACTCGAGAGCCACTCAGTCTGGGTGTCAGGATCCAAACTTCGGTCCTGTGGAAGAGCAGTGCTCTCAACCACTCAGCCCTCTCTCCAGCCGGGTTTTGTTTTTGAGGGGAAGGGTCTTTTTATTTTTGGAGACAGGTTCTAAATAGCCCTGGCTGTCCTGAAACTCTCTTTGTACACCAAACTGGCCTCAATTCACAGAGATCTGTCTCTGTGTCCCAAGTCCTGGAATTAAAAGCATGTGCCACCATGCCCATCTTGGAGGTATGTTTTTATGCTGGGATTTCATCCATATACCATTGTGCTATTTAAAAAAAAAAAAAAAAAAGATTTATTTTTTGTTTATATATAGTATTCTGCCTGCATCTGTGCCTGTACACCAGAAGAGGGCACCAGATCCCATTACAGATGGTTGTGAGCCACCATGTGCTGGAATTGAACACAGGACCTCTGGAAGAACAGCCAGTGCTCTTAACCTCTGATCCATCTCTCCAGCCCCATGCTTTATTTTGATAAAAGGATCCCATCTCAACCCATCTCATTCCATTCTACTTCAGTTCTCTCAGCACCCATGGCAAATTATCAAAGAGGCCAATTTGTTGTGTCCTGTCTCCTGGCCTAGAAGTCAAAAACAAACTTCTTCCTGAGTGATCTCAGCCCTCTACAGGAAGAAGTCCATATTTGTCTTAGGCAACAAAGTCCCTTGTGGCTTGGCTTCTGCTGCCCATTCAGCCACACGTTATTCAGAAAGTGGGTGGATGTGGCGAGCATAGTTTGCAATGCCCAGCCTGTTCCTATCTACATGTGCAGGTCCATACACACCCAAAAGGCTCTTCTTCCAACACATAGCTGACCAATCTCTGCCTAATGTTGTGTTTGCCAGAAGAACAAAGAACCCTGGAGAAACCAGTTCTCAACATGGCGGGACTGTCCAATGGCTATGTTGCTGGAGCCTAGAACATAGCGAGAGCTCACGACTGCTGGGATCCGGGCTAGGAACCGAGAACCAGTCACTTCTTGACCTTTTCTTAGGTGACTAAGATTCAGACCCATGGCTAAGAATGTAGTTCACTGGGTCAAGTGCTTGTCTAGTGTGTTGAGGTCCTTGGTTTGAGTCCCTAGAACCATAAGAAACCAGGCACAGTGGTGCATGCCTACAGTCCTGGCGCTTGGGAGCTGGAGGAAGAATAAAAAATCCAACGTCATCCTCTCTTTGTTTGAGGCCAACGTAGGTGTTTCAAAAATGAAAAACCATCCTTGGTGGATGGTTTGCTATAGACTCAAGAAGAGCATGTTAGCAAAGCACACTGGGAAGGTCCATCCTAGGTGTGCCAAATGGCTTGTGATAAAGCACTCAGGTTATCTCCTTACCCTGCTCCAGAGGATGTCAGAGGTGAACTCTGTACCCAGGTAGAAGTGAAGGCCCAAGCTTAGGGTTTGTGAAAGACAAAACTCCATAGGCCCCACCCCCATGAGAAAGTCTGGGAGGAGAAAGCAAGGAGGCTCCCCAGTTCCTAGGGAGACTGAAGGAAGTAGTGTTCCCCAAGTCTCACCTTCAGTGTCAACAGCAGCTGGACAGCATTGGTGAAGGGCGTGGGAGTGGGCAGGCCCAGCAGGCTGAGGGCTCGGAAGAAGAGGAGATAGGAGAAGGTCCAGGCAAGAGCCAGGGCATGGCAGGAGCTAGGACAGAGGTGGGAAGTCATACTGTTGGGTGCGGGGCCCTTAGCCTCTGTTTCCTTCTCCTGAGTCTGGTTTCATTACCTCCACCCCCTCCCACCCCCCACCTCCGCATTCAGACAACAAAGAAGAGGTGAGAGGACTGGTGGATGCCAGAGACAGCAGAGGCACAGCCAGAGATAAGACGAGTGAGGGGCATTGAGAGAAGCTTCTTGAAGAAGGTATTTCAGCTCTCTGTAAGATCCAAAGCTCAGGACTGGGTTACGAAAGTCTGTCACATGGATACCGAGGACTGGGGCAAAGACGCGGGGGCGAGAAGGTACAGAATGAGGTGGGAGAGGAAGAAAAACGGCCAAGACGTAGAGACACAGGAGACTAACAGGAGACAGCAAGGGACTAAAGGAGGAGAAATGGAAGATCCGAAGGGGAAACAGGTTGCTGTTTCTCTGCATCCTCTTTCCTTTAGTTCTCACCAGGGCTGGGCCTGAATGAGGGCCCAGGTTCCCAAGATGGTGATCAGAGAATGCAAACTGTGGGGGCCACAGGTGAATAAGGTGAGCCCCAGGCCCACAGCTGCTGCCCCCCATCTCTTCAGCCCAGGTCCTGAAAGGAAAAGGTAAAGGATAAGCCTAGAATCTTCGGGAGGCCGGATTCCCCACCCCAGCTCCCTCACCCTAATTTTCCACTAGGCAGGGAACCTGACTCACCAGCTTTCTTAAAGAGGAAGCCAACGGGGATGGAGATAAGAAGGACCATTAGATATGTCCATTCTTCGGGTGTCATGGTCTGGGGGAGGAAGGACTCACAATAAGAACTAGTATTCCAGTTCCTTCCTCTTTTGAAGACAGTAGAATCCCCCAGTTTTGAGAACCCAGGCCTCTAGCTCACTCCTCCTTCCAGGACCCAAGAACTAAGCCCCCACCCCACCGCTTTGCCAATGTTGAAATCAAAAGTACTTCTACTCCCTTTACAACCCACACCTTCTGGCCAGAAAAACAATCCTTAACAAGACCCCTCTTCTCTGACAGTCCAGGAATCTATATTATCCCCACCCTCCTGAGTACATAGGAACCCTTTAGAGTCCTGTCTGGATCCCCAATTTCCTCTGCGTCTTACAGGACTCAAGAACCCAGTACTCCTACCCCTGCCCAGCTCGGAGAAACCCAGCATTTAGCATTTAGTATCCTGTCTTCCTCTCTAACCCGTACCTCCGAGAGAAGGCAATGATCCAGTACGATCTGCAGGCACCTTCCGAAGCCCAGCCCCGCGCAGCGAAGCCCAGCGTGGATCCGATTCCGCCCCGGCAGATCCACAGGCGGTTACGCCACCCAGCCCGGCCACGCTCCGGGCGCTGTCCCCCACACCCCGCCACCCTACGATCTTCGTGACGCCGCCATACAACCCAACCTGGGCCCACCTGAACCGTCCGCTGGCCAAGAGACTGCGGAGCCCCTTTTCGAGACCGCCTCGGCTCGGGCCACGCCTCCCCAGCTCAGCACGCCCCCGCACTGCCCGTTCTGGAGGGCGCCGGCAGGGCTGTGCGGTCCAGGCCCCGAGAGCCGCTGCTGTACGAGATACAGCACCGCAAGAAAGGAACCCAGAACACCCGTCTGCGGCAAAACGCCTGTCGCGATCTTTCTAGGAGGCCCCCCGAGCAAAGAGCTGCCAGTACGTGAAGGGGCGGGGTTTCGGGTCAGAGAGGCGGGGCCAAGAGCTTCGAGTCCGGTTGAGACTTGAGGAGGAGGAGGGACCTGCAGCTCAGCGTTCCGAAAGAGACAGACTTTCAGCTTCGGATTCCTTCGGGCACACTCGGTCATTCAAGCTCACGGCATGGAGGTGGTGCCACAAGCTTCGGCTTACTTCGGAGATAGCCGAGTTCTAAAGTCACGGTTCGGAATTAGATGCCTTTACCAACTCGGCCGGATGTAGGCGGGGCTACACGCTTCGGCTTGTTTCGGAAATAATCGGGTCCAAAAGTCGTTGTTTAGTGTTAGGCGGGCTCAAGAACGCAGCACGAAGTAGGCGGGACCGCTTGCTTCGGCTTACTTCGGAGATAGTCGGAACCAGGTGGAGGGGGAGTATCAAAGAACCCTGGGATGTGGGCGGGGGTCACACATTTAGACTTATTTCAGATAGCTGAATGCTTTTTCAGGTCACGGTCAAATGCCAGTGAGGGCAGAAGTTTTGGCCTAATTTTGGAAATAATAGAGTGTCAGTAGACTTGGTTTAATAGCAGGCAGAGCTGATAGCTTATCGAAACATCAAGCCTTGATTTAGGGGGAGGAAGGCGGAACCACAGAAGACCGGAAAAAGGCGAAGGGGCGGGCCTACATGACTCCTGGATTTGGAGGCGAGGCCAGAGCAATGACCCTCAAGGTCCCACTTGTTCGGAGGGGCGGTGAGGGCTCCCTTGGCTTTTCCGCTTTGCTGACCTGACGGGATGACGGAGGACGCGCTACGTAGGGCCAGCTCCGCCTTAACCGAGAGTTGGTGTGGGCTAGGGATTGACTTACTGTCTTTGCCCGAGAACAGTTCGACAGATTGAAGGGGAGCCACAACGTGCACTGCACCCAGAGTGCGACTGTGGATTCAATCGTAGGCGTGAACTTCTTAAATTGGGTAGGAAGTGGGCGGGGCTACAGCTGGAAGAATGACGGGATCTGTCTAGGCTTGAATGCCGAACCTCTTGCAACTTAGAGGGGGTGGCTGGGTCGACTGAGCTGAGATCTCCCCCAATGCGTTTGGGAGTAGAGGCGAGATCTTCCGAAAGCTGAAACGCTTGCGTTCGGGGTGGGCAGGGCTCCCGATTGAGTCGAATTTAGGATGCTGGAACATTGAACAGCTGGTGCAAGACAGGACTGGATTTCTTTTAAAATCCGACTCTGAGAATAGGCGGGAAAGGCGAATCTCGGAAATTCGAAAGGGGAGGGGCTGGGCTCCAAGTATTTAGAAGAAGGTGTGGCTTGAGCAAACCTTCACCGTACATTGAGCTTCCGAGACTTGACGGACACATCAGAAAGAAGACACCCACTTTGCAAAAAGGGCGGTGCACCACTATGGCGGGAGGTCTCTCTGAGGAGACGAGACTTGGTGGAATGCATTGGCAGAGATGATGGTCACCTGGAGCTGAGGGGAAGCAGAACTGTAGGACACGGGTGAGGGGCGTGGTCTTAACTGGGCTCTGGGTAGATCTTGGCCTGGGGTGCAGGCGGCAACCCCGGCCCCGCCCCCTGGGGGGTCAGGGGCGGGGTCTTGCACTGAGGGCGTGGAAGACTTCAGTCGGGTCTGTGGGGCTGTTTGGGTGACCGCGACTCACCCCCACTCTGCAGGAAGATGCTGGTGGTGGAAGTCGCTAATGGCCGCTCGCTGGTGTGGGGAGCCGAGGCCGTGCAGGCGCTGCGGGAGCGCCTGGGAGTCGGGGGACGCACGGTGGGCGCCCTGCCCCGCGGGCCCCGCCAGAACTCGCGCCTGGGCCTTCCGCTTCTGCTGCTGCCTGAAGAAGCCCGGCTCCTGGCCGAGATAGGTGCTGTGACCCTAGTCAGCGCCCCGCGCCCGGATCCCCGCAACCATGGCTTGGTAAGAAACGAAAGGCCCTTATAGTGGGAAGGCCTGGGAGGGCCTGTTCTAGAAAGACGCTGTTGGAAGGTGGTAAACAGGGTCAGAATTCCTGTCTTCCTAAGGGACTACAGCCTGTGTCTTGGGGTTCCAGCTAAGTTTACTTCTCAGGCCCTAGCGTCGTTCAAACGCCAGCAAGAGCAGAGTTTCCAGGATCAGAGCACTTTGGCAGCCGAGGCCCGGGAGACACGGCGTCAGGAGCTTCTAGAGAAGATCGTAGAGGGCCAGGCAGCCAAGAAGCAGAAGCTGGAACAGGATTCAGGGGCAGATGAAGAAGGCCAAGAAGCCGGTGGAAGTGAAGCTACCCAAGGGAGTGAGACCAGTGATGAAGGCCAGGCTTCTGCGGAGCAGGAGGGAGCAGGTGAGAGTAGGATTTAATGCTAAGATTTGGGGCAGGAGGGAGGGAAGCGTTGGAGAATTTTAGTTGGGTTTTTCCTGGGGGATAAGAAGACCTTGTGGACTCAGTAAATTCTTCTCTGTACATCTTCCCCCATCCCCCAGATTCTTCATCTCCCCAACCAGGACCTTCAAATGGGGTGACTCCCTTGCCCAGATCAGCCCTGCTTATCCAGCTGGCCACTGCCAGGCCTCGGCCTGTAAAAGCTAAGCCTCTGGACTGGCGTGTGCAATCCAAAGACTGGCCCCATGCTGGCCGTCCTGCCCACGAGCTGCGCTATAGCATCTACAGAGACCTATGGGAGAGAGGCTTCTTCCTCAGCGCAGCTGGGAAGTTTGGTGGTGACTTCCTGGTCTATCCTGGTGAGTTTGGGTTGGGGCCCTGGTGACTGTACCTTTTCTGATGGTCTTTACTTGTACATTTTCTCTTTTGTCCCACCTCTTTGCCCAGGGGACCTAAAACAGGATATCAAATATGCCAGAGTTCTCTTGAACTCGAGGAGAGTAGTTTTGTCAGAGACAGGTTGTCATCCCATAGCCAAAATTAGCTTGGAATTTGCTAGGCTGCACAGGCTAGCCTTGGGCTGCACAGGCTAGCCTTGGAATGCAAGGTCGTCTTTTCTCTACCTCCCAAGTGCTGGGATTGCTGGCTTGTGTCACAACACCTGGCTTAGTGCAGTAACTTTTTATAAATACTGTCTGTGATCTAGAAGTTGACTTAGAAATCCTTACATATGTGCACAAAACATATGAGTGCATCCACTGCAGGATTATCTATGGAATTGAAAGATTAAAAGTACGTAAGTTACTGATAAGTTAGGGACAAAACATAGTAATTAAACTGGAAGAAGTGGTGTATGCCTTTAATCCCAGCACTCAGGAGGCAGAAGCAGTCAGATCTCTGTGAGTTCAAGGACAGCCTGGTGTCCAGGACAGCCAGATCTATACAGAGAAACCCTGGTAGGAAAAATCAAATCAAACCAAAACGAAAAAACAGCTATCTGGGAAACAGTATTAGTTATCAAAGAATTAATGTATAGGATTAGAGTTAGGTATTGTGGTACATGCTTCTAATCTCAGCTCTAGATAAGTGGAGACATAGCCAGTTTGAGGCTAGCTTTGGCTTCGTGACACACTTCATCTCAACAAAGAAAAATAAGATGGCCACATGTGATGGCCATATTTGTAATCCTAGCACTTGAGAATCTGAGACAGAAAGATAGCTACAAGTTTGAGGCCTGCATAAGCAACACAGTGAGTTCTGGCCAGCCAGGTCTGGGAAACCAAAGAAAAAGAAAAAAAAAAGTTGTAGGGTCATGTATGTGTAAAGTACAATTAAAAATGAAAAAAAATGACAGGTAGTTGAAAATGTATGGTAGATTAGTTATATTTTGGTATGGATATGCAGATGCATACATGCATTTAAGTAGCCTTGAAGGTCGAAGTTCCAGTTAGGTCCAAGTACGCTGGTGTGTGCCTGTATCCTCAGCTACTTGGGAAACTGAAGCAGGATTTCTTGGATGTGGGAATTAAAAGCCAATCTATGCAACATAAGCGAGACTCCTGTTTCCAGACAAAGCCACTGCAGCTTAAAATGACTAGTTGAAATCAGTTAATAACCTAATTTTTTTTTTTTTTTTTTTTTTTTTTTTTTT